>JARHVA010000413.1:1780000-2392500 GCA_037957365.1 Torreya grandis
ATAGTTATTTTTGGATTTATATTTCATAAAATAGTTTTAAACTATAGATAATTAGATTATGTAAAATACAACAATAATACATCAATAGAAATTGGAATGAAAATTCTACATATTGCACTTAGAAGATTTGAAAATAACAAAGTAAGAGGGTAGACAGGTACTTAATTGATTTTTTGTTGTACATTGCTCATAGAATGTGTCTCAGTAATATAAAATGCTTTGTATGTTTTTTTAAGGTGTTAAGGCCTAAAACAAGGGCTTATACCCTACCTAGATGATGTTGATAAAGCCCAACACCTACGGTAATTGGTATTATCCAAGCTTTTTTGGCAATGTCCCTGAATGCTATCGAAGTCTATAAATTTTAAGAATGTTTCACTTGTGCCTATAGATGTTTATAATATGCACAATAAACAATGACCAATGTAGCAATCCTCTTTCTCTTTATAGACTATGATATAAATAAGAAACAAAATTAGAGCTTGTGTATACTTTCAGATAGTGACATAGCATAGTGGTAGTTATAGATCTAATGAATGGTAATCCAAACTCAAAATCAAGGGTATAGGGTTCCAAAGCTTATGACTAAGATATGGGATATGGGGTCTAAATAGGTATCAATATAAATCAATGATATAAAAAAATGATAATAAAAAGGTTATCAAGGATATAATAAGGAAACTACGTGCAAGGAATTAAAAAAAGGGTAACCTTGATCTAAGATTAAAAAATTAACACTAAATTAAACAAGAGATAAATGCCAAAAGGGGATGATTGTAAGAGAAAACCTATGATCCCTATATTATAATAACTTATTTGGTATAAGGAGAAACTAGGCAAGAAGAACAACATACATTTTACTCTAACAATTAAAAAATCATTTCTATGTACTAAGTAAATACAAGGAAAGATAATATAGATAAAGATACTTACATTGGGTTGAATTATTTGCACATTAATATCCCCCTTGGCTCTAATGGCACTTTGAAAGAGATGCAGGTGAAAACCTCAAATGACAAGTGTGAATACGTATATGTCCTTAGTTGGGAACTCCAAAGACTAAAGAACACCTCCTTAGTTCAACTCCTATTAAGCTTCAAATACCTTTTGCAAGACTTGACCTCCATAAGAATAAGACTGTAACCTCTAACTCCTCATTTTACTACTTAAGATGTTAGACTCCACTAAGTTAACCAACAATTATGCTATTTTTATCACATAAATTACTTATATAAGCATTTACAACTATTTAATTTATCATTATTAGACTACTAAATGTATCTAAAGCAATAAATGATATAATGTGTTAACCCAGTGGATAAATTTTGATCCATCTAGTGTTTAACCAATCAAATCAAACTATAAGTTGAATAACTTTTAATCAAAGTACAATAGATGAAATCATGTACAACATATACCAATATAATCCATATTTTAGCCATGAACAAACTTACAACCACTATTGTTTATAATTTTAGAATACTATACAATTTACACAACCACTATTGAGTTTAATTATCCATCAAATAATAAAGTACAATGTAGTACAAAACCAAATATACTATACAATGAGTACAACAATACAAAAAGATCTTTATAAACAACTCAGTAATCCATGAATGTAGCCTGAGTATAATCCAAATGTTGAATCAAATGATAAATAGTGAGCATCATTCAAGTGTTTTACCTCTAATCATAGACCAAAAATCTCTCACACACCTCCTTATTGGGAGTGGCCCTACCTTCACAAAGGGGCAGATAAGAACAATGAAGATATCAAGAAATCAACCAGAACCTATGTGTGTACTATCACTATTACATATAATAATTAGATAAACCAAGGAATCTAATCCTCTATCTAAATGATATCAAAAAAACACATGTAAATAAGAATTACATTGAAATGATAATATCTCAGCTATAACATTACTTTGGCCAAAGTTTTCATTATAGAATTCAGATTTAGGAATCTAATGTTAGGGTGTGGAGCTAAAAGCTTCAACTATTGCAGACACGAAGAAGGGAGGTTGCTAAATATCTAGAAGTACCGACATCGGCAGCATGATCGATGTTGGTCATGACCAGTGCAGAAGGCAACCGGCATCGACAGGAAGTCGGCCGATGTCGATCAGCACCAGACAGACAGGGACCGACATCGGTCGCCTGTGGCGGTTCCAGAACTGCTGTTGATGAACAATCAGTTAAGTGAAGTGAGTGTTTGCATGTTTAAGGGCTAATTATAGTCACGAGCTGTGTGTCTAATTATTGTAATTAGAGTTATATTTTTGTATGCATGGGATTCTATTTAAAGACCCATGAGGCATGTATTGTAAATTAAGCAAGCAAGTAAAGCATTGAAGCAAGGAAGCAAGGTCAAGGAGATCTACAGGTGTAAGGTCAAGGAGATCAGCTGAAGCATTCAAGGAGGGGATAACAACTCAGGTTGTTGAGTTGGTTGTGTTGAGCAAGAGAGAGAGGGAAGAAGGTCTTGAGGTGTGGCAAGCCTTTGAGGTGGAGGAAGAAGTGGCATCTTCCTTATTGTATTTTCTTCTAGTAGTATTTAATACAAGAGTGTGTATTGTCTCTCAAATTCTTTGATGTCTCAAGTTTCTAGTTACTTAATCATTCTGGTATAATTCCATGTTTAATTGCTTATAATAAAGTAATCAATTGTGCTTCCATTGGATAAGGGGTTCCTAACAGTTGGTATCAGAGCTACGGTTTGCAGGGAGCAGGTTATTGTTTGTTGATTACAGGTCATTCACAGGGTTTCTGATTGAGTGGGAGTTCAACAATGGCAGAAGAAAGTAAGCTATGAATGGAGAAGTTTAACGGCAAGAATTATCAACATTGGAGGATGCAGATAGAGGACTATCTGTATCAGAAGGATTTGTACTTACCATTAGGTGGGGTTGCATGTAAGCCCACAGATATGAAAGATGAAGAATGGAGTGTTCTTGATCGGAAGGCTCTGGGTTCCATAAGGTTGAGCCTTGCATCGTCTGTGATTTCCAACTTATCATAGTGTAAGACAATGGAAGAGTTGATAAAATCTTTGGAGAATTTATACGAAAAGCCCTCAACTTCAAATAAGGTATTTCTTATGAAGCAGTTATTTACTTTGAAAATGCAGGAAGGTGGATTGGTACATACTCATCTTAGTGATTTCCATGGTTTGGTAAACTAGTTAGCTTCAGTCAATATTGTTTTTGATGATGAAGTAAAGGATCTTTTAATTTTATGCTCCTTACCTGAAAGTTGGGATAGTTTGGTTATGGTAGTAAGTAATTCTGCATCTGCTTCTAAAATCTTAAAAGTTGATGATGTTTTGAGTGTGATCTTGAATGAAGAAATACGTAGGAGAAGCACAAGTGAATCATCATGGAATGCTCTAAGTGTAAAAGTAGGGGAAGGCAAAGAGAGAAGGTTGAGCAAGGGAAATCAAGGTTGAAGGTGGGAAGGAGATCCAAATCCAGAGGTGTCACTTGCTAGTTTTGTGGAAAGAGAGGACACACAAAGGAGTGTTGGTTAAGGGATAAAGAGAATCAACATGAAGGTAATGAAGAAGCAAAGGATGCAAATATTGTGGTACAGGACGCTCTCATACTTTCTTTGGATAGTTAGGTAAGATCTTGGGTTTTAGATTCTGGTTCTTCTTTTCATGCATCCCCAAACAGAGATTTGTTCCATGAGTATGAATAGGGAGACTTTGGAGTGCTTTATTTAGGGGATGGTACGCCTTGTCAAATAGTTGGCAAAGGGAAAGTGCAACTGAGATTGCAGATGGACAACACATGGGTGTTGAAGGAGGTCATGCATGTCCCAGTTTTGAAGTAGAGTTTGGTTTCTGTAGGAAGGTTGGGTGATGAGGGATGCATAGTAACCCTCACAGCAGATTCTTGGAAGGTTACCAAGGGAGCACTTGTTTTAGCAAGAGGTAAGAAAGTAGGTACTCTTTATCTATCTACTTGTATTACTGATTCTACTTCTGGTTTATCTACATCAGCTGTAGATTCAAAGATGTGGCTTAATAGGCTTGGTCACATGAATAAGAAGGGAATGGACATTCTTGATTCAAAAGGTATGTGTTTAGATTCAGAAGGCATAGATAGAGTTCATTGCAGGAAAAGGAAATTTGATGCTTTTGACAGGAACAAAGAAGCCTTGGTGTTTATGGA
Source organism: Torreya grandis (assembly GCA_037957365.1). Taxonomy (NCBI): domain Eukaryota; kingdom Viridiplantae; phylum Streptophyta; class Pinopsida; order Cupressales; family Taxaceae; genus Torreya; species Torreya grandis. Next base: position 1,784,179 of record JARHVA010000413.1, read on the forward strand.
GGAGATGAAGGACAGAGATCAGTCACAGGGGCTGAATGATTTTGAGCAAGGCAATATGGACAGGGGTTTGATCCAAGCTGAGCTCACGGATGAAGATTTCATCACTTACAGGAACTCATAGACACCGATGTCGGTCACTTGGAACCAACGTCAGTCAGGCAGATACCGACATCGATCATGTGCAGACCAGCAGGGTCGGTAGAGTCGGGCAGGAGAAGTCTAACGTCGGTCAGGCAGGGACTGACATTGGCAGAGGGGACACTAGCATCAGCCAGGGAAATGACGTCAGTAGTCAGGGTCAGTGCAGGGAACTGACATCGATCAGGAGCAGACTGGGAGATGGCCAAGATCGGTCACTGGAACGGATGTTGGGTGGATAGCAAGTTGTCAAGGAGTCTCAAACGCCCATATGGAGGTCAAAAAGGGTAAGTGAACCTCATATTCATTGTTCACCTTCTTTATATTGCTTACTGATGGTCAAGAACTAGGAAGATGTGAAGAAGCAATGCAGGTAGAGTCTAGAAACAGTGGGAGCTTGGCATGGATGAGGAGTGTGAGTCCTTGGAGAAGAACCAAACAGGTATTTGTTGGTGGAGTTGTCAGCTGGAAGAAAGCACTGGATGAGGATGGATTCCCAAGTTAGAGAAGAGAGTGGATGGACACGTGAGACAGAAGGCTATGGTATATGGTCTTGATTAGGCTGCAGGACAATGGAGATTTGACCATTGTATTTATCTTTACCAGGTTGGATAATATTAGCTACATTATCCTGTTACTGTATTGTGTTGCTTGTTGCAGGGTTACATATACAGGGAGTTTTCTGAGCTAAGGGTAAAGTTGGTTCAGAAGTATGTCATGAAGAATTTGGGAGCAACAAAATTCTTTTGGCATAAGTGACAGGTATAGCATCACAGGTTTTGTGGTGGTTGATCTTCAAGAGTGACTTTGAAGAGGGATACAGAGCTAAGGGAACAAAATAGATGGTGTACAAGTATAGGTACAGTTGCAGCTATTTATCTCCAAGTGGGAGATTGTTAGGGTGTGAAGCTAAAAGCTTCAACTATTGCAGACACGAAGAAGGGAGGTTGCTAAAGATCCAAAAGTACCGGCGTAGGCAGCATGACCGATGTCAGTCATGACCAGTGCAAAAGGAAATCGGCATCGACAGGAAGTCGGCTGACATCGGTTAGCACCAGACAGACAGGGACCGACATCGGTCACCTGTGGCAGTTCCAGAACTGCTATTGACGAACAGTCAGTTAAGTGAAGTGAGTGTTTGCATGTTTAAGGGCTAATTATTGTCATGAGCTGCATGTCTAATTATTGTAATTAGAGTTCTATTTTTGTATGCATGGGATTCTATTTAAAGACCCATGAGGCATGTATTGTAAATTAAGCAAGCAAGTAAAGCATTGAAGCAAGGAAGCAAGGTCAAGGAGATCTACAGGTGTAAGGTCAAGGAGATCAGCTGAAGCATTCAAGGAGGGGATAACAACTCAGGTTGTTGAGTTGGTTGTGTTGAGCAAGAGAGAGAGGGAAGAAGGTCTTAAGGTGTGGCAAGCCTTTGAGGTGGAGGAAGAAGTGGCATCTTCCTTATTGTATTTTCTTCTAGAAGTATTTAATACAAGAGTGTGTATTGTCTCTCAAATTCTTTGTTGTCTCAAGTTTCTAGTTACTTAATCATTCTGGTATAATTTCATGTTTAATTGCTTATAAGAAAGTAATCAATTGTGCTTCCATTGGATAAGGGGTTCCTAACATCTAATTCATTTCATTCATCATATAACTCTTTGCTACTAAATCACGACTATCACACAATATCAAGGGATAGGTATATGGGTTACCCATAAGCATACTCATATAACTATCTCTTTTTATCCAAATATAGTCTACATATAAGGATTCAAAAGGAGATTTATATAGTTTGAAAAATACACATAGTCTAATAGATGAACAAGTACAATCAATCATAAATATAAAATATCATTGATTTCAATCATTTATCCATAAGGTGACTTCATATATTACTTAAATGAACTGTACTCTATCCATTTGTGCATAAGAGACTACAATAAGAATCAAGTCAATCTAAGTCCCTCTTTTGAACACAATTCAAACACATAAACATGTATAGTTGATAATAACACTCACTCAACAAAGTAAACCATAAATGCTCTGAATGACTCATAACAAAATTATATAATAACTTATCATGCTCAGTTGTAAAATAAGACCATAAAAAAATTATATTACACTCTACTTATACCTTTCAAACAAGATCTACCCTTTTCATAATTATAATGGAGCCCTTAAGACATTATAAACTTTGGGATTAGTATTCAATATATTTTATGTTTGCTCTTCATGTTTATTAATTACTAAACAAATTAAAAACAATCATCTTCAAAACTGATATAAAAACATTCTCTTAATTATACATTTTACTCAAATCTATACCATCACATACAATTGTGCAAAACTTCCTCATGAAAATGTTATAAGTTTATTGATTGCACTCGAATTACTTCAACCAACAAAAATCACTTTAGGTTAAATCTTGTAACCATTGAGATGGGTCCACAAGCATTTTATTAATAATAAAAAATAAGTGCATAGAAAGGGTGCCAATATGTTTTTAACCCTTTTACTCACATGAACATGAATATACAGTTTCCACCTTTGACCAGTAAAAATCAATTGCCTAATTAACCAAATCCTTATAGGAATGCAACCCGAAAGTTAGTTTTATTATTAACTTAAAATATTAAAACCAAACAAAGTAAAATGACTATGATTATTAAAGGGGGTGTCTAAATAAATAAAGATGCATGCCCCTTTACAATTTATTATTACCTAACAACTTAAATTAAAATTAAGACTTTGGAACAAGTACTAACAAATCCCCCATGATCCAAAGTCAGTTGTTTAGACACTGCCTAGCATTTTTCTAGATTTCTCAAATTTTATTCTGTCAAGGGGTTTTGTGAAGATAACAGTTGTCTGATCACCAATTGGGAAATATATCAGATCAAGTGTTTTCTTTGACATCAACATTCACAGATAATGATATTTGACATCCATATGTTTTGTTTTGGCATGAAATATTGGAATTTAAGACATGTTATTCGCACTATTATTATCAATGTATAACTGTGTAGGAACAATTTAAGAAATCTAAAGATCTTCAAGAATGCACTGTAAATAAACAATTTCTCTGAAAGCATCCCATGTTACGATGTATTTTGATTATATTGATGAATTTTCCACTATATCTTGCTTATTACAACACCATGCAATGGAAGTTAAACCCATATGCATAGTGTACCCTATTTTGGACACTCTATTATCCACACATCTTTTAAAATCTACATCACAATACCCATCAAGTTTGAAGTTCTTATTGCAGAAATACTCAAGGCCATCTGTTTTCATTCCCTAAAGGTAATGAAGTACTCTTTTTGCTACATTCCAATGAACTTCTCTAGGATCATGCATAAACCTAGACAAAATTCTAACTACAAAAGACATATCAAGCTTGGTAGTCATCAAATATATCAAATCTCCCAGTAACTGTTAGTATTTGGTGCCATCAAAAAGGGCACTACCATCATCCTTAGATAATTTTAAGTTACTTTCCATAGGAGTGAGGGTAGGTTTGAAATAATTCATGCCAAACTTGTTTAATAACTCAAAAATAAACTTAGTTTGTGAAATGAAAATACTTTGATCTTTCTGAGTAACTTCTTTGCCAAGGTAATAGTGACTAAGTCCAAGATTTGTCATATCAAACCTATCTTTTAGTTCCTTCTTCACTGACTTGTTATGGTTTTCATCATTTCATGTGATAAACAAGTCATTGACATAGAGAATAAGAATTACCAATTTCTTTCCTTGCACTCTAATATAGAGAGCATCATCAAAATTCACTACATGTAAACCCAATTTTCTATAAGTAGGAATCCATTTTTTCATACCAAGCCCTAGGTGCCTCTTTGATCCCATATAGAGCTTTGATCAATTTAAACACTTTGTGTTTAACAAACACTTTCTCAAAACCTTGGAGTTGTTTAATATACACTTCTTCCTATAAATTATGATTCAAAAAAATATTGTTGAGATCTATCTGATGTACTTTCCAACTATTTTGTGCTACTAAGGTAAGAACCATAAGAATAGTGTCATTTGGTAGTTGGTGAAAATGTTTCCTCATAATCAATACCTTCTTATTTCACATAAAATTTCTCAACAAGTCTTTCCTTATGTTTATCAATGGATTCATTTGATTTATACTTTACCCTATAAACCCATTTTCATTTGATAGGTTAAACATGTGGAGGAGGATCAACCAAAACCCAAGTATTATTGTTAAGAATGGCATCATACTCATTTTGCATTACCATTTACCAAACCTGCTTAGTAGAAGCCTCCTCAAAAGTGGATGGATTAGTGGAATAAGTAGTAACAACCATTTCATAATTTGCATATTTACGAGAACTCTTGGGACTTGTTAGACCAACTCCATTTGCTTTCAAGTCAAAAAAATTACTTTGAGCCCTTTTTGGATACTTGTCTAAATTGTTAAGATCAAGAATACTAGAATTCTCTTCATGTGCACCATTTGAAGGACTTAGAGAATTTTTAACATTTTATAAGTCATTATCCCATGAAATATTTAAGGAAGAAGGACAAATGGAAGGGATAATAGTATCATACCATAATCTATGAGAGTTAGACTCATTATTCAATCCCTTAGCATGTTTTTGAATCTTCTTCTCTAACCTATCAAATTGTGAGTCAATATCTGCACTATTCATATTACCAAATTCATCAAATATCACATCCCTACTCCCTATGAATTTGCATGTATACTATGCAAGCAAAGGATACCCCCCCCCTTTTTTTGGAATACCCAAGAAATATTTATTTTTTTACTTCAAGGTTCTAACTTAGTTCTATGTTTAGCAAGAGCTAAAGCAAAAAAAAAATATCCAAAAATTTTGAATTATTTAACTTTTTGTTTGAAACCATACGAAGCATCATATGGAGTTTTACCTAAAAGTGCAGTTGTAGGGGACCAATTTCTCAAATACACTACAATACCAGTGGCTTCAGCCTAAAAATTATCATTGAGCTATTCATAGTGTAACATAACTCGATCTATGCCCTCTAAAATTTTGTTCATTCATTCAAAAACTACATTTTGTTGTGGAGTATAAGCATTATTGTATTATCTATGAATTCCATGGTCCAAAAAATAACCCAAAAATTCATTGAAGTATACTCACCACCATTATCTGAACAAAGAGTGGTTAAGTGTGACCTGTATATTTTTTGACTTAGTGTAACCATTAGTGAAAACCTCTAAATTTTTTTTCATAAAAAACACCCAAGTCATCCTAGAAAAATCATCAATAAACAACATAAAATATATGTAGCCTCTAATGGATGACTTCTTCATGTCACAAACATCACTATGAACTAACTGAAAACATTTGCTAGCTCAACATGAAAAACTCTTAGGATAATTTTCCCTATTCTATTTGCCTAAAACACATGATTCACAAAGAATAATATATTTTCAAAAAGTGGGAAAACCATTCACCATACTATATCTTTGTAAATCCACCAAAGAGTGAACATTCAAGTGTCTATAGTGGAGATGACACAAATTTTGTGTAGACATTGTACATGTACTTGTATCAACAACTGCTGTAAGTTCTACTATGGGAGGAAGCACTTTGTAATGTAAATGAACCAAATTTCCATCATTATAACCTATATACATGGTTTTGTATCCATATTATACTAAGTTAATATAAATGAGCCCATTTTCAAGGACAATTTGATAACCCTTCTTACGAATAGCTACCAATGAAAGAAGATGTTTTTGAAATGTGGGAACATACCAAACATTCTCCAAGTATATGATGGAATCATTAAGAAGCAAAATTCTAATAGAGCCAAGTCCCTATAGATTATGCATAGACTTATCTGCTAAGGATAATAGAGTGAAAGATGCTTCTTTGAAAGCCCAAAATAAGTCTCACCTGAATGTCATGTGTTTAGTTGTACTTATATCTAAAACCCATACATTTGTGAACTCATCTCTGGCCTCGTATTCTATATAAGCAATGTTAGCTAAAGCAATGAACAATCACTATCTAAAAGAAAATTTTCATTAAACATTTTCAATCAGTATAATTGAAAATCATTAAAAAATCACTATATAAAAGAAAATTTTGAATTTTTGGCATTTTGAAATGAAAGTAAATGTGAAAAATGAAATAATGACACACTCACATAACACTTTGCATAAAACAATGCTTTTATGAGGTTTTTCTCTTAACCTCCACGTAGAGCACTAGAGAGATTTTTTTATGGGTTTTGCACTTAATCTCACCAAAAAATAAAATATTTACACCCTTATTTCACCAATTGCACCCTTATTCACCAATTGCACCTTTATTTCACTAATTACACTCTTATTTCACCCAAAAAACACACAACTATTGCTTTACACAATTTCTGCCCTTTACAATATTCAAAACATGCAAAATATTCCAAAAAAAAATGAAATATTCCTTCAAAAAGTAAATTACCAAATAGAAAATTTGACCAAAAGAGAGATTTGAACCCTAGACCTCCAACTTCCAAGGGTTTTTACAAAATTATCCTTTCTAATTGCTCTATGAGCCTTTCCAAGACATATAGGGAGAATTTTATATTTAAGCTTGATTTTTTGCTCTATGGAAATAAAAAAAATAACTTTCCCAAGTAAAATTAATTCATCTATAAATTTTTTTTAAAAGGTAAAAAGCATTTGTCTTTTGTGGGGCCCCCAAACCCTAAAATTTCTATATCAAACTATATCAAACTTTTTAAAATTTAAAATTTATTTCTCCCTAGTTATTCCAATGCCATGCTTGTAACCTAGATGCCATCGCTGATAAAATAATTTCTTGAAATTATTCCATGTTGTATAGGACCATACCAGGCTGGACAAAGCTATATAATGCAATGGTTTGATCAGTTTGAGATTGCCAGTTGAGGATTTTTATCATATAGGTAAAGTCTGGAGTATTTTGGACAACATGGAGCCATATAGGGGCAAATAAAGGTTGTAAAACTCAAAAATTTACCTTGAAAAGATTTTAGGATTGTTTTAGATCAGGTTTTTGGCAAATAGAAGCTCTAAATGATAGCAACACTCACTAAATTTACCAATATTAATTTAATATTTATTTCACACACATATGGAGGCCGTACTATGTTTTTTAGGGATGTTACAAAAGTTTTTAAGCTTGTAAATGTCCGTACAAATGGCTAGATTTATTTGTTTGGGAAAATAATTTAGAATTTTGTTTGAACAAAAAGCTTAAGATTTAAACAAACACCTTCTACAAGATTTAAGAAGCTTCAAAAATGTAGGATCAAGCTTTTATAGGCATTAGCATATAAAATAAATTATTAAAATATTTAATTCATCCAATCACAGGGTTTGATGAATTAAAATGTATTTAAAAAATTAAATAGTTGAATAATTTTTCAAATGTTGACACTAAAGTTTAATCAAGGGTATACCTTATATTTACAAAATTAATTTCACTTTAGCCATCCAATCACATGAAATCTTTCACCTCTTCTTTTACTTAAGATCACCACACTTTCTTTACCCTGCTCTGATACCACTAATAACACTCAAATTACTTCAACCAACAAAAATCACTTTAGGGTAAATCTTGTGCCCATTAAGGTGGGTCCACAAGCATTTTATTATTAATAAAAAATATGTACATAGAAAAGGTGCCAATATGTTGTTAACCCATTTACTCTCACACACACATGAATATATAGTTTCCACCTATGACCAGTAAAAACCAACTACCTAATTTACCAATTCTTTAGGGGAACGCAACCCAAAAGTTAGTTTTATTATTAACTTAAAACATAAAACAAAAATAATTAAAATGACTATGATTATTAAATAAGGTATCTTTATAAATAAATATGCATGAACCTTTACAATTTATTATTACCTAACAACTTAAACTAAAGTTAAGACTTTCAAACAAGTCCTAACATTTATTTAGGGACTTTGTGTATATTAAACTACATGTCAGCATATCTCTTTTGTTTAACAACTAAATTTGATATTTATACTCATACATATATACATCAAGTATTGAGAGCTATATATCTCATATATGAGTTGACCTCAAACATGAGTTATTGAAAGATCACAACATCATAATAATAAATTAAATTCCAAAAGTCTACATTATTAATCTTGTACTTCCTAGTTTCATCATATTATTACACATTTGAAGGTCCTTGATATATTTATGCTTAATGTGATGCACACACTGATACTAATTTATTTTGAAAATATCCATACATATGCATCTATAACTAACTATCCATTTTATAGTTTGTATTTCAACTTACTATTTCTAAAAACTTATAGCTGGATCTATTTCAGTGTTATCGACTCATGGTACATTTTTATTAGGTGATTATAAACCAAATTATGTAATCCATAAATCATTATTTCCTTAAGTTCATAATTGGATATAAATTATTTCCTTTAACCTCTAGTAGTAATATATTTAATATAAGATGTAATCCAGATGGCCTCATCAAATATTTTTATGACCTCCTATTGGTATCATGATTCAATACTTAGTTGAAACACTAGTATACAAATTTTTTACATGATATAATTCTAATATGTATACATATTTACACACATGCATGCATGTGCATGCATACACACATGTGCAAGTATGCATGAACACACATGTATGTACATATATGCATTACACATGTATATTATATACCTTTGACCCCTCAGCCCTAAATTTCATAATATAACTTATGGGTAGAAAATATTTACAACTTTATCCCCCTTGTCTCTATTTGAACTCCATAAAACTATACCTTGAAATTTCAATACCTTTGTGCAAAGTATACAGATGATTTCTTATGAATTGAACAATATTTTAAACCAAATAGTAGTTCATAAATATCAAAGGAGAAATATAAAAACTCACGTTCATAAAAGGAGTAATACTTTGATATTATCAAATCATAGTTTAAGCCTAAGAAAAATAAAGGGTTAGTTCTACAACCCATTAACAAGTTCTAAACAAATTTAGATCAAGACTTTATCTATTATGTCCCAACCTTCTGATCTATAGGCCTGAGAATGGAATTGAGTTCCATCCCTAGGTCTATGGGTCTGAATATCCTAGGGTTAAGGATAAGGGTTTTGTCAAAGTAAATAATTCTACTAGTACAAATCCTATATCAACAACCCATATCACTTCTTTTCAAATTTTATAACTACTAAATAAAAACTAACCTGTGTCCTTGAGTTTGTCATTCAATACCTAGAATAATTACCTTTCCTTCCTTGTAGATGAGTTTTATCTTCCTTTTTCCTCTTCTACCATGATGATGATGGTGATCCATTTTCCATTCTCACCTTCATACTTATTCTCTTTTGACAATTTATGCATGATTTGCATGTCTTGCCAAATATCCTACTCTTCCATCCACTACCCATCATGTAACTCTTTTCATTAATGCACTGATCCATTCCACTTTTATTAGAATCATAGTTAATAGTTTTATATCTAGGAATGGTAGCATACTTAAACCCACATGTCTTCAAAATTTCAAGTCAACTCTCTGTGATCATTTATAAATAGAATGTAACAATCCTAATCTCCATTTTTACCTTTTCACTTTGAAACACAATAACTATTATCACACTAAATTACACCCTTGAGGAGATTTTTTAAGGCTCCTCACTTGGGTGATAGCATGGAGACAACTCTAGGCTATGGATGTCCTAATCAATGAGGTGAATCTCTAGATAGGGCTAATTCCATTGATGCTTCACCTTGAAACTATAATTAAGCCTATTTCTTTCTAGGGAAAAGAGAAAGAGAGAGAGATGAATAAAAACAAGGAGGTGATGCACTAAATCAATATCCTCCACTTGCCTATACTTCACTAAGAACATGAACAAGGAATAAAACCTATCACACTAACTCAATATGAGCCTCTAAGCATCAATATTTTGGTATGAAGGTGCAAATCAAGATAAAACTAAGAGGGGATGATCAAGAGGTCTTGTAAGAGACACTAATGAATAAATATCTACACTTAGCCAATACAATACAATCTAACATACTCCATATGACCTACTAAGATGACTAACAACCTGCAAATAGGTAAGGAGAAAGGACAAATGAAATAAATATAGTACACTACTACTAACATTCATCAACCAATCATGAAGAATACACTAATTGAAACATTAAAAAAGATGAAAATAAACTTGTATTAATATCAAAGGCAAGTACAAGTTTTTACATGAGCAGGGATTCACCATACTCAGGTTGAAGATCCTTTACAATTCTAAATAAGGTAGTACTTATAGAAAGAAATGAGAAAGAGAGAGAAGATGGATGTTGGATAATCCCATGATAAGTGTCATCCACCTCAAATCAATTACCATCCAAATGGAGGGTGAGAGAATAGTTTTGTTATCTTCCTCAATAAGTGTTGCTTTGAGTTGGTGATGCCTTCATCATGGTGGCATATTAGCTTCTTTTGGCTTCTTGTGCCCTTTCATATTCATCTCATGAAACTGACCTCTAACAAGATAGGGGAGTTACAAACTCATACACACACACACACACACACACACACACACACATGCCCACCTAGATTCCTTACCACCTTGATACACCATTATTGGCTTATAAAATTCTTCTCTCATCTTGATAAGAGTGGAACTCGTAATTCATACTCCTTTACATTCATTCTTGCCATTGTAGACCTGAAACTCCATGACCAAAGCTTGTTTTTTTCCAAGAGAAGGAAGTTGATGAAGATAGGTTTATTTCACAAGCCAAGACATATTTCTTATTTGGAAAAATGTTTAGCATCTCATATAATTCATGTATGATCTATAAAAGGTCATATCATCTCTATTCAACTTGGATCTCCTGTAATTAGGCTTTCATGTCTTTCAACTAGGTAGAAAATCTTCACATGCCCAGGTCTAGTGGCTAGAAACCTATCATATCATCATAAAGGCCTCTCATAATGACTTATGTAGATTCATTTTTATTTTTTATATGCCTATATAAACTTATCAATTGGTTTGGATGCCCATACACACTCAAATTCTATAAAATAGGCCTACAACCAACTTTCTAAGCCTTTTTTTATGCCTTTTAACCTTCACACGTGCCACTAAATGGATTATTCAGGTACTATTAGGACCTGCATAGGTCACTTAGATCATCCTAAGGCCAAAAAATTGCATTTGAGGTCTTGTGAAGAACAAACACAATCATCACATCATTTACACCTTTTAGACAGCTTGGGAGGTGTCTATCTTATTAGCAATCATTCATAAAGACCAACCCCTCAATTATATGACTAATTCCACAAATTTTTATTACATAAGGGTCTTAAATTACCCATAGGATATTTTTTCCCGTGCAATTTTTCCTAAAATTTCTATGCAGTGTTTCAGACCTTCTCAAGCTCTTAACAAGGCAAAACACATGGTTTTGAAGTATTTACTCTCTTAATAATGGTTCATATGATACAAACCTCTAATGAATTTACAAATGACATTAATTTTGAGTAAATATTTCCTAATAATGTTCCCCATTGTAACTTGTCCCCATTCATTTGCTCAAGTGAGTTCACATGTGGAAAAGAGAGCCTGACTGTTTAGGCATGTATGTTGAACTCAGGAGGACTCTTTTGCTCTAAAACTCCCAAAATTGCTTGATTGATACTTGTAATGGATTATAAAGGTTTAATACATATTTAATAATATCCCAAATTGGTTTTTAATAGGTATTAGATTTACATAATTCTCTACAACTTGATTTGCCTATCATGAGGGTTTGTAGGTAGCCTTCCCATTTTAACCCTAAAAGCCTTTTTGATGTTTACTTCTCACTTCACACATTTTAATCACTATGAAAACCTATTTTATGACCTATTAAACTTTTTTGTACACATAAAACCTAAAATAATTACAAATATTACATTTCTCTTCACATTCTTGAGGATAGACCTGTAGGTCTCCAATAGGTATGTCTCTTGTTTAGGCTTGAGAATGATTCTCATTGAGTTATTTATCCTTTTATATGTAAAATATAAGAACTTAATAATTATTTAAATTGTTTTAAAATCATAAAAAACCCTTAAACCTTTTTATTAATTAAAAATTCACCCTTATTCTCTAATTGTTCACATGGACCTATATGTCTTCTTAAAGGTTTGTTAAGTCCTTTTTTACATCTTCTTGTATTGATAACCTATAAAGAGATTCTTGGTAATTTTATAAACATTTGTAAATGTTTAATTACCCATACATAGGTTATATAAATCTCAAATCAACCTAGGAGACTCATTAAGAGCCTTACATAGGTTTGCATAGTCAAATTTGGCAAGAAGCTCAAGAGAGTTGTACGTGGTCATTTGTTATGACTGATTGTATTCCTACACATAAATTTTTTTCTAATTTAAATAATTACAAACCTTATGGGACCCTATACCAATATTATATTCATCCTACAAGAGTATTCATACCTCAACTTACCTCACAATTAGCATGCTCTCCTTACGCTCTTAGAGGTAAGCTTGTAGGTGTTCATTTTCTTCATATTTCTATCTTGACCATGAATGGTATTTTATAGTTTTTTCCCCTTTATTAACATGTAAAATCATTTATTAAATTATTTATATCATCCCCAATAGATGAAAAACCAATTTTCCTTATTGGTATTTTCAAGGTAAAACCTCCATAAGCACAACCAACTTGGCATATGTGCTTTTACAAATTGCTTGGCATTTTGGTCTTATTTCTTGCCTTGAAGAGGTATGGAGATAGTTTTATAAGCCTAAATACCATATTGATACTTTTTTCCATTAATCTCATTCTATAAACATCTTAAATTCTCATCAAGTTGCCTTTTCTCTTCATTCATACACTTGCAACCTAGGAGGAACACTATGCTTGTGAGGAGTTTTAGGCCTTACAGGGATTGAAAAACTATTTAGTGACCTTTTAGAGCATTATGGAGATATATAGGTGGTGTGATATCTTCACCAACATTCTCTCAATTGTTTAAAACCCTAGGATCATCAAAACCCATCGTCTCTAGCCTATAACTTGCTTCAAAATGAAGATTTATTGCCTTGAGGATGGATCACATGTGCCAAATGATGATTAAGTATGATGTGGTAGTATTTTTAAAACCATTTAGGATCTCAAACAACTATCCATTTGCATCCATAAACTTTCAAACTCACTGAGACAATAAAAACCATGATTGTGGGGTTTAAGAAAGGTTTAAAGGCACCTTATGTTCTTAATAATTGTTCATAAAACATAGCCCTTAAAACCCATAACTAATTCATATAATTTCAAGGGTATAATGCCTCCATCAACACCTATGATCATTCAATCCAACTCTCTCTCTCTATCCTCCGTGTACCATCCTCAAACTGGTTGGTCTTCTTAAGGCTATAAGGAACCCGATGAAGAAATGGAGTGGATTTTTGCATTTTTTGGACTTATACAAACTTTTTAAAGCTTTATTTGACATTTATTAGCCATATTTAATGTACAATTCACATATAAATTGTTGAAAATAAAATTACATCTCTTTCATCTCCCACCAAATATGTTTGTAATAATTTTGTAGGCCATCATTACTCTTTTAGGCTTAATATTGCCATCTCTGACCTGTTTCTGATCATATTCACATTGAAAATGACTTAAAAAGGTTTAAAAGGGTGAAATAGATGTACATGACTCTATATTTTAATTATAGATGCTATTGCAAGGCTTGAAATACATTGACCAAGTATGAAATGACTTTGAAAATGCTTGTATTATGCAAAATGACCTATAAGACTTGAGGTCCATTTTAGTGAATTCATTCACATGCCTTTTATATCCATGACAATGTTCACTTGGTTAAGACCCTATTACCATGGCAATGAATACTTGTGCAAGAGAGAGGCTTTGGGAAGGCCTAGATTAGGCAAAATATTAACCTTAACCCTTCCAGAAACCTTAACTTTCTCAAAATTACCTTAACTTCTACTAAACTCTATTGTAAAAGGAATTTTGAGACTTCATTTGAAAGGCAACTAGTGCACCTAGTCAATTTTTTGAATATAATGGTCTATGGTAGCCATTTTGGCTAACATTTTTGGCAACCTCCTAGGATTGCATGCTTGCTATGCATTTTAGACTAGTAGCCTTCTTGCCTCCATTGGGATATGGGGTCATCTCAACTCAACCCAAACATGAATTAGACCTTGAGAGTTGATTGCAACTTCTTGAAAAGGATGAAAAAACTAATTTCCTTCAACACACATAACAAACAAGGAACAAACACACTAACAAGATAACCAAAACAAACAAGACACACATTGTGCTAAGAAGTACTTAAGGAAAATAAAATAATAAACTACTATACATTACTAAAATTTAAGGTCTGATCCTTCTAGATCAAAAGGTAAACTCCTTAGGTGATCTTCAAGTGGTGAACAAGAATGATGTACAGGTTGATTTTCAGACCTTGTTCTTGCTTTATCAACTCCTTTCTTGACCACCACTATCTTTGGCTTGACCTCAAGTGGATAAAAAATATAAAACATGTCTCCTATAAATACAAATTCATCTTGAAGTTTATAACGTACCTCATTCTTCTCTTTATCAATGAGAGAGACCTCCAATGTGACCACACTCTGATTCATGGGGGCAACAACAACAATTAACTCCTCAATCTCTACTTCTTTCTTGCCTTGAGGAGTATCATATCCTTCATATCTTGATACATCATGAAATTTAACCTCTTCATGATGAATTTTAGGACATGTTGTCTTGCTAAAAAAAATTCACCTCTCAATAATAATCTCATTTTGTCCTTCTAAAGGTGTTAACCTATTGAGATATTTAAATTCCTTAAACATGTCCAAATAAGACTACCACATGTCATCAAGGCTTTCTTTAAATTTTTCATAAGATTAAACAAGACTATAAACCATGATGTTTTCTTTAATATCCTTCTCACTCATGTTTTCACTATGTTCATTGACTAAGATAACCATCTTAGCTTTCTCCTCGTGTTCTGCAAATTTACTATCCAAGCTTAAGCAAAATATTTTTGGATCTTCCCAAAAGGAAGCTTATTCTTAATCACTTGAAAATATGCTAACTTTAATCTCATTCTTACCACTATCTTTGTATACAATTTTTTTTTCAAGCACTTCAAACTTCTCAATGGAGTCATGACATAAATACAAGTTTACTTATTTAAGCTCTATCTCTTGCTCACTAGAAACCACTACAACTTCTTTTAAACCTTCATCTTGCTCATGAGATTCAGTAAGTATAATAACCAAGGTGTTTTCAATAAGGTTTCTCTCATAATCAACATCAAATTGATCAAATTATACATGATCATCCTCAACCCTTTCATCAATACTCAATCCATGATAACTAGGTTGGTCTTCTTTTTATTCCATGTAGAATGGAAGTTCATCTACCCACCCAAGGTCTAATTAATCATGCTTCTCTTATGCCAAACCTGATTTATCCTATTTTAGGGGGATACCAGCCTCTAAAACTTCATATTGGGATTCATATTCATGATATAGAGGGACCACATGCTTGCTAAGAAACTCAACTTCTTCCATGAAACTATGGTACAACTGATGCCATGCTTGATTAGAATCTTCTTCTTCAAACTCTTCAATATTGTCACTTTTATTCGAGGTTGCCACCATGTTACTTTTATCTCTTCCATCAAGATCATCTTTCTCTTTATCCTTAAAGACTTATTCACTTTCTTCTTGACAAAGAGGACTACCAAGAAGGATCTCTTCATCATACACACTTGAATTATTATCCTCATAGCCTTCTTGAGGCTCACTTGCAGTTAACTGATTTTGATTCATAGGGACATCCACCTCATCATATTTTCTTGTCGATCTCTCCTTTTCAACTGAATGCTCATATTCTAACATCAATGCGATAGGTTCTCCTTCACAAAAGGATGGGGTGGGAGGGCAAGAGAACTCATTGGCTTGTTTTAAACTTGATAGGGTGTCCTTCTAACTTAAGATTTGAGAGGTTTACATTCATTAAAGGATGATTGGAGAGATAGAGAAGGAATTTGTGTTAAGGATGTTGAATTCTTCTCATTCCACTCCTCAATCACTCTATCAAACTTTGATGCATCTTGGACTTCATAGATATATGTAACTTGAGGGGTGGATGAAGGACTTGAAAGACTTGGGAGTTATAAATTTTTGAGGAAGGGTGGATGAATCTTGCATAGATTCAAGGTTTTATTGATGTGACATTACAATTTGGAGTAAGGTAGGAGAAGAAGAAGGTTGATGTGGAGTAGGAGAAGACTTATAAGGCTAATTATATTGAATTTACAACCTCTCTTCAAGAAATAACCTATTATCCATACACTAAATAAAGCCTCTTACTTTTAAGACATCATTAATTGGCATTTATTGATTCTTTATCTCAATATCTACCCACCCAAACTTAGTCAAATGCACTAAATCTCTCATCATCTGAATACTTCTATTCTAAGTAGAAGGGTTATGAATAAGGAGACCAAATTCCTATTATTTATAAAGCTCCCTCATTTGCATTTCAATGTATAAAAGGGTTTATTTTAAGCTTAGTAAGGATTGAGTGGGAGTAACATATATTTGATAAGGTGGACTAAAAGGATAAGTAGGCTACCAAGGAAGCTAAGTTAGAGTGGGAAGGGGAATATAAGACTATTGATAGGGTTGATATGCTATTATTTGATGGCCACTTGGGGTGAAGCCATGAATGCTATCAATCTAATATGAAGAATGTGAAGGCATAGAGTATGCATTATTACCAAATGAGTGATGAGAATACATACCATTTTTTTGATTTTTAGAAAATTGGACTACTTATACCAACTGTGGTTCACATGGAGACACCATTGATGTATGTGTTCATACCTCTAAAGGCTAGTGTTGTGAAGAGAAACATCAAGAACTCTTCAATGGAATCAATCCTTATCCCACAAAGTATGCCATAACTATTATCACCCTAAATTACACCCTTGAGTAGATATTTCAAGCCTCTTTACTTAGGTAATAGCATGGGGACACCTTTAGGCTATGGGTGGCCTAATCAATGAGGTGAATCTATAAATAGGGATAACTCCCTTGATACTTTACCATTAAACTAAAAATAGGCCTATTGCTTGTTAGCAAAAAGGGAGAGAGAGAGAGTAAATAAAAAAAGGAGGTGATGCACTAAATGAATACACTCCACTTGCCTATACTACACTAAGAATATGATCAAAGATTCAAATATATCACACTAACATAATATGATCATCTAAGCATCAATATTTTAGTATAAAGGTGCAAATAAAGATAAAACTAAGAGGGAATGATCAAAAGATCTCATACGAAACACTGATGAAGTAATCTCCACACTTGGTCAATGTAAGAGCATATAACATGGTCCATATGACCTACTAAGATGACTAACAACCTACAAATAGGTAAGGAAACAAGATAAATAATAGAGAGATAATACACTATTACTAACATTCATCAACTCATCATGAAGTATACACTAATTATAGAATTAAGAAGGCTATAAATTATCTTGTATTCATATTAAAGGAAAGTACACATGTTTACATGAGTAGGGATTTGACATACTCAAGTTGAGGATCCTTTCCAATGCCAAACAAGGTAGTAAATATAGAAGGGAATGAGAAGGAGATGGGAGATGGACATTGGAGAAGCCCATGATAAATGTTATCCACCTCAAATGAGTTACCATCCAAATGGAGGGTGAGATAACAATTTTTTTATCTTCCTCAACAAGTATTGCTTTGAGGTGGTGATGCCTTCATCAAGGTGGCATAACAACTTATTTTAGATTCTTGTGATCTTTCATATTTATCTCATGAAACTGACCTCTAATAAGATTGAGGAGTTACAAAATCATGTATAAACACATACCCACCTAGATTCATTGACACCTTGATACACAATTATTAGCTTCTCAAATGATTCTCTCATCTTGACAAGAGTGGAACTCATAATTCATACTCCTTTACATTCATTCATGCTTTTAGAGACCTACAACTTCTTGACCAAGGCTTGTTTAATTCCAGGAGAAGGAATTTGATGAAGATAGGTTTGTTTCATAATCCAAGACCTAGCTTCTATTTGGAAACACCTCTATCATCTCATATAATTCATATATGCTCTATAGAAGGTTGTATATTCTTTGTTTAGCTTGAATCTCTTGTAATTAAGCTTTCATGTCTTACAACTAGTTAGAAAATCTTCACATGCCCAAGATTAGTGGATAGAAACCTATCATATCATCATAAATTCCTCTGATAATGACTTATGGAGAGTCATTTGGATTTTTTTAGTCCTATAGAAACTTCTCAACTAGTTCAAATGCCCATACCACTTAAATTCTACAAAATAGGCCCACAACCAATTTTTTATGCCATTTTTTGTGCCTTTTACCCTTCAAACATGCCACCAAATGGATTAATTAGGTACTCTTATAACCTACAAAGATTTTTCAGATCATCCCAAGACCAAATAGTTTCATTTGAGGTCTTTTGAAGAGCAAACATAGTCATCGGATCATTTAGACCTTCTAGGCGGCTTGGGAGGTGTCTATCTTGTTAGCACTAATTCAAAAAGACCAAACCCTCAATTATATAAATAATTCCACAAATTTTGAGTACATAAGTGTATTAAAATATCCCTATGATATTTTTGTCCCATGCAATTTGTTCTGAAAGTTCTATGCAATGTTTCAAACCTTTTCAAGCTCTTAACAAGGCAAAACATAAGGTTTTAAGGTATTTAATCTCTTAACAATGGTTCATATAATATAGACCTATAATGAATTTAAAAATACCATTAATTTTTAGTAAATAGGTCCTACTAACATTCCCCACTAGCACTTGTCCCCAATCATTTTCTCAAGTGAGTTCACACATGGAAAAGAGAGCCTCCTAATTGTTTAGGCTTGTATGTTGAACTTGAGATGACTATTTTGCTCTAAAACTCCCCAAATTATTTGATTTATAATTGGAATGGATTATAAATTTTTAATACATATTTAATCATATCCCAAATTAGTTTTTAATAGGTATTATCTTTCTAAAAGGCTTTGCAACTTGATTTTCCTATCATGAGGATTTGTAGACAACCTTCCCATTTTGACCCTAAAACCCTATTTTGATGTTTCCTTATCACTTAAGAAATTATAATAAATATATAAACCTATATTAGGACATAATAAACTTTTCATTTACATATAAACCCTAAACTCAATACAAATATTTCATGCTCTCTTCACATTCTTGAGAACAAACCTATAGGTCTCTATTAGGCCTATTTCTTGCTTAGGCTTGAGAATGTTTCTTCTTCAGTGATTCATCCTTTTATATGCCAAATATAATCACTCAAATAATTAATTAAATAATTTTCACATCCTAAACCACCCTAAAACCTTTTTATCAAGTCAAAATTCACCCTTATTCTCTAATTGTTCACATAGACCTGTAGGTCTTCTTGAAGGTCTATTAAGTCCTTTTCTTGAAACTTCTTGTATTGATAGCCTATGAAGAGTTTATTTTTAATTTTATCACCCTATTTACATGTATAATTACCCCTCCATAGGTTATATACATCTCAACTTATCCTAAGAGACTCATTAAAAGCCTTACATAAGTATGCATAATCAAATATGGCAAGAAGCTCAAGAGAGTTGTAGGTGGTCATTTGTTGTGACTGACTGTATTCATCCATATGAATTTAATTATAATTTTAATACATCAAAACATTTTGGGACCCTATACCAATATTCTCTTCATCTTATAGGAGTCTTCATAGCTCAGCTTACCTCACAATTTACATTCTTTCCTTACACTCTTATAGGTAGGATTGTAAGTGTTCATCTTCTTCATATTTCTATCTTGACCATGAATGGTATTTTATTATTTTCCTCCCATTTATTCAAATCTAAAATCCTTGATGAAATGATGTATATCATCCTCAATAGATGAGAAACTAATTTTTCTTATTGGTTTCTTCAATGCAAAACCTCCATAAGCATAGTCAACTTGGCATATGTGCTTTTATAGATTTATTGACATTTTGGTCTTGTTTCTTTCCTTGAAGAGGTGTGGAGATAGTTTGATAATCCTAAATACCATATTGAAAACTTTTTTCCATTACTCTCATGCTATAAATGTCTCACATTCTCATCAATCTGCCTTTTCTCTTCATTCATATACCTGCAACCTAAGAGGAACACTATGCTTGTGAGGAGTTTTAGGTCTTATAGTCATTGAGTAAATATTTAGTGACCTTTCAGAGAATTAGGGAGATATGGAGGTGGTGTGATAGATTCACCAACATGCTCTCAATTGTTTAAAACCCTAAGATCATCAAAACCCATCATTTCTAGCCTGTAACTTGCTTCAAAATGAAGATTTATTACCTTGAGGATGGCTCACACATGAAAAATTATGGTGAAGGATGATTTGGGATGATTTTTTAGGCCTTTTAGGAGCTCAAAAAATAATCCATTTTCATCCATAACCTTGCAAACTCACAGAGATAATAAAAATAATACTTGTGGGGTTTAAAAAGGGTTTGAAGGCATCTTATGTTCTTAACAATTGTTCATAAAGCATATCCCTTCAAACCTAGAAATAATTATTATAATTTCAAGGATATAAGGGCCTCCATCAACCCATATTATCATTCAATCTAATTTTCTCTCTCCTCTATGTACCATCCTTAAACCGTTTGGTCTTCTTGAGGCTGTAAAGAACCTAATGAAGAAATAGAGTGGGTTTTTTCCTATATTGGAATTATGCAAACTTGTTCAAGTATTATTTGACCTTGATGAACCTTAAACAACATACCATGCACATAAATTATTTAAATTCATTTTTCATTTCTTTTATAGCCCACCAACTATGTTTGTAATGGCTTTGCAGGCCATCATTGCTATTTCAAGCTTAAGACTGCCATCTCTGACATGTATATGATCATATTCACGTTAAAAATGACTTACAAAGGTTGAAAAGGGTGAGAGAGACATACATGACTCTATATTTTACTTATAGATGCTATTTAAATTGTTAAAAGACATTGACTAAGTATGAAAAGGCTTTGAAAAGGCTTGTATTATGTAAAATGACCTCTAAGACTTGAGGTCCATTTTAGTGACTTAATTCACATGATTTTCCTATCCATGATAAGGTTCACTTGGTTGAATTAGAGCTTATTACCCATGACAATGAATACTTGTGCAAGAGAGAGGCTTTGGGAAGGCCTAGATTAGGCAAAATATTAACCTTGACCCTTCCACAAACCTTAACTTCCTCAAAATTACCTTAATTTATGCTAATCTCTATTGTAAAAGGCCTTTTGAGACTTAATTTAAAAGGGAACTGATGCACCTAGTCAAGTTTTGGAATATAATGGTCTATGGTAGCCATTTTGGCTAACAATAACCATAATAAAAACTTCATATCATTAGATCATGAAATTACCAAAAAAAGCTATTTTTTTCATTTTAACTTTGTAATGCATGCCAATTAATATGAATAATCAAAGCATTGTCCAATGTTTCAAAGTTATTTAAGCCAATTTGCTTTGGGGTCTCTTTACACTATGCCATCTAAAGGCATATTAGTGTAAAACATACACCCTATTTTATTAGACACTTAAAATATATAAATTCAATGTATAAATGATTTTAATAAAATCATATCTTGGTAGTCTTAGTTTCCTTCATAATTTTCATGAAGATACAACCTATCAATAAGATTGATAACAACCAATTAAAAAAAACAAATAAGCATCCTAAAAATGTCAATAACATTTCCATACTACATCACAAAAATCACAATGTGGCTAATCAAGATGACTGATCAACAAGACAATTCACACTCATGCATTTATTAATCACAATATAGTCAAAATCAACAGAGTATAACAAAGTTTTAACATACATATGCAATCCATGAATTGTAATGAAATCAAAGCAAATAAGACTCAATTGTTACCAAAAAACTAAAGCAAGAAATATTCATTTTCAATCAGGTAGCTATAAGTGTTGTATGTAAGGGTTTTGCAGAGCTCTCTCAACCCCCATTATTGGTATTTGTACCCCCCTCTTTGATGATACTCTCCCTTTAAAATTATTGTGAGGTTAGGACAGTCCTATATCCACCTCATCAAGCAAACTAGTAGTTAGTCTAAACTCAAAATAATCCCTAGCACATAACCATAATAAACTATTGAATGCAAGTAATCTACAAAATCATGATCATAAAACATAATAAGAAATATACATCAACTATTTATTTAGATAGTGATAATGAAACAATCAATATAATTATCAATCAACCAATATATACAAATCCAACTCTAAAATAAATATCAACACTACTAATCATTAGTCTCATAATCCATCATTTAATGCCTAAATAGTTTGTAGAGGAAAATGGATGTGACATCCTTCCCCCCTAAAATAGGTCATCATCCCAATGACACTTATTTGAACAATAATTTATAAAATAAAAACAAATTTTAGGAAAATATAAATAATATTTAATAGAAATATTATTTGAATAAATGAGGAAATAGCCTAGAAAATCCTCATAATCCTTCCATGCAACACTATCCTCAGAATATTGGTCCCACTGGACCTTACACTATGATACTTCTTTATTACATAAGTTAATATTGTGAGTATCAATTATTATGATTGGATCTACTGTGACCACCCCTATATCTTGAACCTATAATGCATTTCAATCCAAAACATGTGTAAGATCATCAATATACTTCTTAAGATATGAAACATGAAAAACATTATGCATTTGAGATAAAGCTAGTGGTAATGCAAGCCTATACACTACAGGGTTAATCACTTATAGAACCTCAAAGAGTCCCACATATATGGGTGACAACTTATTAATTTTCCAAATTTTATTGCACTCTTTAGGGTTTTAACCCATAGAAAAACTTTGTCTCCAACTGATAAATTGTTAGATGACACCAAGATCAACTGAATAATGAAGCTTGCACAAATAATCTATATGGAGAACCTACATTAAATCTTAAAACCCTCTGGAGAAATAAACTTGCCTCACCAAAGATAAGTTGTAGAAAAAATATTTTACATTAGACATAAAATCAATAAGAAATGTACATTTATAGGTGAAATTTAGACATGTCCCAACATCCTCATGCATGTGGGATAAACTTTCACTAATGACCTTAAATAACCTTAGCAAACTAAAATAAACTATGTAGACAAAACCCATTAGGATAAAATTTTATACTAATACCCCCTTTAATTATAGCTTAGATGGGTAGAATAATTGGGTCCTAACAATGAGGCCAGATGAGGTGGCCAAATATAATTCAACTCACATAAAATGGGGAAAAGGAGAAAACTCGTAGCAATAAAACTCCTCCCCCAAAGAGAGAAAAATAAGATAAAGTGCATGCTCTAAGGACATTGGGCACAACCAAGAATGCATAAAAAATTAAAGAGCAATATAACACATAAAGAGAGGATAATTGATAAGTCCCCATAGAAGATGTTGAAGCTACCTATAGTAGAGCTCAAAAAATTATGAATATCACTAAAGATATTTTCTACCTAAAGATTGAAGAATCTCCAACCACATTGAACAATGTTTTTTCCCTTTGCCAAAGGAATAACACAAATGGTGTAATATAAGTCTTCTCATTCCATAGTAGAAGATAAAGGATGCCATAATATAAAAAACTTTGAGTAGGGTCCAAAATAGAAGCATGACATAGGTCTGGAAAGATCATGCACAATAATGAAGTGTAATGCCATTAAAGTGAACCTAATAGAAGGTGTAATGAAGAGTGGATAGCATTGGAATAGTGAATGGGTCTACCAAGTGCCTAATAAAACTCCAACTAAGGAAATTTACTCTTCATTCATAGTAAGAGGACCAACTAATCTATGTAATGATGGTGCAATGAAATCAGAGAATAAAATAGAGTGTAAAATGTCTTATACTTGTGGAATAGATTTCCCAATAGATGAAGAGCCTTGAATCAATATACCTACACCCTATAATGTCAAAAACAAACTAGAGATAGGTTGATCAAGAAATAACTCCTCAATATCTAGAAGGTGATAAGGAGATGGTGGAGGTGTGTCCCCATCACTATTATGTCATTTGTAAAGAAAGAGTTATCAGTATCATAAGTATGTTCAAGATTATAAGTGTCATCAAGTACAGGTGAGTCTCATGAATAAGAATGGCATAGAACATTTATTGAAGGAATGTCCATGTGAAGTGGATAATATGGCTCAATAACCCTTAAAGATAAATAAGTGATTGCGTATGAATCACACAAATCCATAGATTGAATATCCATAAGAAGAGAATAGTCATCAATGATCTCACAAGGTGTACTCTCACCAAAAATAGTAAACTCCTCCAAAGTATAATATTATGAAGGCTCTAGAAGAACAACATATAGAATAGGGAAAAAATAAAAATCTATAGTAGGATAGCTGAGGTTAGGTAGAATCTCATCCTATGATGGTGGCTCGATCAAAGGAAGAACACTATCCACCATGGATGTGTCATCACAAGAAGTAGGAGTAGGATCAAGGAGCACAATAGTCTCTGAAGAAACAATAGGAAGTTGAAGAGTATGTGTGATGTAAATATCATTAGGATCTTTCACAAGAGATTGTAGGATGATCCAAATAGTGGAGGGACACATTGTCTATTCCACATGACAATGAATATCCATGGAAACATATAACGGTAATGTACTAAAAACCTTGTCACAAGTATTAGCCCACTTTTTTAACTAAACAAGATTAGTGGGAGCATGAATTTATCCATATAGGAATGGATTATGATTATTTATTATGAGCAAGTGTTTTGTATAAGCATGCTAAGAATCATAGTTGGTATTTCCAAGAAGAACCATTAGTGTATAATCAACTTTCTCCCATAAGTGTCTCTCAAGTGAAGTCGACATGACTAAGAAAAGACACAAAAGAAGTGCACAACCACACAAAAAAACTACAATGACCTCTTAATTATAATAACAATGCATGCTCATAAATAGGATGTTGGGTACAATCGAGAATACGTATAAATGAGCAGTAAGTGTAGGAATCAACACAATGTAGAAAATGAGATTGTGTAGAAGAGACACCAAATAATGCACAACACCACAAAAAACCCCCTTATAACTATCACTAGTGACCCCCCATAATGTTTCAAATATAATCACACTTGTATAGATGTTAGGCACAATTGAAAATGCATCTTGAATAGTAAGTGCATAAGTACAAAGAATTGAAGGGACATCAGGCTCTACCAATAATATGTCCAAGAGGTACAATATGTGAGAAAAATAAGTGGCCGTAGAAGGCCCAAAAATACCACCAATACATATAGCACGAAAATGCAAGCACTTTTATATAAGAAGACACTCAAATTTGAGCTATCGATAAAAAATTGTGCATGTTTGAAAATTTACTTGCATGAAAATTTGGTGGTAATAGTGTTGAAAAAAATAAGATGCACAAATTTGAGAAAATTTTGGTGTGCAAATAGTTGTGAGATTTTTTTCAAAGAAACATTAATCCCCCATGGGTTGGGCATGACCAAGGGCTAATTTTCCATATGACCAATGGAAGGCCTTGGTCCCCGTGAAAGCACAAATGTGCACATGGTCAATCACATGAACAAGAGCTAGAATAGCAAACTAAATATATTGTGAAGTCATGGATGTGCATGACCAATAGCCATTACATCACCATGTTGTTGGTGATTGGCTATCTGAGCTTGAAAAAATGTGGAGACATGGATGAAGTGAATTTTTCTAGAAAATTTCTAAGTCCAAATTTTTTGTTGCAACAACCAAGGTGGTGAAAAAAGCCTACAAGATGAACATAGATCTATGAAAATTAGTTTGACCTTATATAAAATAATAAAATACCCACTTGGTAATCTACAATACCTAGAAAGTGTTATTTGATTGAAAAATCTAACAGTATAGAAATATGTGAAAACTAAGAAAACTTCTTAAAACCCTCCAAAAATGGTTTTTAAAAAACTAGGTCATGTTTACAGTAAATCATAGGGTTTTGGTACCCTCTAAATCCAATGGCATTGTCTATTTTTCAATTGGATACATCGGCTATAAATGTCTACATGGATTTTCAAGAAACTCCACCAAACCCTTGAAAATTAAAGTCAATAAAATAATATGAATGTAATGAAAATATCCCACCAAGATTCAAATCATAAATGACTATTAGAATAACTCTAATACCATGTCAGATGATGCTAAGATCAACTTAACAATGATGCATGCATGGAAAACCTGCATAAAATCTTAAAACCCTCAAGAAAAAGAAACTTATCTCACTAAGAAGAAGTTGTAAAAAGAATATTTTACATTAGACATAAAAGTAATAGGAAAGGTAGATTTATAGGTGAAAGTTAGACATGCTCCAACATCTTCATGCATATGGAATAAGCTTTCATTAATGACCTAGAATTACCTAAGCAAGATAAAGTATACCTTGTATACAAAACCTAGTGGGATAAAAGCCTACACCAACATAATTACCTTGTTATTATTTTCAAAAAAACATAAATTTCCAACCTATCATTGGCTTCCACCAATCTCTACCTTATTAATTATACTTGTTCTTCCATTTTTATAAGCTTATCAGGTCCAAATACCACTCTATCTTCCAATTTATCCCAACTAATTGGTGTTAGACATCTCCTACCATATAATGCTTTGAAAGGAGCTATTTTAATAGTTGATTAGTATGATTTGTTGCAAGCAAACTCAACCAATGATAGGTATCCTTCCCACTTATATTTCTAGTCCATGTAATACATCCTTAAAATTATCCTCTAGGATCTATTTTATTCTTTTGATTTGTTCATGCATTTATGGATGGTAAGTTGTAATAAAATTTATCTGAGTTCCCAAAGATGAATTTAAAGTCTACCAAAACTTGGATGTTACCCTAGGATCCCTATCTGAGATAATATTTTCTATAAACCCATGCAACCTATAAAATTCTTTTACAAACCTCTTGGCAAGTATCAGTTCATCATCTATCAAATTACCTGGAATGAATGATCTACCTTGGTAAGTTTATCCACAACTAACATGATCATGTCATGATGGTTCTTGGACATAGGTAAACATTGGAAAAAATCCATGCTAATTCCTTACCACTTCCATTTAGGTATGGAATGTGGGTATAATAACCCAACATGATGCATGTGTTTAACCTTGACTCACTGACACTCCAATCATCTAGACACAAAATCATATACATCCTTCTTAATTCCCTTCTAAAAATATAATGGTTTTAACTCTACTAGCACCTTAGTCACTCGAGGATGTCCTAAATAAGGAGCATTATGCAATTCCTTTGACACAATATTTCTCAAATTTTCTTTGTCAGGCACATATATTCTACCAATGTAACTCAGAATCCCATCACTCTCAATTTAAAACCTTAGTATCTATGATCTTGAGAGTTTTTATCCAAACATTCTTAACCTATTCATATAATTCATATCCAAATGAGAATTTTGCTACTTAATCTTGGAAGGTACTCCTTATATTAGCCAAAGTTGTAATGTACTTTTTATAACTAAGGGAATTTTTAACTCTATTCTCTTTTCCCTTAATGTAATTGATGTCTAAATCATAACATGATAGAATATCTAACCACCATCTCTAATGAGCATTGAAGTTAAGGTAGGTGAATATATACTTAAGACACATGTTATATGTCTTAATCTCAAAAGGCTTACCTAATACATAATGCCTCTAAACTTGTAAAACATGAACTATGGAAGCAAGTTCAATGTCATGAGGAGCATAATTTTCCTCATAAGGCTTCAATTTTCAAGATTCACAAGCCAAAACTTGACCATCCTATGTGAAAATTCGCCCCAATCCATCTATTTAAGCATCTGTTATAACTTTAAAATGTCCATTTAGATATGTAATCCATAACACTGGTGTATAAGTAAGCACTTGTTTCAAAACTTGAAAGGATTCTTCACACTTTTATAACCATGCAAATTGTTTCTCTTTCTATTGAAGTGAGTTAATCAGGTTAACTATCTTGGAGAAATTTTGTACAAACTTCCTATAGTTCCCTACTAAACCCATGAAGCTACGCACCTCATGCACATTTTTGGGTGTTAGCCAATCCATAATGGCCCTAATATTAGATGGATCTACTAAAATTACATATGTGGAGATGATGTGTCCCAAATACTATACTCATTTTTGAAATAAAACACACTTGGACAACTTTACATAAAGTTTGTGCTTCCATAACCACTACAAAACTAATCACAAATGCTCAACATGCTCTTCTTTACTTTTAGAATATATGAGAATATCATTCAAAAAGACTAACACAAATTGATCAAGATAATCTTTGAACACACTGTTCATGAGATTCATGAATGTTGTTGGTGCATTCGTTAATCTAAAAAGAAACATTGTGAACTTGTAATTCCCATAATAAGTCCTAAAAGTTATTTTCAGAATATCATCCTATCAAATTCTTAATTGATGGTACCCTACACAAATATCAATCTTTAAAAACACTATAACACCATGCATTTTATAAAAAATATCATAAATGTGAGGCAAAGGATACATGTGCTTGATCATTGATTTGTTAAGTATGCAATACTCAATACACACATGAAGGGTTTTTTACTTCTTCTTGAGAGAGACTACAAGTGCACCCTATTGGGTGAATATTTTATCAGTCAGCTGTCTGATTAAGCAAAATAGGTCTCATCATCCACAGTTAAGGAGATTGGTCAGCCTAGTGTGCAGGTTTACTACATCAGAGGTGGACAAATCTCTCCTCTCATCAAGGGGAGGTTCCCTATGAATATGCAGGAGCTATATATATATATATATATATATATATATATATATATATATATATATATATATATATATATATATATAAGCAGAAAATAACACATAGGGGTAGGATAATCCATCCATCTCTCTTTTTATAGAGATGATGTTAACAAACAGAGGAGAAAATCTTGGTGAAAACACTAAAGGCACTTCTCTTCTTTCAGAAGTGTTCTTGTAGGAAATAGTAGGAGTTCTTTCAAGTAGGATAAGCAATTGGTAACAAAGGATAAGAACCAGTAGGATGAAATGGAATGCAAAGTCTCCACCTCAACTACCTAAAGAGTGAAACATAGAGGATAATGGGGGTACAAAGTCATCCCAGAATCCTCAACATAGAAGGAAAATAAAAACACGCACTAAAAATAATTGTGAAAGCACAAAGTCTTCCCACAGTTGGCTTCAGGATACCTCCTTATTACTTTCAATAATTCTACTTGCCAAATTAAATAGATGAGAACACATTCAGAAGACAGACATAAGAATAATCTCCTAAAATGATACAAGCCAAAACAACACAAAGTCTATAAACAACTTGCTTTCTCATTCAAATCAAATGAAAATGAAATTACAATCTGAGTTCAAAGTCTCAGTATTCTCCTTTCAACTGGGTAGAGTTTCACTCCTGTAAAAATGAAAAAGTCCCTTTCATAATGAGATAAATCACAATATATAGCACTCTAAGAAGGACTTGGGTGCTTGTTTTCATGAAAAAGGTCCATGCTGAATTGAATGCCTTCAATGTGCCTTTAGTTCTATCTAGAGGGACCATGCTAGGAACAATGCATTGCCTTAACTATGGTGTGTCCCTTCATCTAATATGTCTCTTCCTTGGTATGGACTGTCTGGTCCTTTTCTTGATGTCTGCATAACTGTCTAATTTGTCTTTACTTCATGGAAGAAAAATAGGCCACGTCCTTGACTTGGTGCGCTCAAAAGTCTACTTGATCCACTATTTCACCTACTAGAAATAACTCTTTTGAAGATATTTTTGGTCCTTTGGTCTCAATCCTCTCTCCCCTATAGCAATTTGAGTCTTTGAGCTCTCTTTTCAGCTAGTCGTTTGGTTCTTCCTTTGGTTCCTTCTTTGGCCATGATGAGTTTTGCTATTATGAAACTTATTAGAAACTTATGTAAAATGGAATCCATGACACTTCTTACCTAAATAGCTTCAAAAGGGGAACGCGGATACAGACACTTGTCACATTCCACTGAGTTATAATGGAACATGTGGCACGCTCTGTAGCTTTAAAACTTATTAGGAACTGTGTCTCAGCAGATGACACTTGGCAATTTTTGCTGCGACTCTATAAGGGACATGTGGTGGCTTCCACTGCACTTTGAGGTTTGATCTTCATCGGAGGGTTCTTACTTCTTTGGTGGGCTTTGGCTTTCGGGCTTTTCCTTCAGACAAAAAGTCTGAAGGAAAGCTTCGCTTCTTTTCCTTAGCCGTTTCAATTGTTTTAATTTCTTTGGGCTTTCTTCTTGAGTGAATTCCTTAAAATTCCATGCTCTATTTGAATTTCCATAGACATTCCCTTACTTTAAATTTGATGTCTGTGGGGCCATCAATGGTCGCTAGCCACTTGAACCATGTTGAACCTTGAACCTGTGAACCCACTAAAAGTACATTGGTTCATTGGTTCATCAGTTCATTCTATCTCTTTTGTTCCATCACTTCCTGGTTCAATCACTTTCCTACTCCTTGGTTGAACCATCCATTGAACCACCTATTTGTTGCTTCTTTCTAAGCTCTTTGATCTTCATCGTATTGGTTAAACCTTTGAACCTGTGAACTCATTGAACCTTTTGGTTCAATGGTTCAATTGTTTAATCAGTTCATTCTTCATTATTTGGTTAAGTCTTTTTGATCTTTTGAACCAAGCGTGTTGAACCAATTGGTCTTTGAACCCGTTGAACCATTGAACCAAAGTGGTTCAAGGTTCAATAGTTTAACAGTTCAAGCCTTTGTTTTTCATTAAGCGTTTGAAGCCATGGAACTTTGAAGTGGTTAAACTTTAAAATTTGATGAATATGCTTAACTCTTGTCAATGATATTTAACCTTGAACCCATTGAACTTTTGAACCTTTTTGGTTTAAGGTTCAACAATTCAATGGTTCAATGGTGCTTGGAAGCTTGTTGATTGAACTCTTTTGGTTGAACCAAAGTATTGAAACAATCCTAGAAATGACAAAGTGTTGGAAACTTGTTCTTTTGATTGAACTCGCCTGCAGAAGCCTTTGAACCTGTTGGCTCTGTTGATTTCAAGCATGTTGAGTTCGTAGATTTCTGGAAAAGCTTTGAAAAATGAAGAGCTCGAATACTTAGAACAATTTTTGAAAAGGGAAGATGATTTTGGTCTATTGAACCAAAATAGTTCATAGGTTGTCCCAAAAATGTCACTCATTTCTGGGGACAACAACTGGCTCCAGTTGGGGAACTTCCTTCAATTGAAAATTGGAAACATCTGAGGGGAGTAGAAACCAGAATCTCCAGTGCCTTGAAGTATGCCATTGGGCTATGGAGTCATGCTACCCAAAAAGAAAGGCTCTAAAAAATGAAAATGAACAACACCAAACAGAAATAAAGATATACAAATATACATATGTGCAGGTGAACTTATTTGACACTTTAAGAATTGAAGTGCTTCAAATGCTGCCCATTGTGAGGTAGAGAAAAGAGCGTGCCATCTTGATATTTCAACAGGAAGCTATTCTCACCATTGATCTGATGGATAATAAATGGGCCTCTCCAAAGAGAATCAAACTTCCCATGCATCCCCTTTGGTTCTCTTCTCTTGTCCCATAGTAGGACTTGATCTCCGACCCAAAAATCACGGTTCATTGTATTCTAGTCAAAGAGCTTCTTCACCAGACTTTGGTGGGCAGCAATTCGGTCCACCACCATAGTTCTCTGCTCATTTAGCTTAGTCAGGCACATGATCCTCTTATCAAGGGGTCTTTCATATGTCTGATCCTCAATTACCTTAGCCAATTTCAATGCTAGCAATTCTAAGGTGATAGGTATCTCAGCATTGATACCATAAAGAAGTTGAAAATGAGACATACCAATTACTCTCTTTGGTGTAATTCTATCTACCCATAGAGCATCAACCAATGATTTATGCCATGTCCTTTGGTTATCATCCACCAACTTCTTGATGATAGTCACCAGGTTCTTATTTCTTGATTCAGCTTGTCCATTACCTTGTGGAAAGTAATCAGATGAGTGGGAGAGTGTAATCCCATAGTAGAAACAAAATTGAGTAATCTCATAGGAAGTGAAACAAGCTGCATTGTCAGTGAAAATCTTGATTGGGACCCCCAACCTGGAAATGATATTCTCCTTGAGGAAATTGCATACTACTTTTGAAGTAGCATGCTTGGTTGGAATTGCTTCCACCCATTTGGTGAAGTAATCTGTTGCTATAAGGGCATCATCATGTCTAGCACTTAAAGATGGGTTTACATCTCCAATAAAATCAATTCTCCATTGCTAGAATGGCTCCTCTATGACCACTGGCTTGAGAGGCAGGGCAACCAACTTGGGTCTCCCAACAAACTGCTGGCATAGTTCACATTTTCTTACCCACTTATATGCATCTTGAAAGAGAGTTGGCCAGTAATACTTGGCTCATAAAATTTTATGGGTAGTTATAGGAGCAGAGAAATGTCCTCAATAGGCCAAATTGTGGAAGGACTTTAGAAGTTGGCTTTGTTGCTCCTTGTCCATGCAACGAAGGAACACTCCATCAAGGCTCCTCTTATACAAGCCATTGTCTCAGAGGACAAAATTTGTAGCTTTCAGCTTGATAGTTATCCTTTCTTTATAAGATAGGTGAGTAGGACACTCACCATAAGTAAGTAAATGAACAATACTTAAATACCACTCATTCGTGGTGGAGACAAAGAGGATAGTTGGTGCGTCCTCCACCTCTGCTTCTTCATGCCTTGCTTCTTCTGGTCTGTTGTTAGCAATCAATTAACATAGGCCCTTTCCCTGTACCAACTTTGTTGGCTTGATGACCAGATTAAACTCTTAGATCTTTGCAATCCAATTACCTCTTTTGGTTCCAAACTTTTGCTGAGTTAATATAGATTTGACTGTGGTATCTGGAACTAGAGCAGTAACTCATGAATTGAGGATGTAGAAATGAAAATGCTTCACTGCCTTGACCACCACATAAGCATGCTTCTCCATGTTTGAATACTTAAGCTCATGAGCTTTGAGAGGAAAGTTCATGAAGAAAATTGGAGATTCCACACCTTCTTCATTCTGCTAAACTAGGATGGCTGAAAGTGTGTGTTCAGAAGCATAACTATACATGAGGAAATCCTTCATATAATCTAGACAAACTAGAAATAGAGCGTGCGCAATGGCAGTCTTGATATCCTCAAATGTTGACTTGCCTTCTTCAGTCCAGCTAAAGGTGGCCTTATTCTTCATCATGTTTACAATGTGCCTGGTCTTCTCAGCAAACTCGGGGATGAACCTCTGTAAAAAATTCACCTTTCTAAAGAAAGAGTGAACAATAGTCTTACTTGTGGGCAAGGTAAGCTCTTGGATAGACTTAAATCTATTGAGTCAATATTTATGCCTCCTTTGGACACAATGTATGAGAAGTTTCCCCTCTATTACTCCAAAAATTGACTTCTTGGGGTTTAAGGAAATGCCATTCTGGCAACAACGCTCCAACACTTATTGCAAGTGGCATCTATGATCTGGGAAATGCTTAGAAAAGATGGTCAAGTCATCAAGATAAACTATGATGGAATTACCCATTTCATCTTTGAAGGCAAGGTCTATTGCTCTTTGGAAGGTGGCACCAGCATTTATCAAGCTAAAAGACATCCTTTTATATGTAAACGTGCCCCAAAGTGTGGTGAAAGTAGTCTTATGCTAGTCTGCCTCACCAACTTCAACCTGATTATATCCTGAGAAGCCATCTAGCAGTGATAACATCTCTAAACCCATCACTATCTGAACCACTTGATCCGTGATTGGCAAAGGATAGTTATCCTTCAAGGATGGCTGATTCAAATTTCTAAAAACCACACAGAGGCAAATTTTGCCATTCTTCTTCCTTACAAGCACAATGTTTGCAATCCATGTGGAATGATGGATTGGGAAGATTATCCTGGCATTTAGCATTTTTTGTATCTTAGACAAAATGGTACCTGATATTTTTAGATTATACTGCCTGGACTTTTGCCTTTAGGGTGTCAAATCAGCCTTAAGAGGAATGTCATGTCAAATTTCATCAAGCCTTAGTGACTTTAGGTCATCATAGGAGTATGCTAAGATGTCCATGTACTGGTAGAGTAGAGAGTGAACTTGAATTTCTCTTCAGGAGTGCAACATTTCCCAATGTTCACCATTTTGGATCATCCTTGGTACCTAGATTTACTTGATCAAACTCTTGGGAGGAGCTTGAATCTATTTGTTGTTGTTTGATGAATCTATCATGTTTGTCAAATAGTTTTTCAAGGGAAACTAGGCCTTTGGAAATCTTATTCCCTTTAAGTTGTAGGAACTCCTCACCTACATCTTTATTTGATTCAAGAGTTGGTTCACACTTCTGAGTGTTGGGAGGGGAGGTGGAAGATAAATCCAAGAACCACACCTGTTCTAATTCCACCTGTTAGGATCTTGCTCCTCAGAAAGAGCACAGTATGATTACCAAATATAAGCAATTGTGAAATAACCAGAAACACAAGTAACTAGAATTCACCAATGAATATGGACAATACACTATCTTGTATTAACACTATACAAAAAAGAATACAACAAAGAGCCGCCACACTCTTTCACCTTACTTAGTGTACAGTAATTCTTCTCACACACACTCTCCTACACAAAAACGGTCCCAACAACCAACTCACACACAGAATTGGTGTTCACCTCACCAGTCAACCCTGCCGGTACATCAAACTCTATGACTTCAAGCTGATCTCTCATGAACCTGCAACCTGCAATTCAAAGACCAAACTTACATGTAGATCCCCAATGAGCTTGCAACAACCAGCAACTCACAGATCTTACAACTAGAAGGAACTCTTCCTTTCTATCTCATGCTTAAACAATACATGCCAATGGGTCTATAAATAGATCCCTAACTCAAACAATAACTTGACTCTTTAGACAATTGTCCTCACATTGGCAACTCTTCGTTCAGGATAGTTCTGGAACACACAGGCGATCGACATCCCCTTCAAGGATGGCTGATTCAAATTTCTAAAATCCACACAGAGGCAACCTTTTGCCAGTTTGTTCTTCTTCCTGAAGACCAACCACCACAAAATCCACAAAACCTGTCATCCAAATCACCTGCCACAATCTACAACCATGTGGAATGCATGGATTGGGAAGATTATCCTGGCACTTTAGCATTTTTTTTATCTTAGACAAATGGTACCTGATATTTTTAGATTATACTGCCTGGAATTTTGCCTTTAGGGTGTCAAATCAGCCAATTATTGCCCTGCAGCTAATAGGAATGTCATGTCAAATTTCATCAAGCCTTAGTGACTTCAGGTCATCATAGGAATATGCTAAGATGTCCATGTACTGGTAGAGTAGAGTAGTGAAC
Source organism: Torreya grandis (assembly GCA_037957365.1). Lineage (NCBI taxonomy): Eukaryota > Viridiplantae > Streptophyta > Pinopsida > Cupressales > Taxaceae > Torreya > Torreya grandis. The sequence continues at coordinate 1,819,896 of JARHVA010000413.1, forward strand.
TTGAATTTCTCCTCAGGAGTCACCGACGTCAGGCTGCACATGCAACATCGGTCCCTGTCTGGACACCGACGCCAGTTTTCCAATGTGTCACCATCTTTTGGATCATCCTTGGTACCTAGAGGCTTTCCTGTTCTTTACTATCATGATCAAACTCTTTGGGAGGAAAGCTTGAATGTGACCAAGTTTGTCTGTTGTTTGATGAATCTATCATGTACCTTGTCAAAGTGTAGTAACCTTCCAAGAGTCCGCTGTGAGAGTTACTGTGCAACCCTCTTCACCCAAACTTCTGACAGAAATCAGATTCCACTTCAGAACTGGGACGTGCATGACCTCCTTTTGGTTACCTAATCAGCTTCACTTTCCCTTTGCCAACAGTCTGACAAGGACCACTCCTCACCTACTCATGAAAAAATTTCCTATGTGGGGATTTATCTTGATTCAAGAGCATCCTATGCAACGTAACCTACAACATCTACTTCTTCTTCATGAGGTCCACTGCCTTCAAAATGCAATCATTCAAAGCTGTCTTTTTGCTCCAGCATCTCCAGATGAACCTGGCAATGATTTGATTGTCATTATTGAACACTTGCCAATGATTGGAATTATCAGGTACACCTGGTCAAAAGACCAACTCAATAGTGTACCTATCTCCTTTGAAGTCTAAGTGGAGAATCAAGAGAGTAGCTTCCGATCAAGAACCTCCCATTCTTCATCTTTCATATCCAAGGGTTTGCTAGCAACCCCACCCAACGGTAAGTACAAATCTTTCTGATAATAGCTAATGCATCAACCTGGACATTGAATTCTCTGGGAACTACAGAGATGCTGAAAGCATCAAATCTTGCTCCTTTTCAATGAATATTGAATTCCCAAACTAGATTGTGGTACAACAAAGTAGTGCAATCTCTCAGTGTATAGTAATTATTCTCACACACACTCTCCTACACAAAAATGATCCCAACAACCAACTCACACACAGAATTTGTTCACCTCACCAACCAGTCAGTAATAACCCTGCCGGTACATCACTCTATAGACAAGCTGACCACTAGTTCTTAATGTCAATCCTTTAACACTGAAGGAGCATTGATGCCCTTGACTCTTGAGCAGCCCTCAATCTAACATAAGACTGTTCGTGGGCATTCATACTGGTTCAACTATATTGCACTGGTCTCTATCGACGTCGGTCCTGCTACCGTCGCCGGTTCTCCTGGAACTCACAACTTGTAGGGGGTAGAAGGAAAAATGCAATCTCCTTGAGGATGATTTGATCAACACAACTCCAGCTCCTAAACTAGTAGAGGAGCAACTGAATTCCACTACAGAGATGCTTCAAGTTTTCAATTTGATCCCAAACTAGATTGTGGTAGTAGTGCCTCTTATTTTTGATTTGATACAGGTTTCTCACTAACAAACCACTAGTTCAATGTCTCCTTTAGCATGAAGGAGCTTGATGCCCTTGTCTTGAGCAGCCCTCAATCCAAGTAAGAGGGATTCATACTCAACTATATTATTAGTGTTGCTAAACTACAACTTGAAGGATGAAGGAAAAATATCTCCTTGAGGAGATATCAGCACAACTCTAGCTCCTAAACTAGTAGAGGAGCAGCTGCCATCAAATTCAAGAATCCATACCTCATTAGATACTGATTATTCTTTGTATTCTTCTTCATTCAGAGGGGGAGATTCTTACACTTGCATTGTGCTCTATAAATTCTTCTATTATCCTAGCTGAACTAATCTTCAAGCTGTCACCTTCAAGAGTTTCATTAGGCATTTCATGGAATTCATCTGTGGATAAAAAGTAATTACCCATGCTTGAAGACTCAAATAAAATTTAAGCTTCAGGTGTTGAGGTCTAGGTAACCACGTATTTCACTTCCTTCTCAGGGAGTAGCCTCTTCATAACACTTTTGACTAGAATCCTCACCTCTAATAAATCCATGCTTAATTCACCACCAACATCCATACATAAATTCCGCCCAAGAAGGATGCCATTTGATGTTGGGATGTTGGCTACCAAGACAATCATCTTGATTCTTTTGTCTGGAAAGGCTACAAATGCAAATTAAGCATCTTTGATTTGCCCCAATAGTGGTACTTGCTTGTTCTCCATGGAGAAACATCTACCAAATGTCTTGGTTAGTGTGAGGCCAAGGGATTCATCCACTTTGGTAGGCATAACATTGTCTGAAGCACTAAAATCAATGATGTAGTTACTCAGCTGATGTCCATTTATCAACAATGAGACATAAAAAGGTTCAGTCCTACCAGGGGAAGTAGGGGGAGTAATGACAAGGTTGTTCTCGATGGGTACATTTTTGGGGGAATCACGAGTCACCTTGGGAATTACTTGTCCTACAGGGGCATTTTGGTTCTTCACACATTAAACCAATTTAACTAATTACTCAGGATGGGACTACAGAAATTCAAACTTAGACATTTGAATTTTGGTTTTCTTTATATGGTCAAATATGTCAAATGCTTGGAATGAGCCAAGAGTAGAGGATGGGAATTCATCCTTTTGATTTTTGGAAGGGGGAGGACTGGACTGCAAATTTGAGGTAGAAGGCGCAGAGGCATTTGAGGTACTTACCTTTCTTGCAATCATCAGGTCCTTTGGCTGGAAAGGAAGAGTGGATCCCCACTTAGCAATTGAAATTGCTAGTTGAAGTCACTCCTCTAGTTTCTCCTTATTAGTTGGTTGAGATAATTGATTCTTGGACTAGGTGAATACAACATATGATCCCTCAGCTGCATTACCTTCACTTCTGGGTTCATCCTGATAATTCAAGAAACTAATGTTAGAGTTGCCAGCTAATTCTTCTTCTTCTTCAGTGAAGAGATTAGCATCATCTTCAGGATTCAACTCAGGTTGGAATGAGAAATTTGATTCAGCTTCAAGATATCCAACTGTTGAGTTGGTTGGAGGTGCTTTGAGGGTGAGGTTCCTCTGTGGAGGAGGAAGGTGATTTAGCTGTCCTTGATTCTTGGCAGCATTGCCTTGGTATGCCTAATTTTGAAATATCCTTCTTGGCATATCTCTGTATGCAGGAGAAAATGACATCCCTTGCACCATTTGATTTTCTGAGAGCTAGCACTTAATTTGCTAGCTTTTGTACCATTGGGTAAGTGGTGACTGTAGGTGAGTATTCAAAAGATGAAGAGGATTTACCTTTATTAGGGTCTCTCCTTATCTTTTCCACCAAGATAAGGTCATCTTTTACCTCAGTAGCCAAGTCCTAAGCATCAACAAGGTTTATGTGTCTAACCCGTCTCAACAAGAAAATCACTTCAGGCAACTATGAGTTGATGAAGAAAAACTTGAGATTCTGAGGTGTCGAATAGGCAACCATGGGAATCTTGTGCCTCAGCTTGTCGAACCTAGCAATGAAGTCCCTCATAGGTTCATGGGGCTCCTTCTTCATCTGTGTGAGTTGGGCTAGCAAGGCATGTACATATTTTGCATGTTTGAATTTGGCTTCAAATTTGTCTTTAAGAGTATCCCAGTCAGTCACTGGCCTAGCCTATAGGTGGTAAAACTAGTCTGCAACAACACCTTGTAGGGTTTCCACAAAAACCCTAACTGCTATGTCTTCATACTCCACACCTATTACACCATAAGCTAGGCTGAAGGCAGCAATATGTTCATCAAGGTAAACTTCCCCATCACTAAAAAACTTGGGGAAATTCTTCCTTGAACTGCGTGGAAGCTCATGTAGAGGTGGGGTCAAATTTAGTGGACCAAAAGAGTTACCCCAGGGGCCTTGAGCCATGAGTTGATTATGTGAAAGTGGGATCACAAATTTGGGTGGAGTATGGATAGGAAAAGCTCTACTAGCAGTAGAAAAAGAAGCTCTGCCTTGTGTTGGTTACCTAGTAGGGCTAGGAGGAAGACTCCTAGTTTGTTGAAGGTGAGGTTGTAGAGGAAACAACTCAAAATTACTCTGCTGCACCAACTTAAAAGTAGGGTCAACAACACCTTGAGATTTTTGGCTTCTTATATAGTGTGGAGTTGCCAAATTACAGAACAAAAATGGAAAAGAGTAGGATTTGCTTCAGCTTGAAGCTTGAGACTTCAAATTGCACACTCTTCCCTAGCGGAGTCACCAAAAAGACTATTGGGTGAATATTTTGTCAATCAACTATTTGATTGAGAAAAATAGGTCTCATCATCTACAATAAAGGAGATTGGTGGCCCAGTGTGCAGGTTTACTACATCAGAGGTGAACAAATCTCTCATCTCATCAAGGAGAGGTTCCCTATGAATATGCAAGAGCTATATACTATATATATAAATAAGCAGAAAATAACACACAGGGGTAAGATAAGCCATCCATCTCTCTTTTTTCAGAGATGATGTTAACAAACATAGGAGAAAATCTTGGTGAAAACACTGAAGGCACTTCTCTTCTTTCAAAAGTGTTCTTGCAGGAAACAATAGGAGTTCTTTTAGGTAGGATAAGCGACTGATAACAAAGGATAAGAACCAATAGGATGAAATGGAATGCAAAGTCTCCACCTCAACTACCCAAAGAGTGAAACATAGAGGATAATGGGGGTACAAAGTCATCCCAGAATCCTCAACATAGAAGGAAAATAAAAACACACACTAAAAATAATTGTGAAAGCACAAAGTCTTCCCACAGTTGGCTTCAGGATACCTCCTTATTACTTTCAATAATTCTGCTTGCCAAATTAAATAGATGAGAACACATTTAGAAGACAGACATAAGAATAATCTCCTAAAATGATACAAGCCAAAACAACATAAAGTCTATAAACAACTTGCTTTCTCATTCAGATCAAATGAAAATGAAATTACAATCTGAGTTCAAAGTCTTAGTATTCTCCTTTCAACTGGGTAGAGTTTTGCTCTTGTAAAAGTAAAAAATTCCCTTTCATAATGAGATAAATTACAATATATAACACTCCAAGAAAGACTTGGGTGCTTGTTTTCATGAAAAAGGCCCATGCTAAATTGAATGCCTTCAATGCACCTTCAGTTCTATTTGGAGGGACCATGCTGGGAACAATGCATTGCCTTAACTATGGCATGTCCCTTCATCTAATATGTCTCTTCCTTGGTATGGACTATCTGGTCCTTTTCTTGATGTCTACATAGCTATCCAATTTGTCTTTACTTCATGGAAGAAAAATAGGCCACATCCTTGATTTGGTGCACTCAGAACTCTGCTTGATCCACCGTTTCACCTACTAGAAATAACTCTTTGAAGATATTTCTGGTCTTTTGGTCTCAATCCTCTCTCCCCTATAGAAATTTGAGTCTTTAGGCTCTCTTTTCAGCCAGTCACTTGGTTCTTCCTTTGGCTCCTTTGGCTGTGGTGAGTTCTGTTGTTATGAAACTTATTAAAAACTTACAAAAAATGGAATCCATGACACTTCTTGCCTAAGCAAGTTCAAAAGGGGAATGCGGATGTAGACACTTGTCACATTTTGCTGAGTTATAACAAAACACATGGCACGTTCTATAACTTTGAAACTTATTAGGAACTGTGTCCTGATAGACAACACTTGGCAGTTTTTGCTATGACTCTATAAGGGACACGTGGTGGCTTCCGCTACACTTTGAGGTTTGATCTTCATCAGAGGGTTCTTGCTTCTTTGGTGAGCTTTGGCTTTCAAGATTTTTCCATCAGGATTTTCCTTCAGCCAAAATGTCTGAAGGAAAGCTTCGCTTCTTTTCCTTAACCATTTCAATTGTTTCAATTTCTTCAAGATTTCTTCTTGAGTGAATTCCTTCAAAATCCACACTCTATTTGAATTTCCATGGACATTCCCTTACTTTAAATTTGACATCTATGGGGCTATCAATGGTCACTAGCAGCTTGAACCATGTTGAACCTTGAACCTGTGAACCTGTTGAAAGTACATTGGTTCATTGGTTCATCAGTTCATTCTATCTCTTTTGTTCCATCGCTTCCTAGTTCAATCACTTTCCTATTCCTTGGTTGAACCATCCATTGAACCACCTATTTGTTGCTTCTTTCTAAGCTCTTTGATCTTCATCGTACTGGTTGAACCTTTGAACCTGTGAACTCATTGAACCTTTTGGTTCAATGGTTCAATCGGTTCATTATTCATTATTTGGCTAAGTCTTTTTGATCTTTTGAACCAAGCGTGTTGAACCAATTGGTTGTTGAACTTGTTGAACCGTTGAACCAAAGTGGTTCACAGTTCAATGGTTCAAACCTTTATTTTTTGTTAAGTGTTTAAAGCCATGGAACTTTGAAGTGGTTGAACTTTGAACTTTGATGAATGCTCTCAACTCTTGCCGATGATGTTTAACCTTGAACCCATTGAACCTTTGAACCTTTTTGGTTTAAGGTTCAACGGTTCAATGGTTCAATAGTTCTTGGAAGCTTGCTGATTGAATTCTTTTGGTTGAACCAAGGTATTAAAACAATCTTAGAAATGACAAAGTGTTGGAAACTTGTTCTTCTAATTGAACTCGCCTACAAATGCCTTTGAACCTGTTGGGTCTGCTAATTTCAAGCATGTTGAGTCCGTAGATTTCTAGAAAAGCTTTGAAAAATGAAGAACTCGAATACTCAGAATAACTTTTGAAAAGGGGAGAGATGATCTTGGTCTGTTGAACCAAAATAGTTTATAGGTTGTCCCAAAAATGTCACTCATTTTTGGGGACAACACACCCCATGATAAAACACTTAGTCGAATCAATCCTTTAGCCAACATCCCATAATGTCATGCCTTTAACTCGATTAACTTAGTTGTTGTCATTATATAGGGTGATTTATAATGTGGTTCTGATCCAAGAATGATATTAATGGTGAAATCAAATTCCCTTTTAGGGGGTAATCCTAACAACTCTTTTGGAAAGACATCCCAAAATTCTTACAAAAAAGGATAGTCTTCCAAAGTGGGTTCCTTAGCTTCACTAATTTCATAAATTTTAACTAAGAATGTTTAACATCCCTTACATTAATCCTTCTTCAAATGAATGGCTAAGATTTGCCTGAACTTAGCTCCCTTTGAATTCCTTGGATTTGGGTTTGGTTTCCCAAATCATCCAAACATTCAACCTTTTTTAAGTAAATAGTTAAATTTGGCTTTATGCCTAGAGAGCTAATTCACTCCTAGGATCACATCATATGACCCTAGTGATGATGCATAAATATCAACCACCAGGGTGAATTTAGGCATCTACAAGACATCTATTAACTTTGACCTTGGATTCATTCTCATATTGTATTGACCATGCATTTGCCATAAAATCAGCTATCCTAAATAATTTACTTATCATTCTAAGAGATATAAAGCATTCAGTAGTTCATAGATCAATCAAAATAGTAATTAGATGCCCAAATAGAGTAGCTGATAATTTTATGGGAAAGATTTGGAATTATACTTGTTTATTATCCATTACTACATGAATACACTATTTAAAGGTTCCTTGATATGAACAAGAGGTGGATGTATTCTTGTTCTTATCATCTATCTTCCACTAAGGATAATCCTTGGAATAATGATATACTCCAAAAGTAAAATAGCCACCAAGTGGTCCCTTTATCTCAACCTAATTATCACCCTTAAATCCTTCTCTGAAATTACCTCCTAGTTTTTTGTTCCCAAAAGCATTACCAAATCTTGCATTCTAACTCTTGAACCGATTCTTAGAATTACCATTTTTATTCTAGTTCTTTTTCTTTAAGGGTGTCTTGGAACTACCAAACTTATTTTTAATCTTTTTTCTGACCTCTATTAGTGATTTTAGCTTTTAATCCTACTTTCTAATTTATTAAAGACTTGATCCATGGTGGATGGTCTCTGAACATTCAATTTTCACCCAATTTGGGGTTTTAATCCCATGATGAACTTCTTGATCCAAAAATGCTTATCCTTCTAGTACTATGAAACATACTTCAAGAGCTTTATGAACTACTCCCACTATTCATTCATTGACAAACCCTCTTGCTTCATTTTATAAAATCTATCAATTTTTGGTCAAAATAGAGTTGAGATAACTACCTTACTCTGAAAAGAGTCACAAACTACTCCCATGTGGTGGTAGTAGAATTGAGGTTCAATTCAAGATTCTTATTAGTCCTCAAAGTTGTTGCTTCACTAGCCAGTTGGTAATCTCCCCACACAACCTTAGTTACCTCAGAGTAATTTCAAATTTAAAATTACTTTTCTATTTTTATGATCCAAGCTTTAGCTCCATCACCCAAAACCATACCATCAAACTTAGGTGGATTAACTTTCTTCATATCATGTGCAAGTTCTACAACTACTTGAGATATAGCCACTTGGCGGCATTCCTCATTCCCCTGCTCTTGAGGTACTTCCTATTATTTATCTTGCTCCTCTAGAATTTTATATTCCTCTTTAGGTCCATGAACTTCTCACTCCATAGCTACTATTGTATCTCTAGTCTCAGTCATGACAATGAGTATTTGATTAAGTTTTATAGCTTGTTCTGTTACTAGCTAATTAGGATCAACTAGAAGGTTTGCATTAGAAGGTCCCTTACCAACTCATCTACCTCATTTTATTCTCTTCACTTAAATTAAGAGAATAAAGTTATGTTAGTGGACTCATTAGGTATGAGAGCTAAACCTTAAGCTTTGATACCACAATGTTAGACCCCATTGGGTTAATAAAAAATTACACTTTTTTCACATAAATTACTTATAAAATCATTTACAATTATCTGATTTATCATTGCTAGACTACCAAATGTATCTAAAGTAATAAATGATTAATATATTAACCCAATGGCTAAATTTCAATCCATCTAGTGTTCAACCAATAAAATTAGATTACAAGCTGAATAACTTTTAATCAAAGTATAACAGATGAAATCATGTATAACATATACTAATATAATCCATATTTTAGCTATGATCAAGCTTATAGCCACTATTTTTTATAATTCAGAATGATATACAATTTACACATCCACTACTGAGTTTACTTATCCATCAAAGAATAAATTATGATGTAGTACAAAACTAGATACATAATACAATGAGTACAATAATACAAAAGGAGCTTTATAAATAGCTCATTGATCCATGAATGTAGCCTGAGTATAATTCCAAAGGTTGAATTATCTAACAAGGGGAGAGCATCATTTAAGTGTTTTGCCTCCAACCACAAAGCAATGGTCTCCCTCACACCTCCCTACCAGGAGTGGCCCTACCCTTCATGAAGGCAAAGATAAGAATAATGTATATATCAAGAAATCAACTTGAACGCATGTGTGTATTATCACTATTACTTATAGCAATCAAATATACCAGGGAATCCAATTCTCTATATAAATAATATCAACAAATGCATGTAACAATAAGTATAGAGAAATGGCAAGTCTCAGCTATAACATTATTTTGGCCAAAGTTTTCATTATAGAAATCAGCTTTAGGAATCTAAGTCATTTCACTCACACATAACTCTTTTCTACTAAATCATGAATATCACACAATATCAGGGGATAAGTATTAAGTTACCCAATAACATACTCATATATATATCTCCTATTATCTAAATATAGTTTACATATAAGGATTCAAAAGCAAATTTATACAATTTACAGAATACACATAGTCCAACTAACGAACAAGTACAATCAATAATAAAGACATCATACCATTGATTTCATTCATTTACCCATAAGGTGATTACATAGGTTATTCAAATTAATTGTATTTGATCCATTTGTGCATAAGAGACTAGAATAAGAATCAAGTCATTCTAAGTCCCTCTTTCAAACATAATTCAAACACATAAACATGTGTAGTTGATAATAACACTCAGTCAATAGAGTAAACCATAAATGATCCAAATGACTCATAATAGAATTAAATCTTAACTTATCTCATCATGCTTAGTTGTAAAATAATATAATAACAAAATTATATTACACACCAGTTATACTTTTCAAACAAAATCTTCCCTTTTCATACTTATAATGGAGCCCTTAAGACATTACAAACTCTGGGATTAGTATTTAATATATTTTATGCTTGTTCTTCATGTTTATTGCTTACTAAACAAATTTAGAACAATCATCTTAAAAAATTATTTATAAACATTCTCTTACTTATACATTTTACTCAAATCCATACCCTCACATACAACTATGCAAAACTTTCTCATGCAAACGTTATAAGTGTATTTAGGGAACTCTGCATATATTAAATAACCTATTAGCAAATGTATTTTGTTTAACAACTATTTGATATTTATATTCATACATATATACATATCTATACATCAAGTATCTAAAGCTACACCTATCATATCTGAGTTGTCCTCAAACATGAGTCATTGAAAGATCAAGGCATCGTAATAAATAAACAAAATTCCAAAAGTCTTTATTATTAATCCTCTAATTCCTAATTTCATCATATTATTAAATATTTGAAGATCCTTTATGTATTTATGCTTAATGTAATATACACACTCATACTAATTTATTTTGTAAATATACATACATATGCCTTTACAACTAACTAAACATTTTATAGTTTGTATTTAAACTTATTATTTCCAACATGACCTACAACTAGATCTATTTCAGTATTATCAACTCATGATATGTTTTTATCAAGTGATTATAAACTAGATTATGAAATCCACAAATCATTATTTCCTTAAGTTCATAGTTGGATATAAATTATTTCCTATAACATGCAATAATAATATATTTAATACAAGATGTAATCCAGATGGCCTCATCAAACATTTTTATGACCTCCTATAGGTATCATGATTCAATACTTAGTCGAAACACTAGTATACAAAATTTGTACATGATATAACTATGATATGTATACATATTTATTCATGTGTGTGTGTGTGTGTGTGTGTGTGTGTGTGTGTGTGTGTGTGTGTGTGTGTGTATTCATATACCTTTGACCCCTTAGCTTTGAATTTCATAAAATAAATTTTGGGCAGAAAATATTTATAACTTTATCCCCTTTTTACCTCTATTTGAAACCCATAAAATTATACTGTGAAATTTCAATACCCATGTGCAAATTATATTGATGATTTTTTATAAATTGAATAATCTTTCGAACCCAAATAATAGTTCATAAATATCAAAGGAGAAATATAGAAACTCGCGTTCATCAAAGGAGTAATATTTTGATATTATCAAAATATAGTTTATGCCCAGGACAAATAAAGGGTCAATTTTATAGCCTATTAACAAGGTTCTAAACCAAATGTAGGTCAAGACTTTATCTATTATGTCCCAACTTTCATATCTATAGGCTTAAGGTTGGAACTAAGTTCTATTCCTAAGTATATGGACATGAAGATCCTAGGGTTTTGTCAAAGTAAAGCATTCTACTCATTCAATGAATCTAACAAAATCTATATCAACAATCCATATCCTTTATTTTCAAATTTTACAACTATAAAGGAAAATTAACTGTAGACAACTAAAACTAGCCACAGATAACCTCCAACCATGCTTTTGGCCAATTTCCACTTAAAATGCATAATTTGGCCTAAAAACACTAAAATGCATTAAATTATGTGAAACTAACATTTTCAAGTGCTGATTTTGGCCAGGGTATCCCTAAATGGGGCAATGCAATTTATGGGCCAACTAACTTTGATCAAATCATTCTGAATCAAAATGCCAATTTTGCACCTAGGTGCTCTAGATTGCTCTTTCCTATCAAATCTTCTACACAAGACACATGCCTTTGTTATTTGTTGTTGGTAACATCCTAAATAGGAATATAGATCCAATGCATCTGACATTGACTTTTAATTCTAATCCATTCAAATTCTGGACCAATAACAAGGTATTCTGATCAAATTGAGTAATTTATGCACAGAGTGCTTAATCATGCTTAGGAGATAATTAACCCAAATCAAGGCCTAATAAATAATTCCATGGAAACTTGTTTAAAACTTATTTTTGTAAATGAATATTGAATATCTACATCATCAGGTGACCTCATTTCTTAGGAAGACATCGCTAGGCCATAAATGCCATAAATATCAAGATTCATGCCCTCCATGCCTCATCAATGCCTTCCATGATGCCCTCCATGCCTATTGATTGTCCCTTCTTCCAATGCCATGATGCGGATAATTATAAAATTAATTCCAAAATTTGACTTAATCCTCAACCACACATCTCAATCTCAGGATGGATGGTTCAGGTTGATTCTAGATATTCTCAAAAATATATAAATTGAGAGGCCATGAACATCATTTCTAAGCTATTTTGGTGCAAAGTTATAATGCACAAATATCTTCAAGGAGTCATTGCAACTAGTGTTACCATGCCAAATTGATTCCAAGCCAAGCCAAGCCACAAGCCAAAGGTGCCAAGGAGAGATGGAGGTAGCCAAACTTCCATCACCAAGGACTTCATGTGCATAAAAACCGAGCAAGCCACTACTACAAAGGCATTTGGAGAATCCAAAGAAGGTGAGGAAATTCTTATGTTTTATTGCTAACTTTTTAGTTGTGTTTGTTATTTTTTTTTGTTACCAAGCTCTCCCTAGTGTCTAAGCCTAGATATGTTATGTTATTAGTGTGTTTCTTTCATTTTGTTTTCATTTTTGAGCTAACACCATACTAAATATCCTCTCTTGAGTCAAATTCCTAGATCACAAATGGCACGCTCGATGGGACTAGATGCATCTCACACCTGAAGAAGATCATTTTACAACTTAAAAATATTCATTTGGACCCTTAAAACTCTTGTAAATCTATTTTCTAACTTTATTTTGTCATTTTTGTTTGCCATAGTTTTACACAATAATTGATGCCAGCAAGTAAGATTGACATCGGTTTCATATCTTAACTGATGTCAATTAGTAAAACCAACATTAATTATATAACTGTCATTGGTCACATAGGTATAATCGATGTTAGTTGGATAATCGACATCAGTTATAAAATGTAACCATCATTGGTTATATAAATTGACATTGGTCACTGTGTTTTTCTTAAAACATACACCTAAGAGCTCTTTTTATAAAGTTTATTATTTCAAACCAAAAAGAGCATCTAAGCTAAAGGACATGTTGACACTTTTGTTATAGGACCAAGCTTGACATTTACTAAAAACATGTTTTAGATCACCTTTTACATGCTTAAAAATCAATTAGGAACCTTGTTTTGGTGTTTAAAAAAAGAATTTAGATGTTTATGGTGAATGTTTTCAAAGTTAAAACTAAGACCAAGGGGTCAAATGAACACCACCTCACTTTCCCTTTGGGCTTAAAAATGAACTCACCTTTTCAAAGATTTTTGTATTTACTTAGTTTTTTAGATTAAATTTTGTTTGGCAAAAAGAGGGATGTTGCGTATATGCTCTTCCATTTATCCCCTTTAGGGAACCCTTGGAATCAAAAACACCATTCATATTACAAATATCCTAGTCCAAGGCTTAGAAAGAAAGTCATTTAAAGCACTCCCCAAAAACTCATCAAAGTTTGGATGACCTTGAAAATGACCCTAAAGTCTTTCTACTTTCATGCTTTCTTTATTTTTATGCAAACTTGGCTTGCGTTGGGGACTTCATCACCTCCAACAATTTCTTTGGGGAAGCTTTGACCTAGGGTTTCACCTCCTTGCATTGAATTCATTTGGCTCCTAATTGGAGTTGTACATAGGACATAGTGACACTTTAGACATCGCACTACATTGAGCGAACAATAGGATGTAGTAGTTATAAAAAGGACTAGACCTTTTTGTAATAAGCCAACTAATATAGACCCAAAATCCATGATTTTATTTTGTATTTTTTGGCATGCAAGTCATTGTGTAATTGATTCCCCTAGATCATTCAGAAAAAAATTATATTTTAAACAAATCCCCACTTGCCATGGAAGTATTATTGGTGGAAGGTGCAGCTCAAGGTCCATGTTGCAGTTCTATTATTTGAGAGAAAGGGGGGTGTAAAAACCCTACTATATAATGCACATTTAATTTTGTATGAATACTTAAAAATCCTCTCAAATGATGTATATTGATGGATTCCAACAATACCAAGCAACCTTATCAGTTTAGGATCTAAGAGAAGTTAATTAGATGGTCTTATCCTAGATAAAAGTCTTGTTTAAATTCAAAACTTGGTGTAAACAAACAATCCAAACCAAACACATTGTCCAAATTTTCCTTTGAATAAAGAGGCATTATGTTGCCCGCATGAGATCATCAATTTGCCTTGTTCAAAGTTCATCAAAAGCTTAAGATTCATATCATCCATTTTGGTGCAATTATGGTACCCAATTGAGTGTAGACCTTGACCAAAGTTGTTTAAAAGTCCTTCACTTATAATATAAATTCAAAATTGCATCTTTACAAGTTTATAAGGTTGATGTGTTAAGTGGGTTCACCATTTACACTAAACTTGAGGGAACTTGGGTTTAATTTCTAATTTGGGTTGAAGGTCGTTCAAGACTCATAGTCATTGTCCTCACTTGATAGACTTAAGACATTTTGTGCTAAACACTTGCAATTTAAGTCTATGCACCATGACATTTTGAGTCAATAAAAGTAGTGTTATGCTGTCAAAATTATGGGAAAATGTCTTTGTGTTAGAATTTTTTTGAAGCAAACTTTTTTGTCACACCTTTTGGGTAGTGTAGCACTACCCAAAACATTTTGAATATTATTTCATAGACCATCTTGCATAGAGTTCCAAATTTGTTCCTACATTTTCAGACCAATCTAAGTATACTTTTGTGATCTTTTGTCTAAAATAGTTATACTGCTCACTTTTGTCTAGCTTGTTTGTCAAAAGAACCAAGTTTTATACCATTTTTTGTGATAAAATGAACTATTTCTAAAGTGACTTTTGTTTCAAACCTTATACCTAGTTGATCAAGTTCATGTCCAAGAATCAAATACTTAGTGTTTGTTAGATGTGTTTCAAATCCATTAGATGAGAACTTGCATCTATTTTTGAAGTCTAGCTTTCGATGCCATTTGGCTAAGAGTCCTAGTGCATGCTTTGTTTGAGCCTAGATTTGATGCCACATTTAGCCAAAAGATCTAGCAACTTTTAAATTTATAGATTAGACTGATTTGAAACACTTCAACCTTAGAGTTTGGCATTTTGATTTTTGGTCCATTTACTTGCTTATCTTTGTATGAACAGTGAAATGTTAGATACTTCATGCTAGCTTGTTTCCTCACAAATATTTATATAAACCTTTTGATCCTTTTGATGAATCTAGACCAAGTTGAGACATTATTTGTTTTAGACATTGTCTTTTTTAGAGTTTGTATAACTCTTTGACCTTTTATAATAAAACATTAACTATGGATCCCAACATGTATTCCTACACTCATAATAGATTCATCTACAATCTAGGGATTAGTAAATAGTTGTGTAGGAGGAAATGGTGCAAGACCCCTATGTAGATAATATTTCTTATCAGATGGATTCTTATCCCTCTTACATTACTCAATCAGGGGCACAAAGCCAAGATCCATTGGCTAACTATCTGGTTAACACACCACCTTATTCAGAATAAGACCAAGAACAAATCGCACAATACCTAGCTACAATACCCACAGTGGACGAGCCAGTAAATCAATAGTCATATTCTACTAATATGGATTCCATGTATGATCCATTTATATTTGAGTGATATTTGTTAGAGAATAAAGATGAGATTTTGGTTAGAGCCACATAGGTAGGGGCCAAGTTTCTAGCAGACTTCCCCCATGAAAATTTACCAAGTTTAGTAAGAGTGCCCCACAATGTCATTTACGATCAACATGCTTATTCTAGCAATCATATGGCTCTAGTCCAAAAAATGTACCAAGATCCTAATATATCTAATTAAGGAAAAAACATCATGGAAGATCATTTTAACCAAATATAAACATCATATCAAACCTACCTGAATCTAGCACATGATTTCAATCAGATGAACATGGTGAGTAAGCCTCTCATTGACCTAGTTCCTTCAACAAGAGTGTTGATAGAGTTAATTGGACAAGAGAATTCAAATTCTAACCCATTCGTACAAATTGATTTGATAAATAACTTGATGCATATGCCTATTATTGAAAAAATATCTTCGACCTCTACATAAAATAGTGAGCCAAATGTAGTGGATAATGTGTAAACAATGTCCAATCTCATTCAAAGTGGTACCAATGCACAAATAATTAGCCAATAACATGTGCATGTAGTTAATCATATGAATAGATCATCATACTAGGGAATATGAGTTTCTACACCCCAACCTCAAATAGATACTTCCTCAAGTGTACAACCTATGGGATTAGGTAATCAAACAACAACTAATGTCATACCTCAATGACAAAATATGATAAACCCTACTCCTCAATAGGTAATGAGTAGTATGCCACAACAACAAACACAACCTAGAGTATTAACACAATAGAGGACAAATACATTGCCACCTTAATTAGGGGAAACTAATGTTCTACCTCACTAGGTAATGATGAACATACCTCTTCAGTTGTAGACTAATATGCTAATTCAAAACCAAGCAGGACTAGTCAAAAATGTGCAAATATTGGTCAGTGATAGATGTTGAATCTATAACCTATTTTCACTTCCTCACAGGGATTCATGCAATAAGGAAGTTCCCATATTTCTCAAGTACCTACTAGACAACCATTGGTTCAAAATGTGCCATAAATTTAGAGATAGGGTCTTAGACCACAAGTTCCTACTCAACAACAAGGTTAAATTAGTCAGTAACATGTCCTTTTTTAACCACATCAGGCACAATATAGTTGTATCCCTCTGTCCCAACCATAAATCCTCCAAGTCAAACCTTTATCACCAACCCAAATTATAATATCACACAACCAAGTGTGTAATTTCAAGTACATCTTAATCCATGTATACGTATTCCTATTCCATTCCCCAACCAAATCAATATGCCCTAATAGGTGTCTCCATCATATCCTAGTCAAAGTGTCCCAATTGAGACCTCTAAACCATCTATCCAAACCAATATTCTCCCTCAAACCAATGTTCCTTCTAGTTTTCTATCCCAAAAATTGCAATAGATGAAGGATGTAATTGCTACCATTCAAGCTGGTAAATAGATTAAAAAGTTCAAATTAGATGACATGTGTTCCTACCTATTCAACATGGAGTATTGTAGATACCATTTCCTCCAGGATATGAACCACCAAAATTTGATAAAAACAAAGGGAAAGGTGACCCTAAGGCTCATTTGATCAAATTCTTTATCTCATGTCAACTAGTGGCATATAATGACATTTACCTTTTATTATTGTTCTTAATGAGCTTGGTTGGACAAGCCTTGGAGTGGTTTTTAAAGTTGCCCAAAAATTTAGTAACAAATTTTGATGATCTTTCTGATAATTTTGTGTAGCACTTTTCCTATAATCTCAAGCATGAGATTTCATTGATGGACTTAACACAAGCAAAACAAAAAGATGGTGATATTTTTGCAATTTATTTACAGTGATAAAGAGCCCTTGCAAGCCGTTTCACCCATAGTTTACTAGATAAACAATTAGCCATTGTGTTTACAAAAAATTTGCACAGTGAGATGGATTATCATTTAGAATTACAATGTGTACATATGTTCAAAGAGATCATTGATAAAGGTTTGTTGATCGAGCTGGAACTCATCATTAAAGGATTCATCAAGTTTAATTCAACTAATCAAAATCAAGGTCTAATCAGGGAAATGACCAATAGCAACATCTCATTCAAGTGTAAGCATCACAACTGGCATAAGCCAATAACTATGAAGATCAAAGCAATTCAACCATAATAAGAATGCTATGGGAAATGGAGTAATCGAATCCCATCATGTGCAAATAATGCAAAAATCATCTGCACCACCTATTTAGCTTGATCCTACTCAATAACCTCTCCATCAATGTCATAAGTGCAATAACCAAGACCTACACAATAAATACAATAACTATTACCATTGTAAACCCCTCCTCCTAGGAGAACCATGCCTGCACGTCTATATTTAGTAACCTAGGAGAACCTATTGAGTCTATATTTCATAAGCTTACTGCCACTAATCTGATTAGTTGGCCTATACTAGAGCATTATTTGCATAGCATTCTTTATCCTAATTGGTACCATGAAAATGAATTATGTGACTATCATCAGGTCAACAAGCATAATCTATGAAGATGTGTCCATATCAAGCATTTAATTGAGAATATGTTGTAGAATGGGGAGATAACATTAGATAATGATGCTTCCACTTCCAATCAAACTCTTGGGATTTATAAAAACCCCTTTCCCTAACATAACAATTAGTAGCAGTAGAATAATTAGCAAGAACAACAACAACATCTTGTGCAGTAGCAAAACCAACATCAAAGGCTAAACTAGAAAAATCAACAAAATCAATAGTAGAACCCATAATGACTGAACATAGACAACACCAAGATCAAAATAATAATAACCAACAAACCTACCATGTAGTTGCATATGACTACAATAGGGTTGTAGGTCATATTATAGGGGGTAGTATTAATACTATTTTCATTAATCATAAACCAAACACTAATCAACCTAGACCATTGATAAACAACAACATTTAGCCAAATTACATGGATAATCCTTCTTTGACCTAGGAATGTATATATGAAAATAAGCAAATTAGGACTTTCCATTTTGGACCTTATATCGACAATGCATCCTTGCGACATGACCACATGTGAGTGCATTGATAACCAAGACTTATCTTGTCTAGTCCCACACCATTCCCAACATTGATTAGCAATATTGGTCTAGTATTTAATATTGATTGTGTAATCATAACTTGGAGGTCAAAGATTACTATCCTAGGCCCACAACCATCCACCACTTTCCTTGTCATTTAACCAACCATTCAACCTTAGAATAAACCATTCACTATTGACCATGATGATCAATTTGATATTGTGGAACAATTGCATAAGACACCAACACAAATTTCTATTTTAGATTTGTTACGAACATCAATAGTCCACAAGAACATCTTGAATGATTTTTTGACCCAATCCACTATTGCTAGTGACATATCCCCTGATAAATTTCAAGCTTTGGTTGGACATCTAGCTCCAGCCCAACAAGTCCCATTCAACCAAAGCGATATGTCTTCTCTTGGCCCGTTCCATAATAATCCATTATACATAGAAGTTTATATAATATGTCATAAATTGAAATGTGTCTTTATAGATAATGGATCTGGCCTCAACATAGTGTCTCTAAAGCTCATCAAGCTTATTGGGTACACAATGGCAGATCTCCAACCAGAAACAATAACTATCAAAGCCTATGATAATCAAGAAAGAGAATCATAAGGTACCATTAGTTTGCTAGTTATCATTAGGCCTTTGACCCATGATACACTTTTTCATGTGCTTGATCTTGAGTTATCATATAATATGCTTTTAGGTAGGCCTTGGTTACATGAGATTCATGCAGTCCCGTCAATGCTGCACCAATGTATCAAGTTTTTCCACTCAAGGATTGAAGTGAATATTCTAAGATATCTACACCCATATGAACATTACAAGCATCTTAAGGTTAAATTTCAAAGCTATAATTATCAGTATGACATGAATCCATGTTTCAAGCAGGATAAAAGAAAGGCTATACTTATTGATCCTTCACCAGATAATCACATAGATCATAATACCTTAGATTCCCTTTCCCACATGCTACCTATTGAAGCTTCTAATTATTTCACCATTTTAGATAATAGACCAAGAGAGTATGTGACCCATGATACATTTCATATTTCCAATCTTCCTCTAAATCCAAAAAACTTTGGGTGACCTAAAGTCACCCCACATATGTATTGACAATAAAAGAACAAAGATAAGGGACCTATCATATTTGTACCAACATCTGGCCTAAAACCTGACCCTCTTAAAGGGGATGAATCATGGTTATACAATGACAACCAAACTAATTTTTATAAAAATACAAAGTATCATATTCCCAATAGGATCATGGAGCATCACAATTATGAAGGAAAAGCCCTCAGACTAAATCAACAAGGAACCATTGAGCCCGTTTCTATGACCAAATATGAAAGACCTTATGGACTTGGATTTAAACCACCTGAGGGTGACCCCACATATCTTATTCACACTCCATCACTAGTGACTAGTGATGATGATGCTGATACTGAAGCAAATTCTGATCATTACCTCACCTTTGATGACCTGGCTAAAACCAACTTGTTTGATAACAATGCCATTTATACCCTTACCTTGGCCATTCATCACAACCCATTACCATTATATTATCCCCAATTGGTAGATTGGGAATGATAAGAATACAGTTTATTGATTGATGAGTTCCAAAATGATGAGGCATTATGTGACTTTTTAGGCCTTAGAGACAACATTCTATTGGGAGATCAAAAATTAGAATTCTTAATCACATTGGATCATGCAGCCTATTTTGGAGAGAGAGTGAACACTCTTAGCCAAAAATAAATAAGTAAAACATTGAGGTCCCAAAGTGAAAACCTCTTTGAGGAACTTTCTAACCAAGGAAAAAGTAAATATAAAGGCTAGTCTAGTGGTAAAAACCTATTTCAGGTGCCATTAGATGGGGGTGTTCATTCTTATTCAAATTTAGACCAAGAGACCACAAATGATGAATTTGCCTATGTATCCAAGTTTAGCTTTAAGAAACAATAAGTATTTGATTAAATTATTTAAGAATTTCTAACTATTTTTATCACATGGCTAGATCTCCCATTAGGGGACTCAGATTCATCGTGCCTAGGAGAAGTTGAGGAGCAAGTCTAATAGAGGACCCTAACATAATTTAATAGTTTAAGTCATTGCCTACTATCCTAAAATATGGTTGGACCCTTCTAGTTGAAGATATAATAGAGGTAAATATTAGGACTCCATCAGACATAAAATGGATAAAATTAGGACAATCCCTCACTAAAGAGGAATGTGATGTCTTTACAGCTCTATTGAGAGAATTTGTAGATATCTTTGCATGGGCCTATTCTGACATGCCAAGTTTAGACCCCACCTTGGTTCTCCACCACTTTATGGTTGATCCTGATTCCAAACCATTAAAATAATAGTTATGTAAAATGCATCCTCACATTGTTGTATTGGAAAAGAAAGAGTTGGAAAAACTCTTAGAAGTAGGATGTATCTAATCCATTGACTACTCAGAATAGATCTCTAATGTGGTACCTATTAGTAAAAAGCCTAAAGGGATCAGAATTTGTACTGATTTTTGAGACATCAACAAAGCTTGTCCTAAAGATAATTTTCCCTTGCCTAATATCAACATGATCATTGAATCCATGGTAGGTTATGAAATTCTTTCACTCGTGGATGGCTTTTCAAGATATAACCAAATCAGAATAACCCCCAAAGACCAACATAAAACAACATTCACCACTCCACGGGGAACATTTTGTTATCAAGTAATGCCATTTAGCCTTAAGAATGCTGGATCTACATATCAAAGGGCCATGATTGTCATATTCCATGATAAGATGAATGATATTGTTGAAGACTATGTTGATTACATATTATAAAAATCCAAAACTAGGGCCGACCATCCAGTAGTGCTATGTAAGATATTTGAAAGACTACAGGAGTAAAAAGTTAGACTCAATCTAAATAAATGTGTGTTTGGTGTAACTTCAGGTAAATTACTTGGCTTCATCATGTCTCATAGAGGTATTGAAGTTAATCTAGCTAAAGTCCATGCTATAATTGAGATCTTGCCACTAACTAATTTAAAGCAACTCCATAATTTGTATGGTAAGATCTAGTCAATTTGATGCTTCATTTCTCAATTAGTGAATAAGTGCCATCCATTTACACACCTTTTGAATAAGGGAGTTATATTTCACTAAGATGATCACTTCTAAATAGATTTTCAACAACTCAAAGACTATCTTATTAATCCACCTATTCTATTACCTTTTATGTCAAGAAAGCCATTCTCGTTAAACCTATCAGCATCGACCATGCTCTGGGGGCACTCTTGGCTCAACATGATGACAATGGAAAAGAGCATGTTGTATACTACCTAATCTATACTTTGGTTACATATGAACATAACTATGCACCTATTGAAAAAGGTTGTCTACCCATGGTCTTCATAGCTCAAAAACTATGCCATTACATGTTGAATAATAAGACCATGGTTATTTCAAAGGTAGATCCACTCAAGTATCTACTATCTAAAATAGCTTTGCAAGGTAGAATGGTTAAATTGATCATTGTTCTCAGTGAGTTTGACATAGAGTATGTCAATCAAAAGGCAATTAAGGGACAAGTTCTTGTAGATCAACTCGATGAAGCACCTCTTACAGACACACAACCACTCACATTTCAATTTATTGATGAATATATAATGACCATAATTAACACACCACTTGAGGAGTAGCCTTAGAAGCTACATTTTTATGGTTCATTCACTACACATGGATCAAGGTACGCTTATTGTTTATTATACCACAAGGGGATATAATCCCTAAATCATTTAGAATCAACTTTTCTTGTACAAACAACATGGTTGAGTATGAAGCACTTATTATAGGACTTTAACAAGTAGTGCATTAGAATATATCTCATCTCCAAGTTTATGGTGATTCTAATTTAATCATCAATCAAGTCACAGATCATTTTCAGATCAAAGATGACAATCTAGTTCCATATAAAGCCATGGTTGACATTCTTAAGCAACAAATTGCCAATATTCAATTTGAGTACATACCAAGGGCTAGTAACATAACTACAGATGCCATGGATACTATTGGCTCTCTAATTTGACAAATAGATAAAGCTAGAGAGTATCAGTTCTTCATCAAGAATTTGTCAGTACTAGCTCATGAACCTTTAACTGCTACCATGATTTATGATATTTTTGGTCCTAATTCTATCTGATACTAGACCTTTAAAACTAACTTCATGACCAATTTCTACCACGTAACCTATCTCCAAAACAAACCAAAGCCTTCATTCATCATTCTAATCATTATAATCTACTTAGATCCACCCTTTACTATTGTAGTTTTGATGGAACTCTGCTTCATTATTTAACTTTGGTAGAGTCTACACTAGCATTAAGAGAAGTTCATAAGGGAGTATGTGGAGCTCATTATAATGAGGAAATCCTATCCAAAAATCTCTTGTGTATTTGTTATTATTAGCCCACAATGGACACAGATGCCACTACATATATGAAAAAGTGTGACAAATGTCAATGGCATGCTAATCTCATTCATGCCCTAGTAAAAACTCTGAAACTAATGTTGACACCATGACTATTTTCTACATGGGGACTTGACCTTATTATGAAGATTAAACCCACTTCATCTGATGGCCATAAACATATCCTTACCACCACCAAATATTTCACTAAGTGGGTTAAAGCTATACCCTTCACTTACATGACTAAAAATCAAATTTCTAAATTCATTTTCAACCATCTCATTTTACGCTACAGTATCCCCTCTAACATTATATCTAATAATGGAGGAGTATTCAGGAACAAGGATGTCAACCAACTATGTACTGAATATAACATCACACAACATTTTTTAATAGCATATTACCCTCAAGGTAATGTCCAAGCTGAGGCTTCCAACAAAAACATTATCAATATTATCAAAAATATTGTCAATGATGGCAGTCATGATTGGCACTTATAGATATTCCTTACCCTTTGAACATATCATACCAATCATCATACCCCCACAAGAGCCACTCCATACTCACTTGTTTATGGTACTGAATCCATCCTTCCCATTGAGGTCGAATTGTCTTCACTACACATCTCTTTCATGCATATCTTAGATGATCATGACCATCGAGTAGCTCACCTGCAAGAGCTAAATCTACTTGATGAAAAATGCACAGTGACACTCAAAAATCTTCAAGCATATCAGAACCAACTCAAAGGCCACTATAATTGATGTGTTAAGTATATAACATTTGAATTTGGTGATCTTGTTCTTAAAAAAAACTAAAAGAATAGCATGGCTAAGAAGAAGCATAAAGGGAAATTCAAACCAAATTAGATGGGGCCTTTCATCATTACTATAGATTATGGATCAAGAGCATATAGGCTTGCCACACCAGATGCAGATGAACTTCATGAGTTGATGAATATTATTCATCTCAATTGGTACTATGCTTGAGAGCTAAGGTTTATTGTTTGTAAGGACTATTTTAGTTATGCCATTTTATCACTATTTTTCTTTGTATAAATACCATCCTTATATGTCCTCTTCACCATATCCACTTTTTATTTCTAACCTATTAGCCTAGTGTTCTAAAGCATAGCCCATTTGACCTTGGTTTTTTGCCATTTATTACACATTTTTTATAATCAAGGTATCTGATCAGTTTCATCAGTTGGTTCAAGTACTTTGGATAGAAATTGTATTTTGGGATATTGTAACAAAAGTTTTGGAAGTTGCATCCTGTGTTTGTTATTCTTTTTTTACCACCGATCTTGATACTAATTATAACTGCCTTTGGGAAAATTAGTACCATTGATCTATGCCATTGTGTCCTAGTTATAACCACCTATGGGAAAACTAGGGGAAACATTAAGCCTTGGCATACCAACTTGCCACTTCCTATGTTATACTATGTTTTTTTACCAACTATGTCTATTTTATTTGAAATGACTACTACACGCATCAAATTCCTCCACTGTAAAGGTGGAAATATAGTGACTTGAGGTCCTATTCTAAGATTATGTAGTCAATGCTCTATACTTATTGAGGTCAGCTCAGTCACCCTAATCCATGCTCTTATTATTTTATGAGAAACCTAAGCCATCTTCCCACCATTTTATGAGTAACCTAAGCCACACTCTCACCATTTTGTGAGCACCCTAAGCCATGCTCTCATCATTTTTCAAGCAACCTAAGCCACGCTCTCATCATTTTGTGAGTAACCTAAGTTTGAATGCTCTCACCATTTTGTGAGCTTGAACCATTTAGTGTCTCATCATTCTTGATTGAGTTGAGATACTCCAAAATAATACCAAAAACATTTGTAAAATCATTAGAAAATAACAAAAACATTGACCACATTTTTGCCTTTTGGCCTTTTCTCTCATGCACTTTTCATTTTTCAAGACCAATCATATTCTTCTATCACATCCATTCTATTTATTTTCCTCAATTATCACATTCTTCTCATTTCCTAGGAGAACTACATTTAGCCTAAAGTTTTGTATTGGATATTACATCCATGGAACTATGTAGGCAGTGTCCACTTTCCTGGTACATATGGAGACAACTTGACCACCCCCTTCCTTTTCTTTTGTTCCCCCATTTTATTCATTTATTAAGTTGTCACCTATTTTCTAGGGGTAATGTTCATATGGCTTTTATTGCATTGTTTGTTTGTTTATTTCTACTTATTTTATTTATTTGATTTTAACACTATTACCTTGATTCAATTTATATGTGTTCATTAGGTGATTCATTTCCCATACTTACACTTAAATCCATGCATATTTATATGTTTACATTGTCATCATGGTTTCTATCCTTGGTGTATTATTTTCTATTAAGTATCAGATTACAGGAGTTAGTCCTTATGCATATTTCAGCCAAGTACTCATGATGCTATACCATGATGCCTATTGATACGTGCTACAACAAACCTTAGATGCAAGAAGTCTATTTAGTAATGGTGGCCTCTCTTCAACACTGACATCCTGATTCAATCCCAATCATATCCCAAATAGAGTAATTAACTAAAAAAAAAATTCAACTTTTATTAGATCAGATGAGCATCTCCCTACTAGTAGGTTGTTCCAATTTATCATTACCCTCTGTGTTAGGTTATCATCATCCTCAACCAAGTTTATCATGTTCACCATAATCAAGTTCCAATTATTATAACTACCTATGGGCAAATCATTGCACACTGTCCCACATGTATTTTTCAATGATTATAACCACCTTTAGGCAAATCATTATGTTGTCACCACTTTACTTTTTCTACCTATACAAGGGCATATTATTATCTTGTTTATCTGTCTTAACTAGGGAAGCTCCATATTCTCAATGATTATAACCACTTTTGGGAAAATCATTGTGTTATCATACCATATTGCCACTATCGAGGTACAATAACACTATACACCATCCCACTTGCATTCTTAATGATTTTGACTACTTTTTCAATATCATTGTGTTTTCACCCCATCATTTTTCTTTTCTTTGGTCCCCTCATTTTGCTTCTTTCTTTTTGAGGGACCGTTTGCTGACCTACTTGTACCAAGTGCTCCCTCGAGGTGACATCATACAATTAGTTTATCATCATTCTAGTTGTAGGCATACAAGACCTTTTCATTCTTTAAGAAGATGTTACTATGCTTATAGCTTTCAATTCCTTCCCAAATAAGGGTAAACTATAGACACCTAAAACTGGCCATCGATAACCTCCAACTAGGCTTTTGGCCAATTTCCACTTAAAATGCACAATTTGGCCTGAAAACACTAAAATGCATTAAATGATATGAAACTGACATATTCAAGTACTGATTTGGTTAGGGTATCTCTAAATGGGGCAATGCAATTTATGGGATAGCTAACTTTGATCAGATCATTCAGATTCAAAATGCCAATTTTGCACCTAGGTGCTCTAGCTTGCTCTTTCCTATCAAATATTCTACACAAGGCATGTGCCTTTGTTATTTTTTGTTGGTAACATCCTAAATAGGAATATGAATATAATGCATCTGACATTGAATTTTAATTCTAATCTAATCAAATTTTAGATCAATAGCAAGGTATTTTGATCAAATTGAGTAATTTGTGCACAAAGTACTTAATCATACTTAGGAGCTAATTAACCCAAATCAAGGCCTAATAAAGAATTCCATGGAAACTTGTTGAAAACTTATTTTTGGAAATGAATATTGAATATCTACATCATCAGGTGACCTCATTTCTTAGGAAGACATCTCTAGGCCATAAATGCCACAAATATCAAGATTCATGCCCTTTATGCCTCATTAGTGCCTTCCATGATGCCCTCCATGCTTCTTAATTGTCACTTCTTCCAATGTCATGATGAGGATAATTACAAACTTAATTCCAAAATTTGAATTAATCCTTAACCACACATCTCAATCTCAGGATGGATGGTTTAGGTTGATTCTAGACATTCTAAAAAATCTATAAATAGAGAGGCCATGAACATCATTTCTAAGTTATTTTGGTGCAAAGTTATAATGCAAAAATATATTAAAGGAACCATTGCAACTAGTGTTACCATGCTAAATTGATTCCAATCCAAGCTAAGACACAAGCCAAAGGTGCCAAGGAGAGATGGAAGTAGACAAACTTTCATTGCCAAGGACTTCATAAGCACAAAACTGAGCAAACCACTACTACAAAGACATTTGGAGCATCCAAGGAAGGTGAAGGAATTCTTGTGTTTTATTCCTTACTTTTTAGTTGTGTTTGTCATTTATTTTTGTTATCAAGCTCTCCCTAGTGTTTAATCCTATAGATGTTATGCTATTAGTGTGTTTCTTTCATTTTGTTTTCATTTTGGAACTAACACCATACTAACCATCCTCTCTTGAGTCAAATTTCTAGATGACACTAATATGGGTCCTTAAGTTTGTCATTCAATACTTGGAATAATTGTCTTCCCTCCCTTGTAGTTGAGATTTCTCTTCCTTTTTACTCTTCTTCCATGATGACGATGATGATGATATATTTTACCTTCTCACCTTCATACTTATTCTTTTTCAACCATTTATGCATGATTTGCATGTCCTACCAAATATCCTACTCTTCCATCCACTACCCATCATGTAATTCTTCTTGTTAATGCACCACTCCATTATTTTTATATTAAAATCATTGTTGATTGCTTCATATTTGGGCATGATGGCAAACCAAAAGCCTCATCTCCTCTAAATTTTAAGTCAACTTTCTATGGTCATTACTACACAAAATGCAACAATCCTGATCTCCCTCTTTACCTTTTCACTTTGAAGAAAAATAACCATAATAAAGAATTCATATCATTAGATCACGAAATTACAAAAAAAAAGATAACTTTATTTCATTTTAACTTTGTAATGCATGCCATGAATATGAATAATCAAATCTTATCCAATGTTTTTAATTTTATTTAAGCCAATATGCTTTGGGGTCTCTTTACACTATGCCATCAAAAGGCATATTAGTGTAAAATATACACCATATTTTATAAACACTTAAAATATATAAATTTAAATGTATAAATGAATTTAATAAAATCACATATCAACAATCTTAGTTTCCTTCATAAGTTTCATGGAGATGCAACCCATCAACAAGACCCATAACAACTAGTTAAACAAGATCAATTAAGCATCCTAATAAGGTCAATAATAATTCTATGCTACATCACATAAATCATAATGTGGATAATCAAGATGACTCATCAATGATACAATTCACTCTTATGCCTTTAAAAATCACAATGTAATAAAAATAAACACAACACATCATAGTTTTAACATACATATGCAATTCATGACTTGTAATGAAATCAAAGCAAATGAGACTCAGTTGTTACCAAATAAATAAAACAAGTAATATTCATTTTCAATTAAACAACTAGAAGTTGTGTGTGTATGGGTTTGGTAGAGCTCTCTCAACCCTTGTTTTTGGTATCTACACCTCTCTCTGTGATGATACTCTCCCTCTGAACTACCTATGAGGGTGGCACAATCATACATCCACCTCATCAAATAAACTAGTATTTAGTCTAAACTCAAAATAATCTTCAACATATAACCATAATAAAATATTGAGTGCAATTAATCTAAAAATCATGACTATAAATCATAAGACATATGTAATAATTATCTATCTAGATACTGATCATGAAACAAGTAATATAACTGTTAATCAAAAAACATATACAAATCCAACTCAAAAATAAATATCAGCACTAATAATAATTAGTCTCATGATCCATCATTTAATTCTTAAATAGGTTTTAGAGAAAACTGGATGTGACATAAGGGTAAACTTGTAATCACACGCAAATAAATTGATTGTTGTGTGTGCTATGAATGGTAATTATGACCCTTTTATGTAAAGTTCCAAACCCATAAATCACATGAAACTCTAAGACAAAAATATCATCCATGTTGATAAATTAGAATGGTATCAATTGACCTAGTATTGTATTGGTAGTCCCTATACAATACATAAGATATAGGAAACAGGTCGATACAATACAAGGATAAAAGGTAGGAAATAAATTATATCATTTAGGCCAATATAGTAGAAATATAAGATGGCTAGCATAATTGGACATAAGGAGATGAATATGGAAGAAGAAAATATAATCAGAGGAAATCATATTGATAATAGTGACGTTATGAGAAAATAATATGCAAACATCTCTCTCAAAATACTATGAGTTGACCCCATCCATTTTTTGGTACACTCCTTAGGATATGCACCTAAGGAGATTGACTCACCAACATGTTTTACAATAAAAAAATCAATAAAGTGAGCCAAATATAGAGGTGAAACTGCACGTGATGCATCTGATGAAATTTAATAGTTTTGAAGCTTGACATGTAGACTTAAAAAAAAAGAGAAAATTCCAAATTTCTAAAAAAAAGTTTTGTTAGTACCACAAAATTCCTTATTTATTTAGGATTTTAATAATTATTTCAGTTCATCAAAAGGATATACACAAATAAATATATGAGCAAAATATAAAATATAGAGGTAAATATCATGAATTTTGAATTGGGAATTATAAATAGGAAAAAATGTAAATCATTTAGTCACTTTTTATTTCAAAAAACTTAGAGCCTTAGATTACCATTTCTAGCATGATGAGAGATGATGGCTAGAGGACAATGAGGATGACACATAAAATTTCACCAAGGAGGTGTTACAAGAGCCATACAAGTAAATTATGCATTTAATATTGGGTTGGGTAGATAGAGTAGTTTAGGAAATCTACATACTGGGATAAATCTGTGTAGTGAAAAATTCCCCATAAAGCTTCAAAATGTACATAATATCTTTATGGGAAATGGGTAGGAAATGAAGTGTAAAATTTTAAGGTCATAGGTTATTATGTCCCAAAGAATAAATTTCCACAACAAGTCAATTGCATTGACCATGCAGATGTGGGGTAAATTTTTTAAACTTAGTTGATATTGTATGGGAGGGCTGACACCATTATGATGTGATAAGTTATTGTAGTGACCAATATCATCACTAGTGATTGATCTATTAGAAATATTAACGAGATGGATGATACAATAATAATATATCCAATGTAGTAGAAGGGAAAATTTAAGGTAGATAACATATAAGTACAACCGATATAGTAGGAAAGAATATCAAACTAGCCATATAGTACATATGGTTTGTGTAGTAGTAAAATAAATTTATGGTTGATATTATATAGATATGGTTGATGTATTAGGATGGGAAATAAATGGACAATATAGTAAAAATTGAAAATGTTTGATGTATAAGCTTAGAACTAAAATGGCCAATACATTATAAATAAAGACCATTTTTAATTATGTTATTTTTTAAGTTAGATTTTTTGATTTGATTTTAGATTTTTTTAACCAAATCCAAATAATTATTATTATTTCACATTTTGATGAGGTGACGATGACTATGGAGGATAGTAGACACAATTTGGATACTTGATTTTAAAACTAGGCTATTAGATGTGGATAGAGTGCATACGATTAGACTAGGGTTCAGAGGAATTATGGAGATATGTCAATTTATTTTGAGCATCGAGCTAGTAGTTATGTTCATAGGGCATTAGGAATAGATGATAGACACATTTAGGTGGGAGGTGGATGGGGTACAATGGAGGTCACCATCACACTAGAAGATGCACATTCCATACTAGGGTTCTTGATAGAGGTCACATATATGATATACAACAAAATTGAGCCCATTATAAAGTATCAAGAGATATTATGGTGGGATATATAGTTTGAATGGTAAGATCAATGCAAAATTATTTTTAAACCCTTTTGTATGTGTCAGTAATTTCGTATATCAAAAAGCCATGATTATCTTGGTGACTATTTATGTGCCATGTCACAATTCAAATGGTGTAGATCCATTATATATTATATCTTTGTGTTGGTTTCTATTAGTGTAGGGAACGATGTATGACATAGATTTTTCCATATGGATGCAACTCATACATGATGTTTATGGAATGTTGAGCATTGGTCAATAAATGATGGTTCCCATTGTAATATTTACATACTAGATATATGAATGGTTCCCCATGTACCAGATGTAGATACATATATTTCATCATAGGTACATGCTAATGCTAATTATTGACACACTACAAACTACCTGACCTTCACACAATTACATGACTCTCATTCACCATTCCTCATCTAAATGTAGGTTCAACCATTTATTTTCTATAACTCATATACAAAATATCAATGTCAAATGTTTAAGATACTTAAAATCACTATCATACTATCTCTAGTTTAGGATAGATGTCATTTATTCTCTTGGAAAGTTCTATGCTAAACAAACATAATTACAATACTTATAATGAACGTATCTTGCACCAATTAATGACTAGTTTTTAAAATTAAAAACATACCTTTGGGTATTGTTTAACCCCAAATTAGATGTATGAATCCTTTACTTGGATAAATAGGGTTAAGAATATAAAAATGACAATGAAAAATGTTGATGATCATATCTATAATAGGGTAATTAAGTGTTAAACTTAGATTAAAAATACATTGAATTTATTAAAATGAGATAAGCTAAAAATAGTAAGTACCTATACTAAGTATATAAATTACAAATAAGTAATATACTTAGGTTGATCTGATGTTAATGCAATTTTAGATCTAGAATAAGTATAAATTAGACTAAAAAATGATTTTAAAATAATCATCAAATTCTGGATTGAGTACCTTTGAAGCTATGGGTTGTCCCCCAAAATTATCACTCTTTTTGGGAACCACCTATGAACTATTTTGGTTTAATAGACCAAAACCCTTTCTCCCCTTTTCAAGAATTGTTCTGAGCATTCAAGTTCTTCATTATTCAAGCTTTTAAAAAATCTACGGACTCTGCATGCTTAAAACTACGGACTCCGCAAGCTCATTTCTATGGACTTCGTAGGAAGGAATCTACGGACTCTACAAGAAGCAAATCTATGAACTCATTTCTACAGACTCCCCTAGTTCTAAGAACTTGAATCTATGGACTCTGTAAGAAAGAAGCAAGCTCTCAACACTTAGGTGATTTCAAGGTTGGTTCAATGACAAGGTTCAAACAAAAGAGTTCATCGGCAAGCTTCTAAGCAAGGATTGAACCATTGAATTGTTGAACCTTGAACCAAAAAGGTTCAAGGGTTCAATGGGTCCAAGGTTCAACGTCGTCGACAAGAGTTGAGCACATTTTTTAGGTTCAAATTTCAACTGCTTCAAGGTTCAACGGCTTCAAAACACTTATCAAAGAGAAGGCTTGAACCATTGAACCGTTGAACCATTGAACCACTTTGGTTTAAAGGTTCAATGGATTCAATGGTTTAATAGGTTCAACAGCCATATGGTTCAACACATTTAGTTCAGGAGATCAAAAAGACTTAGTCAAATAAAAAGAATGAACCGATTGAGCCATTGAAGCTTGAACCAAAAGGTTCAACAAGTTCAGAGGTTCAAAGGTTCACCCAGTGCGATGAAGATCAAAGAGCTTACAAAGAACAAGTGATGGATAAAGGATGAACCAATGAATTGATTGAACCTTGAACTGAAAGAGTTCAAAGTTCAATGGTTCATGGGTTCAAAGGTTCAAAGGCAACCTCAGTCAAGGAAAGAAGTAGCAAACAGTTGGTTCAACAAATGGTTCAACCAAGGAGCAAAAAAGTGATTGAACTAGGAAGCGATGGAGCAAAATAGATAGAATAAACCAATGAACCAATGCACTTTTAGCGGGTTCAAAGGTTTAAGGTTCAACATGGTGCAAGCAACTAGCGACCATTGACAGCCCCGTGGACATCAAATATAAAGTAAGGGAATATCTGTTGAAATTCAAATAAAGCATATAACTTAAAGGAAAAACCAAGTGATTGATCGAAAAGATAGCCTGAGAGCTCAAATCGCATCAAGAAGAGACAAAGAGGAAAATATCTACGTAGAGGTTATTCTGGTAGCTGGAACAGTCTGTAAAGTAGATTTTTGAGCTTGCAAACATTGAAGGCATGGCTTGTTGGTCTCCTTTGGAGTAAAGACAAAATGGACAGCTGCACAGACATCAAAGGGGATAGACCAGATGATCCAAACTTAGGAGAAGACATATGGGATGAAATGACATGCTATAGTTAAGACAACTACCTTGTTTTCAATGCAGTCCTTTGACAAACTTGGAAATGCATTCAAGGCATTGAATGCACAACATGGGTCATTCTATGGAACAAAGTGCTTAGTCTTTCTTGGTTGCTATATATTGTAATCTCTTATATCATTCTAAGGGAGATCTTACCATTAATATAAGTAAAACTCTACCCAAATTGAAAGGTGAATACTGAGACTTTGAGCTCAGATTATTGTTCATATTATTTTATCTGAAGGAGAAAGCAAGTTACTTGCAGACTTTGTGTTGTTATAGCTTGTGCCATTTTAGGAGATTTTTCTCATGTCTATCTTCTAGATGCATTCTTGTTCATTTAATCTAACAAGTAAAATTAGTGGAAGTGATAAAGAAGATGTCCTGAAGTCAATTACTTTTAGACTTTGTGTTGTTATAGTTGTCTTCAGTGTGTGTTTGTTTTCTATTTCTGTGTAAAGAATTCTGGGATGACTTTGTGCCCCCATTATCCTTTGTATCTCAC
The DNA here is from genome assembly GCA_037957365.1 of Torreya grandis. Classification (NCBI taxonomy): domain Eukaryota; kingdom Viridiplantae; phylum Streptophyta; class Pinopsida; order Cupressales; family Taxaceae; genus Torreya; species Torreya grandis. The sequence continues at coordinate 1,853,739 of JARHVA010000413.1, forward strand.
TCTTTGGATAGATGAAGTGGAGACTTTGTGCTACACTTCATTCTACTAGTTATTGCACCCTATTACCAGTCACTTATCATACCTGAAAGAACTGCTGCTGTCCTTTGCAAGAATACTTCTGAAAGAAGAGAAGTGCCTTCAGTGTTTTCACCAGGATCTTATCCTTTGTTTTTGAACATCATCTCTGAAATAAGAGAGATGGATGGTGTATCCTACCCCTAAGTGTTATTTTTTGCATATATTTATAGTATATAGCTCTTGCATATTCATAGGGAACCTCCCCTTGATGAGAGGAGAGATTTATCCACCTCTGATGTAGTAAACCTGCACACTAGGCTGACCAATCTCCTTTGTTGTGGATGATAAGACTTATTTTTCTCAATCAGATAGCTGATTGACAAAATATTCACCCAACACTATAGACACTAGTGTTAGTCTGAGATAGTTGTGTTGATGCTACTATCTGAATTCGATGCAAGTATCCTATACTAAATACCTTTTTTAAAAGGATGAAACCACCTAGATGTCTTTGGATTTAACTTTTCCTTCACTCTAGTGTATTTATATATGGGTCATGGACTATTGCTCCTCATGAATTTACAAAACCCTAGTTATTCATCTTCATAGTGACCTTAGGGAAAAATGGGTTGGTGGGAACCTAGTATCAAAATAAACTCAAATATCCCTCTATCAATGAGTGATAGCTACATAACCAATCCTTGAAATAGGGCCTTAGACTAATATAGTTATCCCCTACATGTTGGCTTGTGTGTGAATCATCCAATATGTGCAAAGTAAGTACAATAATGACCTAGCTTGCAACTTGTAAAATTCAACTCTAAGGTTTCTCCTTCAGTACTTTAGACCTGTGTATATATTTTTCTTATGATTGATATGAAAATAGGATAAAATAGAAAAAGTTTGCTTTATTGGGTGCTTGATTGAATGCTTTTGATAGGTTGCCTTAGTATGTGCTAGGTGAGGAATGAATGAGGGTTGATATTATATTTATATTAATTATTTTGGAGAAGTAACTCACATTAAAACACTTAAGATGATCATTAGGATACATTTAATTTGAAAATTGGATGACTTTATGGCAATAGTCACTTGTGTTAGGTCAGGACATTAATGTCTATGTAGATGTTTGTCCCAAACATTAGTTTCCAAGGAGTAGGAAAGTAGTTACAAACTCAAAATTTGTAGAGGTGTAAGATAAGTAGGTTTTAAGAATTCTAAGAAAGATATAAGGTCTAGTTCATCAACATAAGACTGATCAAATGAAAATATAGGTCAAGGGGCATAAGATAGAGTAGATGTGAGACTTTAAAAAGTGAGAAAGGTCCAAAATTGAGAGGAGCAACCAAGGTATACTTCTTTCCAGTTTACAAGATTGAGATGTATATAATCCATAAAATAGTGTTTACAATTCCCTTCATTTAATTTATTAATGAAATTTCTATTTAAAGGAATGAATGCATACCTAGGTGTGTATAACACACCTTGCCTTTACTTGAGTCAAAATTAAGTGTTTTACTAGTGACTGAACCAAAAATAAGATCATGTTACAGTACATAATCAATGCATATAATATGGAATTAAAATTAGTTAAAAATATTGAAACTAAAAGAGTAAGGTTTAAGGTTACACATATGTATCAATATAACCACCTTTATTATTAACAAGTTGATTTGAAAGATGTATCATTTTAAGGCTCTAAAGCTGAGATTAGGATAAATATATATAAATATAAAAAGTGCATATATCTAAGGAGAGAGAGAGAGAGAGAGAGAGAGAGAGAGAGATTAGAAGGCACATGCCCCCAACCTTAGATAAAATATGAGTTATCACTTGACAATTGAGATTAGCTCAATCATGTAAACCAATCATAATTGTAACCTGGTAAGTATGACTGAACGAAGTCAACTCATACTATCAAATTAGTAAGGCTAAATGATATAATCAAGTATAACCTAAAAAATTGGCAACATTGAGTGACTTAATCACCTCAATTGTAACAAAAGTAAACCAACTACTACAGTAGATTGGCTCAAAAAGTACAACCTAGGTATTAGTACATAAAAGTACATATTGGTAGTTGATGAAAGTATCTAAGAGTGTTTTGAAATTTAAAAATAATTTGGATTTTTCAATATTAGGTTCACATTGCATAGCATATGCACGTTACATATGTCTCATGTTGAAACTATGTATAAAAATAATACTAATGTATAGAATTCTACCACAACTATGAATCTAAATCATATAACTATGTTCTTTGGCCAATTTGAAAATTGTGTAAGAACATGATTCCAAAGTATGCCCCCACTATTTATGGATAAATCTAAAAACTGCAATAAGTAACAATGTGGAGGACATGTTTCCATAACATTCCCCCACTATAATATGGGTGTGCTAAATACCAAATAAGTGTGAATAACATGCTTCCAAAACATGCCCCACTAAATCTAAAACTATGAATGTGTGGAAGCAATGCCTATCTAACATGCCTCCATCGAATCTAAAATTTGATTTAAGAACCTAATGTTGAATAAGTGTGGAGAACATTCTTCCAAATCATGCCTCCATTTAATCTAAAAACTATGTCAAATGTGAAGAACATGATGCTTTGGCATGCCCCCACTAATATAACCCCATCTTTGAGGTGAGGGAAGACTAGAAACCATTAGTTACCTCACCGAAAAAGGATAAGATAATTATATACACGTAATATTTTCAAACTTTTATCAATTAATGATGTTCTTTGTCTTGAAAAAACTCATCGCGTCTCAATATCTCTAAGTGCACTCCTTAAGGGGTGAACTGAGAATGGGGTGGGTAGACCATTGGTGCTTCGCAAAATTGTTGTCCCTTTTGCCACTTATTAGCTACACACTTGTCTCTTGAAAAACATTTTCCTAAGCTTTTTTTTCTCTCTTGTACAATCTTCCAATATTTTATCATTTTTAGTACCCCTTTTCCTAACCTAAAATCCCTTTCAATAGTGTACATGACTAGATCAACTAGGTCAACCTTGTAATCTTATTAGTGAAACTCATTTAGGGTCTAGGTCAGCTCTTAGTTGACCTAGCTCATGACCTAGTGAGTTTTTGTCAATAATGATACTAGGTCAACTGGGTTAACCTTGTCAGCCAAAAATTTCAAAAGGGCTTTAGGTTAAATCAGCCTATATATATAAGATCATTTTGTCATTATTTAGAGAATAGAAAAATAATTAAGAGCTATTGCACATCTTCTTATCTGCCATTCTACTTAAGGAGCAAGTTTAGGCTTTTATACTTTATTTCGATATATGGATCTTGTCTTATGGAAAAGTCTTTTGGATGCATTGATAGGTTGTGTATCCTAGAGTGGATTTATCCTTATCATCATTACATACCTCAAAAACCTCTTGAAAATCACCTTGGTTAAAGGAGAGATTTAGGTTTAGTGGGTTCATCTTCAAAGTTAAGTATTCCTAACTTTATTCCTCCTTTGTAAGAGTAGATAGATATGCATTTGTACTTCTCTTCTATGCATTAGGATTATATATACATTGACATGGGTATATGTCTTCTATGTATGTTTAATTTTATTATTTATTACCCCCACTTTGTGCCACAAGCTTTGGTGAGCACTAGATTAAACTTTTGCTTTAATTGTTATTAGTATAGTGAATACGAAACATATGACTTAGTTAGGGCTATTGCATGGTTTTGTTTGATTGAAGGCTTTGGAACCCTTCCTAGTGATATTGTTGTGGTAAGATATCCCCTAATTCGGTCTAGCAGATCCACTTATTGGTCATGTTCTCGATTATCTAATGTATCCCTAATTGGAAGTGTACATAAGATTTATCTTCTCTGAGTTAGGATTGATTCATAGATCTAATATATTTTTGATTTTATTCATTTTGGTAAACCTGATGTGAACCTAACCCTTGCAAGTTTTATTTTAAATTTTTCATTTCTATCATTTCATTTATTTATTTTTTATAATTGTGATACTAGGTCAACAAGGCCATTATAGTTTCTAACTTCTATGCACAGGTTTAACACACAGTAGCATAAAAAATGACTCCATTCTTTTTGTGTAGGTCTTCATAAAATACATATTAATAGATCAGAAAGGTCAAGACAATACTCTTATTCACTTCTAGACAATAAACTAGGTAAAAAAATTGACATAGTATTCCAGACAGCTTCTAGAAAATATACTAGGTCAAACAGGTCGATAGATCCATCTTAACAGGTTTTAGTAAGTAGGGAATTCTAAAACTAGATCAAACCAATCGACATAGCATAATTTGTAAGTAACATTCAAGGAACTTTAATAGAAATTTCATAGTCCTTAACATATTCCAACCCACCAAGGTTCCTTTCTCTCTCTCTTTTAATTTAATTCTTCCTTACAGTTCTATTTTACAAAGTTGAAAATCTTTTAAATTGACATCATACAACAAACTAGGTCAACTTGGTCAACCTAGTTTTGTATTATATCTTCTATTTGAAATAATATGTTGACTTAGTTGACTTATTTCTTAAATACCCTTGCTTTTATAAGATAGTAGCGGCACTATCAACTCTATTCTATAATGTTTGCATACACTATCATCTAAACTAACTCTATACTATGTTTCAAATTGGGAATTAATAACTACATGCTAGTAATTACTTCACATTTTCACCTTCAGTTATTTGCATGCTTATAATAATTCACATTGTCTAATTAGCTGGATTTTCAAGATACCATCTAGTTGCACACTATTTTTCTCTTTTTTGCACACACTACCAAATCATATAATTTTAAAATGCATTTAAACATTTATCTACCCCAGGCCTACCTACTTGGATTTCATCACCAAAGGGGAAGCTAACTTGGTTTTTTGGCCAAGTATACAACGTGTGGTTAATGGTATATATTGGCAAAGCACCTGACACCCTTATTTTTGTAGGATTATGAAGTGAGGGGGTAAGCCCCAATATCAAGCCAATACCATTACCAACACAAATCCCTTTTAGCCTAAACATCCTGAAACCATCCACAGATTAATTTATAGTTCCCTAATTTTAGCCAACTTCATTATCACACTTAAAACAACACTTTATAATCTAACAACATTCAAGATGACCACTTAGTTAGCATTTTCATTTTAGTTAACTGCTTGCTCTTTACTCATTGTATATTGTATTGCAAAAACTTGCATTAGCAAGCATTGGTGTAAGGTTTTATGATGTGTGCCTCAATTGGATCATTCTCATTGACCCAATTGATAGGATGTGTGCTTCCATTTCTTAATTTAAAAATACATTTAAAAAAAAATTACTTTTTTTTAGTACACTATCATTTTGTTTGACATAGTCTCTTATAGACTATCTATTTCTCCTGTGTAGTACTAAGTCAACCTGGTCAACCTAATATTCATTTATGCCTCTCATGATGTAGTCCTAAGTCAACCTTATCAACTCTATATCCTTATTAGGATATTCTCTATCCCAAGTTATAGTACTAGGTCAACCCTATCGACTATGTATCTTTATTAACTTAGTTTTTCGACCATATTTCCAATACTAGGTCGACCAAATCAACTATGTACTCTTATATGTCCCTTTGTATCTCCTTGATTTTGCATCAAAATTTGTCTTACCTAGTCTCTCTCCTTCATCATGAAATTTATATTTGAAGACAACACTGAGTTGAATTCAATGGATATGATGAGTCTTACCAACCCTAATAGGTTCTCCCATAAACAACTTATCACTCTTGTAATGTTCATATAGCTACTCGCACTACAAACTATTTGACCCCTCATTATTCCTCTTCACTTCATAATAATCTCTTCTCACTTGAATATCAACCTAAATTAGAGTATATACCTAAAATGCTATTCTTCATCAATGAGTTTCCTCAACATCAAGGAAAGGATCCTTCTACTATCTACCATCTCATTATAAGTGGTCAAGTTGAGGAACCCCATTCACCTTCTCCCACATTCTCACATGGATTTGGGGATATGAGATTATTTTATTCCCAGTCTCTTCCCTTTATTTTGACCCCTTCTCATTCCATGACTTCTTATTCTTTGACTTCCTCTACCTCCATGCCTAGTATCTCCAATAACATGGTAGGTTCTACATATAGTGGGCCTCTTCTAAGACCCACTCTTCTCAATTATTCCACTATTACATCATTTTATACCTATGGTAATAATACCTTTAGTGTTATTCCTTCTCATCCCTCTACTATTCCATCTTTTGCCACACAAACAAATTATGTCACTAGTGCTTCACTAACAGTTCTTCTCAAGCTCCTACTATCACTCATAGTGGTACCCAAGACACTACTACCAATTCCAATGCTCCAAACACTAATGCAACTCAAACCCATAAAATCATATTACAAACTCTCAATCAAATTAATTCATTAAAAACTAACAATGCAAATCAAATGATGAAAATGCAAAATCACCTTATACATATTCAAACCCACCCTCAACAAATGTCATGGGGCATGCATAACCAAAATGGTCCCCCACCTCCTCTTTAGGATTCCCTGGTAATCTTATCCCTCAAACTCCTCTTGTTAACAAAACAATCAAGCACCTTCAAAATGAGCCTCTTACATCTCAAATTGCTAATATCAATATAGGAGGTATCACCCCTACCATTTCTTACAATGGATCAATTGATCATACTTTTCATTTAAAAACATTTGGAAATCTATATAAAGACTAGATCAAACTAAATACCTTTATTTATACCAATTTATTATCCACAACTCTCATGGGTGATGCTTTAAATTAGTACAACCAACTTAAATCTCATTCTTTTACTAGTTTGAAAGATTTAATCAATGCTCTAGTCCAAGAGTTCCAAACTAGTGATATTCCTGAGAATACCTTGGCCCATTTTATAAATTGTAAGTAACTTGAAACAAAAACTTCATAAAATTTTGTTAGAAAATGGAATACCTTATCCAATTAATATGAACATAATATAGAAGATGACAACCTCTTTCATCTCTTTACCAATGCTCTTTTTCCCAAATTGCAATATTAAGTTTGAACTCTCTCCACGTACTTTAGAAGATGTTATCAACCAATATAAGCATCAATATTTCCTTATGCATCAATTTGAGCCATCCCAACCTTCCATGGGTACTTTCATACTACTTAAAAATAAGAATCATCTTGCTTTTAATGATGGTGTCACTGAATCTTATGATACCATTCACACTATTTAAGCTATTGTTCCTAACCAAACTTCAGAACAAGTTTCCCCTCCTAGCCACATCACCAATCCTCATTTATCTTTAGACAAAAACATCAATGTTCATAAAACTTTATCCCTAGTGGAATTACAAAAATTTATACCAAGGCCTCTCTCACGATAACTTGTTCCCACTCATCTTATGAAATCTTGGTATGATCCCAATAAATTTTATTGGTTTCATGCTAGTTGGGGACATTCTCATGAGACCTATAGGTAGCTTCTTAATTTGGATATGGATTTCCTTCTTGGTCCCAATTTTAACCGTAATTCTATCATTCATCAAATCCAACAAGCCTATGACATTGATTTCAAATCTCATGAAACATAAACTAAATCTCAAGATTTGAATCAGGATAATGCTCATTTGGCCATCTATAAATATCCTCTTCCAAATCACCAAGATACCCAAGACAAGCCTACATCTTCTACCAATAATGTTGATAGTCTTCTTGACCCAACTCCTAAAGAGAATGTGGTCAATATGACTAATATGCAAAGGGTGGTTGTGTTCTTTGATTCTCAACCCATCTACACTGCACCATTATCTCACACATTTCATGTTATCCAAGATTATTCTTCAACTCACTTAAATGAATTGGAGAAAGGTGACATTATATCTTTTGATGAATTTATTCCAACATATCCCTTGCATAACACTTCTCATACTATTTCTACCATCCCTCTTGCTTCTTTACCTATCACCAGTGATACTTAAGCTTCTATCAACACTTATTCTAACAATCCTCAAACCAAATCTACATCAATTACATCATCTTCTCGACATAATATACAAACTTATCCTTCTATTAAAACTTATATCTCTTATCAACATAAATTCAAATGTACTTTAGCTCCTCCTTCTGAAGAACTCCTTCAACACTATGCACTGTTGGGGGATCAAACCAACAATAGATTACAATTGTGAAAGCAATAAACGCAGAATTAAATCAGATTGACAAGTAATTAGAATGATAATGGCAAGAACAAGAGATACAAGAAAACACCCTGAAAACTTGTATTAACAAACTCTTTACAAAAGGAATACAACCGAAGAAACTTCTTTCTTCCACACCTCTCCTAGATGTATAGATCTCTCAATAGATCTCTATTCCTCAAGAGCTCTCTCTCTCAAGAACAATAAACTCCAACAAGCCTGGATTGATTCAATTCTGTACTGTTCTTCTCATACAATGAATTACAATAATTCACCCAACTACAATAATCTACTACAAACTACAATAAGCTAGGAAGATCTAATTCTACATATAGAATTAGGAGACTTGAGCATGTACTTCCAACAAACAGTTAAGCCACTTAAACAAGGGCTCTAAAAATAGTATTGCCAATAATAGAGATGTGAGCTTGAGACTACAACTCAAACTTATCATGCAAACACTCGCTTCTGTCCAAGGAAATAGCTCTCTGGACACGCAGGTAACCGACGTCGGTTCCTGCTGCTTGTCTGTGACCGCCGTCGGCCGACCCTCTGCCGACATCGGCGTCTCTACAACTGCCTGTGACCGACGTCAGTCACTCCTAACTAATGCCGGTGTCTGTGTAGACCCGAACCTAATAATGAATGCTCCTTGGTGAAGCTTTTAGCTCCACACCCTAACAATCTCCCACTTGGAGATAAACAGCTGCACCAGTACCTATACAACAACATCTTCTAGCTCTTCCATCTTCAACTCAATCATGAAGACCAAAAAAAGTTGAATGAAGATTCAACTTCTCCTTTGTAACTGGCTTGGTTAACATATCAGTAGGATTCCTATCTATATGGATCTTTTCCAGCTTCAACTCACCATCTTCCAATACCTATCGTATGAAGTGATACCTTAGTTGTATGTGCTTTATTCTTGAATGAAAGGTTGAATTCTTAGCCAAATGGATTGCACTCTAACTGTCACTATACAATCTGCAACTCTCATGCTCCCTACTAAGCTCATCCATGAACCGTGTCATCCATATCATCTCCTTGCTAGCTTCTGTGGCTGCAATATACTCTGCTTCTGTAGTTGACAAGGCAACAACCTTCTGCAACTTAGATATCCAGCTAACCACCGTTCCACCTACAGTAAAAACATAACCTGTAGTGCTCCTCCTACCATCTAAATCACCTGCCATATTTGAATCTACATAACCATGTAGAGAAGTATCTGAACCTCCATAGCACAAGTGCTTACTGCTGGTTCCTCTCAGATATCTAAGGATCCACTGAACTGCTTTCCAATGTTCCTTGCCTGGATTGGCCATATACTTACTTACCACTCCCACTGCTTGGGCAATATCCGGTCTAGTACACACCATTGCATACATCAAACTCCCTACTGCAGAAGAATATGGAACCTTACTCATGTACTCTACCTCATCATATGAATTAGGACATTGTTCTTTACTCAACTTAAAATGTCCAGCCAAAGGTGTGCTTACCGGTTTAGCATCCTGCATATTGAACCGTTTCAACACCTTATCCATGTAATCTTCTTGAGACAATATCAACCTGTGATTTTTTCTGTCTCTCTTAATGCTCATGCCAAGGATTTTCTTTGCTGCTCCCAAATCCTTCATAGCAAACATTTGAGCTAATTTCACCTTAAGCTCAGGGATATCCTGCATGTGTGATCCTGCAACCAGCATATCATCTACATACAACAATAGAATAATATATCTACCATTATCAAATCTCTTGAAATACACACAATGGTCTGATTGACACCTACTGTAGCCATGCTCAGTCATAAACCTGTCAAATTTTAAGTACCATTGCCTAGGAGCTTGCTTGAGGCCATACAAGCTTTTCTTCAATCTGCACACAAACTTCTCCTTACCCTTGACCTCAAATCCTTCTGGCTGTTCCATATAAATTTCCTCATCCAAGTCTCCATGAAGAAACGTTGTCTTAACATCTAGCTGCTCAAGATGCAAATCCTCAAAAGCAACCAAAGACAATACAACCCTTATTGAAGTCATTTTAACAACAGGAGAAAAAATCTCACCAAAGTCAATACCTGGCTTTTGTGCAAATCCTTTCACCACTAATCTGGCCTTGTATCTCATCTGTCCATTCTCACCTTCCTTCAACCTATAGGTCCATCTGTTCTTTAGTGTTCTCTTGCCAGCTGGCAATTCAACCAAATCCCATGTTTGTTTCTCTCTTAAGGACTCCAACTCCTCAACCATGCCACGCTCCCACTGACTCTTGGACTCTACCTGTATTGCTTCTTCAAAACTCTATGGTTCTCCACCATCAAATAGCAATAAATAAAATAAAGAAGGAGAATATCTAATTGGAGGCTTACTCACCCTTTCTGACCTCCTGATGGGTGTCTGAGACTCGTCCACAACACGCTGTCCACTCAAATTCTCTAACAGTGACCGACCTCGGTCACCTGCAGACCTGTTACTGGCCGACGTTGATTTTGCCTGACTAACCTCGGTACCTGTACGGCTGACGTCGATCTCTGTATGGCCGACGCCGGTTTTTGTCCTGCCGACGCCGGTTCCTACCCTGCCGACGTCGGTCGCTGTGTTTTCCTGCAAGTGATTATTTCTTTTTCCTGCGAGCTCATCTTGGACTTTCACCTCATCCAATTCACCATTGCTCTGCGAAAATTGATTCAACTTCCTTAGCTGATCATAATACATCACTCTTTCATTGAAAACAATATCACGGCTCCTGATTACCTTGTTAGTTTCTAGTTCCACAATCTGTAACCAAAATCATCTGAGCCATAGCCAATAAACGTGCATCTCATAGACTTAGCATCAAGCTTCTTTCTATTTTCCTTATCTATATGCACAAAGGCTTCACAACCAAAAACTTTGAGATATGAGAGATCAACCTTTTTACCTATCCATGCCTCTTCTGGAATACCACCATCCATAGCTGTAGAGGGTCCTCTGTTAATCAGGTACACTGCAGTGTCAACAGCTTATGCCCAAAACTGTAAGGGCAAACCAGCATGCAATCTCATACATCTTACGCGCTCCATTATTGTCCTGTTCATCCTTTCAGCAATACCATTCTGCTGAGGTGTCCTTGGAACCATCCTTTGCCTATGGATTCCATGCATGTAACAATAATCTCTGAACTTATGACTGCAAAACTCACCACCATTGTCTGATCTCAGGCACTTTAATCTTTTACCTATTTCATTCTCAACCATAGCTTTCCAAACTTTAAAAGTCTCAAATACATCAGATTTTCTCCTAATACAATAGATCCATACCTTCCTTGTAGCATCATCTATGAAAGATACATAGTACTGTGATCCTCCAATGGAAGCAACCTGAGCCGATCCCCACACGTTTGTGTGAACAAGCTCCAACTTATGCCTCTTCTTAGTAGACCCAGTCTTGAGAAAACTAACCATTTTCTGTTTTCCAAATACACAGTGCTCACAGAACTCTAGATCTATGCCTTTTAAATCTGAAAGCATACCTTTGGACTTAAGAATTGACATCCCCTTCTCACTCATGTGGCCAAGCCTTGAGTGCCACAATTTAGCATCCACATCTGATGTAGATAATACAGAAGGAGATTTGTTAGTAACACAATTACACAAATAGAGAGTACCTTCTCTCTTACCTCTGGCCATAACAAGTGCACCCTTGGTCACCTTCCAAGATTCTACTGTGAGAGTTACTGTACAACCCTCATCCCCTAACTTTCTTGTAGAAATCAAATTTCTCTTCAAGCTAGGAACATGCATCACATCTCTCAACACCCATGTGTTGCTATTTTGCATCTTCAGCTGCACTTTACCTTTGCCAATTATTTTACAGGGCTCATCATCCCCTAGATACACTATTCCAAAATCTCCATGGATATAGTCACTGAAATATTCCCTGTTAGGAGTAGCATGAAAAGATGCACCAGAATCTAATACCCAAGATTATATATTATTATGCAGAGAGAAAATTAAAGCATCTTGTGCAATACCTGCAATCTTGGCTTCTTCCTTTCCTTCGTGCTGATTGTCCTCCTTAGGTTTTGACCAACAATCTCTGCTTATGTGCCCCATCTTTCCACAATTCTAACACTGTGGCTTTCTGCCATTTTTGGATTTAGATCTGCCTTTCCAATTTGACTTGGATCTTGATCTGCCTTTCTTGCTCTTCTCTTTCTGCCTTCCCCTGCTCTCAAAACTTAAAGGGTTCCCAGATGCCTCTTCTGTGCTTTTCCTACGTATTTCCTCATTCAAGATAACACTAACAACATCCTCTACTTTCAAGATATTTGATGCAGATGCAGTATTACTTACTGCCATTACTAAGCCATGCCAGCTTTTAGGCAAAGAACATAATATCAAAAGAGCTTTTATTTCATCATCAAACACTATATTCACTGAACTTAACTGATTCACAATTCTATTGAAATCATTCAGATGAGTAGAAACAGATCCACCTTCATTCATATGCAAATTAAATAACTACTTCATAAGATATACCTTATTAGAAGCTGAGGGTTTTTCATACAAATTTGCTAACTTAGTCATCAACTCTACCATAGACTTTCCCTGTGATAAATTGGATATCACAGTGGATGCTAGACTCAGTCTTATAGAACCCAGAGCCTTTCTGTCAAGAACTTCCCATTCTTCATCCTCCATGTCTTTGGGCTTCTTTGCAACCCCACCTAACGATAAGTAGAGATCTTTTTGATACAGATAGTCCTCTATCTGCATTCTCCAATGTTGGTAATTTTTGCCATTGAAATTTTCCATTCTCAATTTACTTTCATCTGCCATTGCTTCTCCCACTCAAACAGAAATCCCTGCAGAAACTCCTTTAAGAACCTGTAATCAATACACACTACACAGATCTGAACCACCTGTTAGTGAACCTGAACTTTGATACCAATTATTGGATATCAAGCTCTAAACCTGTAACCAGGCTCTGATACCACTTGTTGGGGGATCAAACCAACAATAGATTACAATTGTGAAAGCAATAAATGCGGAATTAAATCAGATTGACAAGTAATTAGAATGATAATAACAAGAACAAGAGATACAAGAAAACACCCTGAAAACTTGTATTAACAAACTCTTTACAAAAGGAATACAACCGAAGAAACTTCTTTCTTCCACACCTTTCCTACATGTATAGGTCTCTCAATAGATCTCTATTCCTCAAGAGCTCTCTCTCTCAAGAACAATCAACTCCAACAAGCCTGGATTGATTCAATTCTGTACTGTTCTTCTCATACAATGAATTACAATAATTCACCCAACTACAATAATCTACTACAAACTACAATAAGCTAGGAAGATCTAATTCTACATATAGAATTAGGAGACTTGAGCATGTACTTCCAACAAGCAGTTAAGCCACTTGAACAAGGGCTCTAAAAATAGTATTGCCAATAATAGAGACGCGAGCTTGAGACTACAACTCAAACTTATCATGCAAACACTCGTTTCTGTCCACGGAAATAGCTCTCTGGACACGCAGGTAACCGATGTCGGTTCCTGCTGCTTGTCTGTGATCGCCGTCAGCTGACCCTCTGCCGACATTGGCATCTCTGCAACTGCCTGTGACCGACGTCGATCGCTCCTGACCGACGCCGGTGTCTGTGTAGACCCGAACCTGATAATGAATGCTCCTTGGTGAAGCTTTTAGCTCCACACCCTAACATGCACCTCTTTCTAACAATATTCATATGGCTTATGATGAATGGGATCTTATCACAGAACTCACTAATCTCCCATCTCAAATCTCATTTATTTAACTTATGATGACCTTTATGCATCATCATAACTATTTTATGTAAATTTTGTTTGAAATGAACATCCCTCATCCTCCTCCAATAGGATGTGAAGCCACCTTATCCAGATCAGAAGATGGCATTTAAAAATAATATGAAGAGATATCCATACATGTTGATGAAATAATGGACACCTCCCTTTCCATCAAATTCACCATTGCTTGTATGACCCTTGATGAGATTTTGCTTTATGTGGATGATCTTCCTTTGTTCATCAGTGTCTAAATTAGTGATATCCAAGTCAAGTGTGCCTTGATTGACAAGAATTATGACATTTATGTTGCCTCTCTCAGTTTTATCAAAACCCTTGGATATTCTGAATGCAATCTTAAGTCTACACATATCACATGTCAAGGCTATGATCGAAGGCAAATGCTTCCTTTAGGTTGTGTGTGGCTCCCAATAACCATCCCACCTAGATCCATATATAGGATTTAGGGTAACACTAACCCTTGGAATTTTAAACAATTCCAAGACTATGGTGTATTCAAGATTCCTACCCTTGAACCCTTACCAAGCATTCCATTTTGTGAGTCTCAATGATTTAAATTTTATATCAATTCCACCTAAGGTTAAAATGGTAATCCCAAACTCATTGGGAATATACCCCCTAACTTCCTATATTCTGATGATGATGATCCTGATGAGATCAATCTCAAGATTAAAACATTGGATCTCTCACTTTATCTCATCTCTCAGCTTCACATCAGCCACCTTATGATGACATCCTTGTTATCTTAACTAAGACTCAACCTTCCATAAATCACACCACATCGAATGACAAGGTCATCCATACCTGTGCCATTGATCTTCATACACCTGATTATGATGATGGTTATACCTTAGATAATCCATTCCTAGGAGGTCTTACTCAAGAACAAGATGCTAAGTGTTGACCGAATTTGACTTTTAAGTCAAATTGGGGCACCCCTAGTAAAAAACTTGATTTTTAGGCCTATAAGGGGGTATAATTTACTATCATGAGGTGTTTTATAGGCCATTTGATGTCAATTAATGTTATACTAGCATTGGTCAATTAGTTTCTAGGTCCATTTATCATTTTTGGGTCATTTGAGGGGTCAAAAAAGTGTATTTGATTCTTTGTACGGGTTTAATAGGAAGTGTGAAGGTGTCAAAATTTTATGTCACATGCCATGTGTCCTAAGAGATCTTTGGTAACTTATAATAACTAAAAATTGTTAGGTTACTAAGAAAAAGGTGAGTTTGACACTTGTACAACCTCCTTGGGAAGCATTACACATGGTATAAGCTCATGTAACATAAATTAATCTTCCCCATACTCATCTTAGTGATTTAAATGCTTTAGAAGTGCCATTTCTTGATCAAAACTGTTCATCTCCTTTTCAACCCTTTTTGGCAAGCAAAAATGACTTGCAGGTTTTTGCTTGGTATAGTCAGCATAGGGTTTAAATAAAAATTCTCTTAGGGGTATATTATAAACTTATACATATTACACTTTATGTTTTTTTAGGAAGAATGCCAGTCTGAGCTTTATAAACCATTCATTTGAAGTCAACTATGCAAATCTACCTATCAATCTATGCACCCTTCAATTTTTTCTTATTTGGTAAAGTCCATATAATTTGGCTTCTAATATTAGGTCCAAAGGATTTTAAATCTCCTATATAATCTATTCCATGATTTTTTTAATATTTGGAGTTGATTTTATAGTCCAAGTAACTCACTTCACAAGATGATGTCACCATGTGCATTTTTAGTCATTTTCACTATTTGTATAAAGTTATGTTACATAAAGAGGTTTCATATGAATAAGAAATGGTGTATTCCATATTTAAATTATATGGGGGTCATCTCCTTATATATTTTGGTCTCAAAACTCCATAATTTGATCAAAAATCCATGTTTCCATCATGTTAGACTAGTCATTCAACATACTATCTGCCTCCTTTCAAGTGTTTACAAATGATTTCCATGTTGAAAAGAATGATTAAAGATTATCTTAGGATGCTCTTGTTTTCAATAATACATTTTAAAGGTGGACAATAAGTTTGAACTGCAATGAGGCCTTTTCACCATGCTATTGTTCCATTTCATACTCACTAACCACTTTCAACTGAGTACACATCTATAGTAGCTATTGATGACATCATGTTGATAAGTGTAAGTCCTAATATGGCTATAAACTCTTAATATTATTAAAATTGAAGTGGTATGATTGAGGATAACATATAGAGTTCATTTTCATGAATAGTTTCATCTTGCTTATCTACAACTTGTTGTTATGCACCAAAGCATCCACCTATAGGGGACTGAGCAGGGCAATAAAATAATTTCATGGAGAATTTGAAACAATTTGACACATATTTGAGGTTTTGGTATGAATATCAACCCTTGGAAGATCTGTATGAAGTGTCAATGAGGAAAAAAGAGTATGTAGACCACTATGATCAAGCAAGGACTAAGTTCTGGGAATCTTTCCCGAAATTGCCAAAACAGAGGTCATGGAGATTTTTGTGATCATCTTAAAAAAAATTAGTAGAATGTCTTAAGGCATCTATCTACGTGAGCTTGGTATTTCCTAGCATGGAGAAGGCCTGTGTAAAAAATGGGAATCACAAAGTGAGGAAGAGATAAATTTTTAGATCCTTAAATTGGCCTACAAAAACACTGTTTCTAGACAGTATTATCTACATGTGTTTAAGTTTGAGCAATCCTTATGTCAAATTGGTGTTTGACCATGTTATCAAGGTGAATTAGTTTCACATGTTTCAAGTAACATTCATAGTCACAAAGTTTATCAAGTAGAATGATAATTAGTGTTTGGACCCTTATGCCTTATCTCCAGTCCGTACATTGAGCTCATGTATACCTACAACAGTCAAATACGCAATGTGTCTCAGTTTAGCAAATATCAGGCTCATACACAACCCAAACATGAGGGAAAATGGGTCCAAAAGTATTACCAACGACTTGAGAGGGTGGTAAGATGTCTAACTCATGTTCCAAAGTTGAAATTAAGGTAATATAATCCTATACGTTCCTCTTATCATGAAGGATACCTACAGGGAAGCCTAAGAGGTAGTGAGCTGATAAAGAGTGATCCAAAAGGTGTTTAGGAAAATCAAGGTAGATAATGGATCCCATTAGTTTTAAATGGTCATGGAAGTTTTAGGGAGTTTATTTCCACTATTTTCAAGCTTGTTTCATGAAATCCAACCTATAGGTGTCCCTTCTAGAGGTAAAATATAGTCTTGACTGAGAAAAAGCACATGAGAGTATGTTTGATGTTGTAAAACATGAAGATGAAGGTGATAGACATAAATAAATTAAAATTATAATAAGGTAATAAATGAGGGTTTTCATACCCTGTTCACAAGTCCAAGAAAGCATAAACACTATAGGTAAGTTTCCCAAAATTAAGAAAAATAGTTAGGCAGGGAGCAAGTAAACTGGTCTCTTAAAGTGATAATAGCTCAAAGATGAATCAAATGGTCCAAACAACTCTAAATGACTATAATAAAGGTAAAGGAGATTTTTAAAACTATTTTTAAGGCCTAACTCATGCCAAGTGCAATAATAATCACCCTTACAATGAAAAACATAGTGAAGTGACACCCAATCCTGACTAAACAATTGTATGGGGGAGTAAAGTATAGGATTGAAATGATGACAGTGAAGGATAGAAACTCCATCATGGTTAGAATAGTTTCATTGAGATGTAATTATGTTATTAGAACAAATTGAGGGGCCTAAATGATGAAACACATAGTCCACTTCTATATACCCCTACACAGTCCTTGTCTAACTAGTCTGCCTTAAAAATTGGGGAAGTTTGAAGGTCTAAACTTGTCACCAGGGGTTGAAAATTTTTACAGTGAACCTTTATCACTTGAATTATCCTATTCAAGTATTGTTTTTTATAGGCAAATAGGTAAATTACCCTTATTTTATCTTAGATAAGGGTTAGTTTTCCCACACATAAACTTGCAAGTTTGGAAAAAAGGTGACAAAAGGATGAACTAGAGGTTAAAAGAACTTTATTGAAAGGTGGCAGAAGTTGTAAAACCTATAAGACATCATGTAAAATATTTTTAAAATAAAGGAAAACCAATATGGTGCTCTAAACCACCAAGTATGTAGTCAAGCCTATTAGGCAAGGGGTCAAACCTAAAGCCTAATGAGAAGTCAGTTTCAATTTTGGCATGAGGGAGGCTTGTTAACTTATTGAAAGATGTTTACAGGGTAGAGTTAGAGGTGTTCAAGTTTTCATAGTGTAGGTGAACCTATTAAATACCATTTGGAGCTTCAAGGACAAAACAAGCCTATTAAGCATGATAAGGCCTAAAGGCTAAATCCAAATAGAGAGTCAATCCTATTTATAACATGAAGTAGATTCTATAATCAATTGATACAAGTTTGGGAGGTCACTATGGAAATGTTTAAGCATTTTTGAAGAAAAGGAAACATCAAGGGAGCCATTATTGAGCTCAAATCCACTCACATTTATGTAAATTGGAAAAGCAAGATCGATAAGGTAGGTTTGGTTACTCATATCTTTCATGAGGTTATGTATGGTGGCCAAAGAGGTTAAGGGTGGTTAGCAGAGTCCCCTAAGAGAAATTTTGTGGATTTTTTTGGAAATTTTGACATGTAAGCCTTATGAATAAATATTAAGACGCAAAATAGACCTAAAACCCTACTAAACCCTCAGCCAGGACCTAATTAGGAAAATGAAGGAGATAATACATCAAAATGGCATAGTTTGCCTAGAATATCTATTGGACCTTATATAAGACTCAATCTGGCTACTTCCCATTCTTTTTGATTGTATGAACTTATATAAATGGGGGAAAAAACAAGGTTTTTCTCACTATTTTGTGTATTTTTTAGGCTAAAGGAAGAGTTAAGAGATGAAACAAAATTTGGATGGAAGATTAAGACTTAAGATAACTACAAATATTCATTTCATGCCTTAAAAAAACTTATAATTTCCCCAACCAGGTGATTCAACTTAACCAATCAAATATAACATATTGCACAAGATAGGGAGAAGTGTGAAAAAATCAAGTGGATGGCCTTTTAAGGTGCCCTGATGCTTCCAAGGCCATGAAAAACTAAAGGCATTTTAAAGGCCAAGTGTGCACGGTGCATGAAAGGGTAGTTTTATAGATATCAAATGATGATGACTCACTTTTAGAGGTTTCTAGAGGACCAAAAATTCAACCAATGCATGGAGAGGCATTTATAATAGCCTCACCTTCCATTCCAATCATTTGGACTACTCCTTATCAATTACAAGACCTTAAAATAAGCCTAATCATGAAGACCATTTTTTCTATACAAAAGGAAGAGTTTTGTGCCGCTTTACATAGCTTTGATGACTTGAATTGATACTTGTACTTCATGAAATTGAATGGTTAAAACCATACCTTATTTTCATGCATGGGTAACTAATTTTATTATCTTAAAAAGTGTCCTTGTGACCCTTGGATTTCTCTTCTTCTCTCTCTCTCTCTCAAACTCTATAAGAGTTAGCCATGTTGGCATTGTATGGATGTTCCACCTGAGTATGATGAAGCCCTACTAATTTGTATACCTTTTGATAAATTAAATTAATAAGTGTTACCTCTTCAAGACTATTCATAAGTGTGTTCCACTTGAATGATGAATCTTGTTTAGTGAAGACTATGGATTCCTAGCATGTGGTCTCATTCTTCCACCTTGTTTATAGTCGGAAAACTTTTCTTGTAGGACATGTGAAGTGTTTTAAGAGATTTAAAATGTTGAGTGAGTTATTATTTTCATTAGTGCCATTCAAGACCTCTTGTCTAGTCCTCATATCTTTGCACATTTATCCATGACCTCACAATGTAACATTGATGTGAGAATATGAAGATTGAAGGAGTGTATGTTTTAATTTATTTCTTGGTCTCAAGTGTAGAATGCAATTGGTTAGAAGTCATAAAATTGATTTGGTGTATCAATTCCTTAGTTTAGATTTGATTTCAGTTATCTCTCTCCCTATTCACCCCCCCCCCCCACAATTTATTAGTAGGCTCAATCCTAAGTGGTACATCAAGGGAGCTAGCCCTATATAGAGATTCACCTCATTCCTTAGGCTACCCACAGGCATAGAGGTGATTCCATTGTGCCACTTGGATTAAGAGAGATTTTAATCTCATAAAAGGGTGAAATTTTAAGTGACAAAATTTTTTGGCATGCCTGGTGGGACTCTTGTTCCAAGAGATTAAGAGATTTTTGGTGTTGTCTCTCAATAATCAGCCTTTGGAGGCATTTTTTCAAGCATCAATGGTGAATTCGAAGACATATCAATTGGTCAATAAACCCAAGCTATCCTTTTAATATTTATGGTAACATATTTATTTGTTTTCTTTCTTTCAATGAATATTCATGGCTAATTTTGGTGTTGAGATTTGTCTTACACAAGTTGGTGAAACATATCCATCTTGTCTCATTCCCTGTCAATATGAGTAAGTCCTTGGTCAATCTTGTCATGATACTTTTCAACCTAAATATGATTTCATCAGCCTTAATATGATCATATCTAGACCATACATGATCCTTACCAATCTTATAGTCATCTTTCTTAATGTCTTGTTCTTAGTCAACCTAATTTTTTCTCTAATCAGCCCATTTCCACCTTCAAACAAGCACTTTTGGGCTATGAAATGTATATGTTGGAACTTGATACTCTAAGAGGATATGGTTAAGGGATTACTAATAATTCTATCCATCAAGTGATAAATTAATTAGAGTTAATCAAGAAAGAGTGGGTACCTATTGAAAGAGCCAATTGGCAAAGGCTCACGAGTGATATGCTTAAAGTGAGTGGTTTGACTGCATATTTGGAAGAGAAGATAAAAATTCATGAAACGCAGCCTTATCAAGTATATCAACCTTCATACCCACTTCCAAAATTTCCTTATCATCCATACATTACCCCTTCTCATGAGCTAAATCAATTCTATCAAATTCATCCTTTTCCCAATTAGTTGGAAGAGAGAGTTGAAAGAAGAAATCTTATGTTTGAAGCTAATCTTGATAGGCAAATTGAGCTAGAAAATATGCATATGCAATAGTCCATGTTGTTAGCAAAGGAAGTCAAGTTCAATCCCTCATTTCCATCTCACATTGCATCCCCACCACCTCAAAAGGAGACTCATAATTCCAATGTCCTAAGTTGGAACAAGATAGTGGAGTCATGGGGAAAGAAAGAGGAAAAAGGTCTTGAAAAAAAATGTGAAGTTGAGAAGACTCTTGATCCTATATAAACTCCTACCATTCCTAAAGAAAAGTATTATAATCCTAACATCCCAAGCTGGAGTAAGATAGTGGACTCATGGGGAAAGAAATAAGATAAAATCATTGTTCAAGAGTGTGAAGTGGAGAATGGAGTTGATCCTTTACAAGTCCCTCCCACCCTTCCTTAAGAAACTTCTTATGTTTCATGGCAAACCTCATGCACTCCTTATCCTCATGATGATTCCTATGAACTCAAAGAAAAAAAATTTCAAGAGAGCTTAGCCAAGAAAATTTAAGAGTTGGAGGCCAAGAGGAAATTGCTAAGTCAAGAGGTGATGGAAGGTTTAAACCAAAAACAAAATCCTATGCCTAAAAACACCCCATCCACCCCTCCTCAATAAATTTTTAAAGCCCAATCAGATCTTAATGAAGTTATTTTCCCATGGAAGGAAGAAATACAAGTCATTTTAGCCCAAGGTATACCTCCCCTTCCTAAAGAGCTTCCAAGAGAATCACCTACACTTCACTCTCAATCTGATTTTGAGTTATATGTGCCACCTCCACAAACTAATTTATATTGTCCACACCCTATCACTCTTTCCCTTGGTATACCTATGGTATGGGAACCTAAAGTAGAGTAGTTGGTTGACAAAAAATTAGAACTCTTTCTTGAGAGAAGTATAACTCCTTGGTATCCCTATTGGGCTAAGTCATCGGATTTCAAAATGCCTAGTCTTAACACCACCATGAGAGAGAAGGAGATGGATATTTTAGATTGGGTTGATGATGAAGAAGAGATGAATTATTGTGTGGAAATATCAGATTTTGATGATGATGAAGTATTTTCCTTTGTTTATCCTCTTCATGATGCTGATAAAAAGGAGGATGTCTTTTGGCATAGATTTGAAGACATTTGCAATGAATTTGAAAGTCTCAAAGGGCTTACAACTCCTTTGGATCTGACCACAAGAAATGGTAAACAATATTACATTGTCTATCTTGTCATACAAGATCAAGAACAAAGTTCACCTCAGCCTTTAGAAGTCAAGACAAGTTTCAATTTGCCTCAATTCAAGGAACGAGAAATCATTCCTCTTGAGACCATGTCTATAAAGAAGATGAAATTTGACCATGAGATGAAGATGAAATATAAGGTATGTGTATAAGGTCAAGAGTAATATGTCTATATTAGATACCTATATGAATACGATTCACTCAAGAGCAAGTCTAATGAAATGCCAAGGGATAGATCTGATCAATCAAGTGTTCGATCCAAAAAGAAGCATACTTGGCACCCTCATCTATCTCATGTAAAACAAGATTCAATAAACTTCCCCTTTGACCCTAGAAATGGAGGTATGATTGGTTTTTAGTTGTATATAATAGTTGTTTTTAATTTCCCATAACTTCTTAGAGCACATGTGTGTGTCTTGTGTGTTTATTTTCTTTGTTGTGTGTGTCCTTTGTTTTGTGTGGTTAAGGTAGTCATTAGTGTTTTGTATTGATCAAAGGTTTGTGGTCAATGGTCAAAGGGTTATCTTGATTGTCTCAGTCCCTAGATGACTCCATAATCCCAATGGACAAATAAGGCTACTGGTCTATTTAGTATAACAGGCATACTACCCCTATGAGTCACTAATTTGTTGACCAAATTTGACTTTTAGTCAAATTGGGGCACCCTTAGTAAAAAAATTGATTTTTAAGCCTATAATGGGGTATAATATAATTTATTTTCATGAGCTGTTTTATAAGTTATTTGATGTCAATTAATTTTGTATTATCTTTGCTCAATTAGTTTCTAGATTTATTATCATTTTTGGGTCATTTGAGGGGTCAAAATAGTGAATTTAATGATATTTATAGGTTTATTGGGAAGTGTGAAGGTTTAAAAATTTTATTTAATGTGAAATGTGTCATAGGATATCTTTGGTAACTACTAATAATTGAAAATTTTCAAGTTACTCAAAAAAGGCAATTTTCTTGAAGTAAAAGGTGAATTTGGCACTTATATAGCTTCCTTAGGAAGTGTGCCACACAGTATAAGATCATATAATATATATTAATCTTCCTGATACTCATATAAATGATTTACATGCTTTTTAAGTTCCAAACCTTGATCAAAACCATTAATCTCCTTTTCAACCCCTTTTGGCAAGCAAAAATGACTTGCAAGTTTTTACTCGGTATGGTCAACACAAAGGGTTTCAAGAAAAATGATCTTATAGGTAGATTATAAACTTATATATATTCTATTTTATGTTTTTTTGAGTAATAATTGTGTCCTGAGCTTTATGAACCATTTGTTTGAATTTAATTGTGCATATCTACCTATCAATCTATGCACCCTTCAATTTTTTCTCTTATTTGGGAAAGTTCATATAATTTGGATTTTTATATTGATTAAATAGGATGTTTAATCTCATATATAATGTCTTCCATGATTTTTTTCATATTTAGAGTTGATTTGGTAGTCCAAGTAACTCACTTTGTTGGATGATGTCACTATGTGCATTTTTTATCATTTTCACTATTTGCAAAAGTTATATTACATACAGAGGCTTCATATGAATATGAAATGGTGTTTTCCATGTTTAAATTCCATTTGGGTCATCTCCTTATAGTTTTTGGTCTCAGAACTACATAATTTGATAAAAAAATCCATGTTTTCATCATGTTAGACCAGTCATTCAACATATTGCTTACCTCCTTTCAAGTGTTTACAAATGATTTCCATGTTGAAAATAATGCTTTAAGATTGTATTTGGATGATATTATTGTTAATCATAAATTTTTAAGGTGGAAAATAAGTTTGAACTACCATGAGGCCTTTTCACCATGTTATTGTTCCATTTCATACTCACTGACCACTTTCAGTTGAGTGTACATCTCCAGTAGCCATTGATGATTTCATGTTGATAAGTGTAAGGCCTAATATTGTTCTAAACTCTTAATATTGTTACAAGTGTAGTTTCATGATTGAGGAGAACATATAGAGTTTATTTTCATGAATAGCTTAATCTTGCTTATCTACAACTAACTATTATGCACCAAAGAATCCACCTACAGGTGGCTAAACAGGGTAATAAAATACTTTCATGGATAAGGTGAAATAATTTGACACCTATTTGAGGTCATGTTATGAATATAAACCCTTAAAAAATCCATATGAAGTTTCAATGAGGCAAAAAGAGGATGTAGACCACTATGATCAAGTAGGGACTGAGTTTTGGGAATCTTTCCCTAAATTGCCAAAATAGAGGTCTTGGAGATTTTGTGATCATCTTAAAACATGGTGGTAGAAGGTCTTAAGGCATATATCTAAGTGATTTTTGTATTTATTAGCATGGAGAATGATTGTGTAAAAATTGGGAATCATAAAGTGAGGAGGAGATAGTGTTTTAGAGCCTTAAAGTAGCCTACAAAAACACTATTTCTAGACACTGTTATCTGCATGTGATTAAGTTTGAGCAACCCTTATGTCAAACTGGTGTTTGACCATGCTATCAATATGAAGTAGTTTTAAATGTTGAAATTAAAATTAATGGTCATAAATTTTATCAAGTATAATTATAATTAGTGTTTGGACCCTTATGCCTTATCTCCAGTCCGTACATTGAGCTCATGTATACCTACAACAGTCAAATAGGCAATGTGTCTCAGTTTAGCAAATATCAGGCTCATACACAACCCAAACATGAGGGAAAATGTTTAAAAAAATATTAATAATGAATTTAGAGTGTGGTAAGATGTATAATTCATGTTTCAAAGTTTAAATCAAGCTAATAAAATCCTATAGGTTCCTCTTATCATGAAGGATACTTACAGGCAGGCATAAGAGGTAGTCAGCTAAGAAAGAGTGATCCAAAAGGTGTTTAGGAAAATCAAGGTAGATAATGCATCCCATAAATTTTATATGGTCATGGAAGTTTTATGGAGGTTATATCAACTATTTTCAAGCTTGTTTCATGAAATTCAACCTACAGGTGTCCCTTTTAGAGGTAAAATATAGTCTTGACTGAGTAAAAGCACATGAGAGTATGGTTAATGTTGTAAAACATGAAGATGAAGGTGATATACATAAGTAAGTTAAAATTATCCTAAATAAATAAAGGAGGGTTTGCATACCCTATTCTCAATTCCATGCAAGCATAAACATCTACATGTAAGTTTCCCAAGGGCAAGAAAAATAGTCAAGTAGGGAACAAGTAAACTAGTCTCTTAAAGTGCTCATAGATCAAAAATGAAAAAAATTGTCCCAAAAAAACTAAATGAATCTAAGAGAGGTAAATTATATTGTGAACACTATTTTAAATGCCTAAATCATGCCAAGTGCACTAATAGGTACCCTTACAATGCAAAACACAGTCAAGTGACACCCAATCTTGACTAAACAGTCGTATGGGGGAGTAAAGTAGAGGATTGAAATGATGAGAGTGAAGGATGGAACATCCATTATGGTAAAAATAGTTTCATTGAGATGTAATGATGGACTTATAACAAGTATAGGGTTTTAAATGATGAAACACATAGTCCACTTTTATATACCCCTACATTGTCCTTGTCTGACTAGTCTACCTTAAAAATTGGGGAAGTTTGAAGGTCTAAACTTGTCACCAGGGGTTGAAACTTTGTATAGGTCACCTTTATCACTTGAAGGATCCTATTAAATTTTTGGTTTTTATAGGTAAATAGGGAAATTACCCCTATTTTATCTTAGACATGGGGTACTTTTCCCATACATAAACTTGCAAGTTTGGAAAGAAGGTGATAAAATGATGAACTAGAAGCTAAGAGAACTTTGTTGAAAGGTAAAAAAAGTTGGAAAACCTATAAGACATCATGGAAGACCTTGTTAAAATAAATGAAACCCAATACAGTACTCTAAACCACCAAGTATTTAGTCAAGCTTGTTAGGGAAGGGGTCAAACCTAAAGCCTAATGAGAAGTCAATTTCAATTTTGGCATGAGGGAGGCTTGTCAACTTATTGGAGCATGTTTATAGGGTGGAGTTAGAGGTTTTAAAGTTTTTAGAGTGTAGGGGAACCTATTAAAGACCATTTGGAGCTTTAAGGATAGAATAAGCCTATTAATCATGATAAGGCCTATAAGCCAAATAGAGAGTTAATCCTATTTGTAACATGAATTAGATTATCTAATCAGTTGAGACATGTTTTGGAGGTCACTATGGAAGTGTTTAAGTCCTTAAGAAGCAAAGGAAACATTAGGGGAGCCATTATTGAGCTCAAATATACTCACACTTATGCAAATTGGAAAGCGTGTTCAATGAGGTAGGTTTGGTTACTCATATCTTTCATGAGGTTATGCATAGTGGCCAAAGAGGTTGAGGGTGCTTAGCAGGGTCCCCTAAGAGCACTTTTGTGGAATTTTTTGGAAATTTGGACGTGTAAGCTTTATGAATAAATATTACGACCCAAAACTGACCTAAAACACTACTAAACCCTCAATCAGGACCTGATTTTGAAAATAAAAGAGATAATGCATCAAAATGGCATAGTTTTCCTAGAATAGATATTGGACCTTGTAGAAGACTCAATTAGGCTACTCCCCATGCTTTTTATTATATGAACTTGAATGGATGGGGGTATTTTTCAAGATACATGAAGACTTAAGAGATGAAACAAAATTTAGATGGAAGATTAAGACTTAATATAACTCCCAATATTCATTTCATTCCCTAAAACAACTTCTAAGTGCCCCAACCAAATGATTCAACTCAACCAGTCAAATCTAGCATATTGCATAAGCTAAGGAGAAGTGTGAAAACTTTAATTAAATGGACTTTTAAGGTGCCCATGATACTTCTAAGGAAATGGAGGGTCTTGAAACATGTCACCCACTACCTTGTATGTATTTTCATGGAAAATTGAAGGAATTTTGGAGGCCAAGTGTGTAGGGTGCATGAAAGGGTCATTTTACAGATAGAAAATGATGATGACTCACTTTTAGAGGTTTCTAGAGGACCAGGCATGCAACCAATGCATGGAGAGGTATTTTTGAGAGCATATCCTTCCATTTTAATCATTTTTACTTATTGTCATCAGTTACAAGATATTCAAATAAGCATAATGATGAAGGTAGTTTTTTTTGTGTAAAAAGAGGAGTTTTGTGCCACTTTGCATAGCTTTGATTACTTGAATGGATAATTATACTTCATAAAATTGCATGGTTTGACCCATACCTTATTCTCATTCATGGATAACTAATATTATTAGCTTGATAAGTGTGCTTGTGATCCTTGGACTTCTCTTCTTCTCTCTCTCTCTCTCTCTCTCAAACTCTATAAGAGTTAGCCATTTTGGCATTGTATGGTTGCTCCACCTGAGTATGGTAAATCCCTACTAATTTGTATACCTTTTTATCAATGAAATGAATAATTTTTACATTCATAAGTGTGTTCCACTTAAATGATGAATCTTATTTAGTGAAGACTATGGATTCCTAGCATGTGGTCTCATTCTTCCACCTTGTTTACAGTTGTAAAAATTTTCTTGCAAAGCATGTGAAGTGTTTTATGAGATGTCAAATGTTGAGTGAGTTGGTCTTTTCATTAGTGCCATTCAAAGCCTCTTGTCTAGTCCTCATAGATTTTCACATTTATCTATGACATCACAATGTAACATTGTTGCAAGAAGATGAAGATTAAAGGAGTGTATGTTTTAGTTTATTTCTTGGTCTCAAGTGTAGAATGCAATTGGTTGGAAGTCATCAAATTGATTTGGTGTATCACCTCCTTAGTTTAGATTTTATTTTACTTATCTCTCTCCCTTTTCACCCCCTAAGTTAGTAGTAGGTTTAATCATAAGTGGTACATCAAAGGAGCTAGCCCTATCTAGAGATTCACCTCATTCCTTAGGTTTCCCACAAGCCTAGAGGTGATTCCATTATGCCACTTGGATGAGGAGAGATTTTCATCTCCTCAAAGGGTAAAAATCTAAGTGAAAATACTAAGATTATTCATTATCATTCCTCTTTACTTTAGTTTTTTAGTACATCTTCCCATATTCTATCCTATATTTTTCCTAATTTTAATACTTTTACTCTTTATTGTAAGGTAGAGATGGTGCAAACACCTCTAGTTTATGAATAACCTTGTAGGAGTATGCTTATGGATATTGTTATGACTAGGCTCTATCACTTTTATAGATACCACAACCCTTTTAGCTGAATTATCCCCGAGATATGTGTGACTATCCTTTAGCCTTTTATGGACCCTACCCCTCCCTCAATAGAGGCTAGTTCGGATCCCATTCCCACTCCACCTATAGCTGAGTCTCTTCCTATTTTTGTTCCTATCACTCCCTCAATTGATCCTTTTCCAATCTCTACACCAAACCCACCTTATCTTGGTGATGGTTTGCTCCCTTTATTGTAGATGGCTCCTTAACCTACCAAATGGATTGATCAGCCTTATTGTGAAATTCATAAAGTTGTTGGTTACTGAACTAAATATTGTTCACTATACCAAGGCCATTTATCTTTTGTTACACCTCCTTATATGAGTACACCTACCAAGACTAACCATACACATATATATTCCTTCCATGACATAGATAACCATTCCTCCACACATTGTTGAAAGTTACAACAATATATCAACACCTTGCATCCCACCACTCTTTGGCCCTTAGATAAGGCTATACCTATCCCAAAAGTATTACCTAAGTATCTTCCTAAGTATGGAGAGGTATATTATCTTTATCACTAATGTGACACACATCACACTAATCGTTACCACATCCTTTAGTAATATCTCAAGGATCACCTCCTAATCATTCCTATACCTTATACTATTCCTCCCACAAATTTTTCTCACAAGAAGGCTCCCCCTTCTTCCCCCATGGTTCCATCTCCTCTTCTAGTCCCTTTTCCACCTACTACTCCACCTATGGATCCCTCATGCATGGACCTTCCCTCACCCATGGAACCTTATCCACCTGTGAGTCCCTCACCTGTGGCATCTTCCCCACTGATGACCCCTTCATATCCCATAGAAACCACTCTTATTGATTCTCCTAAGCATACCTTACATGATATCCCTCATCAACATGATCCTTCAAGCATTCCTACATTTTTTATTGAGGAGGTTTGACGTGAAGTATTTTCTCAACTTTCACTGAAGATCAATGAGACATTAGTTGCAGTTCACATTCAAGTTCATAAAGACTTATTAGATTTTATGGATAATTTGAGGACAAATATATCAGTACTTATGAAAACATGCATGGTATTCTTACATTTTCATTTTAATTGGATGTGTGCTCCAACTTTACATTTTATTTATTTTATATCATTTGACATTTTGTCAAATTCTTGTCTATCTTACATGGTGACTTTGGTTTCACACTTTATATTATTGATGATATCATTATATTCTCTTGTGGATTTTTTTCCTCATTGTATTCTCTTATCTTCTTTAATTCATTTCTTATGACTCCCTTATTCTTTTTCATGATTTTTTGTTATCTTATCTCTATAAACACATACAATTATTATTATGACTTGGTTATACAATCCTTGCTCCCTTTATTCATTCTTTTTTACCATGTGATTAGTTATCAAACAATTAATATCATTATAATCTCCTTTTACCAGTCCACTTTGGATCTCATTTTATTCCCCTTTACTCCCTTTCACAAATTAAGCATGCACATGGTTGAGACTTGAGATAACATGCCAGTTTATCATTAAGCCTAAGTGTTCTAGTCAGTCTTATCTTTGGATACTTAGATTCTTTTAGCCAATTCCTAAATATCATTTATGTGTATCACTGTATCTCTCATGATTTCTCATTCCAAGTCTGTATGGAGGAGGAATCATAACATTCAAAATCCAAATCATTTAACAAAAGATAATGATCTAAAAAGCAACATTCAAAATTCTCAAAAGTTAAATCACACTAATGATTCTAAGCACATATCCTTCTTCTAATTGAAGCTCAAACTCCAAAGTTGGCCTCATGATAGAGTCAAGGTCTATTGGGGTGCGGTAGGCCAATATATTAGAAAAGGAGAACAAAACAATATTTTAGTGCTACTAACTTTCTCACATAAGTACCCAATATTCACAGTAGATCGATGACTTTATAAGGGGTCCTAAGGAATAGGGAGCTTGTTATGGGAAGGTAGGTCCATTTTAATTTTCTTATTCAAAACTACCTACTTAATTTGATCTTAGTATCATACATAGTTGCCTACATAGCTTTGTGTCTATAGCGAACATGTATCCTTTGTATATTGATGGTCACTAGTCACTTAGTATCTTCTCATGTGCTTAGTTTGCCTCATGTTTCCTAAGGTCTTCTCATCAGACATTTAATTTATGCTTTTTACATTACTTTTTCACTCCCTATAACCCTAATATTTCCCCTTAAGAAATATTGTTTTGTTCACTGATCACTCCCTATGGATTTCATTTATGTGTTGCATTATAAGACCATGGATATGACTTGACCTTCCTCACAAATTACCAACTTTACACATTACCATTAAAAATATACATTTTCACTATATTTTCACATTAATTCCACTTCATTGGTGTTCCATTTTTGAGTTGCAGTGTAAGACCATGGATAGGACCTAGCCTTCCTCACAAAATTTTCCAATATCTAAGTCAACAAAATTACATGTGTCAAATATGAGATGAGATGTGATTGATTATGAGTTGCATGTCATTGAAATGCTTCCCATCTTGATTTATTATGTTTTATTCTTACTTCATTTTTTTTTTCACTTTTGTCTTCTTATTTTCTGATTGCATGTAAGAATTCAACCATTTTTCTTATGTTTTCCATACTTCCCAACTTGAATTAGTGTGATTAATTTAAGACCACTTTTGCCAATTTTGTTTCTCTTTTATACTTCTCAATGTGATTTAGTATGATTTATTGACTTAATTGATTTGTTTTTATACCATTTTTTTTTCATGTGATTTTCACTTTATTAAATTAATTTCATACTTCCCAACATGATTTAAAGTGATTTTACTTATTTTAATTTGGTGTCACTCTTTTTCATGGTTTATAAACAAAAAATTTTGCCCTCTTATTTACCACTCTTTGGTTTCTTATACTTAGTCATTTTTTTTGCTATTACACTTTTCCCAATGTGAAATAGTGTGTAATACATTTGTTTTTGATTCATTATACTTTTCCAAGTCCTTTTTGCTTGTTTCTTTTTAACCATGCATGTATCTTACATAATGCTAGAAAATAAGACACAACACATATATTTCCTATAACATATACAACAAAAGCAAAATTCATATGCTAAAAATAAATATATCCATGCATCCATAACCACAACCACAATACAAACACAGAAGATGAAAATCCAACTATCAAAATAAGATATATATATATATATATATATATATATATATATATATATATATATATATATATATCATTTGTTTTTGATACAAAAGTCCATTGCTCCAGCTCTAAGGTTGGGCTCTATCATGTTTATCTTATGGCCTAACCACACTACCCATAAATGCCTCAAATATTCCCCTATGAATAGTACATTGTAAAGAGGATGTCTGAGATCTCAAGCCTACTACTTATCCTTGTAGGTTGGCTACCTGGGCCTAAACCTATCCTAATTGAATAGTGGTATCCAAATGCATGGTTATCTCTTGAGCCAAGGCCTACCATGCCTATGTCTCTCCTACTCCCACCCCTATCAATGGTTGTAGCCCATCTTTGTATGCATGTAATCACCTTATGATCTCCCCTACTTTTCTAAACTAGCTCACTTAATTTGGGGAAGATGGTACCAAGGGATCATCTAATGTGGTAGGGTCATATGGATTTAGTGCCCCATCTAGGATATCATGGAGTGTTCCCCTCACTACGAAATCCCATCTAGTATCCTCCTCATTTGTAGGATCTACAAAATTGAAACCAAATAGATATTATAGCATAAATACATATAAAAATATATCTATCTATAATTTATTAATCAAATCTTATATAACTAGTATTCTATTTTAAAAGCTTAAACAAATTACAACCATTTATTACTTATCTTGATGTCACCAATCATTATTTCCCCATATGTTTAACCATCAATCATGGTCTCTCCATCAACTCATCCTCTAAGTACCTCATCCAAAGGATGCCTCCCAATCAATGCAAACCCTAGGGTCACCACCCATACCCATCTTAAGCCTCACCTCAATGGTGACTCTATAGACTAGCTCTACCTTGGGCTGACTGATGGGTCATCTTGGATCACCACCCTTTGTGTTTTATCTCACTTTTGGCATCTCATTTGGTGGTGTGATTGAGGTGGTCACCACTCTTCTTGTTGTGGTGCTAATTATGGTGCCTATGACACTCTTACATCTATGTCCATGTCCTCTCTAACTATTGGACATCATGTTCAACCTGTCAATAATCTCTCACACCATGGTCTAATCTCTAGTCTCATGACTGGTGGTCTTCCTCCTCCTCTCCCCCTTAGATATCTTGCATGCATATCTCAAAATATGGGCACCAATATAAGAGCCATCAAGTGAGGGAGTCTAAATTATCTTGGTAAATGTGCCATAGATACAACTAGTTCCATCATCCTCCAACTAGGCCAAAATGTCATAATGTGTGCATAAGGCTACCACATGATCTTTCCTTGTGTGACCATCTATAGTGCTGACATGTAGGGTATGGCTCACACCACTTAATCTTGTCTCCATCTCAACACCCAAGGTAATTGATCATCAACTACATGGGGCAACCTAGCTGGTCGACACATCAATAACCTCTCATATATCTAGGCACTCAGTAATAAAACTAGCCTCATCATCTTCTAACCTTTATACATCGCATACATATCATGCATGAGCTAAACCTAGATGATAGAACATAATTCATAAAGTTCCCCCTACTTTAATATCGACTAGTATAAGGTTATCACATACAATAGTACCTTGTCATCCAATTTATGACACAACACTCATGTTGTCACAAGTCCTATCACAACCTTATAGATGTTTAGAATCTGGGCTATATAGACATCAAATAGACTCACCCTCAATCTCGAGTAAATCATATCTGAGAAAGTCACCCATTAGGCTAATGTTCATCTCTCCTCTTAATCATCTGGTATCCCTATGATCACCAATGTCCCTCTTATAGGAATTTTAAGTAAAGCATGTACATCCTCCAATGTGATACCAACCTCTATGGTATACCCATCCACCACCCACTTAAAAGTATTGGTCGAGAACTTTTAGGCTCCTAGGAACACGACCACTAAATCAACATTCAGTGGAACTCGTCGCATCTCCATTATGCCTCCTAAGCTTAGTACGACCAATATAGCCCAATCTACCTCCATTAGGTGGTCTAATATATTTGTTAACCATGATGTGTCCACTAGTCACAAAAATCTCTAGCACTCGTGTAACCATCAAATAATACAAGATGTATTAGACCTCCATGTCACTTATAATCAGAATACATTCTTTTAAATTTTGACAAAAATGAACCTAATGTGCCTTAATCAATGCATTTTCTACCAATTTGACCTATTATTATCCTAATTGGCCATTTTAGCACTCACTCGATCAACCTAGGCCTTAAACATACTATCTTGGCCAATTTCTTGCATTTTAATACTATACTGACCACTTAGTAACATACTAAGTCAACCATTTAGAATTAACAAACTAAGTCAACCCTTTCATTTGTCCTATTTGGTACTAAGTCAGCAATTGTTTAATCAACCAAGTTGGTAATAGGGTACTAAGTCATCCATCTTCTTAAATCAACTAAGTCAATCCATACCTACTAATTTGGCTATATTACAACCTAATTTTCAAACTACTAGGTCGACTGGGTCGACTTAGTTCTTTAAAACTACTGACTCTTTGACCCACTTGTAATAAATGCATTTTATACTTATTCAATCCCTTTCAAACCTAATTCCCCATTTGACCTCTAGTTTCATTAAAAACTTACTGAGGTTCATTCTAGTTTCTAGAATTGGTTTAATTTACAAATTTGTATAAAACACTTAATCTCTAATAAAATACTCAAAACAAAATTTGAAATTATTAGTTGCCTACCTATGCTACACTCATTATGGCTACTAAGCATCCTCCTCATCTGAGCTATCATCTCCTCACCATCTTCGCTCTTTCGACCTTTGCTAGGTCTCTTAGAGCTCTATTTTTATCTCAAAATAAGTCAAACAATAGCAAATGATTTTATTTTCATCTTATTTAAAGTTACAATTCATAATTATTTACCTTTCAAATACATTCAAATTCCTTGTTTTGATCATATATTTGTTTTTACTAACTCATTTTTTGAACTATAAAAATTTATAGAATCATGACATCTTAGAAAATCTTTTCCACTACTATATGCCTATATTGCAAAAAAATTAATTTTTTGTCTTTTTTTTTTACTAATCTCTATAGGTTCACCTGATGTTCCTCACATTGGATGCCTTAACTTCTTTCATAGTTTCCTTCTTTATCTACAATAGTAAGGTAATTAAAGGTATGTGTTTTTCAATTATATCTTTTCATTTATCTTATTTTCTCCTTACTGCATTTTACTTAGCATCAACATTATGTGTCGAATGTTCTATTCTTGAAGCACCATCCCGTGTTACACTTATGTGATATGTAATGAGCTTCAAGTGGGGCATATTTAGACACATAATATTTTTTTAAAATTACCAATTACTGACACTCTTTATCTTGTAGTAAACCATTGAATCTTAATCTCTTTAAGTGCATGCCTTAAGGGGTGCACCAGGAAATGGGTGGATAGACCATTGGTGTTTTACATGATTATTATCCCTTTTGCCACTTATTATCTAGACACTTGTCTCCTAAAAAATATTAACTCTCTTGTAAATTTCTCTAGTCTTTTATAACTTTCAATACCCCTTTTCCTAACCTAAAACCCCTTTCAATAGTTTACATAACTAGGTCAACTGGGTTGACCTTGTATTCTTATTGGTGAAACTCATCTAGGGTCTAGGTCGACTCTTGGATGACCTAACTCATGACCTAGTGAGTTTTTGTTGATAATGATACTAGGTCAATTGGGTTGACCTTGTTGTCTAATTTTTTTGAAAGGGCTTAGGGTTAAATATGCCTATATATACAAGATCATTTTGCCATTATTTAGAGAAGATAAAAATAAGTAAGATCTATTACGCATCTGATTATCCACCATTCTCATGCCTATATATACAAATAAGTAAGAGCTATTAAGATAAATATGCCTATATATGCAAGATCATACTTTCTTTAGAGATACAGAACTTATCTTGTGGAGAAGTATTTGGATGCATTAATAGCTTGTGTATCCTAGATTTGATTTGTCCTTTTCATCCTTATATACCATAACAATATCTTATGAATCACCTTGGCCAAGGGAGAGATTAAGGCTCAATGGGTTTATCTTCAAAGGTAAGTATTCCTAACTTTATTTCTCCTTTGTAAGAGTAGATAGATATGCATTTGTACTTCTCTTCCATGCATTAGGATTTTGTATACATTCACGTGAGTATATATCTTCTATGCATGTTTAATTTTTACTATTTATTACCCTCACTTTGTGCCATAATCTTTAGTGAGCACTAGATTAGATTTTTACTTTACTTGTTATTAGTATAGTGAATATGAAAACATAAGACTTAGTTAGGGTTATTTCATGGTTTTTTTACTGGAGGCTTTGGAACCCTCCCTAGTGATATTGTTTTAGTAAGAGATCCCCTAATTTAGTCTAGAAGATCCACATATTGGTTATGTTCCTAATTATCTAATGTATCCCCAATCAAAAGTGTAAGTAAGATCTATCTTCTTTGATCTAAGATTGATTTATAGATCTAATGTATTTCTAATTACATATAGAAACTGTTAGTTACCTCACCTCAAAAGGATAAGATAATTATATAATTTGTGAATGTAACCATGTATCATATAGAAGGACATGTCTAGGTAAATATATCATTGAATCACATAGAAAAATGTGATAATCTAGAAGATTAATATGCATGACAAGGATCATGGAAACATCTAGATAGGAACATTATAAGCTCAAAAATAAAATCAAACACACACATAAGAGCAATTAAAATCAAGTCAAAAGATAATGGTCTAAAGATACCACAAAAAAGGGGCATGTTCAAATGTTGTATAATTAAAGGGACATGACTTAGTCAAATTTCCACAAAAATAAGGATGAATTATTTAAATGTCCATTCATCAATCAATGTCATGTTCAAATGTCAAAGAAAGCATACATAGGCATGGGAGCCATAAGCAAAGGAGTATATTAAAATGCTCAAATAAGTAAGACAAAATCAAGATAAGACACTCAAGGAAGTGCATAAAGGAAAGCATAAGTAACTAGCATAAACATATCATAGTAGCTCATGGATCAAATGTTTTAGTAAAAATAATGCCAATTATATATAATAGCAAGTACCAAGTGTAAGTAAATATAAAATCTCAAAACATGATAATGTAGTATGACCATATAATGATGTAGCCTAGAGACATCATGATCATAGAGGTGGATGCCCTCAATGTCCATATGAGATGATTAAAGGAAAGACCCAACATATGAAATAGAAATGGATCATGTATTTATGTATGATTGTATTACACTCAAGTATAAGTGTGACACACATGCATATCTAGGAGTAAGTGATATTCCATCCATTAACATGGAACTAACACATAGATGCCAATGATCCAATAGAACATGTTATACCAAAAATAGTTTTGTATTTTTGAATGTTTTTTAATTTTTTTTGTATTTTTTTGGAATGTTTGGAAGGTAAAAGCTATCCTATTATTCCATCCAAAGGATGATCTTATATATATCTCCATTGTGAACCTAGTGTAATAATCTAGTGACGTTGTTAAGGATCATGTATAGGTGTAATATCTATCACTGTAGTGTTTATCATGCTCTACATATGTAAAATAGGAATATGTGGTCATGAAGGGATAATAGGAGTAGTAGGGGTTAATCTAACCCATCTTTTAGTGCTATGTACTTTATTTGGAATAGTGGTAATAGGAACATGTCTAGGTGTTTTGGATATTTGAATGTGGTGTGTAATAAAAGATGGGGATTCTATGGAATCCATTGTATGTATCTAATGTAATGGTCACCTAGTAAAAGGGATTGCCTATTGCTTACCATTTTTTGATAGATTAATGTTAGTAGATTTGATAGTTAACTACTAGAGTATAATTTTTTCTTATGCAAGAGGATGCTCATATGGGATTCTAGAAACTGTAATTACCCTATTGGCATGAATGTATTTAACACATCCATGCACTATTAAAGGTACTAATCAAAATGTATGGATCCAAGGTCTTTCTAATAACATATTAAATATGCATGTGGAAGGTATAATTAAAAATTTAGTAACCAAATGTGTGGGACTGACCTGTCAAGGTAGGTAAATCTCTCTAAAGACCTCATGGGAGGTCCAATCAAATTCTCTAACTACTCTAGTAGAAGGATTTAAATCATGAGGACTATAACCCAAGTGCATAAGTAATGTTATGGTGAAAACATTTACACCATTATCATTCATAACACTGCGTATAGGGTGTTTATTAAGGTATGCTTGAATAAATAGAGAATAAAGATCAAAGTCACCATCCTTAATCTCACTGTCATTGAAATAAATATGTCTCTCAATAAAAGGAGGTGTTTGTCATCTATAAGTACCAATAATCCCATCTAATGGGTGCCCATAATGTGGAGGAGGATGTGAATTATATGTCATTTGTACTTTTGGTTCCTTATTATAATGGTCTTACAAAGGATTGTAAAATATTTTTGGTTTGTGGTGATCACTGGGTTGTGAACCTAATTCCTTTGGAGGATCATAAAATGTAATATTTTGATCATCAATTAGGTCTTGGATCTTATGATTCAAGGTAAAACATATGTTCGTAGAATTCCCTAGTCCCTGGTAATAATCATAATAATCATTCAAATCATATCCTTTGGGTATAGGTCTACTTATATCAACCTCTATAGGATGAGGGAGAGATATATATTGACAATCTACTACCCATGGGAGTAATGAGGTGTGAGACTCAGGTAAGAATTTAAATTATCTCTTTATTGAATTAGATAGGACACGTTAATTAGGCTAATGTGAAACTATATTAACTAAGGTATTTGCTTCCTTTTTAGTCTAAGGAGGTTTTAACTTGTAACTTTGTTTGATTGTAAATTTGGTACTAGATTAGATGTTGCTAATGTGTTTGCTACATACTTAAGCTTATTCAATGAAATAAGCTTCATTTACCATCTTGTACAACATGGCATAAGTCAAAAAAATATTTTAACTTCTTGAAAATAATGGACTCGTGTAAAGGATCAAGCTTTGCTTTTCTAGAATATGCCTTTCAACTCTTTATCTACCATAGAATTGGTCATTTTAGCTAGTATTATCTTATACCTCAAGACATATTCATTGATAGATTCATTTGTTCTTTATTTGATTTTGATAATTTAAGCTTAAGAAACCTTTTCAAAAATATTAATAGAAAAATGTGTTAAAAATTGATCTATAAGAGGTTTGAATGATTTTGTAGATTAGAGAGGTAAATCATAGAACTACCTCAAATCATATTCCTTTAGGCTTCTTGGGAATAATTTGGTAAAAATTTTATTGTTGGATGCATTATCAAGGCATGCCACATAAAAGGTTTGAATATACTATTTACGATCACCCTTGCTATCATAAAAATGTGAATTTAGGTGCAATAAGATCAATTGGAAAAGGGTGCAAAGATATTTCAGGTGCAAGAGGGTTATGTAACACATCATGGGAATCAATAACATGAGGAGACTTTAAAGCATTTTATTCAATTTTTGTAACCTTGTCCTCCAAGGTCTTTATAACTTAAAGGAGTGTTTGAATTGTGGAACCCTTGGGATTTATATTAGCAAGTTTAGTAGTCACCAAATGGGATATAAATATAGTTTGAGTGGTAATAGGCATCAAAACCAATATTTGAGTTGAAATTATTCACAGTTTAATGGTAGATGTAGTAATATTCATTTCAAAAAATAAAGGTTTAAACACATAACTCATGCCTCTATTAAAAATATTAAGTGGTAATGTGTTCAAGGGGAGGGTTTTTGGTATATGGGGATGACACATAGTTATAATAACATGATCAATAGATGGACTTGTTTGGTCATCTATGTTTTTTGCATTCTTAGTTTCTAAAATGGTTTTTAGGATTTCACCAAGATATTCAAGGTTTTGATGAATACATCCCCAAAACAATGCAATTATTTGCACTTGTTCATGATTTATTTTCTCATGTTCATTGTTTTCATTAGACTCGTGATTTTCATTATTAGAATCTTCTTCTATGAGAACTTAATCAACATGTTTTTCATTCTCAACATTGGTATCATCATGATCCATAGGATTATGTCCCTCAATGAATTTAGAAATCTTAGGTGGTGGGAGAGGAATATCAACATATTTAATAGACACACCTACCAATCTAGAGTGACACCTAGGTTGCATGTAAAATAATATACGTATGAAATGAAAAAGTACAACAATCCAAAACCCTAGCTGATTAAAAACCCTAAGAATAAAAATGTTTGCATTCATATAAATCAGGTTCCCTAAATGTTTAACCCTAAATTGGATTTATAAATATTTTACTTGGGTAGATAGGATTAAAAATATATAAATGACAAAGCACAAGGGTGATGATTAGATCTACAATAGGGTAATTGGGTGCTAAACTCATATATAAATATACACTAAATTTCTTAAACTAAGATAGGCTAAAAATAGTAAGTATAATTATGTTAAGTATATAAATGAAAAATAAGTAATATACTTAGCTTATTATGGTTATAATGTAGTTCTAGATCTGGAACAAGTAGAAATTAGACTAGAAGATGAATCTAGAATATTTTTTAGATTTTGGATTGAGTGCCTCTAGAGATACAGATAAAAACATCATCTTAGGATGATTACATCAATGCTAATATCTAAATATGACATAAGTTTCCTATAAATAATACCTAATGGAAAATATGAAACTACTAGATGCATTTGGGTTTGACTTTACCTTCACTTTGGTGCATTCATATCTGAGGTATGGATTATTACTCATGAATTTACAAAATCTTAGTTCTACATCTTCATGGTGACCTTGGGGGAAAATGGGTTAGTGGGCACACAATGTCAAGATAACCCCAAAGACCCCTATATCAATGAATGTTATCTACATATCCAATAATCTAAAGAGGGTATCAAACTGATGTAGTTCTCCCCTACTTATTGGATTGTGTGTGAATCATGCAATATGTGCAAAGTAAGTACAACACTGACCTAGCTTGTAACTTAGTAAATCATGATCTTAGGTTTTTTCCTTTAGTAATCTAGACCTATGTATGTGTTGTTCCTATAAATAATATCAAAATAAGATAAAATAGGAAAGTTTTACTTCATTTAGTACTTGATTGAATGCTTTTGATAGGTTGCCTTGGTCTATGCTAGGTGAGGAATGAATGAGGGTTGATCTTATATTTATATCAATCCCTTTAGAGAATTAAATCACTTAGTCCATCCATTAAGATGTGTTTCATTTTCAAATTGGATGACTTTAGGTCGCTAGACACGTCAAGTCAAGACACTAGCATTGACACAGGTGTTTATCCCATATGTTAGTATCTAAGGAGCATGAAAATAGGTATGGACTCAGAATTTATAAAAGTGTAAGATAATAAAGCTTTAAGCATTTTGGGCAAGATCAAAGGTTTAGGTCATCAACATAATACTAATATAATCACATTGACAACTTCATCAAACCTCAATAGGTAAGATGCAATAGTTTCATCTTCTTTCATCGTTAGGCTTACACACTATCTTCGATGGGTCTATAACTTGGCCATATTCACCTTAGTGTCTCCTTCATACATAGTCTTTAGTTTGCCCCATATCTCTTTATATTATTAAAAATTCATTACCTTCATAATCTCTACATCTGATAGGCCACAAAGAATGGCATTCATTGCCTTGGAGTTATTTTCACTAGCCTCCTTACCTGTTGCATATGTTGGTAGAATAGGAGGGGTAATATAAACATCTAAAACTAAATACCAAATATAATGTCTTTTTTACATCAAATATATCTTCATATTGACATTAAAAAAGGCATAGTTAGATCTATTTAACAATAGATCCTTACTGGTAGTGAAACCACCTTGAGCTTGTTGACTATCCATCCTTGCTTCTAGGATCTCTTTTAGGATTTTAGACCTAATTCAAAGGACCAAGATCTAATACCAAATTTTGGAATCAAAATTAATAATAATGGGGTGAATTAGTCTTCAAAAAAAATTATTATACAATCTTACTTAAGAAATCACAGATCATTTAGACAAGTATGTACATCTTAGCAAGCATAAACACCAATCCATAAAAGCATGAAACACATGAGAAAAATATATATGTGGGA
The DNA here is from genome assembly GCA_037957365.1 of Torreya grandis. Lineage (NCBI taxonomy): Eukaryota > Viridiplantae > Streptophyta > Pinopsida > Cupressales > Taxaceae > Torreya > Torreya grandis. Next base: position 1,895,538 of record JARHVA010000413.1, read on the forward strand.
AAAATTTAAGAGGAATAAAACACAATGATAATTAAAATTTAACAAAATAATATAATACAAACACTAACTTTAGTGAAGAATCAAATTCACATAGAGCACCAACCCTAACTAGCTAAACACCAACTCAACTAGGCTTTAGCAAGCACCCACTTGCAAGGAGGCACCTATAGACACCAAAATCATGTCTATTATTTGGTCATCCTCCCCTTTGGTCCCCTTGGTCCACTTCTAAACATTCCTAACCCATGACACACCACCCTTGACACCTCACCCATGACACATCACCCTTTACACCTCACCCTTGGATACCCTCATTTATTACCCTATGACTAATAATTCCAACCCTCTCACTAATCCCCACACATATTAAACCCACCTTCGACCGTTTAACCATGACCACAAAACTTGATAGATAAAGGAATGGCCAAAAGGCTAAAAATAGCCTTTTTACCTATCTTCCAGCCACCGACGTTAGTCAACAGTCAGCCGACGCCGGTGGGATCGCCGATGTCAGTTGCTTAAAACCAACTCGCAGGCTAAACGGAAAACTAATCATAGACTCGAATCATAGCCCTGAATGCTAATTCTCTTGCTCTTGTAATTTGACCTCTCTCTCTCTCTCTTCTAGATGCACACCAAGCATCACAGGCTACAGAGACTCTGCATCAGTCACTCCACCCCTGATTGAAACATTACAGGAAGCCTTCTACATTAGTTGCATCAGCAACAAGTCTTCTACACTCCTTCTTTAGCAAACCAGAGCTAAGTATTTCTTCTGTGCTTTCATTTCAGTAGTTTAGAAAGCATCAATAATTAGTTCCCTTTTTACTAGTTCTAAGCACTGTAGACTAGATCAAGCCTGATTTTCTTCCCAAAGAGGCCTTCCCCATATCTTTACCCCTTTTTGACAACCTATCCTCTGCCCTTTGTCCCTCCTAGGACCCTATTTATTGCCCTGCTAACCTACACAGACTCTCAGACTACCACAGACCATCTCGTCAACCACATACAATAACCAGAAACTCATCCAAGGCCATTGACCCTATCTGACATCGACCATTTCCCCTACCGACATCGATAGACTAACCGATGTCAGCAACCTTAACTACCGACATCGGCGACTATGGAAGACCGATAGCAGAATATATGTACACATTTTCTTTTGTTCAGTCTTTCACCATTTCTCTTTCTAGTAACATTCTTTTTATCAACAAGTGGACTGTCATCCCTCCAAGAAGTCTTTGCACTTCTGGGATCAAGCTTTGCTTGGCAGTCCACCTTATATCCATCTAACATTTTCCTTGTTTAAGCCTTTCTTATCTACAAGTGTCATCCTCCACAACCAAAGAGGAGCTCCTTCAATCATCTGGATACGGTGCACAAACTTCATCCAGGTACGTATAAACCCCTGACCATTTAATCTTAGTTTCTTTCATCTTTTAAATGTGAAAAGCGAAAAACTTGTAGAAACATTTTGACACGCCCAGTGGGACCCCTAGAATTTTCCTTGGGTTCATCATTCTTTTTCTTCTAAAACAAACTTTCATATAGGTGCCTTAGGAAAATTTCTTTTCTTGCATCCTTCTTCTATCTCTTTATTTCAAAAAGACATCATAAGCGAGTTAAAAAGAATATTTCTTTTTCTTCTTGTCACCTTTCCTCTTGCATCTTAGAATAGTGAAATTCATACTCTTAACCTTTTCTCAACTTGTTTGCATCTGAACAAAACATTTCAGTTTGGGCTTAAAATCTATTGCATGTCATTTCTGCCTGGATGCATACTTAGCTCTCACATCTAGTAATTAAAAATGCATTATGAATAAAGCGTAGTGCACTTATGTTACACGACCAGACCACTTTTACAATCAAACATCTAAACACACCTAAGACAAGGTCCGACTAGGATTTCATCACCTAGCAGATACCTTACCCTTCCTGGTAATCCCACTTGGACTTCACTACCAAGGGGAGAACCCACTCTGTTCTCTAACAGAGTATAAACTCTAGGGGAAGTATATACTGGCTAAGTGACCCAGCTTATCTCTAAGCTCGTGAAGTGAGGGGAGCTTGCTCCTTAGCACCAGGCCACGTACGGAACCTAATACAGACTTTGAGCACCAAAACTAAACCGAAACCAACTTTAGACTGCTTCTTTTAGGACCCATTCTAAAAGCCAACTTCCCAAACACACTCATCTAAGGCATAAGCCAACAAGACTCTAAAATTTATTATTAGGAATTTAGCATTTAGGGGTTGCTTGTCTTCATCTATTTTTCTGTCTCTATCTGGTTTTTTGAGCTGGTGAGGTCGCATTCTAAGCTCCAAGAACAACTCAGACTTTCTTCTTTTTTCTTCCAAACACTTTCAATTTTTTGAGTTTCTGGAAACACACAGACACTGACATCGGTTTTTCCACCGACATTGGCAAGTATTTTCACCGACATCGATTATCTGACCAACATAAGCAATTTACTTCACCGAAATCAGTTTTTATACCGATGTTAGTCATTGTCCAAAAATCTTTCTTCCCAAATAGCAAGCTAAAAACTTGACTTTTTGGCTATCAAAAACACCAACTCTGGTTTTTTGAGGCTGAAACATATAGTTTTTAGAACTTGAACCCCACTTTTTTTGCCTTGGATGGTTTTGACACGTAGTCAACTCTTGTTGACCATGCAAGGCAACAACCACTCCCATCTTTGCCTTCTATATCAAGTCCTCTAATGGATTATCATTCAGAGACTGAACGAACTCCTACCCAACCAACCTCGACTCAACCCCCTATTGTTCTCGAAGGGGACCAAGACTTTTAAAGGTTCCTTGACCTCAATGTCAAGGCCCTTCAGCACTATCTCGTGAGAAGTCGAATGCGAGACTCTTTAGGCAACCCAGTTTATGGGATGCCAACCTCCTTAGTTGAGACGGCAGTCATATCAACCACCTCCGTAATTCAACCCATAGACACCCAAGCCATTGCCTCAGCTAATAACCCGACCATGACGAATCCTCAAAGTGTGGCTTCTCCTTTTATTTTTGGACCTACTTCCATCAGGGTTTTAGTGCCCCATCAACCACAAACTATTCAACAAAGTTCTACACCATTCCAAAACCTAGTTGTCTCCATCCCACCTACTCTTGCACCCATCAACACAAGGGTGGCTACTCATCTTTTGGCTAGTGTTGCCACTCAACCACCTTTGGCAACATCAAGCCAAGTTCTGCCTTTTAGTTTCATGACACAACCACCCTTGGCTTCAACATCAGTCCCTATGACTAGTTATCAATATGTTGCACCTATACAAGTGCAACCAACTATGTCATACGCCCCTCCTCACACCTTCCAAGTACCCTACAACCTAAGGGGTGCCCCACCTACAAATCCATCAACCGATCTAATCAAGATGTTGATGGACAAGATGTCTAATCTTGAGACATCTGTTTTTGGTTCAATAAATGTTCTCTCATATGAACAAATATGTAATGAACCCATTCATCCTTCAGTCCCGATCCGACCATATCCTAGTCAATGGGAACTTCCCAAGTTTACTCACTTCCAAAGTAAGGAAGACCCACAGCAACATCTACGAGCATTTAGACACGCTTGTTACCTTATAGCCTATGATGATGCGTTATTGCTATGCACATTTCCCATGTCACTTTTTAGAGCTGCCCTCGATTGGTATAGTTCTATTACCAGTCACTCTCTTTTTACATTCACCCAACTAGCTCAACTTTTCCTTGACCACTTTTTAATCAACATCACCAAAAAGGTCTCCATCATGGACCTATACTCTATCAGACAGTTTGACGACAAATCAATAGCCGATTTTGTTGCTCGTTGGAGAGCCTTAATCAACCAACTCTCCTTTTCTTTACCTCAACCTGAGTTCATTCAGCTCTTTTCACAAGCGTGTGCCAAACATATCTCATCTACTTTGTGGGTCCAAAAATTTTGCACATTTGACGAAGCTTTCACCATGGCTAGGAAGCTTGAGCTCCGTGCTGTCAAAGAAAATAAAGTCAAATTGTGAAATAAAAATACTAATGCAAAATCTAATGACCCTTCTTCATCCAAACCTTCTCCTTCCCACTCCAAATCTAAGGGATCAGCAAATGATGTAGTTGTTAGACCATCATCTTCAACAACAACCAACCAATCTGAACCTTCCACATCTCAAAGTATTACATGAGAATTCCAACAACGATATATACAGCATCAATATACTCCATTAGGAGAATCATACGCATCCATGTTGGATAAACTTGTCAAATAGGGAGTCCTCAATCTCCCCCAAATTTGGCCACCACCTCAATTTGATCCTTCCCATGCCATCCATGCACGGTACAGGGAGAATGACTTCTACAATTATCACCGTGTCAAAGGCCATGACATAAATAGCTACAAAACCTTCAAAAACATTGTCCAAGACATGATAGATAAAGGTGATCTTGTTTTGGATAACCTAAATGTACCACCTAACTAAAACATAGACATCTTTAGACAACCTTTTCCTAACCATCCCCCTAGCCAAAACAACATTCAAACCATGGTTGATGACTCCCAAGAGCGTAATATACGCACAGTCAACACGGTCTTTCCTATCATCCCTAACCAACCTCTCTCACAATCTAAAGAGGTTAGCCCACCCATTGGTCCTTCATAGGTAGAAGAGCCTTCTTCTCCCATTTCTCCTCCCCAGGTAGACAAACCTTCTACTCCTATTAGTTCTCCATCGACCTCTCTTATATTGGAGGACGCTTTGACTATACCAATGCCACTAGCCCCGCCCTCATCCTTCCTATCATCAATGGGGGATCATACTTTCCCCGCTCCTTGACCACACGCTGAAGCCATCACCATCCCTACGCTCTACCCTCTCGAAGAGCCACAATCTCTAATCCCTTCTCCGTCGAAAGAGGAACTCGCCACCTCACCTACTTCGGTCGAAGAAGATCTGGTGAGGGTAGACTTGAACCTTACCTCACACAATAGTAGTCCTCGCACCAAACTAAAGAAGGCTACTAAACCACATCAGAGAACTTTTCTCCCACCATCACCATTGCCCTCTATTTTGGGCCCACACCCATCCACCTTAATAGGAGTGCTTCCTACTCCAACACCTATCAACAACAAGTTGCCTCCATTACTTCCTTTACCCAACAAAAACAAATCACCTCCATTACTACCAACACCTAACAAAAACATACCTCCTTCAAAACATCCAATGCCTCCTACCATGAAAGTGTCATCTACACTTTTGGCCACACTGCCAAACAAAAGGATGGTATGAAACACTCCCTCAACAACTTCTAAACAGAAGTTGTCAACTTTTACTACAACACAACATGCAGACCCATTAGCAGGTTCTTATACCTTGTTGTTATGCCAATTGTTACAATCATCTAACATCACTCTTCCACCTCTTAAGCCATACCAACCTCTCAGACCAAAACCATCTTGGTTCGATGACACTAAAATTTGCCAATATCATCGCACCCCTGGGCATGACACTAAAAATTGTTGTGCCCTTAAGGTTGTCATCCACCAATTCATGGAAAAAGACACCCCTCTTGTTGAGGATACTATCAACAAATCTCCAACACCATCTAATGTCTCCCAGACCTCTTCATCGTCACACTCATCAACTCTCAAATCAAAACCATCTTGGTTCGATGACACTAAATTTTGTGTGTATCATTGCACACCTGGACATGACACTAAGCGTTGTTGTGCTCTTAAAGTTGTCATTCATCAACACTTCAAAAAGGACACCCTTCTCACCAAGGATCTTCTTGACCACCCTTTCAATAAACCATCGACACCATCCCAGGCCTCTCAAAGATCCTCACCTAAATCGGGAGCCCATCATCAAACTATGGTTCCTCGATCACCTTCAACCCCTTTATTCGAGATCAACACCATTAATGTGGCCAACAGGTCACAAACCATGAAGGATAAAGGGAAAGAGAAGGTTTCTCTCCCTCAAACATACCCATTTGTCAAGTCTCCTCCACCACCAAAACCCAAGATTTCAATTTTGGACACATCCCATCCAACATCTTTACAGCCACTTCATGACTCCAAGGTGAAACAACTTTACCCAACCTCTGTGAAGACATCTTTGTATGACCTCATTCAAAGCTCTCCACAACATCGACAATCTTTAATCAAAACTTTACAGACAATGGAGGTCCAACTCGAAGACCCCCAACCACTAGCTTCTTTAATCAAAACATTACCAACCATTGCCTCCATCACCATCTCTAATTCTGAGATTCCAAACTCCAACCTAGAAGATCAGGATCTCACCCTCTTAAACTAAAGCCTATCAGGCAAAAAGCTTTGTAGGATGCATCTTTACATCGCACTCCTTTTCTAAGAGGAGCTTCATCATCTTCTCTTCATCTCATTTATCCAACTCATTGATTATCTGCAATGGGTGCCAAACATTGTCCCTATCACAAACAACTAGAGGAATTCGACTTTTTACTAAAACCAAGCCTCGACCAAGCATCCACCAAGCATCGACCAAGCCTCCACCAAGCATCGACCAAGCCTCCACCAAGCATCGACCAAGCCTCAACCAAGCATCGACCAAGCCTCCACCAAGCATCGACCAAGCATCGACCAAGCCTCGACCAAGCATCGACCAAGCCTTGACCAAACATTAACCAACATTAACCAAACATCAACCAACCAAGCATTGACCAAACATCAACCAACTTCATTTCCAACATCAACCAACACGTGACCAATATGGAGAGAAGTAAACGAGGTAAGTTTACTCTTAATTGGCTCGAACCTTATATCATAACGCACAAGTATGGATCAGGGACTTATCGTCTATCTTCTCTTGAAGGCCAGCTAGAAACTGAGCCCCTTAATGCCTTGCATCCATGACCATTCTACTATTAATCAAGTACTCATTCACTTGATATTTAACTTGAGCTCGTCCCTTGAGCAATCCCTATCATTTTAATCCTCATTCCTTTTAACCCTGTTCCCCTACATAAACACTATGTGACCCTTTTATAAAATATGGATGCTTTGTCCTAATAAAAGGGAGCCCTTAAGCTTCTATAGTCTTGTCCATGACTACAAATCCTATCAAAAATAAATTGGGATGTCCAAATATCAAAAGGTCAAAAACTCTAAATGCAGACTACTCCCTTGAAGGACAACTGCATCATCATTGTTGTAACTAATAGACTGCTCCCTTGAAGGACAGTTATTCAAAGCCCTCAAAACATAGAAAGCAAAAATATAAACCACTCCCTCAAAGGATGGCTATGCCTAAAAATCATTGCTACAAATAGCACTCTCTCAGAAGCTTCCCACATCGATCAGCTTCACAAATGACATATCTACGTTGACTTCCCGCATTGATCAGTCTACCACAAAAAAAAAATGTCATGGACTTGACTTATAGTCGTTCTCAGGGTCTCCTATAAAAAGGGGCAAAGTTATCCCTACTAAAAAAGGGTTACCCTATCCTAACATATCAAATCACCTACTCAAGGGATTTTGAGCTCATTTTAATGTCAATGTGATTCGATTACTTCTCTAACACAACCAATGGTCAATGACATAATGCATGAACGGGGCTTTTATTTCTTAAAAAAACCCCTACCTATGTTATCATTATGGTCCTTGTCAATGAAAAGGCAAAAACACCTTTCACTTCTTACGCATCTTCGTCACATACAACCAATCCAAATACAACCAAATCATTTTCTCAAACAAACCAAACCAACCCAAACATTTCCAGACCACTCACACTATCATAGCCGATTCACACTAGTTTCTATGGAAACCAATACACATTGGAACTATCGACCACACAATTTATGTCAAGCATAAACCATTACTTGCTAAAACATAAATAAACCCATTCATTTTTAGCATACATCCATCACTAATATGGAAAATTTCTAGGGGTGAAAGACCACACAACCAATGTTACAGAATACACCATCACATAATATGGAAAAGGTTGTAACATCATCATACCCTCATCATTTATAACCTGACCAAACCAACCTATCAACCAGCCTAAACTACATTGGTTTGAGGCCCTTCTAATAGGGGCTATGTAGGCAGCACTCAGATGACATGACGTCTTTTGGGGTTAGCTTGGCCACATCCGTTTGTTCGTCTACTCGATGGATAAACCATTTAACCTTGACTTAACTTAGTCCGACCCCATCCACAACTAACCCTCTTCCTCCCTTTTAGGGAGAACTACATTGGCATGAGGCCCTTATAACAAGGGCTATGTAGGTAGCACTCAGTTGACATGGGGTCTTCTGAGGTTAGCTCGGCCATTCCTTCGTCCGTCCATCTAATGGACCAACTATCTCTACCAACCCAAAATCTCGACCAATGACCTTAGAGATCGCGACTATCTCCTCAGACCACGACCACTTTTGAGACAACCCTGCCTTGGTTGTTTTGATTGCATGTAGGCTACTTCACGAATAATTAGCCAAATTGTCCACAACCCATATTACGACCCTCACACCTATTGTTAGATCGCGAGCAAGTTGATCCTCAATATTTGTGACATTTTTGTGTTTTCCAAGAGCACTTCCTGAGCCTGGGATACTTGGAACACGATGACCATTGGAGCTATAGTTTGGATCGTTTAACCCAATCAGCTATGACTAAATGCTGGAGACCGATTATTTCAATTTTAGCACTCCTCGACCTTCGACTATGACAATTTGACCTACCTATCACGTGAAGTGGTATACATGCAATCTCAACATTCACACTCAAACTTCACCATTTCCATCCACCTATCTATCAAATCGACACCTGATATCAGTTTCCCTTCTCTCAACTCCTGCTTTGAGGGGGGAACACCTCATCCCATACCTAGGGCAACCTACTCCTATTTTTGTCTTGCAATTCGTCAAGAATAACCAACAAGACAAAAAGGGGCAAATATAGACCCCAAAATCATGTCTATTCTTTGGTCATCCTCCCCCTTGGTCCCCTTGGTCCACTTCTAAACATTCCTAACCCATGACACACCACCCTTGACACCTCACCCATGACACATCACCCTTTACACCTCACCCTTGGATTCCTCACCCTTGGATACCCTCATTTATTACCCTATGACTAATCATTCCATCCCTCTCACTAATCCCCACACCTATTAAACCCACCTTCAACTGTTTAACCACGACCATAGAACTCGACAGATGGAAGAACGGGCAAAAGGCTAAAAATAGCCTTTTTACCCATCTTTCAGCAATCGATGTTGGTCAACCATCGGCTGATGCCGATGGGATCGCCGACGTTAGTTACTTAAAACCAACTCACAGGCTGAACAGAAAACTAATCATAGACCCAGATCATAGACCTAAATGCTAATTCTCTTTCTCCTAGAATTTGACCTCTCTCTCTCTCTCTCTCTCTCTCTCTCTCTCTCTCTCTCTCTCTCTCTCTCTCTCTCTCTCTCTCTCTCTCTCTCTCTCTCTTGTAGATGCACACCAAGCATCATAGGCTACAGGGACTTTGCATCAGTCACTCCACCCCTGATTGAAACATTGCAAGAAGCCTTCTACATTAGCCACATCATCAAAAAGTCTTCTACACTCCTTCAACAAACCAAAGCTAAGTATTTCTTCTACCCTTTCATTTCAGTAGTTTAGAAAGCATTAGTTTTTAGTTCCCTTTTTACTAGTTCTAAGCATTGTAGACCAGATCAAGCCTAATTTTCTTCCCGAAGAGGCCGAGAGGCCTTCCCCATATCTTTACCCCTTTTTGACAACCTATCCTCTACCCTTTGTCCCTCCTAAGACCCTATTTATTTCCCTGCTAACCTGCACAGACTCTCAGACTACCACAGACCATCCCATCAACCACATACAATAACCAGAAACTCATCCAAGGCCATTGACCCTATTTGACATCGACCATTTCCCCTACCGACATCGGCAGACTAACCGATGTCAACAGACTAACCGACGTCGGCAACCTTAACTATCGATGTCAGTGACTGTGGAAGACTGACAGCAGAATATAGGTACACATTTTCTTTTGTTCAGTCTTTCACCATTTCTCTTTCTAGTAACATTCTTTTTATCAACAAGTGGATTGTCATCCCTCCAAGAAGTCTTTGCACTTCTGGGATCAAGCTTTGCTTGGCAGTCCACCTTATATCCATCTAAAATTTTTCGTGTTTAAGCATTTCTTATCTACAGGTGTCATCCTTCATAGTCAAAGAGGAGCTCCTTCAATCGTCTGGATACGGTGCGCAAACTTCATCCGGGTACGTACAAATCCCTGACCATTTAATCTTAGTTTCTTTCATCTTTTGAATGTGAAAAGCGAAAAACTTGTAGAAACAACACCAACCCCCTAAATGACTCATAACCAACATAACCACATAAAAAAATTGATCACATTCATAATAAATTATTTATCATACAATATATGATTATCTCCTTCCTCATATCTTCACACAGTTCTATTCCTCTCAATACTAGTCTCTAACATTCTTCGCTCAACTATCCCTCTTCCTGACTTGATTAGGTAAAATGACCTTGATTATCATAAAAATAGCCTCTATAAAATTTTAATAACTAATTCTCTATCATATTTTTATGGTCTAAAATACCTTCTTTTTCTTTTCAATTTCTTTCTTGTTTACTTACTCTCATCACACTCAAAAAGGCCTAAAATTGCCTAGTATTTATACAAGTTTCTTGTTCATATACTTCTTAGTCATAAAAACACCATTAGCATATTATTTTTTAAATATAATGGGCCTTAGTAAATTATAAAAACATAAACCAATTATTAAAATAGGTCGGTCATAGCATATAGGAAAAAAATCCCTTTTAGGCTTGAAGGAGACCTAATTTAATTAGGCCTTCATTACCATATGTTATTCTTTAAACACCTTGGAAAACTCTCAGAATTCTCACAAAGTAGGAACATATTATTTATTTTTTTAATATACCCCTACCAATATCATCTTGCGTCCATGACATCTTTTATCTCTAAACACCATTTGAAGCATTTCATTAGCACTGTTCACAATTAGGCCAGTGCATACCTAAAAAGTTTATCTTCAATAATTGAAGCATAAGCACAAATTTTCTAAACAACCATTGTAAAAAAAATACATACACAGAATATAAATAACCTTATATTCATCACCATGTGAATTATACTTCATAACTTATGTTAAAAATACTCAAACCCCTTATCTACCAGTAGTTCACTCAGATCTACCAACTAGCCTGAAAACACAATCATGGAAACTTGAAATTTAATACATAAATTTATAATTAATATGAACCATTTCACCTTAAATATATTATATGACATATATTTATCACTCTAAAGTACAAATATTTCAAGTTATAATGCCAAATATTGGTCTTGAAATCCAATCTTTTGTCTTCAGTATGCATAGTCAAACCTGAACCAGTCAACCCATTTTGGATTTACCATTTAAATTAATTTTATAAAAATCATGTATAATAAATTTAGTTTCTAAATAACAACATCATATTCATTTTATGCTTTATCTCATGGAATAAAGCCTCCAACTCATCACTACAACTTACATACCCAAATCTGTCAGTTTACCTTCAAACACAGTCATGGTGATAAAGACCTTAAACACCTATGTAGACACTTTTAAAGACTCTTGATTCATTTTTATGATACTATTAAATAATTATGTAACTCTTAAATATAAATATACCATGTTCAAGTGACAACATTAGTCTTACAGACCAATCTCATAACCTTACACCTTCACTATCTTATATGCACAAGACATGTCAACTTATGAGAAACAAAATCATCATATGCACTAACCAAAAAAAAATATATCTAGCATGAACATGTATTAAAATACTTTAAAAACTTCTCCATATAATTGGATTCATCCCAAGTCCATGATAACACTTCCCTAATCAACTTCTTACTTCTGCCTAGTTTTCTCACTATCTACACCATTAGGCCTTTTAGTGATAGGACAACTTGTATGACCAATTTAGCACTCCTGAGGTTTATAACCTAATAAAAAAAACATGTACATATAATAAAAGTCTCAATATTCAACCTCCATCTAATTATCAACTTTGACTTGATCAACTCTACTTGCTACAATAAATCTCTGAGAACAAAGCTTTTCCTATGGGGTCCACTCACTTCCCTGACAAACCAATCCCACCTAGATGTGCCTGGGAGAGTTTAATACAACCAATAATCACTTACATATCCATTAAAAACCATTTTTATCTATTTTTATCTATATCTTTCTCATCAAGTCATTGTTAGAGTTTTAAAGAGGGTTAACACTATTTGTGGTGTTAACGATTATTCATAAAGCTTAGCCCCTCATTACAAAAACCAATGCTTGGAAATTTGAGCTATGACTCTTCCCAATTTACCATGAATATATTCAGTTCCCATGTATATGTTACACATGCTAATGATTAATTTGAAGTCCTTCTTGAGTTGATAATCCTTCATTCTATGCACATAAGAGGCCTTAAAACACTTTTTCTTGCCTTTTCTTGAAAATTTTGACCTTATACTTGGTCAAAAAACTTGAAATAACATGAAACACCTCTATAAATATTAAATTGTGAATAATTTATTTGTAAAATGATCTTGATACTCCATCTGATCACCATATCTCTCTTTGTTCTCTAGGCCTTTGACCTACAATTCACATTAGGCCTTGAAACTGACCTCCAAGCCTCTTTTCAGGTACTCACCACCTCACTCACATGTTAAATAAAAATATCAAATGAAAAAAAAATTATTTTCAAACTTCATAGGTCTTGACAACACTTCATGGTACCTCATTGGGTCAGGTAGGGTCTATAACTAGACTAGTTACATGCTAAGTCTATAGGTCCTATCTCTATAAGCCCACCTTAAAGCTCTCTTGAGTGATCCAATGATTCATATACATGTTCAATCTTCCTAAAACATCCTCTTAATCCTTTTTTAATTCATATTATTAGGACACTAAGCTCATACCTTCTCATAAGGTCTCTTCATGCAATGACTAGTGTCATGACTAGGCTTCTCAAGATACCTAATACTCAAAAAATGCTTACCTTGTCCTGATCATCAAACCTCTTTGTGATGAAACTGATAGTCATCAATTTTATCTAAATCATGAGATTAACTTCATAATAATCATTAGGTTTCCTTCAAATTCTCTCTCAATAGAGAGACAATAGGTTACCTTCAAATTTTCCCTTTCCACATGGCTTCCTTGTCACATACCACTTCACCATGCATCTTTACTAGATGTACCTTGACATTAATGACATCAACCTTGACCTTTAAATTAGTGACATCAACCTTGGCCTTGAAATCAATGACAACACTTCTCAACATCATGCTAAAACTATGTATAACAATGGTACCAATGTACATAATTCTACAACTATGAATCTGATTCATATAACTATATGCTTTGGACAATTTAAAAAACTATGTGGAGAACATGATTTCAAAGCATGACCCTAATATATATGGAGAAATATAAAAATTTATATGAGTACCAATGTGGAGGATAGGTTTAGAAAACATGCCCCTATTGTAATTTGGAAATGTTGAATACTAAATAGTTGTGGAGAACATGCTTCCAAAACATGCCCCCATTGAATCTAAAAACTATGAATATGTGGAACCCATGCCTATATTAGATTCCCCCAATAAATATAAGAACTGATATAAGTACCAAATAATGAATGAGTGTGGAGAACATGATTCCAAAGCATGTCCCCGTTGAATCTGAAAACTATGCCAAGTGTGGAGAACATGCCTCTATAACATGCTACCACTGATATGCCTCCCCCTTTGAGGTTAGGGAAATATAATAACTATTAATTACCTCACATCAAAAGTATAATACAACTATATAATTTGTGAATGTAACCATGTAGCATATATAAGGAAATTGTCTAAGTAGATATAACATTGAAGCACATAGAACTAATATGATCCTATGAAGGCTTAAGATACATGATAAGGATCATGAAAATGTCTAGATAGTAATAATACAAGAAAATAATCATGCACATAAAGAACTCAAAATCAAGCCAAAAAGCAATGGTCTAAGGAGACCACAAACAAGGGGCATGTTTAAATTCCACACAATCGAAGGGACATGACTTAGTTAAATGTATACAAAATTAATGATGACATATTCAAATGTCCATATAATAAATAATGACATATGAAAATGTAAATAAAATCATACTTAGGCATAGGAGCCACAAGCAAAGAAGCATATTTAAATGCTCTAATAAGGAATACAATAGCAAGGTAAGATACTCAAGGGAGTGCATAAAATAAAAAATAAGTAACCAGCATAAACATGTCATAGTAGCCCATGGGTCCAATGTGTTAGGAAAAATGTTAGTTTATAGCATATCAAGTACCTTGTATAATATAAAATCATGGATATTGGCATGTGTAAGTATATATGTAAGATCAAACATGATAATGTAGCTTGATTATTGAATCATATAGCCTATGTGTATCAAGATCAAGGAAGTAGTTGCCTCCAATGTCTTCATGACATGAGTAGAGGCAAAGACCAACACCCTAAATAATAATATATCATGTACTTGTGTATGCTTGCATCACACTCAAGTGGAAGTGTGACACACATATGTGTATGTAGGAGTAACTGAGTATGTTTTCTATTAACATAGATATATAGGCGATAATAGAACGTGTAGGTGTCAAAAACATTTTTGAATTTTTGAATGTTTTTTTATTTTTTTGGTACTTTTGGAATATTTTAAGAGACTACTCTATAATATCATTCAACAGATGGTCATGGTATCTCTCCTTACTCAGTGCCTAACAACCTTAAGTTGGATATTTTACATTGTTTGCATCATGATTGGATAGTTTGAAAAGGTATGTTACATATTCCTCATCACATGTTGCATGTGTAGTAGAAGAAGTAATGTTATCATTTGGAATATGTATCAATTTTCCTTCATGAGGAAATGAAATACCTTGCTGATTTAGATCAATGTTTGCTTCCATTTGGTCTAACCAAAGAGTTCCAAGTGTAAGTGCAAATGGAGATGTCATGGGCATAACCCAAACCTATGTTTGAATTAATTTAGGACCACAATCAATCGGTATTAATATGTTGCCTAAGTCTTATTTCCAACTGACCTTATTTTATAAGTATTGTAGACGAAAACCAAGCTACTAAAAATGCATTATATGGTAAGTGGTTTTTGTTTACATAGTATCAATACGGTTATGCTGAAAATAAACACCACCCATGTATAATGCAATTGTTAAATCTTGTTGGTGTGGATGATTTTTTAGTTGTTGTGAACCTAACTCCTTTGGAGGGTCATAGAATGTAATAATTTGATCATGAAAGAGTTTTTGGATCTTACCTTTCAAGGTAAAGCATTGGTTTATAGAATGCATGGGTCCCTAATGATAGTGATAATAAGCATTCACATTATATCCTTTGGATAGAGGTTGACTCATATCAACCTTGATAGGATGAGGGATATACGTGATATTTCACTCTATTATCTATGGGAGTAATGAAACTGGAGACTCGGGTAAACATGATAATTATCTCTTCAGTACTTTAGAAAAAATCATCTGGTTAAGTTTTTGTACTAGTGTATCAATTTTGGAATCATATTCAGAGTGTTAAGGTTTAGGATTAGTTATTTATTATACCAATATACTATTTGAAGGGATTAGGATTTGTTGGACATGTGTAAATTAATCCTTGATGACTAAATTTTAAGCATGCATATAATGTAGAGGGAACCACATACATCTCATGTATCCATGGCCATCCCAAAAAAATGTACATAGTTAATTATGTGGTCAAATGGGTCCTTGTATATCAAAAAAATAGTTAAATATGATAATTCAAAATAATATGGATAAGGATATTCAATTATACATTTTTCAAGAGGTTGATTATTGATTGAGGTGATATGTTCATTACTAATATGGAGAACCATTTGCATTTGAAGTATAGAAACCTACTTTTGAATATCCTCAATGGTGGTCATCATAGATATAAGATATTCCATGGGAATAGAGGTATTTGTCATAGGTGTTATCATTAGTTTCAACCCACCATAATTTTTGAATCTAGGCATGTGAGTATCATCATCCTTATGTATAACAAGTATAATTTCATGATCACTAAATGTAGGATAACTTGGTATTGGTATGGGATCTTTAAACTTTGGTACTTTTGGTATGTCAATTTGAGCTTGAAAATTTTTTAGTTGAGTTCCCACTCTTGGTATAGAAGTTTTTTCTAATGAATGTATGAGGGAACCATCATCTTTGCTAAGGGGAACATTATTTGAAAATGTATGAATTATGGGGTTGTGAATTAATTTTCTTTAAGTAATGTCCCCCTTATAATTTATTTGTAAATCATTCATAATTTCTTAATGTATTTGTCTAAATTTTTCATGATCAAATGAAGGATCCTCTTGGTCATATGTACCCACTTGTATGGTAAAATATGCATGAAGGGCATGCATAGATGACTTGCATTGTTAGAAATTTTATGTTGTGGAGCCTATTTCCACATTACAATGTATTTAAAATATTGTACATTAAAATTTATTGTACACTCTCAATGTATTAAAATGTACTTGTATATGTGTGGTGTCATCACCCATGATTAATGGAGAACCTTTATGGGTTGACTCATCCCATGGTTTTGCTACCCATTATTTTTTAAAATCACTATGTCAATCATATATATATATATATATATACAGTAGGTAATACATTGGAAGAACTGAGTTTGAGAAGGTGAACAGAGTGTGTGAGTTCAAGTGTGAATTTGGGTGAGGTTGTTGAGTGCATATCCAAACAATATGTGTGCATTGTAGTTCTAAGAAGACTAATCTAAGAGTGGATTTTACTCTTGTTGGCTTGTAATAAGATATGAGAAAATGTTTCTTGATGGTTGTATCCCACATTGGGTGAACCCTATTAAATCTTGTCTACTTGTTGTGCATTATAATTTATGTTCTTTATGTATCTCTATTCATAGCTCTTGTTGTTGTGTTTTTGTGAAATTATTATGCATTAATTTCTAATTTATTCCTAACAACTGGTCTCAAAGCTTTAGGTTATATTTTTTCACACATAATATTTTTAACTTTTATCAAATATTGATGTTTTACATCTTGCAGGACCCTGTTGAGACTCAATCTCTTTAAAAGCATACCTTAAGAGGTACACCAAGAAAGGGGTGGGCAGACCATTGGTGCTTCACAAGATTTTTGTCCCTTATTGCCACATATTACCAATCCAAACAACTCTTAAAAACCATTCCCTAAGCTATTACTCCTCTTTTGCACACTCCTCCAGTCTTTTCCACTTTCCATCCTTCTTTTCCTCACCTTAAGTCCCTTTTGTCAGTCGGTTGTACTAGGTCGATTGGGTCAACCCCATACAATTTTGGGATATTTTCACTTAGGATTTAGGTTAACCTTTTGTTGACCTAGCTCGGGACCTAGTGAATAATTGTCTAAAATTATGCTAGGTCGACTGAGATTTTCATAAGGGTTTAGGGTTAAATCCACCTATATATACAAGATCATTTGATCATTATTTCTATATGAAATCAAGATTTATTATTCTCTTATGCTTCTTTACAATCTACTCTTCCACCATTCTACTTGAGGAGTCTTAGCTTAAGGTTTCTATTTGGAGAATCTATTCTTGTGGATAAGTCTTAGATGCTTTGGCCTTTCTTAGTGATCATTATAAACCATAATAACCTCTTTTGAAGTCCCATTGGCCAAGGAAAAGATTGAGTCTTGATGGGTTCACTTTTAAGTAAGTATTCTCTAACTTTTATCCTCTCTTTATTAGATAGAAGTAACATAAGAATTGGCTTCGAATAATATTAATCTTCATATTCCATGTATTAGGGTCTTACTCATACTTAGCTTAATCAAGATTCTCCTATACATGTTTTGATTATTTCTAATCCCTCATGTTGTGCCACAAGATTTTATGAGCACTATATTAGATTTACTTTACTTGTTATTCATATAGGTGAAATATCAAAATTCAGGACCCCCTTAGGGTTATTGTATGATTATATTGGAATAGAGGCTATAGAACCCTCCTTAGTATAGTGTATTATGATAAATGATACCCTAATTGGGTCTATCAGATCCCCATATTTGTTATGATCCCACTTAACAAATGCGTTCCTAATCAGAAGTGTAGGTATGCTCTATCTTCTTTGATCTAGGATTGATTTATAGACATGATGAATTTTTTATTGCATGCATTTTGGTAAACCTGATGTGAAACTAACCCTTACAAGATTTATTTCATTATTTTATCATTTTCATTATCATATATTCATAATATTGGGTTGACTATATCGACATAGTTCTAACTTATGTGTACATATTTAACACAGTCACATTAAAATGACTTTATTCTATTTGTGTAGGATTTTTACTAGGTTTAGGCTATTGGGTTGACTCAGTTGACACCATATAGGTTTTTAGACTTTCAGACATCTAGTATACACTACTAGGTCAACCAAGTCAACCTTGTACACTTTCAAGCATCAAACTCATACTACTAGGTTGACCCAATCAACCTTGTATATTTTAGGCATTCAACAATAGGTTTCTACAAAGCTTGGTCAATCCAGTCAACATAGTTAGTAGAATTTGCAAGTATTTATCAAGGTTCTTTGATAACAATCTCACTTCTATGTATATTAAAACCCACTAAAGTTCCTTTCTATCCTTTCTCTCTTTCCTTATATTCTTATTTTTTATAGTTTATAGTCTTTAAAACTACCCATGTACAATTAACTAGGTCGACCCTATTGATGTATTTTTGTTTCTATGTGTAGTCTAAAAAGTTAGGATGACTCTGTTGATTTAGTTCACTTTCAGACTTTTAGTTCCATAATATAGGGGTGACACTATCGATCTTGTTTTGTATTCTTTGCATACACTATCAATTGCATCGACATTATACTATGTTTTAAAGTTGGAATTAACCCTTATATGCTAGAAATTATCTCACACTTTCATTTCTTATTGCTTGCATGCTTAGAATAGATCACATACTCTAATTATGTGGTTTTAAATACATCATTTAGTTGCAATATTTTAATAAGTATCTACCCAAGGCCTACCTGCTTGGATTTCATCTCCAAGGGGGAAGCTAACTTGGTTTTATGGCCAAGTATAAACACATGGTTAATGGTATATTTTGGCTAAGCACCTGATACCCTTATCGTTGCAGTGTGTGAAGTGAGGGGGTATACCCTAATACCAAGCTAGTACCATTGCAAATATTGATCCCTTTTATCTCAAACATCCTAAAACTATCCTTAGATTGTTTTCTAATTCCTTATTTATAGCCAACTTCTTATCACATTTAAAATTATATTATAATAATCTAACAACATTTAGGTTGACGACTTAGTTAGCTTTTAATTTCCAAGTTGATTATTTACTCTTTGATCAATTGTATGTTGTATTACAAAAAATTGCATTTACTAGCATTGGTACAAAGTTTTGTGCTGTGTGCCTTAATTTGATTAGCCTCATTGATCCAATTGATTGTGTGTTTCCCTTCATTTCTTGCTTACCTAAATACTTGAAAAATTCTTCTTATTTTAGTACATAGACATTTTTGTCAACATAGTCTCCTAAAGGCTATCTATTTTGCCATGTTTGTTATGCTAGATCAACCCAATATCCTCTATTTAATCTTCAAACCTTATTCTTTGTACTTGGTTGATCCAATCAACTTGGTACTATTTTCTACCTTCTCTGTTTGTTGATCTAGTTCATTGTTTTTCCTTTTTAACATTTTTTTCATTTCTCTACAATCATAATGAAGTCTCATATCAAAATCTTCTTGGATAGTTTAAATCCATTTAAGTACTATATGGGATGTTCATTTCTTCCTCTCTTTTCCTCCCAAGAGTACCATCACTTTGGGGCACCTCTACCCCTCCTATATCCATCACTTGTAACATGGTGAAAATCACACCTCAAGATGAAGTTAATGGGTCTAATACTTATCATCTTCAAAACCTTTAAACTAATGTGGGAATAATTGACACAAGTTTAATCAATAATCCCACTAATAATCCATATTTTAACAATCCTCCCCCTAATACCAATTTGGGGAGTGTTCCTACCAACACCAACCCACCTCCTGATACAACTCAACTTCTTACCCAAGTTATTCAGTAAATGAACATAATGCAAAACTCTAAATCCAATCAAATGATGAAACTTCAACAAAATTTGATTAATATGGCTAATCAACCTCCAGCTATCCATCCTCAAGATAATCCCAATTACATTCCTCCACCTCTTAGAGATGCCTCAGACAATGTTATTCCTCAACCCATAATGAATAATAAAATGCTTCAAACTATTCAAAATGAGCCTTTATCCCCCTTCATTATGTCCATTAATATTGGTAACATATCTCCAACGATCAAGTATGATGGGAGTAAAGACCCTGCCTCATTTCTAAAATCCTTTGGCAATCTTTACAAAGAGTGGGTCCAAACTAAAACCTTCACCATAACTAAACTCTTAATCAAAAGTTTCATTGGTGATGTATTGGAATGATACAAATAATTACCCTAACATTATATTTAGCAACTCAAAGATTCGGTTAATCCTTTATTTAAAGAGTTTCAACATAATGATCTTCCCCAAAATTATCTTAGACATTTCATCAATGCTAAGCAATCTCCTACTAAATTAACTCATGAATTTATCAAAATATGGAAATAATTGGCCCACAAAGCTGACAATAACATGATTGATGATAACTTGTTCAAACTCTTTATCACTACTTTAACTCCTTCTCTTCAATATAAGGTTTGAACCTTTTCTCCTCAAACACTTAATGAATCTCTTCACCAATATAAACATTAATATTTTTTCATGAAGCAATTCTAACCTAATCCTAAACTATTAAAAAGATATTTTCAAACATCTACCAATGTTATCACTAGTCATGCTTTGCAAACCAAACTAGGGTTTGCCAAAATTGAAATCCATCTTATCACACACCTCTCTCAATACAAAGAATGAAGCAACTCTTACCACCCTCTAAACCTTTCACTTATCCTAACCATCCTCCTAAATGGTATGACCCTAATCAATTTTGTTGGTTTTCTGTCGACATTGGTCGTTCCCATGAATCTTGTAGAGGGATCACTAAATTTTTGTCTCCTATATGCTTGGTGATTTATTTAATCATGAATCCATGATCAACCTTCATCATCAAGAGTACATCATTGATTATAAAAAATGATAGGATTTTAAAGCTTATACCTCAAATAACCAAGGATGTTTGTACCATTGATGTTGATTATGACCAATACTATAATAATTATCAATAAGTTAACATTTATAAGGTCAATTATCATTGAAAGAAGGCTCACAAGGATCATGTTACCAAACCTAAGAAGCCATATTTAGAAGAACAACTTCTCAAAGACACTACCACTACTAATCTAGTTATGGAAGCACATGAGGAACCACTTCCTCCTTCCAAACCTCCAACCACATCTATACCTTCAAAACCTACTCTACCTCATAAAACTCATGTTAATTCTTCTAAATCTCATTGGAAATTTCTTGAACTCAAATCTATGCCTTGTAATATTCCACTTATGGAGTTGGTTTATAGTTCACCCTATAATCGTAAGTTCCTTATGCAACAACTCCAAGACATTAAAGATCCATCTTATATAGATGAATAACCACCTTCTGTTGAATCTCAACCTATCAACGTCAATACCATTGAAACTATGTCCTTCTTCCAAGCCTTCTATTGAATTTGTTGAAGAAGATATGATCAATCATGAAATTCTTTTTCATGTTGATGATCCACCACTTTTTATTAAAATAGCCATTAATAATACCCTTATTTGTAAATTTATAATTGATAAAAGATATGGTATTAATGTGACATATTTATGGCTTGCCCAAAAATTTAGTTATAACAAGGATCATCTCAAGCAAACCCATCTTACCTGCCATGGTTTTGATAAGACAAATCAAAAGCCACTTGGTTGTATTTGTCTTCCATTAACCATTGGACATAAGACCATTTGAAATAAGCTTATGGTTATTTATTTACCTTTATAATATAACCCTTGGTCACCCCTGGACTCATATAATGAGGGTCATTGCTTCTTTTGGTAGCCAATGCATTAAATTCTTACATAATGGAAAACAATATAAGCATGAGGCTAACCCCAATCCATGGAGTATTCAACTTCCTAATCCCAAATCTTAGTATCATTTTCTTACCATTCCTAAGATAAATAGTGCTCATTTACCCAAGTTCATCAACATGAATTCTTGATTTACAAGTTACTCTTGTAGATTTTGATGATGATGAACCTACTAAATTTCAACATACTTGCAACACCACAAAACTACCTCCATATATTTTTTAGTGGCTTCCTCCTTCTTTATTACCTAGGGAGTGTATTATTCCTCTTCTTGATGAGACCATTGATTTTTCCCTCCATGTAATGCTCAAGATCCTTCTTTACCAGAAGATGCCTTTACTTGTGAATGACTTTACAGTGGCCAAATCATTTCAAGATCCTCTCATCATGTCTCCTCATACATTCAGTAATATTAGGATTTCACCTTCTGAAACTCCCTCTGACTCTCAAGCATGTACAATTTCTCCAACATATTATGATGATTACATAATGTCCTAAGTTCAATCTCAAGACTTAGATGTCCAACATTATCAAAAAACCTTAGCTCAAATTCATGTTTTTAATCAGGATGTCCATACCATTTCTATGGATCATGACTTCCATCCCAAGGGTTATGTGCCTCCTGCCAATTCTCCTCTTATTGATACTCCTTAGGTGATAGACCAAATTATACCTTCCAAATATCTAAAAATTAAAACATATCCTTTACCACCTATTGATCCAATCATTGCATCTAATCCTTCTCCCTTCACCAAAACCAACAGCATTCTAATCCCTTCTAACGCATCTACTTCTCTTACTCCTAAGATTACACTAGATGCCAAGGAAAGCAATGTCCATTAGATACATTTTGAGTATGATCACTATGGTAATAGAATTATAGATCTTGAAGTAGATGTTGAGTATTATGGTCCTCTTCCTACCTTGCCTAGTGATAAATCCATTCTTGAAATACTTCATGCTCAATAACCTGAACTTCCTTGGTAATATCATAAACTTGGGAATTTTAAAACCAAAACCCCTTTTTTCAACAACTTCATTGCTAGCATTGATCCAAAAGCTAATATAATGTATGCCTTACCTAATGCACCCTACCACTTTCAAGATGACAATTTCATGCTTATCAAAGAAACCACTCACATTAAACATGGTAATCCATCTTATCCTCGACCAATTACAATATTTAGTGAACTCTCACCTACTGAACATGATAATTTTAGCCTATTTTTTAATAATTATTGTGAGGTTCTCACTTGGTCCTATGAGGACATGCCTAGTATTGACCCTAACATTATGGTGCATAACATCATTACTTATCTTGATGCAAACCTGTGTGTCAAAATCAAAGTAAATTTCCACCTAAGGTTTCCACCTTATGTCACAAGGAAATCATCAAATTACTTGATGCCAAATTTATCAAACTAGTGGACTATTTTGAATGGTTTTCTAACATTATTCCCATTCAAAAAAAGGTCACTATGGTTATTTGCATTTATATTGATTTCTACAATATTAACCTCAATTGTCCCAAGGAAAACGTTCCTTTATATTCAATAGATGTCATCATTGATTCCACAACTGGTTATGAAATGTTATCTCTTATGGATGGCTTCTTAGGTTATAATTAGATTCACATTTCCCCCATGGACCAACATAAGACCACTTACACCACATAATGGGGCACCTATTGCTATGTCAAAATGTCTTTACGTCTCAAAAATTTTGAATACACTAACCAAAAGAGCAATGACTCACATCTTTCATGATCTTATCCACAAAATTGTTAAAACCTATGTGGATGATCTCATTGCTAAATCCAAAAGTTGTAAGACTCATCTTTTTGATCTTGCCATCATTATTGAATCCCTTCTTCAATATTGAGTTAGACTCAATCTTTATAAATGTGTCTTTGGTGTCATATCTAGAAAAAATTTAGGATTCTTAGTCTCTCTTTATGGCATCAATGTTGGCCTAGCTAAGATTATTGCTATCATCAACATGCCCATTCTTAACATTAGTACATACTTAGGAAAACTTGGGGAAATTTTATGATTTATCCTTGAAATGGATTATCACATCCACTCTATCAATTCTCTTCTCAAGAAAGGTACTACTTTAGAATAGATGGACCCATGTCAAAAATCCTTTGATAACATGAAATATTCATTACTTCACCCACCTACACTTTGTCCTCCTTCCAATGATCAACCCTTGATCCTATATACTTCTTCCACGCCTATATAAATTGGGGAAATGCTTGTCCAACATGACAATACTAGAAGATAATATACTATCTACTACATTAGCCAAGGCCTCATCAATTATGAAACATGTTATACCAAAATTGAACATGATTACCTCACCATCTACTTCATAGCTAACAAACTTTGGAACTACATGCTTTACCAGATTACTTATGTCATCATTCACTTTGACCCCTTTCATCACTTCTTCTCTAAATATTTTCTTCTTGGAGATAGAATTGGAAAATGGATGGTCCTCCTGATGAAATTTAATCTTCATATTATCACTCAAAAATAAGTCAAAGGGCAGGTCATATCTGATCAACTTAGCATAGCTCTCATTTCAGCTACCAAACAGCTTCAAGATAGTCTTCTAGATGATAATATCCTCTATATTAAAGGTCTTAATCAAGATATTTCTCTTAATATTATTTTCATAACTTTACCACTGATCTTGAAGTAAATAATCTTGGTGAATCCATTATTTCCCTGATACTACTACACCTAAAGTAGTTATCGAAGAGCTACCTAAAATTAATGTAGACTTACATGAGGATAATTAAACCCTTCACTTTGATTATGCTAAATACCTTCAAGGAGCTAGGGTAGGTTGCATTCTTACAAGTCCTCTTGGAAAAATCATACCCTTATCTTTTTGTTTCACCTTTGATGTCACCAACAATATGGTTGAATATGAAGATCTAATCTTAGGCATGAGAGTTTCTCTTAATTTAGACATTTAATACCTACATGCTTTAGGTGATCTCAGCTTATTTATTGCCAAGTCAATGGTGATTACCAATGTAAAAGTGAGAATCTCATTACCCATCATCAAATTGCAACCACTCTTGCTAAGGATTTATCTCTTTCACTATTGAATCTATCCCTTGATATCAAAAGTCCATTATTTATTCCCTAACTTCTTCAACTTCTCTCTTTCATCCCCACCAAGTTCTTTTTTATCCTACTTCTCTTATACAAATAATAAAATCTCCATATCCAATTCAACCACTAGATTCACTTATCTACCACATCAAGGCTTTCACCATTCGATAAAGCCCATGGTATAAAGACATTATTCAATTTTTGGAACATCAAACTTATCCTTCTAACTTAAACTCTAGAAAAAAGACATGCATTCATAACCAAGCTTTCAAGTATGTGTTTCAATATAACATCCTTTATTATCATAATGTTGAAGGTACCTTTCTCCATTATGTTATGAAAGATAAGGCCCCTCCTCTTCTTGAATAAGAACATGGGGTCATTTGTGGTGGCCACTATAGTGGACATGTTATAGCCCAAAAATGCCTATATACGGATTACTTTTGGTGTACTCTTAAAAAGGATGCAATCAAATTCACTAAAAAGTGTACTTACCAAATTCATGATGATCTAATTCATTCACCTCTAACTAAGATTCAAACTATCAAATCTCTTTGGCCATTCTCCATATGGGGATTATATCTCATTGGTAAATTACCTCACTCCCAAGACAAACATGTTTTCATCATCACTACTACCGAATATTTTACCAAATGGGTTGAAGTCATGCCCCTTGTTAATGTCACTGGTAACACCATTACAAAATTTATTCTTAATCAAATAATTTTCCACTTTGGTTTTTCCCATACTATCATTTTAGACAATGGTGGTAATTTCAAAAATAAGGATGTTTAACAACTTTGTACTAAATTCAAGATCAATTATAAATTTTGTACACCTTATCATCCATAACTCAATGGTCAAGTTGAGGCCAATAATAAAATTATCCAAAAGATAATTTGTAAAACCCACACAGATTGGCACATTCGCCTCTATCCTACTCTTTGGGCTTATCAAACTAGCATACATACTACCACTAGGGCAAAGCCATTCTCTCTAGTCTATGGTTCTGAATCAATTCTCCCATTGGAAGTTGAGCTTCCTTCTCTCTATATCTCTCTTCATGGTATCAATCCTAATGAATAATTACTTAATTATTATTTTCATGCTCTCAATCTCTTTGATGAATACTATCTTTTTGTTTTGCAACACAACCGCTAATACAAGGCTCGTATTGCCAAACAACATAACAAACATGTTAAAATTCACACATTTAATGTTGGTGATCTTGTTCTTAAATTAGATTACACTTATGATAAAGAAATTAAATACACTCAAAAAAGGTGGGGCCCTTATGTAGTCAAATATATTCTTGGTCCAAGTACTTACTACCTTCAAACTAATGAAGGCCATGTTTTCAAACAGCCAACCAATGCACATTTCCTCAAAAATTACTTTGCCTAAACATTTCCTTTTTTCATGACTTTTAATTACATCTATATAATAATTTTTTCATGTCACTCCCATGGATCTCTTCCTTTGCAGCAATTCTTTCTTTTCACAAACCTTTAGTCCTTTTTTGGTCTTTTAGTTTCCCCTTTTTCTCATGAGTTGCATTGTAAAACCATGGATAGGACCTAGTGTTCCTCATGATGTACCATAGTATTCTTTATTTTCATACTCTTTTTACATGCTTTTTGGCATCTTCATGGGTTTCTCTTTTATGAATTGTAATATAAGACCATGGATAGGACCTAGCCTTTCTCATAAAATTACTATCTCGTCATTCCTTTTCTAGAATGTTATTTTTATCTTTGTTCTCAATATTTAGATTTTGCTTCTTTTGATAGATGGAATTTTCACAATAATTTATGTTAGCATGTTTTCATCCATTTCCCTTTTTCTTATGATAAAGAATCACACTTTACTATCATTGTATCCCTCTTTTTCCCTTTGTCACACTTTTTGTGATTTGAAGTAATTCAAATTTTTTCATATGTCATTCTTCTTGATTTCCTTTCCTTTCCACTCCACATTCGATAAAATAACGTCAAATTCAAGATAGCACTTTTATTTTACCTGCATTTACAAGACTCTTAGACACCATGCTCTCTGAAGTTATCTCTCTTAGCAACTAAGTCCCAAGTATTCAAATGAGAGTCATCTTTAGCACCCATGTTTGGTTTTCCAAATATGTATGGAGGAGGAATAAAAAACTCCATCAATAAATTTAAAATCCAATTCATTTTAAACAAAATGCAATGATATACAAAAGGCAATATACAAATCTCAAAAGTCAAAATCATACTAAAAGATAAGATTCTAAGCACATTTCCTTCTTATAATTGAAAATCAAACTCCACAATTAGCCTCATGATAGATCTAAGGCCCATTAGGGTGTAGTAGGCTAGTAGATTAGAAAAGGAGAACAAAAATTTTTTTTAGTGCTAACTAATTTCTCATGTAAGTACTCAATCTTTGTAGTAGACTGAAAGCTCTGTAAGGGGTCCTAAGGAATGGGGAACACATTGTGAGAAGGTAGGTCTATTTTAATATTCATGCATATATCCTTCATGGGATGATATACGTACTGCATTTATTGACCTATGACTTGTGTGGCTAAGAGAAGTTCTTTAGAGTCCTTAAAGTCGAAATCCTCTTGTTTTAAAAAACCTAATTTGAGTACCTTGACTTCGATAAAGAGTTCCTCTACCTTGGTTTTTATTTCATTATCCCCTCCACCCATTTAATTTCCCCCTTTGATAGGCAAATTATGATTCCAAATATGTTTTCATTTATTCTATATTTTCTTGTTCTTCACTTCCTAAAAATATGCTAGTACTACTTCGTTTCATTTTTATCTATCCTTAGAAAAAAATAATATGTTTGAGAAACTATGGATTACTTTTTTGTTATATACCATGGTTATAAATTTTTAGACTTGTTTTAATTTTCTTTTACCATTTTTCATTATTTTACTATCCTTTTGTTATGGAAAACTAAGTCCATACCATTTTTCTATTGTTGAGTGAGGTTGGCTTGTTACTTCTCACTCAGCAATGTTATTTTTCCCTTTTATATCTGCACCTTTTTTTATTGTTGAGTGAGATAAGGATTGTTAATGCTCACTCATCAATGTTTTTTCACCATTTTATTATTGCTTTTACATTGATGTTTGATTATTATCCTTTTTGACATGTATCCTTGGTTTGATTTGGTGAGTTTTCCTTTCTTACTTGAGGTTTACTTGTTTGATTTTTTCAGTCTTTAGTAGCCTTGGCTTTTTGGTTACTTGATTTTCTTGTTTTTAACTTTCTCATTTGGTCTAACATAACACTTGTCCCTCTAGCTTACAAAATTTCTAAGTACATCCCATCCTCATAACACTAGTTATCTTGGCTTTCATATGTTTGTTTTTGCTCTTTAATTTTGTATTCTCGAGTTTGTTGAAAGCAATCTCTATGTCCTACATAATCAAAACAAATGACACAATAGACAACCATCCAATGATAAATGTAAGTCAAGGTATGCATCACATTTAATTTTTAGTTATTTCCCTTTCAGTCATTTACTTTTAGTTATTTTATGCTTTAAAATATTGTAACTTTTTTTAACATCAGCATTATGTGTTCTTATGTTATTTCTTGAAGCACCATCCCCTATTTCACCTTAGTGGCATGTGATGAGCTTCAAGTGGGGCATATGTATACACATAATATTTTCAACTTTTATCAAATACTAACACTTTACATCTTGCAGGAACCCATCAAGACTCAATCTCTTTGGGTACATGCCTCAAGGGGAACACTGGGAAAGGGGTGGGTAGACCATTGGTTCTTTACAAAATTGGTGTCCCTTATTTCCACATATTACCAATCCAACCAACTCTTAAAAACTATTCCCTAAGCTATTACTCCTCTTTTACACACTTCTCCAATCTTTTCCACTTTTCATACTTCTTTTCCTCACCTTAAGTCTCTTTTGTCAGTCAGCTATACTAGGTTGACTGGGTCAACCCTGTATAGTTTTAGGATATTTTCACTTAGGAATTAGGTTAGCCTTTGGCAAACCTAGCTAGGGACCTAGTCAATTATTATCTAAAATTGTGCTAGGTCGATTGGGTTGACCTTGTCAATCAAGATTTTTGGAAGGGTTTATGATTAAATTTGCCTACATATAAAAGATCATTTCATCATTATTTCAATATACAATCAAGAATTAATATTCACTTATGTTTATTTATAATATGCTCTTCCACCATTCTACTTGAGGAGACTTAGCGTAGGGTTTCTACTTGGAGAATCTAGTCTTGTGGATAAGTCTTGGATGCTTTAGCCTTTCTTAGTGATCCTTAAAAATAACAATAACCTCTTGCAAAGCCCCATTATCCAAGGGAGAGATTGAGTCTTGATGGGTCCACATTTAGGTAAGTATTCTCTAACCTTGATCCTCTCTTTAGTAGATAAAAGTAGCATAAGTATTATCTTTGAATAATATTACTCTTCATATTTCATTTATTAGGGTCTTACTCAATTTAGCTTATTTGAAATTCTTCTATACATGTTTTTATTATTTCTAACCTCTCATGTTGTGCCACAAGATTTTATGAGAACTATATTATATTTACTTTACTTATTATTAGTATAGGTGAAATATCAAAATTTAGGACCCCTTTAGGGTAATTACATGATTGTGTTAGATTAGAGGCTTTGGAACCTTCCTTAGCGGTGTATTGTGATAAATGATCCCCTAATTAGGTCTAGTAGATCTTCATATTAGTTATGCTCTCACTTAATAAATGTGTTCCCAATCAGAAGTGTATGTATGATTTATCTTCTTCGAGCCAGGATTGATTAATAGACATGATGCATTTCTAATTGCATATAATATTTATTGAAGTGTTAAATCATAAGAGGGGTTACTACTTTAAGTGGGAGCTATGGCTGATGATAGTAGATCAAAGGTTGAAAATTTTAACAAACATAACTTTGGTCTATGTAAAATGAAGATGGATGATTAACTCTAGTAGAAAGACCTCCATGCTCTGCTAGGAGGAAAAGTAAAGAAACTAGTGGGTATATCAAACAAGGCTTGGGAGTTGTTTGATAAGAAAGCACTTGGGGGAATTTAATTATGACTTACATCTTCGGTCGCATCTAATATGTCCTAGGAGAAGACCATGGAAGGTATCATGAATGAATTAGGGAAGTCATAAGAGAAACCCTCTGCTTCTAATAATTTTTTTTAATGAAAAAGTTATTTAATATGAATATGTCTGAAAATGGTTTATTTTTTTATCGTTTAAATAAATTTAATATAATTGTGAGTATTTTAAACTCTATAAAAATTGAATTTGATGATGAAGTCAGGACTCTAGTTATTTTATGATCCTTACTAGAGAGCTAAAATAGCCTGTTAATGGTTGTGATAAACTCAGTCTCTAACAATCCTAAGTTGAAGTTTGAGGATGTCATAGGAGTAATCTTTAGTGAAGAAATGTGATCAAAAATATTTAGGGATAATTCTACTTCATGTGATGCTTTGGCAGTGGAGAGTAGAGGGAGATAAAAGTATAGAGGAAAAGGAAAGCATGGAGAGTCAAATGGTCAAGGAAGGTCAAAATCAAAGAGCAGAATGGCATGTTGGCAATGTGGAAAGATTGGGCATGTGAAGAAGGATTGTTGGGCTCTTCAAAACAAGAATAAATATCAAGAAGACACCAAGGAGGTTAATTTGGTAACAAGTAATGTTTTTTAGGATGAATTAATTCTCTCCATAGATCATATTGTTGAGTCTTGGGTTTTAGATTTAGGGGCTTTTTTCATGCTACACCATATAGGCATTATTTTATTGATTATATTCAAGGTGATTTTGGACATGTTTATCATGGTGATGATATGCCTTATAGTATAGTATGAAAATGATGTGTTCAAGTAAAGATGCAAAATGGAAACACTTAGCTACTGAAGGATGTCAGGCATGTGCCCAATTTGAAACAAAATTTGGTATCCATGGGGCAGCTAGGTAGTGAATGTTATATGGTGACTTTTACAATATATTCTTGGAAGGTAACCAAGGGTGATCTTATGGTATCAAGAGGTAAAAAGGTTGGTACCTTGTATTTATCAAGTAGTGTTGACAATTGTAATCTAGTTTTTGTATATGCAGATGCATCTTTGTGGCATTATAAGATCAGTCACATGACCTAAAGGGCATGCTAATTTTGAAGGATAGGTTGCCCAAATTGAAAGGGGTTGATTTATATTTCTATGAAGACTGTGTGTATGGAAAATAGAAAAGGATAAAGTTTCTCAAGGTTGGACCTATGAGGAAGGAGAATAAGTTAGAGCTAGTTCATTCAAATGTATGGGGTTAGGCTTAAGTATATTTTATTGATGGATCATCTTATTATGTCACTTTTATTAACTATGAACTAGGAAAGTTTGGGTGTATGATATTAGTAGAAAATTTTACGTGGTTGATACATTTAAAATATGGAAAGCCTTGGTTGAGAATAAAATAGGTATCAAGTTAAAATGTCTTAGGTCAGATAATGGTGGGAAATATTGTAGTAATGAATTTTTTTATTACTATTCTAGAAATGGAAATCATAAATAAAGGATAGTTCTAGGAACTCCATAATAGAATGGAGTGTCATAAAATATGAACAGGACTATCATGGATCATGTTAGGAGCATGAGGTTGCATGTAGGATTGGCGATTTAGTTTTGGGTAGAAATAGTAAACATGGTTGTATATCTAATCAATAAATGACCTTCATCTTCATTGGATGGAGGCATACCTAAGGAAGATTGGTTTGGTAAGAAGGTTGATTATTTATTTCTGAGATTATTTGGCTATGAAGCTTTTGTTCATATTGATAAAGATTATAGGACCAAGTTAGAGGATAAGTCTAAAAAATGCACCTTTATTGGTTATGGTGAGGATGACTTTGGTTTCTGAATTTGGATTCTTAAGAACAATAAAATATTTAGGTCTATGGATGTGGTCTTTAATGAAAAATTCATCTATAAATAGCAATTATAGGATCAAAAAGAGGCTTCCAAAAAAAATTACACAGTGTTGGAGGACATTGCAGATGGTAAATTATCCAAGTAACTAGTTCAGGCACCTACTCCACAGGAATCCCAAACTCATGAGTTTTAAAGGTCTTCTAGGGTAAGAAGGGAACCTGAATGTTTTTCTCCATCTCTTAATTATTTATTACTCACTAACAGTGGAGAGCCAAAGTGCTTTGAAGAAGCAATGTAGGTAGATGTCAAAATAAAGTGGGAACAAGCAATGGATGAGGAGCATCAGTCTCTCTTGAAAAATTTGATTAGGATTTGGTAAACCCACCTGAAGGTAAGCAAGCATTGCATAACAAGTGGGTGTATAGAATTAAATAGGATGATGGAGGCAATAAAAGGTACAAGGTCAGTTTATTTATTTGGTAAAGGGGTTTTCACAAAAGAAGAGAATTGATTTTGATGAGATTTTTTTTTCCAATAGTGAAGATGACTTCTATTAGGATTATTCTTGGGATAGTCATTGTGGAAGACTTGCACTTAGAATATATGGATGTGAAAACTACATTCCTTCATGGTGATTTGGATGACTTATACATAGAGCAACCACAAGGATATGAGGTCACAGGGAAGAAGAACATAGTGTGTAAACTAAAAAAGAGCTTGTATGGCTTGAAATAAGCTCCATGATAGTGGTATAATAAATTTGGTAGTTTTATGATGAAGCAAGAATGCTCCAGGTGTCATTTAGACCATTGCATATATATCAATAAGTTTGATGATGGTAGTTACATTATCCTGTGTCTGTATGTGGATGAAATATTGGTTGCAGGTAAGAACATGTAGTAAATAAAGGTACTCAAGGAACAACTTATTAATTCCTTTGATATGAATGATTTGGGGGCAGTAAAAAAAATCCTTGGTATGAGAATAACTTGGGATAAGAAGGAATGAAAGCTGAATTTATCTCAGGAAGAGTACATTAAAAATTTCTTGGAGAGGTTTAGTATGCAAGATGCTAAACTAGTTGGGACTCCTTTAGTAGGCCATTTCATGTTATCAAAGGAGTAATCTCCCAATACAAAAGAGAAGAGAATCTAGATATCATATGTACCTTATTCATTAGTAGTTGTTAGCTTGATGTATGCCATGGTGTAAACTAGGCTAGATATTGCCCATGTAGTGGGAGCAGTAAGTAGGTATATGAGTAATCCAAGTAGAGAGCACTAGAAAGTAGTGAAGTGGATCCTTCAGTACTTGAGAGGGACCATGGAGATATTTTTAAACTACATTGGATTGGACACCACTTTGTGTGGTTATGTAGATTCGATCATGGTTAGATATTTAGGCAGTAGGAAGAACATGATAGGATATGTATTTACTATTGGTGACATAGTGGTGAGCTATATTCATGACTATTGAAACTTATGGATTTGTAGACTACATAGGCTAATTATATTGCTATCACAGAGGCAAGCAAAGAGATGATTTGGTTATATTAGTTACTTGAAGAGCTGGAGCATAAGCAGGAAGAAGGGAAGTTATATAGTGATAATTAGAGTGTTATACACCTAGCAAAGAACTCCACCTTCCACTCTAGGATGAAGCATATACAATAGAGTTACCATTTCATTAGGACAACTTTGGAAGAAGAGAAATTAAATCTAGATAAGATTTGTACTAGTAATAATCCTATAGACATGATGACCAAGGTGGTCACAAGGGAGAAACTAAAGCTATGTTCAACTTTGGTTTGCCTTCACTGATGACAGTGAAGGGTTGAGAAACCTGCTCAGAAGAAATCAGTCTCCAAGTGGGAGATTGTTATGTTGTGGAGATTATTTTCACATTATAATGTATTTCAAATATTATACCTTAAAATGTATTGTACACTCTTAATGTATTAAAATGTACTTGTATATGTGTGGTGTCATCACCCATGATTAATGGGGAACTGTTATGGGTTGACTTGGCCCATGGTTTTGGTACCCATTATTTTATAAAATCACTATGTCAGTTACGTATAGATGAAATTATATATAGATGGACATACAGTAGGTAATACATCAGAAGAACTAAGTTTGAGAAGGTGAATAGAGTGTGTGAATTTAGGTGAGTTTGTTGAGTATAGATCCAAATAATATTTGTGTATTGTAATTGTGAGAAGACTGCTCTAAGAGTGTATTATACTCTTATTGGCTTGTAATAAGATATGAGCAAGTGTTTCTTGGTGGATGTAGCCCACATTGGGTGAACCATGTTAAATCATTAGTGCATTTTAATTTATGTTTTTTATGTATCTTTGTTCATAGCTCTTGTTATTATGATTCTATGAAAAAATTGTTTTGCATTAATTTTTGATTTATTCCTAACAAGGGCCTCATGGAATAATCTAAAAATCCTAAGCTTTTTCAAGATGTATTATTCTTAGGAATAATAGGCTAAACTATATGTTTTTCATGTTTTCCCAATCCTTAGCCTTTGTATCCATATTTTTAAAAATATCGAAGACCAAAATCATATGATGGTTGTGTATGGAGTATGGGTAAAGGCTCTTTTCATTCATTTTTATGGATCAACTCATCTCTTGAAATGGTGGGAGTATGGACCTAATTAAAGGGATAATAACTACTGTCATTCAAGGCTTTGAGGTTAGAATCTTTAGCAGTTGGAAAGATAAAAGAGGAATCTACTTTTATCCTTTATCTGATATAAAGTTGGAGAGTTAGTCATCAAATCAATCAATATCATCTATGATAAAATATACGAAGTAGATAAAGATTAGGACAAAGTAGGTAATAAGAATCCTATAGGGTATTCTTGAGCATAAATGATGTTCAAATGTTAGGTTCACCAAATGTTTAACCCTAATTTTGATATGTGGGAGTATCCTACCTTGGTGGTATAATAAGGTTGATAATATAGAAATGACAATGCACAAGGGTGATAATCAGATCTTCAATAGGCTAATTAAATGCTAAACCCAAATATAAACATACACTAGATTTATTATGCTAAGTATATGCTAAATATAGAAAGTATAAGTAAGTTATGCATGGAAATGACAAAAAGTAATATACTTATCTAGTTTTAATGTTAACATCATGTTGATTTTGGAACAGGTAGAAAAGTGTTTGGAAGGAGATTTTGGAATAGTTGTCAAATTCTAGATCTAACACTTTTAGAACTTTGTAAACTAACATCAACCTAGAATGGTTGTGTCAATAGTATTATCTAGGTTTCATGATTACCTATTGGAAATGGATGTGACGACCTAGATGCTTCAAGGTTTGACTTTGCCTTTGTTTTGGTGCATTCAAATCTATGTCATAGATTGCCACTCCTCATGACAATATAAAACCCTAGTTCTTCATCTTCACAGTGACCTTGGATAAAAATGGGTTAGTGAGCACATGGTGTTGAGTTGACCCCAAAGAACTTACTATCATTGGGTATTGTCTACATAGCTAATACTCTAGAATAGGGCCTTAGATTCATGTAGTTCTCCCATAAATTTTGGATTGTGTGTGAATCATACAATATGTGGAAATCATGTACAACATTGACCTAGCTTGTAACTTGGAAAATCAAGCTCTTGGGCTACTCCTTTTATAATTTAAACCTGTAAATGTGTTGTACCTATAATTGGTATGGAAATAGGGAAGCTTTGTTTAATTAAATGCTTAATAGAGTGTATTTTATAAGTTTTCTTAGTCTTTTTAGGATTTTGCTAGTTTTTTTCCAGGTGAGGAGTGAATGAGGGTTTATCTTATATTTATATCAATCTCTTTGGATTAATAACATACATTAAATCACTTATGTTGATCATTAGGATATGTTTAATTTTTAAAATATATGACTTCAAGGCACTAGACACTTACATTGGATTATGACACTAACATCAATGCTAGTGTATGTCCCAGACATTAGTGTCTAAGGAGTAAAAAAGTAGGTACAAGTTCATAACTTGAAGAGATGGAAGATAAGTGCATTTTAAACATTCAGGGTAAGATAAAAGGCCCAATTCATCAACATAATATTGTTTAGACTAAGAGATATAGGCTAAGGCACACGAGATAGAGTAGATGTGAGATTTTCAAAGGTAGGAAAAGGTCCAAAATTGAGAATAAAATCCAAGGTCTAAGTTTTACAATTGTACAAGACTAAGGTTCTATATTATCCATAAATATCATCTACACAATCTTAATGGTCTAAATTCTAAATATTGTTTATCTGAGTTTTCTATTAATTGGCTTGCTTATTATATTATTTTACCACCCTTATGTAAAATCTAATATAATTTCCTTAACTTTAGATACCCCACATATCTAAATTTAGGGTTAAACATTTGGTGAACCTGAACTTTGGTCTCCAAACCCTATACTGACCTAGGGTTTTCTATTTTATGATTTATGATTGTTGTAAATTGATTTTTCAAATTCTGAATTTTTTATTTATAAGCAATGGAAAATATTACTCAATTTTTTTTTCAAATGAAATATAAAGAAGCATTAGTCACTCATCTCAATAACAATAAGGACTTAATGGATGCATTTTTGTATATTACAAGATATGAAATCAATAAACATGCCAAGGCTAAGACATCCTCCCCTAATGACGGTGAATCCTTAGGTGGTACTATAAGTGATTCCATACCAATCAACCTCCCCTTGAGCACATAGTTTTTTTATACATCTAATAGGGCATAAGGTATGTGTTTACACTATTGTTCCCTATGACAAATCCTATTATTTCTACTTCCTCAATGGGAAACATTGACACTCTAACCTAGTTACTAGTTTCAATGCCTATATCAATTCAAACCATGGGTGCACCTCCTTTGGTGGCTTATCAAACTTCCAATATTAGTAATCAAAATGTGCAAGATCATATCTAAACTCTAATTTTTCTATAATCTAAAGTTACTAATATTGAACAAAATGATATGAAGTCATCTACTACTCTTGAGTCACAACAGGTGTTACATAATCCTCTTGCACCTGAGATATATTTACACCCATTGACAACTAGTTTTGTTGCACTTAAGTTTACATTTTATGATGAAAAGGGTGATCATGAATAATAGATATGATATTTATATGTGTCATGTCTTGATTATGCCTCCAATGATAACATTTTGTCTAAATTATTTCCATGGAGCCTCAAGGACTATGCTCTAAGATGGTTCTATGATTTACTAATCAGTAAAAACATTTAAACCTCTTGCGAATAAATTTTTGGCACATTTCTCTATCAATATTATTAAAAAGGTATCATATGCCCAAATTTTAAATATCAAACAAGGAACCAATGAATCCTATCAATGAATATTTCTTAAGGTACAAGATAATGTTGGCCAAAATGATAAATCAAATGGCGCATAAAGACTTTAAGACATTTTCAAACAAAGTTTACTTGCACCATTATATGAGTCCATTATTTTTAAAAAGTTCAAATACTTTGATGACTTGTGCCATATTGTGTGAGATCATGAAATGAAACGTATTTCATTGAACAAGCTTAAGTATGTAGCAAACACACTGACTGCACCTAATACCAAGTTTCATAGCAAACTAAGATACAAGGTCAAACCTATAAAACCTAAAAAGAAAACAACTACAAATGTTAATTCAGTATCATAGAAACCTGATTGGCTTGTGTTATCTAATGCATCAAGGACATAATTTACATGATTATCCAAGTCTCCAGCTTCACTACTTAAAAAACTTGTATATTTTCATCTTATATCTCTCCCTCCTCCCATAGAGGTTGATATGAGTAGATCTCCACCTCATGGATATGATGACAATGCTTATTGTGATTACCACTAGGGTCTTGAGAATTTTACTAACTGATATTATACCTTAAATCATAAGATCCAAGACCTTATTGATAACCAATAACTTACATTTGATGGTCTTCCAAAAGATTCAGGATCATAACTTAGTGACCATCAAAACCAAAAGATGTTTAATAATCCATTATAAGATCATTCTTAGAAGAATGTAAAAGTGTAAATGGTATATAATTCACATCTTCTTCCACCACATTATGGGCACCCATTAGATGGGATTATTGGTACTTATACATGTCATATATTGCCTATGGTTTACAGACCCTCTATTACCTTTGATGACAGTGAAATTATGGATGATGACTAAGATCTTCATTCATTATTTATTTGAGCATACCTTGATCACCTACATATTAATAGTGTTATAATTGATAGTGGTGCTAGTGAGAATGGTTTCACCATGACACTGTGTCATCGTGATTTTTGAAAAATTTTAATTTAACAAAAATTAATATTTTCAACTATTTTTGGTTTGGGCTTAAAATGTTTGAATTTTGAAAAATTTTAAAATTAATTAATTGATTGATTAATTTTAATTAATTAATTTAATTGATAATCAAATCATGGGTAAAACATTTTTTGAATCGTGAAAATGCTCTTTCAAACTTCCCCATGTAAAAAGTCATTGACTTTCTTGCAATGTGCAAAATTTCATTAAATTTTTTCAAGTTGTGCAAATACTTTTTATTTTTCTCTAAGTGGTGCAAAAATGCCTTACACTTTTTCAAGTCATGCAATTTGCATTTTCAATTTTTCACACATTGTAATTGTAAATTAAAAAATATTAAATCAATTGAAATAATTTTAATTGTTTTAATTTGCAATTTGCTTTTTGAAATCCCACTACTGTGCAATTTCCTCGGATACTGCCCCAGATCATGCAAATTCATTTTGTCACTTCCCAAGTCATGAAAATTTGAATTTTTTTTTCATTGTCATGCATGTAAGATTTACAATTCCCCCAATCATGTAATTTACAATTTTATCTCCCCATTTAGTGTAAATGTCATTTCCAATTTAAGACTTCTTCAACTTGCATGCAAATACCATTATTTATTCCCCAAATTTTGTAAAAATAAACTTCTTCTATTCTAATCTTTTTAATCCACATGCAAAAGCTGAGAATGACATTTGCAAAAATAAAATGAAGTAGGGAAGTAAAAGGGAAAAACATATTTTATTTATTTTTGCCTCCAAGCCAAAATTGCATGCCCCAAGAGAAAAGTGAAGAAAAGTCTAAAAAGAATTTTGAAGATCAAAATTTTTTCTTTCTTGCCAATAAAAGGTTTTATGGTGAAAGAATAGAAGGAGAATTGAAAAGACAATAAATAAATTTGCATATCACAAGAGGGTGAAAGATAGGATTTCCATATTCATTCTTTTTCCAACCAATACCAGATTGTATAACCCATAGAAGGAAATAGAAAATCTGAAAGTAAATAAAAAGAAGACCAAATCAAATATTCTTGTTTTTACTTGTTATAAAAAGGCTATATAGTTGTATAGTGATGCCCAAGGAAGGAGAGAAATAAATAAATAAATAACAACAAGAACAAAATTTTATTTGTTTTCAACCTAGGAAGGTCATACAGTGTTGTATGACTAGGAAAGGAGGACAAAAAAATATTTAATTACTTTGCTTGTAGTAAAGGCCATACAGCCACATAGTGTAGAGAGTTAAGAGAGAAAATTTTGAAAATCAAAAGCTGAGCATAAATTTTCATTTATTTTCTCCTTAAATCCAATAAGTCATACAACCTATGTAGAAGAGTGGAATTTTAATCAAAAAATGAAATTTTAGTTTTGTTTCTATTTGTTTTGGTCCATTTGAGGAGAGGTTGTACGACCCATACAAGTTTAGGGTTTGAAAATTAAAAAAGACAAAAAATGGATTTTTATTTGTTTTTAATCCAAAATTCAAAAAAGGTCATATAATTTAATAAGAAGAGTGGGAAAGAGGGGTCTTCTCAAAGGATATTTTATCTTGCTTTACCTCCATCAGTGTATCCTAAAGTTTTCAAAATGATTCAACATTATTGAATGAATCACCAATGTGGTTGGACATGAGTTATAGCTAAGAAGCCATTTGGAAAGGATTTAAATTCAATTAAAGATTTGAGTAATCAGCTAGGGGAATTGTTCATGAAGAGCAAATTTATCGTATTGACCATTACCTTGGAAAGGAATCAATACAACACTTATTAGTAATTTGATTTGTAAATAAATTTTTTATGGCTCTTTGGAATTGTGACAGAATTGATAATATTTAGATTGTATTCAGGGAAGCTTTTGGAACAAAAGGTCATGGTGGATACTTTGATGAATATGGAATAATTTGAGATATCATTCAAGATCATCTCCGATAGGTCCTTTATTTGATATCTATGGAGAAGTTAATTTCCATTTTTCCTAAGCACATTAGAGATGAAAAATTCAAGGTCCTTGAATCAATTCAACTTATAAGAGATGAGGATGTAGTTCTTGGATAGTATGAGGGATATAATTAAGATCTAACTGTTGGAAAGGACTCCAAGACTTCAACATTTGCAACTATGGTTTTACAAATACATAATTAATGATGAGATAGTGTTCCTTTTATCCTAAAGTTGGGAAGGCACTTAATTAATGGAAAGAAAAAATTCATCTTTAGTTTAAGGATGTTCTAGGTGACATATTCAAATGCACCAAGCAAGGAAGAAATGAACTTGTTATATGATTGTAACCATTAGATTCCATGCACATGAAGCTCATGATTAAGAAACCTAGGCTTGAAATGTCTACTACACAAAATGAGCTAGATATATCCTAAAGAAAATATTATCAAGGCATTATCATTGTCAAGGCATATGATCAATTAATACTTGACATGATTTGTGGTGATTAACAACATTTTATACGTAGAGATATATGAAATGACAATAGTAAATGTGTCACCTACTGAGGAGAAGTGTTATTGGCCAATATATATATATATATATATATATATATATATATATATATATATACTTAAGGATAAATTATGTATTATATGAAGAACTTGAACCTAAATATATGGACCACATAAGGGATGTTTATTGAGAATGTTTGAAACTCATTCCTCGTAAGAAGTTTTCATAATCTTCTAGTAATTGCAAATTTATACAAATTTTTAGCAAAGGTCATGCTGAAACACCCAAAAACTAATTTTGATATTATTATTGATAATGAGATCATGGATGTTTTAGCTACAATAATTTGCTTTGCAGACAATTCTTCACTAAGCCTGGTGGGTCATAAAAATATTTGAATTTAGGTAAGGTTTGGTGTGGATATAAAGTGTAAACTCACAAATGTAATGCATGCAAATGCATTGTGTCAACTTTGTAAGTCTCAAATCATGCAACTTGTATTTGCACATTTTAAGTGCTATAAAATTACCAAAGCATTTTTGCATCATTCAAGTGGTGAAATTTTATAATTTCACTTTTGCACGTGGTGCAATCGCACCAACTCTTTTTTACATCACTTAAGTGGTGCATTTTTGTAAACTCACTTTTTCACCATCTATAATGCAAAAAAGGTGGTTACACACCATAACCACCTTCCCACACTATAAATATGAGTGTTAGGATCATTATACAAGGAGGGATTTTTGAAAAATAGAACTCTTAGACATATTTTTGAAAGGTGAGATTGTATTACAACTCAATAAAGATCAATACG
The DNA here is from genome assembly GCA_037957365.1 of Torreya grandis. NCBI lineage: Eukaryota > Viridiplantae > Streptophyta > Pinopsida > Cupressales > Taxaceae > Torreya > Torreya grandis. Next base: position 1,937,467 of record JARHVA010000413.1, read on the forward strand.
AAGAAGGAAATTTATAAACTGTGTGTTCAGATTCTCTTCACGAATTATGATTGTGTGTATGATTCATTTGTATTCAAATCTTTGCTTTTGAAAATTTGTCATAACTATTATCAATTAGTCTTAATGTAGAAATTACACGATAGAATTTTTTTTGAATCTACGTCTATTATTTATATAAATGTAAAATCTCAATAGGGTTTAAGCAATATTTTAATTATATTTTATAGGTAAACATGAGATGGTTGCCTTTGGTTTTGTATCGTTATCAAATAATCATCTCAGTTTATGTTTTGCACTCCTAAGGGTGTAATTATGTCTTTACACGCATTGAATGAGAAGAGATTTCTAGGAGCACAATATTTCTCCTTCTTGGGCCATTGTAATGAATCTTTATGTTTAGTTACTTAGAATCATCCTTCATTTTTCCCAAGATTGTCATGGTAACTTTTATGTTTAATTGGATATAATAATATTATTATTATTTTATTCCTTTCTCTTCTCTATTTCCCATCATTCCCTTCATTTACCTCATTTCCTTTCTATATCCTTTGTGGTTTCCAATTAAAAGTACAAAACCCTTGTGAAAAACATTTTTGTTATGAATAGTTGTGAATAACTTTTCCCCTACTTTTTCCTTTTTTTAACTTTCAATAAAGGTAGCTCTACCTAATAATAAAAGAGGTAATTTGTCCCTACATTATTCACTAACGTATGGACTCAGTTTCCACTCTATTGACTCAAAATCACCAATTTATCCCCCTAAATTTTTTTTGAGTCAATAGTTTTTGGTGACTCTATTGGGGATTAAGGTGCTTTACTCACAATTTTTAGACATTTCAAGAAACCTCCTTTGGAATGTAGGTTGGTGACCTATTCAAGATAAAGTACCTAGTGCCTACATATTTATGATTGGATAAATGGCATTGGTTCACCCCAACCCCAATGTTCTATGTGTCACATGGGTAAATTACTTTTAGTTGTTAGCTTTGGCCTAGTACAATGAGTTACCATCAAGCTCAAGGAAGAGATTTTTGAGATTTTCTAAATAAAATAGTTAAAATTTAGATGACCATATCCTAGCTTTCACAATATCCTATAGCATCTTGAGAGTTATATATGAATATGTCATTGTCAGGACTTTGTTCAAACTCTCATAGGACCTATTGTTGAGTGGTTTTAATACCCAAAAGAAAAATTTCTTGGACATACTCAAATTATTTGTGAACGTGCATATATTGTTGTTAGATGTATTCCAAATCCAAAAACAAGATGATGAGCAAATGAAATAATTTTTAACCCACTTCAACAAATTATTGAGACTGATTCCTAAGATAGTTCAACCAAGTCCCAATAATTACATCTGTGTCTTCATTGGTTCTATACACCTAGAGATCAAATTCATCTTGATGAAGAACAAGGTAAATGACTTGAAAACCACACAATAATAAGTTATTTAAATTGAAGATAACATGATTCTATCTAAAATTTTGAAGAAAGAAACTTCAAAATATGGTATAATTGCCACTAGTGATGATGAAGTATTAGATCCTGATATAATCAAGAATCCTCACCATTCAAAAATGAGATTATCAAGGAAAATTCTTAATCAAACATGTTTAAACTCTAACAGAGAAAATATGAAGTTCTTCATTTAATATATGATTGTTTCTGTTTCACAATTATAGAAGAAGGTAAATAGTTAGAAGAACTAATGATTGATCAGAGAACAAATGAAGAATTTGGCTTCCCTTTTGGTGAAAAAGAAAAAAAACCTTATTTCAAAATATTAATCAAACCTCGTAGTCATGGGATAAAATGCAATATTTTAAGAACAACTGATTAAACCATAACTAGAAAGGAGTAATAATTCAAAAGTATGATATACTTTCTGAAGGAAAACATAGTATATAACTAGTTTGCAGTAAATTAGAAGATTCCTATTGTATTAAGACAGAAGATTTAGTGGCCAAAAGAAAATATTCTCATAGCACCTCCTTTTCATATTCCACTATATAAGAGTTCTCCACATTACTTAAATTTGGGGCATTCAACCCCACACATATTAAAGATCATAAACAGGCCAAAGCTCAAATCAAGAAAGACATGAAGCCATAACAAAATGAATGGTGCCGAATATTTATTACAAGCAAAATGGAAACTATCAAGGTAGAAGAGATCAATGAAGATAATGATGATTCATTTGATAATGATTTTAGCTCTATCATGGGAAATAACTTGGAAATGAATATCTGCACTTAGATCATTCCACTAGATACTCTTGTTGTTATTCCATCTCAGAAAGAAATAGGCACTAGACTTCTCTCTGATTTAGTTTTTGTATAATTTAAATATATATTTAAATTTATTCATAAAAACATTGGTGAAACCCAATTCTACTAAAAAAGGATCATAAAAGATCAGAGAGTTCACAATATTTCCATTCTATGATATGAAGATAGTAATGTTTTGTTCATTCATGAACATCCCTATGTGAATGATAACTGTAAGTTCCTCTTCCCACCTACTTGGTCACTACTAATAAATGTTTTCAAAGTTCATAATAAAAATTTATTGTTTTGAAATGGTAGGTATTTCTCACATTAAGTGAATGGTTTTGTATAGTATTTTCTTTTTCCTTTGCTCTATAAATAGTCATGTTTTCCCTATTTTGGCTTGTTTTCTTTTCCTATTTTATTTTGGTGTGTGTGTTGATTTTTAATAAATGCAATAGTCTATATGTTGATCCTTATTATCTATTTTTTGTTCTTTTGATGCAAATCCTAGGCTTGTAACTATTATCCATGACTTTCATAACTTTATTCTTATGACACCTCACTATCTTGACTCTCTTCCTTCTATGGCTCTTTCACTATTCACTAGGTTTTATAGCCTCCTCTATTTTTACCCTATTTACTAATCACATATAAAACATTTATCAATGTCCTTAGACCCTTCATAAACCTCTCTCTTATACACTCATCTCATTCCATCCATCAATTCCTCTCTTCTTTTTACTCACTCATTAGCTTCACATCTCCTCAAGACTCAAAAACCTCAAATCTTGTTCTAAACATCATGTATACATTCCTACAACATGGATGACCTCTATATGGAATAACATACTTGTCTTAACTCATGTTAAACTCTATCTCATCTTCAACTACCTCTTACACTTCTCAATCTCTTAATAAAACTACCCGCCTTATAGCCTTTTTATGCAAATTTACTTAGAACAATCTATAAGTGATCCATAATATATAACCCCATATTTTGGCACCCTATATCTCCATATTGATTTTCAAGAATTTTCATAACTTAACTCCTTTTTCTCATTCACTTTTTTAATTCTTCTTTTCTCCAATTAGCCTTTGTTTAGGCATATTCACTTCCACAACATAGGAGATCATACCATATGATGTTGTGTCACTTCAAAAACATGTAAATATTCTTAATCTCCTTAAATTACATCTAATTACCCATTTTAAATAATTTTTATAGTCCAAACTTGCAATATAGGAGTTTCTCTTTAAAAACCCTAGTCTAGGTTTATGCAGGTTTGTTTATGGCTAAGATGGGTTACAATGTCATAACTTTGGTTTGTAAGATCCTCAATCTATCGTTATACCTTTCCAAATTTTATACTAACATGTTTAATATTTCTAAATGGATAATGATCCTTATCTAGACCAGTTATGACTTAAATAAGCAAAACATAGAAATTTGAGTCCTCTTGTATGATTGTGTAAACTTACACAAAGTTATGTTTTTAATATTAGACTACAAAATGGGTCTGACCATAAAACTATAATTATACTCCAAGATAGTCCCTCTCCAAAATATCAATACAAACTCTAAACTTTTGTGTCCTTACATTCATTACCAAATGTGAGTAACCTTATATTTTTGTCTCTGTGAATAGAGCCTTCAATGACTGCAAACCTTAATTTTCAACACTTATCATGGAACCTCTCAATATCCTATTTATACAAGAATACTATGCCAATATAAATACACACTATTATTCTTTTATTATGATCTCTCTTGTTTATTAAAAATCCCTTTATTAGTTTATTTTTTAACTACAAAGTAGAGATACTTAAAATTTTGAGTTCAATCTTCACTTACACCTACAACCATCAACATAATAATTCTCACAAGTATAAAAGACTCTTTGCTTAGGAACAATGTTTATGGTATAAAAACATTCACCATAACCCCCTGAAATATCTTCTTTCTATTGTTCAAATACATAGAAATGGAAACACATAGAAATGTGACATAGTCTTGCATACATCATTCTAAATCTCAAAACAAAGTATTTTCAAAGACTATAAGAATTTAGTTATTCATCCAAAATGTATACCACAATAGTAAACACTATATGCAAGTAATTCATTGCACTAGAACACATCAATCTTATTAATTTCATACATATATTCATTGTCTTCACTATCATTCCCTTTGTCCTTCATGGATAATGCATATTTGCTTCATTCTCTTCCATTCTCTCCACTCTCCTTCGTACCTCTCCTTCTACCAAACTCACACTAACCCTCAATGAGTCTACCACCTTCCTTCCTTTCAAAACCTTGTTACATTATTTTAATATAGACAAGGGAAACTTACCTACTTTCATGACAACTACCATGATGTGGCAATTACATTCAAGAATCTTAGTCTATACCTTTCTCTTCATGATGTGTACATAGAACACCTTATAGTGCACTCTCCTAATCCCATATATGACCTTATACTAACATCTTACCAACCTTACATTTCATGATAACCTTCAACATACTCTTAAACTCTCACATAATATTCAGATATTCAAATTGGCCCTTTTGGTGGGAAAATGCCAAAGGGATACTAAAAGACACCTAAAGACTATTTCAACCATTCAAAAACCTTCCAAAGGATCATATGACACCCCACACGCATTCATAACAACTATACATCTACTCATGACCAAATTTTCATTATTTACCTTGATGCCCCTACATCATCTTTCTACCTAGACATATTTGTCAGAATGAGACATTGAATCCATAACAAAATAAACAAGGCTTAAATCACTTGCTGAGATCTATATTATCTTTCAAGCTTCCAAATGGTGATCCATTAAGTGATTTTCAGCATAGCATTTTGGATGGAAAGCCATTTGAAGAGAATATATTGATTAACCCTAATTTAAAGATTTTGAGTAACAAAATTGAGGGTATTGATAATTTATTGACTATATATATTTCAAAAAAATAAGGTTTATCATTTTTGAGTATATGAAGGAAGGGTTTTTCTCTTTGAATTTTAGTTTGTGTGAAAACACATAATGAAAATTTCCCTCACATACACTATCCTCTAGGATATGTGATAGCATCTATCAGGTTGAGTACCTGATGTACTCACATACACTATCCTCCAGGATATGTGATAGCATATATCAAGCTAAGTACTTAATTCCCTTATATATACTATCCACTGACATGTGATAACATTATGATAGTTTGAGGAAGTATCATTTTATCAAAGATTGATTACTTCTTAGTTGATCAAGTTATAATCAATTTAAGACTTCATTACCCAATGGATAAAATGCTTGCCTACAAAACCAGAGTCTAAATTATTTCTATCACTTATAGTTCAAAATCCCAGTCAGAGCCAGTTGTTGTCATGATTTTAAAATGAGCAAAATTTTAATATTTTTTATTATTTTTTATTTGACCTTAAAATTTCCAAATTTTGAAAATTTTGAAAATTAATTAATTAGTTGATTAATTTTAATCAATTAACTTAATTCAAAATCAAATCATGGGGAAAACATTTTTTTAAATAGTGCAAATGCCATTTCAAGCTTCTCCATGTAAAAATCCATTGGCTTTCCCATAATGTGTAAAATTTCATTGAACTTTTTCAAGCTCTGTAGATACTTTTTACTTTTCCCCAAGTGGTGCAAAAGTTCCTCGACATTTTTTCAAGTCGTGTAATTTCCATTTTTTATTTTACACATGGTGAAATTGCAAATTAAAAAATATTAAATCAATTGAAATAATTTTAATTATTTTAATTTGAAATTTGATTTTTGAAATCATGGTGACATGTAATTTCCTTAGATACTTCTCTGAGCCGTGTAAATTCATTTTGTCACTTTCTTGAGTCATGTAAATTGATCTTTCTTTTTCACTACCATGCACGTAAGCTTTACACTTCCCCTAGCCCTATAATTTATAATTTTTTTTCCCCACTCTATTTAAATGTGATTGTTAATTTAAGACTTCTTCTTTAACTTACATGCAAATACCATTATTTCTTCCTTGAATTATGCAAAAATAAACTTCTCTTCTAAACTTTTGCAGCTGCATGCAAAAGATCTAAATGACATTTACAAAAATAAAATAAAGTGGGGAAGTAAAAGGGAAGAATAAAATTTTATTTATTTTTGCCACCAAGCCAAAAATGTATGCCCAAGAGAAAAGTGAAGAAAAGTCTAAAAAAGAGAATTGATATGGCACAAACAGAGAAGGAGAATTGAAAAGACAATAAATAAATTTGTAAAATGTAAGAGGGTAAAAGATAAGCTTTCAATTTTCATTATTTTTCTATCCAATACCAATTTGTACAACCCATAGAAGGAAAGAGGAAATATGAAAAATAAATAAAAATAAGATCAAATTAAATATTCTTTTTTTACTTGCTGCAAAAAGATTGTACAATTGTATTATGATGCCTAAGGAAGGAGAGAAAATAAAAATAAAAAAGACAATAATATATTTTTATTTGTTTTTAACTATTGTAGGAATGTTGCACAATGTCATACAGTTGAGAAAGGAGGACAAATTAAAAAATTAATTACTTTGATTGCAGTAGAGGCCATACGACCATGTAGTGTAGAGACTAGAGAGAGAAATTTAAAAAATCAAAATCTGAGCAAAAAATTTCATTTGTTTTCTCCTTCAATCCAATAGGTCATATGACCTATGTAAAAGAGTGGAATTTTAAAATTAAAAAAAATAAATTACAAATTTATTTCTATTTGTTTTGGTCCATTTGAGGAGAGGTCATATGACCCATACAAGTTTAGGGTTTGAAAATTAAAAAAAGTCAAAAATTAGATTTTTATTTTTTTTAATCCAAAATTTAAAAAAGGTCATACAATTTAATCATAAGGGTAGGAATGAAGGGCCTTCTCAAAGGCTATTTTATCTTACTTTTTGTCCATCAGTGTATCCTAAAGTATGCAAAATGATTTGGTATTATTGCATGAATTGTCAGTGTGGTTAGACACGAGTTGTAGTTGAGAAGCCATTTAGAAAGGATTTAAATTTAGCTAAGGATTTGAGTAATCATCTAGGGGATTTGTTTAGTGAAGAACAAATTTATCATATTGACCATTATCTTAAAAAAGAATTAGTGCAAAACTTGTCAGTAGTTTGATTTGCAAATCGATTCTTTATGCCTCTTTGGAATCATGATAGCATTGATAATATTTAGATTGTATTCAGGGAAGATTTTAAAATAGAAGGTTGTGGTGGATACTTTGATGAATATGGAATAATATGAGATATCATTCAAAATCATTTCATGTAGGTCCTTTGCTTGATATCTATGGAGAAGCCAGTTTCCCTTTTGTTTGAGCACATTAGAGATGAAAAAGTTAAGGTCCTTGTATTAGTTAAACCTATAAGAGATGAGGATATAATTCTTGGATAGTATGAGGGATATATAAAATATCCAACTGTTGGAAAGGACTCCAATATTTACAAGTGTGGTTTTATAAATACATAATAAATGATGAGATGGAGTTCTTTTTATCCTCAAAGCTAGGAAGGCATCGAATTCATAGAAAGCAAAAATCCATCTTTAGTTTAAGGATGCTCTAGGTGACATATTCAAATGTGCCAAGCATGGAATAAGTGAACTTGTTATATGATTTCAGTGATCAGAGTCCATGTACATGAAGCTTATAGTTAAGAAGCCTAGGTTTCAAATGTCTACTACATAAAGTGAGCTAGATCTGTCTTATAGACAATGATATCAAGGTATTTTCATTCTTTAGGCATATGAGTGGTTAATACTTGACATGATTTCTGGTGATCAATAACATTTAGTATGTAGAGATATATGAAATGGAAATATAAAATGTTCCACCTGCTGAGGAGAAGAACTATTGGCAAATATATATCTACTTATGTATAACTTATGCATTGTATGAAGAACTTGAATCTGAAGACATAGACCACATAAGATACCTATATCGAGAATGTTTGAAACTCATTCCTCATAAGAATTTTTGATTTAATCTTTTGGAAGCTACAATCTATACAAATTTTCAACAAAGGTCATGCTAAAACATGTATAAATTGGTTTTGATATTACTATTGCTAATTAGATCATGGATGTTTTATCTAAAATAATTTGCTTTGTAGATAATTTTTCATTGAGCCTACTAGGTTAGAAAAATCTTTGAATTCAAGCAAGGTTTGGTGTGGATATTGGTATACAACTCATACGTATAAAGTGCAAACTTGTAAATGTAATTCATGAAAATGCACTATGTCAACTTTGTAAGTTTCATATCATGCAATTTTGATTTCCTCATTTCAAGTGTTATAAAAGCACCAAAGCATTTTTACACTGTTCAAGTGGTACAATTTTGTAATTTCATTTTTTCACATGGTGCAATTGCACCAACTCATTTTTACATCACTTAAGTGGTGCATTTTTTTAAACTCACTTTTTCACCATCTGTAATGTAAAAAGGTGGTTACACACCATAACCACCTTCCCACACTATAAATATAAGTGTTAGGCTCATTATACAAGGGGGGATTTTTGAACAATATAACACTAAGACATATTTTTGGAAGGCGATATTGTATAACAACTCAACAAAGATCAATAAAACGAAGGAGATTTGTAAACTATGTGTTTAGATTCTCTTCAAAAATTATGATTGTGGGTATGATTCATTTGTATTCAAATATTTTCTTTTAGAACTTTGTCATAATTGTTATCAATTAATCTTATTGTGGAAATTACACAGTAGATTTTCTTTTGAATTTACATATGTTATTTATACAAATGTGAAATCTCAATGGGTTTAAGCAATATTTTAATTATCTTTTATGGGTAAATATGCGATGGTTGACTTTTGTTTGTTATCAGTATCAGAGAATTATCTCAGTGTATGTTTTGCACTCCTAAGAGTAATTATATCTTTACCACCCATTAAATGGGAAGAGATTTCCAAGAGCACAATGTTTCTCCTTCTTGAGTTATTCTAGTGAATCTTTGTGTTTGGTCACTTAGAATCATCCTTCATTTTTCTCTAGATTGTCATGATAGCTTTTGTGTTTAACTGGCTATAATAATCTCATTCTCCTTTTATTCTTTTATTTTATATATTTCCCATCATTCCCTTTGTTCACCTCATTTCCTTTCTATATCCTTTGTGCTTTTTGATTAAAGGTACAAATCCCCTGTGAAAAACATTTTTGCTATGAATAGTTGTGAATAACTTTTCCCATAATTTTCCCTTTTTGGCTTTCAATAAAGGTAGCTTTGCTTGCTAATACGAGAGGGACTTTGTCCCTGCATTATTGACTAATGTAAGAACTTAATTCCCACATTGTTGACTCAAAAACATTAATTTATCCCCTTGAATTTTTTTTGAGCCAACATACTACTTGTACATTTGAGATATACACATGATGATTTATACCCTTTAACAAAATGGTCAGATCATTGATGGGACCTCACAACATGTTCTTAGTGAGTTTGCCTTAACTTTACAAGTTGGCCCAACACATGTGGTCACTACCTTCTCAGTTAAACCATACACATGAGTCTTTGATATTTTATTAGAATGACTTTGGATACACAAAATCCATGCAGTACCTTATAAGTGTATGGGTGTATTAAATACATCCATAGTAATAGGGTAATCATAGTTTCCAAAATTACATATGAGCATCCACTTGAACAAAATTAGTTGATTCCAAGACAACTTATTATCAAATATACTAAGGTTAATCCTCTTTGAAAAGGTAAGCAACATGCAATTCCCTTTCTTAACAACCCATACTTGAGAGACCATTGCATCAAAGATACATAGTGGATTGTATGGAATCCTCATATACTACTACACATCATACTTAGTTATCCATAGTAACCATGTTCTAATTATATCTACTCCAAAGAAACCACAAAGCATAAAATGATGGGTTCCACAAACCCATACTCCTAATACCTCTTCGAGACCACAAAGTCCTATAATACATATACAAAGCATCACATAGCCTACAATGCCATATATTACACCTATAAATTCTCCTCAATAGTACTACCAGTTTAATATACCATATTTTGAGCTCAAAACTACTTGTGAACATCTCTTGGATGGGATCATAGGGTAGCTTTTTTCTATCCAACTATTCAAGAAAATATAAAAACATTTAAAAAATTCAAAAATACCAAAATAATTTTCAACATATTCCTAGTTGTATTATTTCTTATAATTATGCTATTTTTTCCATGTTAGTAGATATCATATCATCCCTTTCCTATATACACACATGTTTCATGCTTTTTTTGGGTGTGATATAAGTATACCTAGGTACATGATATATGTGCATATATATGTTCAACCTTCCCTCTACTCACGTCATAAGTATATTGGGGACATCTAATTATTAGATCATGATACACCTAGGCTATATTATTATATGATCACTTTCCATTATCATGTTAGAGATTATATAATTACACATGGCCATATATGCTTATACCTTTCACAGTGTACTTGATATGCTATGTACTTAATGTTTTTTCAAACACATATTTGTAGGAAGTAATATGCTATGTTCATCTTAGTTTTCTATATTATAAGCTTTCATTTATGCAATTCCTGAGTGTGTTCTTTACTTGTTATTATCCTGCATTGTATTTCCCATTTGAGCATTTGAATATGCTCTATTGATGGTGGCCCCTATGCCTTTTTTTGCCTACTTAGACATTTGAATATGTCATTGTTTGTTGTATGAATATTTTAATATGTCATTCTATGCTTTGTGGACATTTAACTAAGTCATGCCCTTTCAATTGTATGACATTTGAATATGCCCCTTATTTTAAGTCTCCTTGGACCATTTCTTATTGATTTAATTTGGAGTGCGCATGTGTGTGTGCTTGATTGTTTATTGATTTTGTACAGTTACTCTCTAGACATTTCCATGATCTACATCATGCATATTAAGACTTGATGTGATCACATATTGTTTCTTCAATGTTATATATACCTAGACATGTTATCCCTATATGCTACATGATCCATACATAATTCATGCAATTATCTTATCATTTTGAGGTAAGTTAAATACCAGATTCTACTTCCCCTCACCTCAAAATGGGGGCATATCATATAGGCATGACTTCCACATCCACACAGTTTCAAATTTTAGTGGGGGCATGTCAAGAAGGCATGACATCTATACTTATTCAGTATTCAACATCTCTAGATCACAATGGGGGCATGTGCTAAAAACATGTTCTTCACATTTTCACCACTTATCAGATTTTATAGATTCATTGAGGGCATGTTATAAAAACATGTCCTCCACACTTGCACCAATTTCAAAATTCACTAGATTTCATAGTTCTATGATTTAGATACATATTTATGGTAGCATTCCATAAGTTTGTATTATTATTATACCCATATTTTAGTTTGAGACATATATGAGGTACATATGCCATACAAAGGAGGCTTAAAATTGAAAAATTAAATCATTTTATAGATTTAAAATACTATTTTTGATTGTTATAATACCTAGGATGGACTATTATAGACTATTATCTAGCTAATTTACTACATTAGTTGCTTCACCTTTAGAATGTTGAGTTGATTAAATCACTCAATCTTACTAAATTTATAAGTTAGATTTGATTAAATCATATAGCTTCACCATAATTATAGGTTAGATTTGATTAAATCATCCACCCTCACTAGATATATAGTTTGAATTGATTAAATCACTCACACTCACTAGGTTATACAAATATTTTGGTTGCACGATTGACATGAAAAAAACTCAATAGTCATGTTATATCTCACATTTATACCATGATTGGGAGCATGTGATCTCCAATATCTATATATACATCCATTTGTAGGTTTATAATTATCCTAATATTAACTTCAATGCTTCATAATAAGGCATAATTTCAAATCAAATCATGAAAAGGTAAGATGGTTTCATTGACACACATATTTCATACATTAATTATATAGTGTAACATGCTTTTGGTGTTAGGTTAGTCACCAACAAAGCACTCAAGTTGAGCTCACATAAAGATAAGGTGTGTTATACACACCTAAGTACGCGTTTATTTTCTTTAAACTAGTAAATTCATTACTAAATTAAAGGGGTAATTATAGACACAAAAATCTAATTTAAATAGTACATCAGTCTTGTACACTTGGAAAATACCTATCATGATTGTACCTGCTACTAAAAGTTTCATGTTCACTATATCTCTATGTCAAATTGCTTATCTTTTACTTTGACCATTTTTATTCTAATGATCAGGGCTTATATACAATGCAAAAATCTTTAAACCTGATTATTATCCTTTGTTGTTAGTTTTAAACCTATACTTGTTTTCTAGCTCTCATGACACTTGCATCATAGGCAGATGTATGCATCAACATGACTATACATTTTCCTACAAAGTGTCTAGTGCCCAAAATTCATCCAATTTTCAACATAAATTTATCTTAAAGGTCAACTTAAGTGATTTAATGTGATATATTTCTAAAAGGTATTGGTCTATATATAATATCAACCCTCATTCATTCCATATCATCTTGACATCCTCCACATTTGTCTCAACCTCATGTTGACTCATCCAAACACCTTCCTCAACCACCTTATGAGTCATTTTAGAACATTTTAACCATCTTGTGAGTCATCCCTTGACCTTTCAACTATCTTGACACATGCATTATGAATCACTCAAATACCAACTAACTCTCCCTTTCTTCTCAACACGTGAGAATTAGTCATCATTCATTGGGATGAAGACTTCAATCTAACGGTTGATTATTTTAATAATTCAAAAAATTCATATTATTCTCAATCATTCATATCACCACCCTCAATTCTATAAATTTATTTTTAATCCTATACTCAAATCAACCACCTTTAATCTATCGAAACTATATTGAATTATCCTTGTGAATCTATTGAGGTCAAATCAATTTTCAACCATATGTTTCTCAATTCCATTTTTTTGGAGAAAAGTTGAGCACCCACATCAAGTAATGAAGATCAAATCTACCATTGATCACACAGTGGAGAAGGTAATGAACATGCATTGTATGTTTTATAAGTGTTTTATTAGTTATATTTCTTTTATTATTACTGCTTTATCAATAGGTTAGTGTAGTTTAGTAGGATTACATTGCTTTTGTCTTATTATTTACATATTAAATTTCATATTATACACACACTTATAAATCAAATATGAATCATAAATAAAGATACCAACAAGCATTCAATCAAACATTCAAGTGAGAAAACCTACCTTATTTATCCATATTTCCATATTAGTAATAGGATCATTGTTTTTATATGTCTAAAGAATTCAAAGAGTGGCCCATGAACCATATTTTCTAAGTTTTATGATAGGTTATAACATGTGTTTTCCAATCACAAACTACATGCTTGTTACACATAAACCACCATGTAGGGGATAACTACATAATTTTTATGCCTTGTTCACAGTATTGGCTATGTAGTAATCCCCTATTGATAAGGGTCCTTAGGGTTAGCTTGACACTATAATCCCACAAACCCATTTTTCCACAATCAATCCAAGGGTGAATAGCTAGGGTTTGATCATTTAAAAAAGAATGAAAACCTATGTGTACGATTTAAAGACATCAAAATAAAGGTGAAAAAAGTATGTTCTAGTTGGTCATATCTAGATCCAGTTAATATTTTGTATAGGACTCTCATGATAGAGTCAAACATCTGTATAAACACAATTTTATAGATTTAATTCAAGTGTATAAGGTCACAAAATTAAAATTTCTGTAATCTAATCATTTTTCTAGGATAATTTTCCAGTCCACTTCTAGCCTATTCCTAACTAGACTTGCATGTGCATAGTAAACTAGCTAAGTATCATTTGTTTCCAATTTATTGAAATATTTATCAATAGTTCTCCTTTATTATTTCTAGTAATTTTAGTGATATAAATTCAAAATACTATTTGTCTAAGTTTTTTTATTAATTGGACTGCTTATAAGATTAGTTCACCACCCTTGTGTAAAATATAATCTAATCCCCTTAACGCTAGATACCCCACATATCTAAATTTAAGGTTAAACATTAGTTATGATGTTTCAACACTATAAATCATACATTTATTGTGATGTCTTATTAGGAATCCTAAAGACTAAAGAACAAGACATTTAATTTGAGAAAAAAATATTTCTTGCTTAGATGTCACTGTAAGTGATGCCTAAAAGTAACATAAATGAATGAGGAAATAGTAGCATGAGATTGGAGTTAAGAAGCTAAGCAAGGAATAAAAATTTATTGCATAAAATAAAACTTACAGGTTCTTTTATAACTAAACAAAACATTTTCTAACATTTATATTTTCTTTTTAGATCTTTTGTCCCTACTTATATTCTTTGAATCATTTTATGCCCTGAACAGTCAAATATAAGTGGAATCAAGTTGTTTTTTGGGTTCCCACCCTCAAAATCAATCAAGTTTGTCTAATCATGGGTGATGGATTTCATTCAAAAGTGATAAAGAAGTTAAATCATAAAATTCCAAATTAATTACAAGTGTTGAGAGAGAAACAAAGGGAACAAATATAAACATTTGGTTCAAGAAAAGGTACATATATTATCCCCAATAAACCAAATGTGACAGATAATGATGATGAATGTTTATGGAAAAGTCCAAATTATGTTGTAAGTCCACATTCAAAGTATGAAGTTTACAATTTTTTGATGATGAATATATGCATGATGATTTACCCCCTAACAATGAAGAAAATTACATGGAAATACAAAATCATGAAATTAACAATGAAGAAAATTATATAGAAATAATCAATAGTAAAAGTAACAATTAATTAAACTATATGTACCCAATAGAAAATTAAAAAATAGTAGTGAAGATAAAAATATGGAAATACCAAATCAAAAAATTATACCACTAGTAACACGTCCTAAGATTTTATGCAGAAGGCTCATGTACTTAGTTAAAGTTGATAAACACAATTTGAAACTAATGTTTGAGAAAATGTTTGACTGCCATTCAAGAAGAATAGCTAAATTTTTTTGGGATAATTACTTTGAATAATTAAATGATTGTCAAATATGTCAATTGTATTTTTCATTGATGAAATTGGTTAAGATGAGACCTATAATGTATGCCTTAGGACTAAGAACATCTAATAACGATGATGAAAACAAGGGATTTTTTTAATATCTATATAATGCATAACATAATATAGGTGTGAAAAGATGCTCTAAACATAGTAAAAATATTTAATGAATAATTACAACTTGCATAGTAAGTGGTAAAATAGGGGAAAATGATTGATTGGAAAAACAAGAAAAACATTGAACATAAATAGAAAAAGAATAATGAAAGCAATTGGGTTACATAAAAGACTTGAAGATGCCAATAACAATGGCCTTTGGGTGTTCTCTAGTAGAATTCCATGAAAATACATGGTTATAGCTGATGCTTTCAAAGATTTACTTATACAAAATTTGGAAATATAACACAAGGGTTTCACCCAATACAAGAAATGTAGTGAAAAGAAGAGTTGGTTCTCGTAACTGTGAACTGCATCTGAAACATTTATTGGATATGACACAAACATAATAGTAATTTAAGTTTTTACATAAATATCCATAAAATTTTATTAGTCAAAGGAGTTTTAATATTGACAAACCCATATATGTCAAAATAAATGGCACACACACCACTTGTTGTTGTAGGCAACATGTAGAATTTTCCATGTATTATGATGTTTTTCATCTTGTACATTATACTTTACATACTAAAAACATTTTTCAGGATGGTCGCATGGAAGTTCCACCAAAATCAACAAGGTAATTTATTCCAACCATTTTTTTGAAAGACTAGATGTATAATTTTTTTTATAACAAAATATGTTTGGATAGAACTTGCAACATTTGTGGTGGATTGCCAAAATTAAAAAATTATATCCATGAGGAGAGTACAAGTGGAATTGGATAAAAAAAAAAATTTTAGCAAATACAAATCAATGAAATATTAATTAAAATATGGCAAGGAATCTAAAAGGTGTGAGCTTGTTACAAAATAAATACCTATTTCATACTTTATGGTCAAATTCAAGGAGAAAATTATTTCTAAGTATGCAAGGCATACACATAGCGCTAGATGGTTGGATGAAAAAAACAAGTTAAGTAAACACACATTCCCACTTGATTTAATTGTTTCAGTAGTTGACTTTGGTAATAGTTACAAATTCAAACCACAAATGGAAGCTCAGTCATAATACTACAACTTAGTACAAGTTTCCATATTTGTGTATATAGCATTCATGCATGCACCTAATAATACAATGCAAGATTGAAAAATATTAAGGGAGTACTATTTCTATGTCAATGATGATCGATCACATTATATAGAGTACATGTGAGGCTATTTTGAGATGTTATGTGGAAAGTTGACTAATAAGAACATTAATTTTAATCAACATTATATTTGGTAATATAATTACACCTCATAATTTAAGAATACACAGATGTTTTATTAGTTGAGTAGGGTGCATGTTATCACTAATGTAGAACATATTTGGAGTTTCACTAAGGATAGCCATGGAAAATGGGAGCATGATGGTGCCATAATATTATGAAAAGATCCCTTTTAAGAGAGAATTTGAAGTTCAAATATGGGGATAATTTGACTAATGTAAAAACCATTATTGAATGGTGTAACGAGAAAATGGCCCATAGTGCTCAAGAAAACTCTAGTGTTCATAGATAATTTTAGTTGATAGAGGAAGAAAACCTGGAAAGGTATGAGGATTGTATGACTGTAACAATATTAAGTGAGCTTCACTCATTTCATAGTTCAAATGTAGGTTCTTGGACAATTCATATGAGGCACATGGATTTTTTTTATTCTACATGCATGGACTTTGTTTGGAATGAGTGTGAATCACAAGAGTGGATGGATGGATGGAGATGTAGACCTCTAATTCCAATCAACACATATCAAGTTCTACCAGATGTATAACTTAAAGACATGACATCATCAATTGACTTTTGCCATGTATTTAATCTAGTGCAACCATGTAAAAGATTAATCATTATATACTAAATTATCATTATCTATCAACATCAGACAAGAGCATAATGCGTTATTATTTAGACTATAGTGGTTTTATCTATGTAAAATTTTTGGGTCTAAAATAATATCACAATTCCATTTGGATATGACAACCTATGTGTTTTTAAAGTCATTTAAGTACACTTGTGAAGCATATTTTATATGAAATTGGATATAGAGAAATATTCCATATACTTAGCACAAATTAACTAATGTAAATGAACTGAACAAATCAAGCACAGGTCATAGTTTATATATTTTATTGAAATGTTATATTTTTTTAATTTTTTAAATATATGAAAAATAAAAAGGAACATACTATCTAATGAATCCTGCAAAAGCCTCACAATTAATAGGTTTTATGTTTAACATATGAATGATGACCTCTAGCGAATTGAAAATATCATGCCACTATGAATAAACATATCTCAACTTAGAATCTAAAATTGTTTTGAATCTATACCATAAGTTTCAATGTCATGATGATGATCTATAACATGTTGTGTACTCTATTTTTTATTGTGAACTCTAGGACTTTTTTGAATCCTTCGTGGAGTGTGAGAACTTTGTGTTGGTTTCCTTTGTGGAATACTCTTAGTGCCTTGTAATATAAATCTAGGATGAGTTGGATTAGTGTGTGGATGTTTATAAAATGTGATAAATATCTAATTAAGTTTCCTTTCTAGGATGTGTCTCATTAGAGAATGTTCCACTTCTAAATTTTTTAAGTAAGTTGAACCTTTTTAATTTGTTTAACTATAATCTTCTATGTAGGAACACTAGCCTTTAGTTGGAGGTGGTATTCATATGGAATACCATGAATTGTGATAACCTCATTAGAAAAAATGTATTTAAAACATTTTTTTTACTATAGAAGGAACTGTGTGAAATTTTTCAATCCAAGTATGTCTGAATAAATTATCGAAGACCCCTACACTAGGTACTATGGTAAACTTGGTGGCCACATATGCTCGACCAACCTGAACTATAGTGTGATCTCACCAATAGAACTCTAAATATGACCATTGAATCCCTTGATTATCTTGGTATTAGGAAATACATACATACATACATACATACATATATATGTATGTATGTATATCCAAGATGAGATAGAAGTGTGATGGTGCACACAGTCACACTTAAACCAATCAACATGACACTTTGTATGGGTTACTAATAAATGTAAGATCGAATGAACAAAGAGTGAAAAATAAAATCATGTCAACTATCTCATGCTCTATGAATGTGATGATTGCTCTATATGGCATTGAAGTATGATATGTACCAATGATGTCATTCAAAGTGTTAGGTGAATAACATGGCTTACTAAAATTGTAGAGTATAGTTGATGAACACGTGCATGAATTGAACTATTTTGTCTTTTGTATAATATTTTGTATGTATTCGACCTATGTAAGCATAATGATAGATAATATAATGAGAAGAGTCATTCATTTTGTGAATATTAAAAGGTTGGAATGTGAAAAGACAACGCTGAGTAAAAATCTATATATAGCAATCAATTGTAATGTATATGGATATGATGTGATAGAAATTAATACATATTATTTTGAAATGGTTTTTCTATGTATATTTTATCATTTTTATGTGTGTAGAGAGTCCTTTATTTGCTTTGATTTATTAATTATATGAGTATATAGTATATACTGATTTCTAAGATTCTATGAACTTGTGTTCCTTTGCACATTAATCTGTTTGATTTGATTAATGAATATATTTAGTTTGAATATGTATCAACTATGTCCTCTTGTAATTTATGCATAAGCTATCCCTAAATTAGCATGTTTTGAAGGGTTTGCAGGAACCTTTGCTAACAATGGTGCAACGAGCTTAGATTATAACTTTGTTGAACCATGTTAAGATGGTTACCAAGACAAAGGGATATAGAGATATGGATCAATGAAATAATTCAATATTTTACTAAAGAGGAAGCAAGAAGAATAGGGAAAAATATGAAGGAAATTATTGAGGAGCATATCTATGATGAAATCTATGAAATCTTTTAGTTTGAATTGCTTGAGATATTAGCTTGTTGGTTATCCAGATTAGATTACTATTATTTCTATCCATGAAAGATGAAACTCATGACCTAGTCGAAGGAAAAGCTAAAAAACCTATAAAACTTAGACACTAATTGGATCCCCATAGTAGATTACTAGACAAAGACTACCATTGATAGGTATATCATTGAATTCTCTATACAAGGCTATTTAAATTTTGAAGTTGTGTAAGATCAATTTGTCAAGGGAATCTATGGGAAGTTCCTTCAAAAACTACCTATTCTAATTAAGACATTTGGTTATGGAAAAGGTCATGGTGCCTACTCATAACAACATGGAGTAGTTGATCTAAGCATTATGGGGATACATGTAATGTAGGAGTGAATGATGCACATATGAGTATATAAACTTAAACGTGAATGAGGATATGGATGATGAAAAGAGCTAGAGTGAATATAATATTATGGGATTAGAAATATAACCTTGATAATAGATAAGATGGAATAAATTGAATAATCTAGAGTTAACTATGAGTAGGAGTAGGAATAAGGTAGAAGATGTTGAAGAAAGGGGATCCCAAAGAAAGGCTTCACAAAGTACAAGAAGTAGAGTAGATGTAGAAAAGGAAGGAAAAGGACCTGAAGAGGAAGAAGATAGAGTTATGCGTAGTGAGGACATGAAATAGAGTGAAGAAGAAGAAGAAGAAAGTAAAATAAAATTAGAGTAGTTAAAATATATAAGTAGTTTGTAGTTAAGAGGAAAAGTGCTTAGAGCAGTGGAAGAATATTCATGAGAAGATATTCTACAAAAGTGCAGAAGTATGACAGGTTCAAGATCATAATTAAAAGAAGTTGAGGATAGAGATCATTCATTTATTGAGTATGCATCCCTCAGCCCAATTTTTATCTAGTTAAAACACCAAGTGCAAAGGAAAGGATGGGAAGAATTTGGTTTGAGTCATACATAGATAAGTTTAGAAAACTTAGTGTAGAGACAAAGAAGTCTTTAGATAAGAAGAGGCTTGAATAAGTTGTATTTTATTTTAAATCAAATTTTAATATGCTAGTAAAAATCACATAAAATCTTATAGTCATAGCGATCAAAGTGTAGCAACCTATAGTCATAGTCATGAGTGTGCAACAACCAATATTAACCTTTACAAGTAACCCAAATATGCATTACATTCTAGGAATGTTTGTTATTGATGTAGATACTTAACTTAACTCTGCATTTTGAAGGTCCTTCTCAAAGATCAATCACCCAAACTCAAACTTCTTTGTTTACTCATTAATCTCATTCTTTTAAACACCATGGGTTAATCAACTCCATTATGTCAAACCTCAATTTATTGTTTTGGCTCCATAAATATGTCCATGTATCATAGATAGTCTTCCTTGATCAAACAAATTTAAACCATTTATATCAGTTTTGCTTGCTTATAAATCCTTGGTCTATCACCAACATGCTCAAAAATACCATTTCTTACATAAGTCACCATACCTACATTAGTTTGGTTTGATTGGCTTCTTTCCCTACATTCAAACATGTTTCTATTTACCTTTATACTTTGTTTACTCTCAAAATACTCATAGGCATCTTTGGCTTAAATCTTGTTAGTCATTCCTTGTAGCCCTGAAAACTCATAAATATCCTTGGTTAGCATAGTACAAAGATTTTATAACATAAAAAAATCAATTTTAGATACCCATTACCTTCATTGAACTTCACCCACAATTACAAGACACAACTCTCAAATCTTGATGCTCAACTCAACCACCTTCTTGTATAATTAGACCTCATTAGGCTTCTTTTGGTCTAATGAACTGATATAGCTTTTTAAACCATAAAGTACGATCACTTAAAAAACCAAAACCATTTGAATTTTTTTCCCCATGCCAAAATGTAACAGAATACAAAATTTAAAAATATTCGATAGGATGAATTAATAATTATTCTACTTTTACTTTCAAAACCCTAGTTTAGGTTGTTTTAGACCTATAGGTGGCCAAGAGGTGAAGAATTAGACTCAAAAGTTTGTAAATAGTTTTAAAATGGTTTTAAGACCTAGATAAGGTATGTATTACAACCTTTCCATCTATAAATAGTTCATGATCACTATACAAAGCTTCAACAAGCAATAAAGACAGAATTTTGGGTTTACAAAATGACTGTATCAAGTAATAATGGAATTTTGAAGAATATCTTACACTTTTAAGTTTTTCATGATTATAAATGACTTGTTTTAACTTGTTCTTATTATATATACTCCTTGCTAACATCTTGATCCTATACAATTTGGAGTTCACTCCAAAACCCTTCACATTTTTACCTTCTTGTTTGCATGTACACAAAATTTGGACTGTGTAAATATTTAATTAGATGTTAGCCCTTCTAGACAGGTTTCTAAGCTTTAAAATGACTTTCATAAATAAAATAAGTGTTCCATAATCTCAAATACACCCTGTATGATTCACTTTAATTTTCTAAACCATGGATTACTCTTATTCTAGTATTGAATAAACTCATAATTATCTTTTAACTATGACTACATCTTAAAGAATGGAGGTTATAATGAAGCCTCACCTTCTAAAGCTTTCCCTTATCAATAGATTAATTTTACTCAAACATAATATCCCTACCATAATCACACCCTCCATTTATTATGCATGTTTTCAAAACCTTCTTATTTCCTAAACCTTATTGTTTCCTTTGGACTATGTCAAGGACAGAGTTGTCCCAAAACTTACACCTGTTATCTAAAAATTGGAAAGCTTTAAATAGATTATAAAAATTGAAGTAAAAAACTACAAATAACTTAAACACACAATATTTTTAGAGGTATCTTCAAAGCATTTTTCTCTTTATTGATTCAAAGTATTCATACATAAAAACTTGCTTCATAGGCAAAGTGTTCCTCTAATTCTTGACATTTCACTTTGATTCTTGCAGACCACCTCTAATACTCAAGGTTATCTCTATTCCTTACTTCTTCTCCCACAACACCTAATGCCTACATGCATTTTCTCTTCTAATTTATCATGCAAAATATGCAATACAACTTCTCCAAGACCATCTCCATATTTGTAGGATAGTTACCAATTTGTTATTCTTGGTTCATAACTCTCTTATGCATGTTGGAAAAATTTACGCACTCTACTAAAACCATAAAAGACATATTACCAACATTAATTAACATTGAAATGAAAACACTACATAATTCTTAGTCTCCCAAATTCAAATTTTCAAATCTTGGGTTTTGGTAGGAAAACTCTATAGGAACAAATAACACACATCTTAAGACTCTTAATAGCTCAAAGAAATTTATAAGGACCTTACAAGACCTATAACACATTGTGAATCCAAAAATATTCATGATTCATATCCTATCTATGTTATTCTTTGATGCTCGTACATCATACTCCCAAGGTGGGAGAGATTTGAACTCCAATTCAAAGATAACTTGCCCTTTTTCTTTCTAGTTTTCCAACTGATCTTCTTATGATCCGTTGATCTTATCTCTCTTCTATTCATGTCATATTTTATTTCTCTCTCTATCTATTCTTTGCACTTTTTTTTCTTCCTTTTTCTAGTTGACTTGTCAATTCATCTTCTAGCTCAAGGTAGTATAAAAACCTTTGTAACTCCTCATCTATTTCATTCTCTACTTTCTTTATCTCTGATTTATCTTCTTTACAAGTCTAATTCCTAAACTTATCTCTTGATTGTGATTAATACCTCCTTATTTTATTTTTGATCTTTGCTTGCTCATACCATCTTGGCTAACCTATCTTCTTAACCACTCTCTTTCCTTTGTCTTCATGTGCTAATGACTTCATGTCTATGACACTTTTAACTGTACTCTTTTCCACTTTTCCATCTCTATATACTGAATTATGATTGTGTGTCCTCACATGGACTCTTTATTTACTTTGAGACTCCATAGAATTCATAGATTCACATTTATTGAATACCTCTTGAACACTTTTCTCTACATGCATATGTTCAACAAACTTAGCAGTACTCTTCATGCCTTGATCTAGTTTCACTAGCTGGTCCTCTTGCTTACTTTTTTGATAGATTCTCAAACCAAGTTTATGGCTAAGATTGTCCTCTCCTTGTTCTTTCAATGCTTTGCTGACATTTCTTTCTTCTTCATAGGATATAC
Organism: Torreya grandis; assembly: GCA_037957365.1. Classification (NCBI taxonomy): domain Eukaryota; kingdom Viridiplantae; phylum Streptophyta; class Pinopsida; order Cupressales; family Taxaceae; genus Torreya; species Torreya grandis. The sequence continues at coordinate 1,961,061 of JARHVA010000413.1, forward strand.
ACTCCCTTTCTTCTTTGACTTGCTTCTTCATAACCTCTTGCACCTTCTCTAGATGGTTATGAAACACTTCTTGAACTTGTACCTTTATATCTACTTTAATGGCATTCTTTTCAATGCTCCTTCTGAGAATTCTATCATCCGTATTATCTTCAAATTTTATTTTTTCCTTCTCAAGGACCTTCTAAATCTATTTAGTCTTTTAATTTGTCTTAGTTTAAAGACTCTTCTTTTGATTCCTCAACCTCATTTGGCTCTTCTTTGAGCTCACTCATGAGCTTCTCATGTTGTTCTTCACCTCTTTACAACCCCTTTGAGGGACTAAAGAACATTTCTAACATCTGTAATTCTTCTCTCAATGTCTGAACATCAACTTCTCCATTATATTCATCAAACTTAGGACCTTGCTATCATTTATCTTCTCTCAAAATCTATCCTATACGAATGTACTCAGCCATAACTTCCTTCTTTCTCAAGATATCTTCATTCTTATTCAATACTCCATCTCTACTTGCATTTGAACATTCACCTATCTACCCATTAATGATCATAGACATCTTTTCCCATGATTTATACTCTCTCTCCATGACCTCATTCGATAATTAAAAAATCATCATTTAATTCATCATAAATAACTTGATTACCTTTCCACTTGTTTGTGCTCTCCTCACACTCTTCATCTTGTTTCCTCATTAGGTTACTCAGTTGTACCATCATCTTTTTGTCCTTGATTGGTTCCACCATGTCTTCTTCATTCTTGGGCTTACAACTTCCTTATTTCTTCATGATCCCTTTAATTACACATGTAACATTATATTTTTCCAACCTTTCCATGTTCTTAATGACCCACATTTTACCTTGCATATGTTTGGACTTATATTGACATATTACATTACCTTCTTGACTTGAACCATCAACTAGTTTTTTCCCTTTAGCATCTCCTTCATACATCTTTGCTTGATAACCTATCATGTAGACTTGATCTGACCTTCCCTCTATCCTTTTCCACATGTGTTTCTCTTGTCTTCCACTTAAATTCTCAACTTTAATGACCTCTTTATTGAGATTTTCCTTCTTCACCTCATTGACTAGTTTTTTAAGCCACTTTGGCACTATGTATCCATGATCTTGTCCTATTTTTGAGGACTGAACTTTACTCTTCTTTCTCCCAACCTATATATCAACATTCCTCTTCTCATATACACAATCAAAATCAATACTTAAATAGTCATTTATCTCCTTGAAGGACTATTGCATGATCATATTATCCCTCATGTCTTCATGGCTTGCAATCATTTCTTTCTTGTGATCTCTATCTTGCTACTATTGAAATGATTTCTAAGGTATCATGAAACTCTAGATTATCTTCTTTCTCTTCCTTAACATGTTGAGAATCTTCAATCTCCTTTATGTAGACTTCTACAACCTATTATTTTCCTTTTTCATATTCATCTTTCTTCATGGGTGCTCTGCTTGACCCATTTCTCATAATATTTAAGGCCTTATTCTTGGAATTCATCCAACTATGCTCCATACCTGCATACACACACTTAAACACAATTTAAGATATCAAAACAAGAGACTAAAGTGTCTCCTTGAGTGTTTTTTTCATGAACACTTTCTTCTTCTTGTCTTCCTTCATGTTCTCCTTAATGAGAACCTTTATCACAACTTCCTTTTGTTGTTACTCACTTGGCAACTCTTTGCTCTTCAAGCCTCTATGGTCTACATTTTCCTTTTTCTTCTCCTCTTCTCTCAATGAAACCATTATTTTATTTATCATGAGTAGCCTTATAAGACACTTGAAAATATTTCTCACATCACAACCAAACCATTAGTTTTATTGATTATACACGAGCTTCACCATGAGATCTATCCTATCAAGGCTTTGCCTTAATACATCTCTTATATCCTCTATATTCATTTCACTTTCTTTTACTTACCTAGGTCTCACTTGGACCTATCTCACTTACCAATTTACCTCCTTGCTCTCTTGGACCTTGCTTGGGTCTCCAATGACTAAACTAGATTAGGTGTCATAATTGGGTCACTACTTGATCAATTTCCTTAGGTGACACACTTGGGTCACCACTCTTCTCCTACCTAACAAGCCTCAATAGGATAAACTTCTACTTGTTGCACCTTCTTCATCTTGTAAGGCTTCTTAAAAAATTTATATATGCTTGATATCATAAATTAAAGATAAAATATCAATACAAATATACCTTGTATTGCTATCTATCTTCTCTTATAATAAATATTTGTTAACTCTGCCTTTTGAAGGTCTTTCTCAAAGATCAATCACCCAAACTCTAACTTCTTTGTTCATTCATTACTCTCATTCATTTAAACACCATGGGTTAATAATATCCATTAGGTTTTAAACCTCAAATTATTCTTTTGGATCCACAATTATGTCCATGTATTATAGATAGTCGTCTTTAATTAAACAAATTTGAACCAATTCAACATAATATCAATTTTGCTTTCTTATGATTCCTTGGTCTATCAACAACATGCTCAAAAAGACCATTTCTTACTTAATTCACCATACTTGCATTAGTTTTGTTTAATTGTATTATTTCCCTACATTCAAGCGTGTTTCCATTCACTTTGATGTTTTGTTTACTCTCAAACCCCTCATAGGCACTTTTGGCTTAAATCTTGTTAGTCATTCCTTATAGCCCTAAAAACTCATAAATATCCTTTGTTAACATAGTACAAAGAGTTTATAATCAATAAAAATGAATTTTTAGATACCCATTGCCTTCATTTAACTTCACCCATAGTTACAAGACATAACTCTCAAATATTGACACTCAATTCAATCACTTTCTTGTGCAATTAAGCCTCTTTAGGCTTCTTTAGGTCTAGTGAACTGATATAGCCTTGAAAACCATACAATATGTTCACCTAAAAAACCAAAACCATTTGAATCTTGTTCCCCATGCAAAAATTTAATAGAATACAAAATTTCAAAATATTCCACTAGATGAATTAATAGTTATTCCACTTTTTTTTGTAAAACCTTGGTTTAGGTCGTCTCAGGCTTGTAGGTGGCCAAGAGGTGACAAATTAAACTCAAAATTTTGTAAAAGCTTTTCAAATGGTTTTAAGACCTAGATAAGGCATGTGTCAACATATTACAACCTCTCCAACTACAAATATTTCTTAATCACTCATATAAAGCTTCAACAAGCAACAAAGATATAATTTTGGGTTTACAAAATGACTGTATCAAGTAACAATGGAATTTTTTAGAAGATCTTGCACTTTCAGGGTTTTCATGATTCTAAATTACTTATTTTAACTTTTTATTACTAGATAGATTCCTTTCTAATATATTTATCCTAAACAATTTGGAGATCACTCCAAAACCCTTCACATTTTTACCATCTTGTTTGCATGTACATAAAATTTAGACTATGTAAATAGTCAATTAGATGTTAACCCTCTAAATGGGTTTCTAATATTTTCAATTAATTTCCTCAATACAATAAGGGTTCAATAATCTTAGATACTCCCTATATGATTCAATTTAATTTTCTAAACCCTAGCTTAGTCCTATTCTATTATTGAATAAACTCAAAATTATATTACTATGATTGCATCTTAAAAAATGGAGGTTAGAATGAAGTCTCACCTTCTAAAGCTATACCTTATTAATAGATTACTTTTCCTCAAACATAATATCCCTACCATAATCACACCCTCCATTCATTCTGCATGTTTTCAAAACCTTCTTGTTTCCTTTGGACTGTGTCAAGGATAGAGTTGTCCCAAAACTTACACTTGCTATCTCAAAATTGGAAAGATTCCAACAGATTATAAAAATTGAATAAAACAACTACAAACAACTTAAACATAGAAAATTATTAGAGGTATCTTTAAAACATTTGTCTCTTTCTTGATTCAAAGTATTCATACATAAAAACCTACCTCATACGTAGAGTGTTCCTCCAATTCTTGACAATTCTCTTTGCTTATTGAAGACTACCTCTGATCCTCAAAATTATCTCTCTTCCTCACTTTTTCTCCCACACCACCTAATGCCTTCATGCATTTTATCTTCTTATATATCATGCTAAACATGCAATACAACTTCTCCAAGACCATCTCCACATTTGGAGTACCAATTTGATATTCTTGGCTCATAACTCTCTTATTCACATTGGAAAAATTTACACACACTCTTAGAACCATACAAGACCTATTACCAACATTCATTAACATTTAAATGTACACAACACCAAAACACAATGCCTAGTCTCCCAAATTCAAATTTCTAAATCCTAGGTTTTGGCATGAAAACTCTATAAGAGAAAATAACACACATCTCAAGACTCGTAATAGCTCCAAGACATATGTAAGGACCCTACAAGACCTCTAACACCTTATAAATCCAAAACTCTCCATGATTCGTATCCTATCTATGTCATTTCTTGATGCTCCTGCATTAGTTATGTTGACACCATATGATTGGTCTACAGATCCTAAGTAGATTCGTTAACCTATGACATGAAGTGGTAGGTTATAGTAATCACTACTGATGATGTAAATAAGTGTGATCTCATATGACCTTTATCACGTCACATTTAATAATTCATTTGTAATTGAGATGTTAATAGTATAGATCTCTAGCAACTTAACATGCAGTTAGTGGTAGAATTCAAAATGAAAAAGTGTGCAAGATAGACTATTCAGGTCTGAAAGGAGATCAAGTAGTGCAATGGAGAATCTATGTGGGACTATGAATGTATATTATTAGATGTGATAAATAAAATTTATTTTATCATGGAGGATAAGGATAAAGCTACTTGGTTCATAGAAGAACTGTGCTCAAGAATTAGATTTGTTATTGTATAGTATTAGTTTGAAACAAAGGTTGATGCTCAATTCATTGCATTAAGAGTAGAACAAATTAAAGATTATGGATATGCTCTAGTCAATGGATCCAAAGTAGAAGCAAAGATAGATGTTTTCATGAATATAATTGATGAGATGTATGAAAGTGATAAACCTAAATTAGGTTTATGGTGTATAAAGTATGGTCAAGAGGGGCATCATAGGAATGATTGTCCTAAGCTCAAGATAGAATTATGTGAATTCTATAGAGTCTTAGGGTACACAACTAAAAAATTTCATATGTTTTAATAGTTTATATAAAAGTCTTAGAGTTTTTATTATAATTTTTTTAAATTGACCAACGATGACGAAAATAGTTGTTGACCCTTGTAAGAATTAAATTAAAATATTACTAAGAATGTCTTAGTATTTGTAGCACAATAGTTACCCACTACAAAGTAAGGACTCCCAGGCCTGGAGGTATAAATGGTGAGTGTGCACAAAGTAGTCCTGGATGGATACCTTTGTCACCTCAATATCAATATCAACCCCAAGATCTAGCTAGCTGGACACCATCATCATCATAATACTAATATCAATCTTCATGGAATAATGTGAGCCCACAATAGTAAAAATCAAATTAGGTCCCTACATCACTAAAATAGATATAATGCACAACAACAACAACAAGGATGAGGATTTACTAGACAAGAATCACATGATTAGGGTTATGAATAGAATAAAGGAGGCTATAGAGGATGCTACAGAGGAGGATATTGAGGAGGCTATCAAGGTGGTCACAATAATGATAATTGACAAGCTCACCAACCCATCCAATGTTATTTGTGTGGTGAGTATAATAATTTTGTGTGAAATTATCCTACTAATCCTCATAAATAAGTATATTGTGTCTATTGTAGAGTGGAAAGGTAGCATCAAATGGAAGGTTACCCAGTATTGGAGAAGCAAAGAAAACAAAAATTAATGCACAATGAGAACATGATTAATGTGCAACCTAAAGAAAATGAATTTATATAAGCAATTACTAGATAGAAATGCGTAAAGAAAGGATTTCCTGCATTAGAAATTCCACAAGATTAAGGAATGAAAAATGTGTAATAGGATAAATATCCTAACATTATGATAGAGAAGGGATTGATGTATCAAGCTTGCATGTCATCCATGACATACAACAAAATAGTGCATCAAAAAGAGACACTACAACCATTGACACACATATGCATGGGAAAATTATGTGGATCATGAGGTAGGAAGGTATTGTGGCAAAACTCAATTTTTTTTTTTATAATTGCTCAGCATGTTACACAGTGAAGATATGTCCTAGAATATTACAAATAATTTGTATAGTCTTCTAGAGTGCACACAGAGGGGATAATAGTGTATCGACAAGGTGGTATGGTATGCTAAAATAAATAAACCATGGGATGTAGACTTATAAATGGACATTGAGCTTGTGGGATATGAAATCCCTAATTCAATATTTGAATTCAAGAGTACTATTAATATGATTCCTAGATTGACATGGGAGGCCATTGGTAGGCCAAACTTGAGCTACAATCATATCACCCTTAATCTCATAGACTATGGGTGGGTAAAACCAATTGGTCACCTCAAAGAAGTGGATATTAGAGTTATCGAGCTATGTTTGTGTGGTGATTTTGAAGTCATTGACATGAAGACAACCGAGACCCATTACCTTGCCTTAATTGGTAATAAATGGGCTTACGATGGCCAAATGACTATTAATACAGTGAGAAATCAAATAGAGGCTCATCAAGGAGATAAGATAGTTGTCATCCCTTTGAATAAATCTAAGCAGAAGCCTTACATTATTATGAAGGAACCAAAGTCACTGTATACCTATGATGATAATAGTTAGTTTAAAGTTGGCATAAATACACAAAAATGCATTGCCAGTTGTAGAGTGTCAGTTTTTAAATCCATAGCTAGAACCAAAATAGACAACAAAGTAGCCATTTTATAATCCCGGTGACAAAAAAGTCTCTAACTCCCAAGTTTTAATTTGAAAGTTGTACCTCTCCCTCAGTATGATCTCCTACTATTTTAGAGGTGGATTTATTATATAATGCAAGTGTAACACTAATGAATTATACAAAACCTACTACAGAGGTTGTTTTACCTTAAGAAACAACATCTTCCATAAGTGGTGATTTAGACACCCATATGTTGAACTGGGTTAGGGGAGATAATGAGTTTTAACGAGTAAATATGAGTGCAAAATTGCATGTTTGGACATATGTGACAAATATATATGACACATGATCTATTGTTACTTGGTAAATATAATTGAATTACAAGCATATTTACTCTAAGATTAGCTCAAGGAAGTTAGAACAACTCTAGACTCAATTACATTTATGTTTTTTCCTGAATGTAAGAGAGGGGTTGGAATTATTATAATGAATAGAAAGTTCACTATTCTAGAGATATTGCTCGATAACTATTGTTCTATGCTTTGATAATTTTAATAATAGAGATATTCAACTTAGTTTCTTATGGTTTTCATCTATGGGTGTTCATTGATTCACCTAGTTGGATGAATGTGAATGTCTTCTTTTCATGTTTTTGTTAATAATTTTCTGCCTCCAGCATAATTAAGCATAATATCTATGATTATTATAGTTTCTTAATTTAATAATCTATGTTTCCTTCATGAAATGATCTATTTCTTTGATTATCTATGTTTTTTTACATTTCATAATTTGATTTTTGCATATATCTCTGTAATTAGCATGTTTTGATGAAACATCAACAACCCACGCTAACAATGGTGTTGTGAGCCTAGAACATCATTAGCTAAGGAGATGCTATGATGGTTACCCAATCAAAAAGAAATGGAAAGTTGGTTAGAATAAAATATTCATAAATTTGTAGAGGTTAAGTGTGTGGATCCATCCTTAGGGGAAATGCACATTCAGCTAAAGGAGCGTGCATACCCAATCAAGAAAATTCCCTACCAATTGAATCCAAATATGAAACTTAAAGTGAAAGCTAAGTTGGATCACATGCAATAAGTTGGTATTATCTTTCATGTAGATATAGTCAACTATGTTAAAGCCCCATGGTCATGCAACCTAAGAAGAATGGTGAGATATGAATCTATAGAGACTATCACATTTGTAATGAGGATTGTGTCAATGATCCATTTCCTATTCCATTCACAGATGAAGTTTTAGAAGCGTTCGTAGGGCATGAAGTGTATTCTTTCATAGATGTCTTTAGTGGATATCATCATATCCCAATTGTATAAGAAGATAGGTCCAAAACTAATTTTGAAACTAAATGGGGTTCCGTTACATATAATGTAATGCCATTTGGTTTAAAGAATAAACATATGATTTTTTTCTAGAGTTGAATTTGATGCATTTAAGGATTTTATCCATGACTTTTTGGAAGTCTATTTGGACAATTGGGCAATGTTTTTGTTAGCATGGGTAAAGGACAATAAGATTTGATATAATTTGTCATTATTTATAATATAAGGGAAAATAAATGTATTAGTTTTCAAAAGGAGTTAAAGAGTCATGTAAGAGGAAGAGTCAAGGAAGAAGTGAAAAAGCCTTTAAAAGCAAATGTACGTAGAAGATGCAAGCAAGCCATTTTGGGTGAATAAGAAATATCATTTGGTCTCATTATGAGTTTCTTTATTCTTCTTCTCCATTTATCAATGGTTTTCATCATTCATTACTGTGATTTGAAATATGTTGGTATTACTTTAGTCTTACCACTAAACTCTACCAACAATGTGGCTATTGTTAAAGAGTATGCAAGTCTATTTAATTATTTTGGAGGTTTTTTATTTCCTAGTTTGGACCTTGTTGATCATCATTGATCATTGGTGTGTGGGGGGGTTGTATTGACACCACCCTTGTGTAAGACTTCATTGGCTTGGCAATCTCATTGAGTGGTCCTTGTCATTGGTGCATGTATATCCCCACACCATCATTTATACTTTTATCCTTGTTCCACTCCCATTGGTGGGAGAGTACTAGTTCAAAAAATGCATTAAGAGTAGATTTATGAGGAGCAGTTGGATGTAATAACAACTATAGTTTTGGATATTTTGATGCAATAATGATTGCAAAATTTATATGGCTTGGCCAAGCTATGAGGATTTTGTTGGCCTTTGTCAATCGTAAGATCATAATGGCTATAAGTTGCATGTTTGGTTGAAGATTTTATAGATATATAGGGTGAATTTATATAGAAAGACCATTTATGGTGGTATAGTGGGTGAGCATGTGTATGGATGATGCCAAGGGCAACATGGGGAATGGTTTACAAATGAGTGAGGGATTGTTAAAGCTTTATATGCAAAAGAAATAAGATAATAAGTTTTTATTTTTCTATTGATTGCATGTGTGACCATGTGAATCACTTTGATCTAAGTGATCGACCATTGTGGGAAGGTTTTGAGGGTGTATCAATCCTACTTGAGGCTTCAATGCCAACCAAAATCTAGAATGTAATTGGCCTTTGTGAGTTGCTGCAATAGGGTGTTGAGTTGTTTATCTTCAAACATCACCTAGTCACCTAAGAATTGTGTGACTAGTTTGGGGCAAGTACTATTGATAAATTATCATGCATTTACAAGCTAGGTGCTGAATTCTGTGTTATCCTCTCATGACTAAAAAACTTCATGTTCCAAATTTGAGGGATTTTGTGCAATTAACTCTTAGAACACAACTACACCTTCAATTTACTAAGATAATGATAGTTAAGCAACATCCAAAGACATTTCTAGTGGAATAGTATAAAGTGCCATGGATGTTTTGGGGGTTACTGACAAAGCTAGCATGAATTGTGTCAAAGGAAGTGAAAATGTTGTACATTAGGGGGATGTTGTGGGAACCTCCCATAGCCATTGGCTAAAGATCTAAGGTTTTAGTTGCACTGCTTCTTCCTATGCATCATTTTGTGTTAACCTCTTCCATTGTTCTACACACTCTACTTTTTCCTTGGCTTATGCCTCCTTTTATTTTATGGCTTTAGCTTCAGCTTCAGCCTTAGCCTTAGCATCTGCCTCAACTTGAGCTTTAGATTATGCATTGTCCTTATCCTTAGCTTTAACTTTATCTCTAGTTGTTTTCTCATTAGCTGCTTGATTTTTTACTCCTCTTGGGCCTTTTGTTCTACCTGAGCCCTAGCTAATGCCTCTACTTCATCTTTATTTTATTGCATAGCATATACTTCTTGTTGTTTTCTCTCTACTTCTTCATTTTCTTTTTATTTGCCTCCACTTCTTTGTCTTGCTTCTTGTAAGCTTATGCTTCTTTGGCTTGCTTTCACACAACCTCTACTTCTTTGGATTGCTTCTACATACCCTCTACTTCTTTAGCTTGATTTTGTGCAACCTCTAATTTTGACCTACTTATATGCAACCTCTACTTCTTCAGCCTACTTTTGGTGCTTCTCTTCTACAACTTGTTATTTTAATTGTTCTTCTTTCACAACTTCTTGTTGCTTGCTTTGTGCCTCTTGTGCATCTACTTGTTGTTTTGATTCTTTCTTATTTTTATTTTTCTCTTCTTTTCTCCTTTTCTCCTTAGTCCTCCTTTGCTACTCCTCTAGGTCCTCTGGTTGTTGCATAACTTAGATTTTGGCTTGGCCTATGGTAAAGTTCTTTCTTCAAGCTACTCCATTACCTCTGGTGCATGAAGATCGATAATGGATTGGGTTTCCTATGAGGATGTTGATTCCATAAACTTGCTTTTCCATAAAATTATCTTCTTCTTGGAGGTGGACAGAGGAGTGAGGGTCTTCTTGAGCTTCTTCACCAACTGGCCTTAGGGTTGTGGTTGAGCTTGTGATGCTTGCTAATTCACCGCTCTTCTATCTAGTCTCTAAAAGATATAATTCTTTCCTTTATTATTTGAGATGACCTTATTGAATGATGAGTCCTTGGCCTATGCATCAAGGCTAGAGGTGGACTCCCCTCTGTAAGTTTCTCTCCTGAATGCACAACAAAATATCTTATAACTGGATCCTTAGTGAATATTTCGGTTGCCAATTTATTTTGAGCTGCCTCCTGACCTACAACATCAAAATAATAAAAGGGGGAAGTTGAGTGATGTAAACCTAAAGGTCTTGTCTTACCTGATTATGCACTTGGTAGGTGAACACTACTTTCTAAAAGAAGAACTCCTTATTCTCCTCCTACTCATAGACTTTGTTGTTGATGTCTTCCAACATGGTCTTCAATAATGAATTCTCCTCCACTCCTATTTCTAGAAATTCACACTCACTTGTTATCCTTGGAATATGTGGATTGTCTAGTCAGGGCTTTATGTGATGTGTCCTCTTCTTGGGTGGTGGAGGTGAGGCTCACCATGTAGGTACCTTTCTATTGCCTTTGTCTTGCTAGCTGATGTTTGTTATGGGACTTGTGGATGTGCTTGATGTTGTTCTTGTCCTTGTTCTAGCATTCATTATTTTCATTTTAGAGGAATAGATTATATAGGTTCTACTGTTTATGTAGTCAGATATTTTTCTATCTCCACATTTCTACTTATGCATCCAACATTATGATGAAGAATGGTATTGCTATCACAGTTGGAGTGTTACTCATGCACCATGATCTGGATGTCATTGTGCAATTTTGTTACTAATGCATGTTGCCCTAGATATTACATGACATCTTGGGGTATTCAGGGGTGTGACCTAATCAAGGTTAAAGCCTCAATCCACCATGTGTTGAATCTACCTAGTTACTCATAATATTGTCCCATTTTTAGTCCATGCTATGTTTACAAAGCTGGTATTAGGCCAAAAATTTTTAGTGACATTAAATGGTCATTTCGATGATTTCCACTATGTGAAACATAGAAGTAATACCAAAAACTGATACTAGAATGTCTAGGAGGTAATTGTGAGTATCTTCTTAATATTGGTGGTTAGATCTGATGCTATAAAATCAAGCTAATTGAAGTCCTTATGCATGCATACCATATAATATGAAATATTGATAACCCATTTTGTTTTTGCTTGGCCTACGTTGTGTTTTCCAAAACCTCTTTGTAATGCATTCAACTAGAATACACATCAACACATCCTCTATGGAATCAATTGGTATTCCTCTACCTATCCTAGTCGTATACTTCTCCCTAGTGTTAGAATGCATGGGTGGAGCAATGGACTTGTAGGGGAGAAAGGATTTTCTATGGGTTGGAAGGCATATTGCTCAAGCCATGGTATGTGGAGTGAACCAAATTGTGATATCTTATGTAACTCCAACTCACTTTTTATTTGGTGTGAAGCTTGAGGTTGATTGTCCTTCTCCTTTGGTTGATGCTACTTCATGTCGACAACTTGTTGGCAACCTCATCTATCTTATGCACTCTAATCTTGACATTTTATATGTAGTGGGCATGGTCTATAGATTTATATAGGAACCACATAGGCTGCACTTTTAAGTAACAAAATAGATTCTCTACTACATTTAAGGTACTCATAGTTTTGGGATTCACTATGGAACAACCATTGATGTTGACTTGATTGGGTATATATATTCAGATTGGTTTGGCGATATTCAAAATTATAATTCTACTTAAGGCTATAATTTCTCTCTTGGTTCAAGATCAATTAGGTCAAGCAAGAAGCATAACTCTGTTGTTTTATCATCTACAGAGGTAGAATATAGAGAAGTTGTTAATGTTATCATTGAGACTATTTGGCTTCAGGTAATTTTCATTGAGTTCAGTATTTAGGTCTGATGACCAATAGTTATCTTCTGTGACAACCAAAGCACAATCTAGCTTTGCAAGAATTTGATTCTCCATCAACAGACCAAACATATTGAGATTCAAATGCATTTCACTTGAGAGCTTATCCATGAGCAAGTCATTGATCTCCACTACATCCAAACTAGGAAACAAATTGTTGATATGTTCACCAAACTCTTCACTAAGAGTAAATATCTTTATTTGCGAGCTCTTCTTGGGGTTTGAACAACTTTGTCATCCTCTTCTAGAGGGGTTTTTCTATGTACTTGGGTACCGAAACCTAATTCTACCTCTCACCTAAGTTATGCTTAAAGTCGGGGGGGTTTGGGGGGTGTTAGTATAGGTTTTTATTCCATTTAATGATTTTTACCTACACATGTTTAGCTTAGTTAGGTCTTATTTTAGGTCATTGGGGAAGATAATCCCACATTCATGAGAATGTGTGGTCATGTCTATCTTCCACCTATATATGTACCTTTTATAAATGTATTTTTACTAATAATTAAATCTTTCAATTATTGAAGACTTGTTTCTTTTGGCTCATGTTTGATTTCACTTCTACAATAAGTACCTCTTCTACATTTTTTTTAGTGCGTATTTTAAAGATTTGTGCTTCGTGTTTATTCAGACTTCGATCCTCGTTTGTGGCCTAATCCAACACAACCCTTTCAATTAGCACATCAACTATATTTTCACCTAAAATTCTATGAATGCTAGGGCATGGGTTTCGACTAACGTGTCTTTTTAAAAATATATATATTTTTGTTAAAATTATAACTTAACTCAAAAAAATTCAAATTAAATTTTTTAATTAAATACCAAAAAATATCTGAATTTTACAAATTAAAAATATATTTATATAATTAAAAATTTGTTTTTTAACTAATAAAATATAAAATAACCATTGTTTAATTTTTTTTGGTTTAAAAAATAAACTATGTAACAAACTTTACATTTGACAAATAAAATAACATGTTTAAATCTACTAACAAAGTTGAAGAGTATATTATCTATCTTATGGAGGATAAAAGGAAGTCTTTACTTTTGATCTTCATTTTAAAAAATCCATAGAAAAGTATATTATATTGTTTAATTATTCATGATTAATTATATGATACATTACATAAGTTTTTTTTTTTAAAATTGCATCAAAATTTTAAATATTTTTTAATGAAGATTTTAAATCTTATTTCTTATAAAGGATTACAGAAGAATGATTGAAGGATAGAATGAGAGTGCGGAAAAGGTGAGAGGAAACTTTTGGACGAACACTGATAAGAGAGAGAAGACATAAAGCTAGCCCAAACCCTAGGCTCCTTTACTACCACTAGTCTTCAATGAGGCTTAAGAATGTGATAAGGCAGTGTGAAGGTGATATTTGCCCAGATCTGGGATATAATGAAATAAAGAAGGATGCATCACAGGGTTTAGAAATGGTTCAAGATTTTAGAATATGAAGGGAGCTTGCGAGCAGAATGATGAGGAAATGGTTTTAGATAGATTTGTTGATGCCCTCAACAAGGACTGCAACGATGAAGTGATTCCAAGCATTCAAAAGGAAAAAAGTGCCACTATGAAAGAGGACCTGTCCAATGTTGAAATAGGTAAAACCCTTGAATTTTTGCTTTTGGATGAAGTTATTAAGGTTATAAGTGAATGCCAAAATCATTTTGTCATTTTATTGTTCTTAAGGGGTGTTCCTTATGAACTTGATTTTTATCGATGGGCTAGAATGAATTAGAAAAATAGAGGTTGGGAAATTGAATCCTTAAGAGGGTTAGGGAAAGGATATGTATCCTACACCTTTAAACAAGTAGAACATGCTCAAGCAGTGCTTCAATATGGCACTTGGGTTATTTGTGGACAAGTCTATTAAATGCAAACCTGGAGCTTTGATTTCCATCTTGAAGGGCCATCCAGATCCAGATATCCTATGTGAATTGAACTACCTTATCTAATTTTAGCTTTCAGACCTTTTTTGAATGATATTATGTCCCAGTTGGGTAAAGTCATCTGGTGCAAACTTAATTTTGATAAGTTCACTAGCTTAAGAGTGCATCCTAGGGTTTGTGTGGAAGTAGATTTGGATAAATAGTTGCTTGAGAATATCAAGCTGATTGGCCTTGGTTTTGAGTTAGAACATCCATTAGTATATTTAAATAAGACCAATGCATGTTTTTTTTTGTTGGAAGGACATTTAATATGAGATTGCCCTATTAGGAAAAGCAGATATATCCAACCTTCCCTAGTTTTTGCCTCAGTCCCTCAAGGTTCTCTGTCACTTTCTCAGCCTTTACCTAGTCAAGGATAAGCCTAATCCTGTTAAACCTTTTATTGCTTCCCCTAATAGTCATATAAATCAGCCATCTATTGAGCCACTATCTAATGTTGTTTCATCCTTCAAAGATGCAGTTATGTTTGATGAATGGAAAGTAGTCAGAAAAAGGAAAGAACCTTTTAGCCCTTCTATTCCCTTAGTTTCTCATTCCTATTCTCATGCTAGAATTCCTTCTTCCTCTCCTACTTCTCAAATGTAGAATGTAAATAAACCCATCTCTTCTTCTTCATTGTCTATCTCCCAAGATCAATTTCATAAAAATATATCTTCCCCCAGACATAGGCCAAGGTCCCCCTCTTTAACTACTAGAGATACTCATTATGAAGATCACTAGGTTACTCTTGCCAATCAATTTGATATGCTACCTCAAGAAGATGATCTTATCCTATCATCTTTGCCATGAAGTGCAATGTTCTATCATGGAATGTTAGAGGGATTTCTCTCCCTCACCAAAATTTTTAAGTTAAGGAAGCTATTATCAAAAGGAAGCCTGATATTTTGTTTTGGCAAGAAGTCAAAGTTAGTGGCAGTCGGCTTGAGGCTTCACTATTTCATATATGGAGAGATGTCATTTTTCTACATACATCTCATAGTGAGGGCAAAGGAGGTGCTATTATGGGAATATCTCCATGGTTAAAAAAGCATATTATTGATAAAGGGGAGGACCCCTCACACAATTATGTCTGGGTCCTTATATTTATCAACGGTTTATCCATAGGTTTATGTTCTATGTATGCACCCAATAATGCAAAAGATCATAATGTCATCTGGGAATGGATGTCCAAGCATTTAACCAATCTTGATTGGGTCCTAGGTGGTGATTTTAATATGGTTAAACATTAAAATGATCGTAGTTGGTCTAATTAGGCTAGACTCAACAATGAGGAATTTGATAAATGGTTATTTTGCCACAATTCCTTGGGCATTATGGATCCTATTTTTTATAAAGCTTCCAGCCATGTTAATTATTGGTATACTTGGACCAATTGCAGATTAAGAGGTGAAAGGAAATTAAGTAGACTTGATAGGTTTTATATATCTTCTAACCTGCATTTGGTCCAGGCTGCATTGGGCAATTTGGTTCAAGTTGATTATTGTACAACCCTTTTAGATCATTTTCCTATATTTTGTACCCTTTCTACTTCTCAAATGGCCATCACTAAACATGCCCTTCCCTATAAATTGAATATATCTCATCATAAGAATCCTGATTGTTTAGCTACTCTGAAGGGTATTTGGGATTCTACCTCCAAGCCTCAAGATGGGGGATCATGGATTGAATGGTGGTGTTCTATTATTTCTCAATGTATCTTGTTTTTACGTGATTTTGGTAGGAGAATGGCCTAGAAGCATAGACGAAGAGAAAAAATGCTTAAAGGCAAATTAGAACATGTAAGAAAATAGCTAAATGTAGATCCTAGTAACATTAATATTCAAGCTTCTATTGCTGAGATTGAGACACAGTTGCGTAATCTTGATAACTATAGAAGTATGGGGGCTAAAATCAAATCTTGCCTTCATTAGATTAAAGATGGTAACAAAGGCTCTAGTTTTTTCTTTAATTACTTGAATTATAAACACAAAAAGGAAAAAATTATTGCTATCAAGGATGATCAGGGATCTTTGCATATGAATTCAAATGAGATCAATTTGCTTTTTCAAAAATACTATGCAAATCTATTTAGTGAGGATCATCATTGGGATGATTTGCCACACTTGGAAGATATTGTCAAAGATTGCATTCCTAACTGAATTGACTTTGGTTACATCCAATTTTGGATAAGATGTTATCTATAGAGGACCTTGAGCATGCTCTATTCTCTGTGGCTTTGAACAAAAGCCCAGGTGTAAATGGGCTTCCAGTGGAATTTTATCATGCTATGTGGTCTCATATTAAAGAGGATTTCTATAGTTTTTATCTAGGGGCCTTCAATAAAGGTTCATTAGGTCCTATTATTAACAAAGGAATTATCAAACTTCTACCTAAAGAAAGAAATGAGGACTCCATCTCTGACTGCCAACTGGTTACCTTAATAAATACTTCTTATAAAATTATCGCTAAGGCTTTAGCTAGGCAAATTAAACCTGTGGTTCAAGACATAGTAAGACTTGAACAAACTAGTTTTATAGGGGGTAGATTTATCCTTGATAATTTAATCCTTGCTTGGGAGGTGAGTGAATGGGTGAAACAAACTAGTCAAAATGCTTTGATGGTCAAGCTTGATTTTGATAAAGCCTACGATAGAATACATTGGAGATTTATCCTCAATATGTTACAATGGCTCAGTTTTGGTCCCAGAATTTGTGATCATGTTCAAATGTTGTTTAAGGATGCTAATGCTCAATTAATTGTTAATAACCATATGTCAGATCCTTTTGCTCTACATCGCTCTATTAGATAGGGTTGTCCACTTACTCCTTTTTTATATGTTCTTACAACTGATGCTCTTGGTTATTTATTACAAAAGGCTAAACAATTGAATCTTATATCAGGCATATCTATTCCACAAAATACCTATGTGATTAATTCCCACTTTGCTGATGACAGTATGCTTTTTTGTCAAAATTAATAATACTCTTGATATATTGGATCTTTATTGCTCGATTTCAGGTTCGTAATTAGCCCATGAAAAAATTGAGTTTTTATTGATTCAAGATGGCCTTGTCTCCCAATGGATTCCTAAAGAATGGAAACAGATTAAACATGGTGAGATCACACAATACTTGGGCATCCCTTTTGGTCTAGGTGTCTCTCTTAGTGAGATGTGGAAATGGTTTGCTAATAAACTCAAAATCAAACTCTTTAATTGGGGTAATAAGTTTCTTTCATTGGTTGGTAGAATCCAAGTTGTTAATAAAATATTCCTTGCATCTCATGTTTATTTCTCTTCATGTTGGATGCCTTTAAACAAAGGGTATGAGGATTTAAATAAGATCTCTCGTCAATTCATCTAGTCCAAATGAGATGGCAATTCTAGGTTTAAATATACCTCATGGTCTCATTGTATACAACCAAGAGGGAGAGGTGGATTGGGTGTTATTGATCCCAAAACACAAGGAATATGTTTAGCAGCTAAATGGATTGTCAGAGTAGTTGAAGGCGAAGAGCCTTAGAAAATTTTGGTAAGATATAGACTGAAATCTACTATTGTTAAAAGCAAATGGTAGGAAGTTAGTTGGTTAGATAAAATACTTCTTGCGCCTTTCTTTTGCACCAAGGCATCTCCAGCTTTACAATCCATTTGGAAGGCGTGATAAAAGGTTAGTCATTTTCTTAAGTGGAAAGAAGCATCTTTACATCATGGGTTTAGTTTTGCCACTTCATTCATTTGGTGGAATAGACATGTCTAGTATTATGACCAACCTTTCGCTATGGTATTTCCTAACCAGGGTTATTTGTTATTAAAAAAAGGAGTTCATCATTTTAATGATATCTGGGACTTTAACTCATTGAATTAATTATCGTGGGTCTCTATTAAGGAACGCTTTATGCTTAATAAGAAGCTTGAAGGATTTATAGTTTTTGTTCATTCCTTAGTCTTTGAAAATCTCATAATAAAAATGTGCACTCCAATTCAAGGCAGTTTTTTTAAGGATTGGCAATGGCTTACATATGGGCATTTTAGTCAATTTCCCTTTAAGAAAAAATATCTTTCACTTCTTCCTCGAATGGATCTTAATCCATGGCTAAATCAAAAGTGAAAATGTAAATTTAAGAACAATTCTTGGATCAGGCTAAACGCTCAAATCTAGAATTCTAAAGCTGATGAGAATATAAAAATCATGGCATGGAAAATTCTACACTCTAAGCTTCTTGTAGAAGATACACTGAAGTGCATCTTAGTGCAGCATGTTAAATGTACTTTATGCACCTATAAAGAAACTATGAAGCATATTTTTTGGGATTGTTGATTTGTTAAAAAACAATGGTTTGTTGTTTTTAAAAATCTGCCTGCTATTTGTTGACGTAGTGGATTACACCCGGGGTAGGAGGCCAAGCTCTTGCCTTTCCACACACAATAATGGAAACTCCCCTCTTGCTTGTGGGACCCGTGAAGATGGAGGGGAGAGTCTCTAGATAAGGGCTAGCTCCCTCTGATGTATCTTTTGGGCCCTGGTTTCTCCTACTGCTAACAAATAAAATGAAAAAAGTGGGGGATGAAAAGGGAGAGAGAGATGCTAAAAACAAAAACCTAAGCCTAAAAAATGAAAAGGTGATACACCAGAAAAGTTGACCCACCCAGTGCGAATATACACTTTTCACCAAAAAGAAGCGCCCATACACTTGATCTGAAGTGGGAAGCTCTTCTGCAACAGTCAACTAGGGGTCTGTGGAAATATAGGGAGAAAGAAATTACCAGAGGCGTCCTCATACACACTTATGGCAACCTATTCATAGGCACCTACATTCCCCTAGGAACACTTCTCGCAGACCTGCAGAAAGGAGACTTCACAATGCACTAGACATGCTGTAATCGATCTGTGAGAAGCATGAAAGACAATGACTTAATACAAAAGAAGAATACAGACATATACTTTAAAGTGCAAGTCTAGATAGAGGTAAAAATGCTAAGGTTTGATTCAAGGTAAAAACTGGCAGAGCTCTGCCTTACAAGCCTGAGAGATTTTTGGGCAGAGTTTTGCCTCAAGGCTAAGAGAGTCCTCCTTCTCAAATGAGAAGTTTACAATATATAGAAAGAAGAAGAGAACTTGGTGCTTTCTGGGAAAGACTTTGGCACTCTTTTTGCAAGCTAGCCCATGTGTGCTCTGAGCCTTGGGGAGAGGGAGCCGTTTGATTGTTGGTTCCTACTTTGACTTTGGCATCCCAACCTTAAGTGCAAGTTGCGCCTTTTCTCTAGGAACAAACTGCTCTCTTCAAGGCATTTGCGTGGCTTGTCTACTTATAAATACAAACTGGAGAAAACAAGCTACATTGTTTACTGTTTGCACCATTTGGTGACCACCTTGCAAGCATTGTTCCAACTGCAGGAATAAATCCTTGAGTTGATACCTCCTCTCGCCACTTGGATGCTTTGTCTGTTTTTTGCCTTGTCTCATCTTGGTTTTGTCTCTTTTCATTCCTTCAGCCCTCAGGGACGGTCTTTTGGTGGGTCACTGCATTCCTTGGGCTCTTTTCATGGATGGCGCTCAGGCATTTTGAAAACAAACGGCTATTTCACCGTCTTAAATTTGACATCTACGCACCCATCACTATGTTTGAATACCCAACGGCTAGTTTTCCATGTTCAACTTTGACATCCTCAGGCCCATCACCCTTGGACCTTCCTTCGGCTTTTCTGCTTCAGCCCCTTTCCCTGTGGGCTTTTTCTGCGAGCTTTTTTCCACAAACAAAAAGTCTGCAAGAATTGCCTTGTGACTTTGCCTTCAAAAATTTCCTCTCAGGCTTTTTGCTCGTGATTTCCCCGAATTCCTTCAGACTTTTTGTCCGAAGGAAATCCTTCAGACAAAAGTCTGAAAGAATTCATGACTTTGCCTTAACAAAATTTTGAAAGATCTTAGCCACTTCTTTGTGGCCTCTTTGAAGTGTTCCCTGCCCTCCGCAAGGGCTCTTGAACCCAGAATTGCCCTCCGCAAGGGCACTTGTCTTCCGACTTTAGGACACTCCCTTGAACCAAGCCGTTGAACCGACCGATTGAACCAAAAACGGTTCAACGGTTCAACACTGTGCACCACTCATTTGTTGAACCTGCCACTTGAACCAAACACTTGAACCCAGAAAGGTTCAACGGTTCTTTTGTTGGGGATCAACCAACAAACTTGATTACTATTATGTAAGCAACTAAACACGAAATTAAACCAGAATGATAAGTAACTAGAATCAGAAACAATAAAAAATAAGAGATACAAGAAACCACCCTAAAAACTTGTATTAAACTCTTCACAAAAGAAAATACAATGAAGAAAATCACACTTTCTTCTCACACCTCTCAAATGTACAGATCTCTTTCCCTCAAGAGTTCTCTCTCTCAATTATAATCAATTCCAACAACCTGGATTGATACACATATACAATTGTACTATTCCACACTAAGCTATGAAGATCTAATCCTATTATAAAGAATTAGGGATCATGAGCAATGCATTCACAACCATTAGATGCACCTCTTAATCAAGGGTTCAAATCAGTCCTGCCAAAAATAGAAACACGGACTCAATACCAATAGTTAATCTAATCATGCAAACAATCTGTTCATCCATGAAAATAGACTTTCTGGATGCACATGTGACCGACGTCGGTCCCTACCTATCTGCACATGACCGATGATCTGTAACTGACGCCGACAGCTCCTAGTCAACACCTGACTGACGTCGGTCGCTCCTGACCGACGCCGGTAACTGTGTAACTCCAGCAACCTATAATTTACTCATTTGGTGAAGCTTTTAGCTCCACACCTCAACAATCTCCCACTTGGAGATAAACAACTGCACTAGTACCTGTACAACATCTTCTAGCTTCTCCATCTTCAAACTCAATCTTGAAGACCAACAAAAGTTGAATGAAGATTCAACTTCTCCTTTGTTATCGGCTTTGTTAACATATCAGCAGGGTTCTTATCTGTATGAATCTTTTTCAGCTTCAACTCACCATCCTCCAATACCTGTCTTATGAAGTGGTACCTAAGCTATATATGTTTGGTTTTTAAATGAAAGGCTGAATTCTTAGCCAAATGAATTGCACTCTGAATATCATTATATAATCTGCAACTCTCTTGCTCCTTTCCCAACTCTTCCCTGAACCGTGTCATCCATATCATCTCTTTGCTAGCCTCTGTGACTGCAATATATTCTACCTCTGTAGTAGACAAGGCAACAACCTTCTGCAACTTTGAAATCCAGCTAACCGCCGTTCCACCAATAGTGAACACATATCCTGTGGTGCTTCTCCTGCCATCCAAGTCACCTGCCATATCCGAATCTACATATCCATGTAGAGAAGTGTTTGACCCACCATAGCACAAATGCCTACTACTAGTCCCTCTTAGATATCTGAGAATCCACTGAACTACTTTCCAGTGTTCCTTCCCTGGATTGGCCATATACTTACTGACAACTCCCACTGCTTGAGCAATATTCGGTCTAGTACATACCATTGCATACATTAAGCTCCCAACTGCGGAAGCATATGAAACTTTTCTCATGTACTCTACCTCATCATGTGAATTAGGACAATGTTCTTTACTCAACTTGAAGTGTCCAGCCATAGGTGTGCTTACCAGTTTTGCATCCTGCATATTGAACCGTTTCAACACCTTGTTCACATTATTCTCTTGAGACAAAATCAACCTGTGATTTTTCCTATCTCTCTTAATACTCATGCCAAGGATTTTCTTTGCTGCTCCCAAATCCTTCATGGCAAATGTGTGAGCTAATTTCACCTTAAGCTCAGAGATATCCTGCATGTGTGATCCTGTAACAAGCATATCATCTACATATAGCAACAGGATAATATATCTACCATTATTCAATCTCTTAAAATAAACACAATGGCCAGATTGACATCTACTATAGCCATGCTCAGTCATAAACCTGTCAAATCTCAAATACCATTGTCTAGGAGCTTGCTTGAGGCCATACAAGCTTTTCTTCAATCTGCACACAAGTTTCTCCTTACCTTTGACCTCAAATCCTTTTGACTGATCCATATATATTTTTGCATCCAAATCTCCATGAAGAAACGCTGTCTTAACATCAAGCTGCTCAAGATGCAAATCCTCAATAGCAACTAAAGACAATACAGTCCGAATAGAAGTCATTTTAACTATAGGAAAAAAATCTCACCAAAATCAATACCTGGTTTTTGTGCAAATCCTTTCACTACCAACCTAGCCTTATATCTCATCTGTCCATTCTCTCCTTCCTTCAATTTGTAGATCCATCTATTTTTTAGTGTTCTCTTTTCCGCTGGCAACTCAACCAAATCCCATGTTTGGTTCTCTTTCAAGGAATCAATCTCCTCATTCATGCCAAGCTCCCACTGATTCTTGGATTCCACATGTATTGCTTCATCAAAACTCTCTGGTTCTCCACCATCAGTGAGCAATAAATAGTATAATGAAGGGGAATATCAAATTGGAGGTTTACTTACCCTTTTTGACCTCCTGATGGGCGTCTGAGACTCATTCACAACATGCTATCCGCCCAAATTCTCTGACAGTGACCGTTCTCGGTCACCTCCAGCCCTGTAACTGACTGACGTCGGTTTCACATGACTGACGTCGGTTTCTTCATGACCGACGTCGGTCACTGTCTGACCAACATCGATTCCTGTATTGCCGATGTCAGTTCCTTCCTGACCAATGTCGGTCTCTGTGTTTTCCTGTCTGTGATTATTCTTTCTCGCGACCTCATTTTAGACCGTCACCTCGTCTAATTCAACATTGCTCTGCTCAGATTGATTCAACTTCTTCAGTTGATCACTATACATCACTTTCTCATTGAAAACAACATCACGGCTCTTAATTATTTTGTTAGTTCCTAGATTTCAAAACCGGAATCCGAAATCATCAGAGCCATAACCAATAAATGTGCACCTCATAGACTTAGCATCCAACTTCTTTCTATTTTCCTTATCAATGTGCACAAAAGCTTCAGAACCAAAAACTCTGAGAAATGAGAGATCTACCTTTTTACCTGTCCAAGCCTCTTCTGGGATTCCACCATCCAGAGCTATAGAGGGTCCTCTGTTAATCAGGTAAATTGTAGTATCTATAGCTTTTGCCCAAAACTGTAAGGGCAAACTAGCATGCAACCTCATACACCGTGCATGCTCCATTATTGTTCTGTTCATCCTTTTAGCAACTCCATTTTGCTGAGGTGTCCTTGGAACTGTCTTTGCCTGCGTATTCCATTCATATAACAATACCAGTTGAACTTGTAGCTATAAAATTCACCACCATTGTTAGATCTAAGGCACTTCAATTTCCTGCATGTTTCATTCTCAACTAAAGCTTTTCAAATCTTAAAAGTGTCAAAAACATCAGATTTCTTCTTTATGCAATAAACCCATACCTTTCTTGTAGCATCATCAATGAAGGAAACATAATACTGTGATCCTCTAGTAAAAGCAACCTGAGCTGGTCCCCACACGTCTGTGTGAACAAGCTCCAACTTGTGCTTCTTCTTTGTTGACCCAGTCTTGAGAAAACTCACTCTCTTCTATTTCCCAAAAATACAGTGCTCACAAAAATCTAGATCTATGCTTTTCAAATCTGAAAGTTTACCTTTTGACTTAAGAATAATCATTCCCTTATCACTCATGTGGCCCAGCCTCTGGTGCCACAACTTTGCATCTACATCTGAAGTAGATAATATAGAAGGAGAATTATCAGTAACCCAATTACATAAATAGAGAGTACCTACTCTCTTACCTCTGGCCAATACAAGTGCACCCTTGGTAACCTTCCAAGATTCAGCTGTGAGAGTTACTGTGTAACCCTCATCCCCCAACTTTTCTGCAGAAATCAGATTCCTCTTCAGGATGGGAACATGCATAACATCTATTAACACCCATGTGTTGCCATTCTACATTTTCAGCTGCACTTTTCCTTTGCCAATAATTTTACAAGGCTTATCATCCCCTAAATAAACTATTCCAAAATCTCCATGGACATAGTCACTAAAATATTATCTATTTGGGGTTGCATGGAAAGAGGCACTAGAATCTAAAACACAAGATTCTATATTATTATGCAAAGAGAATATAAGAGCATCTTGTGCAACAATACCTGCAACTTTTGCTTCTTCTTTACCTTCATGCTGATTGTATTCTTTAGGTTTTGACCAGCAATCTTTGCTTATATGCCCTATCTTTCCACAGTTCCAGCAGGCTATCTTCCTGCCATTTTTGGATTTGGATCTACCTCTCATCTTTGACTTAGACCTTGATCTCCGATGCTTGCCCTTCTCTTTGCCTTTCACTGCTTTCAAAACTTAAAGTGTTCCCTGATATTTTTGCTCTACTTTTTCTGCAAATTTTTTCATTCAAGATTACACTAACAACATCATCTACTTTTAAAATATTTGAAGCAGATGCAGTATTACTAACTGCCATTACCAAGCTATGCTAGCTTTCAAGTAAAGAGCATAATATTAAAAGAGCCTTAATTTCATCATCAAAAACTATTTTGACTGAATTTAATTGATTTACAATTCCATGAAAATCATTTAGATGATTAGATACAGATCCACCTTCCTACACTTACAAATTAAATAACTGCTTCATAAGATATACCTTATTTGAAGCTGAGGGTTTTTCATATAAAATTGTTAAAGTAGTCATTAACTCTACCGTTGACTTTGCCTGTGATAAATTAGATATCACAGTAGATGCCAGACTCAATCTTATAGATCCAAAAGCCTTTCTATCAAGAACTTCCCATTCTTCATCTTCCATGTCTGTGGGCTTCTTTGAAACCCCACCTAATGGTAATTATAGATCTTTCTGATACAGATAATCTTCTATCTGCATCCTCCATAATTGGTAATTCTTGCCATTAAACTTCTCCATTCTCAATTTACTTTTTTCTGTCATTGCTTTCTCCCACTCAAACAGAAACTCCTGTGAGTGACCTGTAATCAAAAAATACTAACTAGATCTGAAACCCCTGTTAGTCAACCTGAGCTCTGATACCACTTGTTGGGGATTAACCAACAAGCTTGATTACTATTATGTAAGCAACTAAACACGAAATTAAACCAGAATGATAAGTAACTAGAATTAGAAACAACAAAGAATAAGAGATACAAGAAACCACCCTGAAAACTTGTATTAAACTCTTCATAGAAGGAAATACAATGAAGAAAATCACACTTCCTTCTCACACCTCTCAGATGTACAGATCTCTTTCCCTCAAGAGTTATCTCTCTCAATTACAATCAATTCCAACAACCTGGATTGATACACATATACAATTATACTGTTCCACACTAAGCTATGAAGATCTAATCCTATTATAAAGAATTAGGGATCGTGAGCAATGCATTCACAACCATTAGATGCACCTCCTAATCAAGGGTTCAAATCAGTCCTGCCAAAAATAGAAATGTGGACTCAATACCAACATTTAATCTAATCATGCAAACAATCTATTCATCCATGAAAATAGACTTTCTGGATGCACATGTGACCGACGTCAGTGCCTACCTGTCTGCACATAACTGACGTCGGCTGATCTGTAATCGACGTCGGCTGATTTGTAATCGATGTCGGCAGCTCCCAGTCGACACTTGACCGACGTCGGTCGCTCCTGACCGACGCTGACGACTGTGTAACTCCAGCAACCTATAATTTACTCATTTGGTGAAGCTTTTAGCTCCACACCTCAACAAATTGTTCAATGCTTTGCGCCATTTGTTGAACTTTGCCGATTAAAACCAAGCCCCTTTGAACCTTCTGCAATGAACCAAGGCATTGAACCAAGCGATGAACCAAGGCGATGAACTCGCCGATTGAACCAAGGTGTTGAACTCTGCCGTTGAACCAAATCGTTGAACCAAGGCGTTGAACTGGTTCAATGGTTCAAAGGTGCTAACTCTTGGAAAGATTGTCTTTGAACCACTCTTCCAACCTTAAGGAAAAGTGTCTTTGAACCATTTTAGCTCTCTTTCCTTATGAATTTCTTCAGACAAGAGTCCGAAGAAGCTTTGTAAAACCTTGCACTCTCTGAACTGGTTCTTCAACTGCCGAAAGACTACCCCTGCAGAGTTCGTAGAAATGGACCTGCAGAGTCTGTAGAAATTCTGCAGAGCCCATAGAAATGGACAAATTCATGCAAAATCAAAAAATGAAATGGCCCAGAACATCAAGGACAGAAGGGGACCGATTTTTGGCCTGTTAGGCAAAAAATGGTCAACACTATCTTTGGCCATCAATTAACATGGAAGGAAGCATTACTGGGATTTGGATTACATAATAATTTGATCGCTGATTCTATCAGATAGGGCATTTTAATTCATTTATGGAAAATCCGATGTTTAGTAGTATTCTCTAATGTTAAATTACATCCAGAATCAGTGCTTCTTCGGCTTACTCTGATATCATTTTGTGGATTGCTTCCTTGTTTTCGTATCTACAAGGCTTATCCAAGAAGAATATCTTGTTTGGTTATCAGCTCGAGCAAATCAAATCTCAAATTGTGCAACTTGCAAAGGCTCAAGCATTGAACACAAAGCTGGTGAAAAAGTTAAGTTGGCATGAGCAGTGTATCATTTCATAATGGCGTTTCTGTTGTTTATCCTGTAACATTTTTCTGTGCGCTGTAGTTATCATGTTTAGTCTTTACTCTTTTGGACAGTGTTTCCCTGGCCAAATTGTTCGCCGTTTTAATTTGACTTCCTTGTATTCTTCCCCTTGCAACATTGCTGCGTCTCTCTTTTGTCATTTGCATTTCTTCAATATAAAAAAAAAGGATTAAAAAAGAAAATCCTAAATATTGAACATCAAAATTTTACCCAATTTTTTCAATAAAACTATGTAATGTAAAAACGTAAAATCTTTTATTTGATACATATTTTTAATTATAGAGCATAATATTGCTCAAAATGAATATAACGACCCAAAAGGGCGAAGTATTCCATGTATGACGCAACATGGCATTAGACTCGAATATTGTTTTGACATGATCTCCAATATATGACAACGATAAAATCCAAACGCATCCAAAAATATTCGGTCCAATACCATAAAAAAAACGAATTTTAATCCTGTTCACCAGTTGGCATTGTTAATATAGGCTTTTGAATCACTTTCACCAGTTGCGTGTGCTGATATAAGTTTTCTGAATCACTTTCATCATTTGGGTAATTCTGGTATGGGGATTCGGAATCATTTTCATCAGTTGGGTATGTTAATATAGGGCTTCTGAATCACATCACTTTCATTATCCAAATAATAATGTCACAAGCATTCTGAATCACTTTTACCAGTTAGGTATACTAACATAGGACTTCTGAATCACCTTTACCAGCTGGGGAAACTGGGGAAACTGATATAGGGCTTCTGAATCGCTTTCACCAGTTGGACATACTAGAAAAATCATCATGAGCATAGCCATAAAGCCTCGTATTGCCATCGTTGGTGCAGGAATGGCAGGCCTCTCTGCTGCAAATAGGCTAATGGAGGCCTGCAGAACGAGAGATGGTTCCACTCCCTTCGATATTGTTGTTGTGGAGGCAAGCAGTCGAGCTGGGGGAAGGATATGCAGTGCTGAATTCCATGGTGAAAATGTGGAATCAGGTGCTACCTGGATTCATGGCATTGAAGGAAGCCCCATTTATGCCATTGGGAAGCAGATTGGTGCCATGGACGAAGGGGTAAAGCCATGGGAGTTCATGGATGGATATCCTGACATTCCTGCCATTGCTGAAGGTGGGTTAATTGTTCCTCCTTCTGTGGTTGAGCCAACGGTGAGTTATTATAGGCAAATGATGTCTATGGTACAAAAACAGTTCAAAAATGGCATAAATTTGGCAGATGGAGTGGAACAGCCCGAGATTGAGGATTTGACTACGGGTTGTAGAAGCTTGGGGGACTATTTGAGAAAAGGGTTGAAGAAATATTTGGAGGAAGCTGATAAGAAAAATCAATCCCAATCTCCTTTCCCATCTGCTGATTTGGGAACACTCAATTGGGATTTGAGGTCACTGCAGGAGGCTGTGTTTCGTAGTCAGAGTAATTTGGAGAGGACTATGACTGCTGCAGCTGATTTGGATAATGTGGATTTGGAAGCTAATAGGGAATATAAGGAGTTTCCAGGGATGCATATGCCTATACCGAGGGGGTTTTTCAGTGTGGTGAATGAGCTTGTGAGTAGGCTGCCTGAGGGGAGTATAATATATAATGCTAGAGTTGAGGGCATAAAGTGGAGTTGTGAAGGGAGAAGGAGGGCTGTGTTGTTAAAAGGGCCTGATATTGAGGCTGATCATGTGATCCTGACTGTTTCATTGGGTGTGCTGAAATCTTGTATAAAAGGTTGCAAGAAGAATGATGTCGATAGTGGGAAGGATGTGGCAGAGGGCCTTGGGCTTGGTGGGTTTCAGCCCCTATTGCCATCATGGAAGGTTGATGCAATTAGGAGGCTTGGGTTTGGAGTAGTGGACAAGGTACATATGCACTTTAGTTCTGCTGTTTCAGATGTAACAGGTATCATATTTGTATTTCAAAAACAACAAAATGGTGATGGTGATGGTGATGGTGGTATTCCATGCTGGATGAGGAATATCTACGCCTTGGTGCCCACACACAATAAATCTAGAATTCTCTCATCATGGCTTGTGGGAAAGGAAGCAATACAAATGGAGTCCTTGTCAGATCAGGAGGTCATCCATGGGGTGCTTAATACTCTCTCTGCATTTGACATCAATCCAAAGAAGATCGGTGACACTGCTGAGGACAAAATGGCTGTGATTGATGGCATTCTTAGAAGCAAATGGGGTACAAATCCTCTCTTTTGGGGGTCTTATAGCTATGTTCCCCTGGGTTCTTCAGGGGATGATATAGACCAATTGGCAGAGCCCTTGCCATGTTCAGAGGATCAGTGCAGAAAGCCTCTCCAGATACTATTTGCAGGGGAAGCCACCGATAGGAATTATTATTCAACTACTCATGCTGCCTTTTTGAGTGGAGTCAGAGAAGCAAACAGGTTGCTCAAACACTATAACTTGCTTTAACACTGTCTTGTTTTTATATTCTGTACTGGCATTTAAACTAAGATCTTCTGTCATGCTTTAATAATATCGTCTTGTAATTACAGTCTGTTAACTTCCATATGATTTCTTTCAATTCTCATATCATTTGGGTTAGTTTAACCTCTCAAAAATCAGAACTGTCTACTTTGAATTGTGGAAGGACTTATATGGAAATTCTTAACTAGGTTATGTTAAACGTTGTAAATGATTGTCTAGGTTGACTGATGTTTGTCCTTGCATATAACAGTAAGCAGGGTGTAAAATGCATACCAAATAAAACTAAAATGCATTCCAAAATAAAAAATGTGTTATTAGGAATTACTGAAACTCAGAGATGCATATCTTGGGGCATGGTAGATGTTTTGGAGATGGGCATGTCTTTTTTTTTTTTTGAGCTGGTGAGGCTTCAGAAACTTGAACTTGTACAATTTTCCCCTTCATCAATTTCTCACTTCTTTGGCCATGCTTTGTATCCTTGGAGTCCTTTAGACTGTTTTGGTCTCTATTAATATTTCTCTCTCTCTCTCTATCTATCAGGGCTCAAATTCATGCCACACATTTCTCTCTCTATCCATCTATCTATCTGGGCTCAAACACATACCAAATTTTTCTTACACTTGGAGACACATCAGTCAATAAACATTAAGAAAACCTCTCCTCGCTGTAGTAGATGTTTCTAGCAGGCAGGGGACATCCCCTGCCATCTCCCAACTCCTTAGCGGGTTTCTCTTAAAGCTTTAGTGGATTCCCAGACAAAAAAGACTAAAGAAGAGCATAAAAAACATAAAATAGCTCTTGTGGACATTTGTGGATGTTATTAAAATCCCACGTTGGTAAGAATTGTGAGACAAGGGTGACTAATAAGATATTACATGCTCCAAGACCTTTGCCAATGGGGATAAATGATAGAGGGTGAGAAGCCCATATCAGTGGATTACATTCATCTTTCCTTCCCCCTACTAACAAATGCTTAAGGTGCTTGTCTGCTGACTATTCATGGAGTCGGATTAAATGCACACCACACGTTTCATGCTACACATTTCTTACACCCAGTGTTTTTCTCTCTATCTATCTATATATCAGGGCTCAAATGCATGCCACACAATTCTTAAAGTCAGTTTCTCTATCTATCTATCTCTCTCTCAGGGCTCAAACACATGCCACATTTCTTACACTCAGTTGGAGATACACCAGTGGATAAACATCAATAAAACATCTTCGTGCTGTAGGAGATGTTTCTAGCAGGCAGAGGACATCCTCTGCCATCTCCTGACTCCTTTGTGGATGGGCAGACAAGAAAGACCAAAGAAAGGCATAGGAAAACATGAAATACGGTGAGCCTTAAGAGGTAAATCAAAATCTATCTATAGACTTTTAAAGACTTTGAAACTCTACAGCTCACTTGAGTTCAAATCTAACCTTGGTACCGTGGGAGCCCCATCTCAACCAATTAACCCAGCCCAGGCACCATTTCAGTGAGTGAGTTTATCGGAGTTTTTTTTATTTGGGCAATTAGGTGGTTAATGGGCATGGATGAAAGGTTATGAATTGCGTTAGAGAAAATTAGACTGAAGGTTTGTTTCTTAGTGACTATTTTTCCAAGAGTGTATATTTACATGCCAAATAAATAGAAGACAAGGGAACAAACATTCACAGCCCTTCACATTGGGGACTTGAATATGAGTGAAGTGCTCTGTTGTTTGGTGTAAGTAAATTGGCCAAGATTGGTTTTCTCTCAAACTTCATATTGAGGTTGAGATTTAGGGGAACAAAATTCGAACAATATATAAGGTAAATGGAAAAGACTCTCCTTTGCAAATTTCTATTAAACACTGGCATCTATCTTGACTATTAATAGAAATTTAAGCTTAAGTGCACGTGAAATTGTTGTAAGTATTCTTTGGGATTTGGAATTTTGAAGAGAATACCTTTAAAATGATCCAGGTGGATCTATGACTTCTATCATTTCAGAGTATCACAGTCGTACTCCAAATTGAGTTTCATCTCCACCACGGGCTTCTCTGTCACCGCAAGTACATGTGGCCTAAACCGTGAGGCCTAATTCGTCATATCTGATACTGCACAACTGTGACAATGTTAATCTGTTTAGGACCCGTGTTTTGCAGTATTTTCCAAGCATGAAATAATGGAGAATATGAACTGGTGGAAGGCGAGAGGTTGATTTTCTTGTAACTACCAGGTCGTCCCTTAATCTCTTACTTTGTATACTAATGTGCAATACCTATCTGACAAATAGTTTGCTAGCTAGTTTAGTTTTGGTTGATACATTCCTCTTGGATCATTTTAAGGAACTTGCAGATTCTAAGTAAATACAGTCTTGCATTACAATTCTAGCATGGTGTTCCGTTGATCTTTCTTTCTTGTTAAGGCACTCAGATTGCTCGTTGCTGTTCCCCTTCTTCAGAAACAGTTTCTGCACATAACACATTGGAACCTCATTTTATTGTGTTGTTCTTTGGATCCCCTGTGGGCTCCAGATCAATGGTATTAGTGTGTTAATCTATTCTCAATCATTCTCTGCATTTGTATGCCCACTCATACAAGGTCTGGTTACAGGAAGCCTGGTCTCAAACCATAGGACCCTTATATTATCTTCCTAGTTGTTTTACTTGACCTCATCAAATGGAAAAAAAAATTGACACTAGAGGTGTTGGACCCGACAGGGTACCTGAAGATGATAGAGGATGCTTTGCAACAACAAAAAAATGATTTAGCATAACCATAGTTCGAAATCTCGTTCTCGGCGATTTCTCGGGAGAGCAAAATTTGAATCGGATCTCGGATCTTGGGAATTTCTCGGCATTTCTTGTCAACTTTATCGCTACAAAAACATATAAATTCACTTTGCAGTGTGCACAGTCCAGCAGAGTTGCAAACTACAGTATAATAGGCCAAATTCCAATCGATTCTCAATCGATTTTCACTGTGAACTTGAAGTGTCAATAGTCAATTGATTCTCTGTTCTCACTGTGAAGTGTCAAGCTGCAAAATAATATTACAAACTACAAAGTTCAACTTCAAACTTGCACTTGAATATTACAAATCGCGGAGGCTGTGGCTGTGCACACTGCACAGTGTAGGGTTTAGCGGCGAACTTGCAACTTGAATATGCATGAGAAATGATGAGATGACTGTAAAATACTAATATGAGGGCACGTTTTTTGCTTTTCACTTAGCAATACTGTCTGGCCTGTGCAAAAGAAGAATGATGAATCTTGATAAAACATTCCACGAATCCGCAGTTGTTTACCTTTAATTTTTAATGCATCGGTTTTTTTTTGGGTAGCCGAGAAATACGATTTCACCGAGAAATTGCTGAGATTTCTTGGCAAAAATTGCCAAGAAAATCAGGGCTTCTCATCTTGCGACATAGAGCCTGGTTTCTTGGCTGGCAAGTTTACCACGAGATCTGCCGAGAAATGGCGAGAAATAGCCGAGATTTGATTGTATGAACATAACACTAGCAGTTGCAACTTGAACCATTGGTGCAATTTTTTAGCTAGAAGATATTTCGTGTTAAACTCAACAAGAGTAATATGATTATTTGATAAAAAATAAGAGTTTTTGAATTTGTTCAAAGTTCAAACACAGTAATTTCTATATGTCCATATACCTGGTAATTATATTGCTGAAAAAAGGCTAGGCCTTCTTTACAAAGGCATGTTTAAGTCAATGAAAGTAATGATTATTCAATGAAAAATGAGTTGTGTTTGTTCAGACACACAGAAAGTAATGTCTATATGTCCTTATACTTTGTAATTGCATTTGTTGAAAAAGGTCCTGGGCTTCTTCAGAAAGACCATTCTATGCAAATCCCACAACCATGGCGTGCCTTGCAGCCTGGTTTCGCTGAGACATTTGGAGTAGCTTGAGAGCCTCATCAACAAGCCCATTCTATGAATACCATGCAATCATTATTGTCCAAGTGACTACATCTCGTTGAGCCATTTTCTCAAACAATTCACAGGTAGCCTGTATACAGTAATCATAATACCCCTAGCTACTAACAATGTAACCATACATATCCCCTTAAAAGTGAGGATGATATAACGAACTTATAAAAAGAAAAAAAACACCTTCTTAGCAGTAGTGGCGAGGGTATTCTATTCTTCTGCACCACCTTTTAAAATAATTTTGGCACTACTGTTCATTGTTCTTCATAGGGATATAAATATTCATTCAAACTTTTTTCCCATTAACAAATAGTGATCCTCCTAAATATATTCATGTCCAACAATCTACACTACAGCATTTGTAATCATCGTCGCTTTAAATATATGAAGAAAATAAATTTTCAAAATGAACCTGCAAAAAAATCGTTGGCAAATTCTCATTTAAAGAAACTTATATATCATTTAAAGAACAAGACATTTAACAGATTTCCACAGGTCTCCTCTGCAAAATCTGCTTATTGATCTCGGCAAGTTAATTGCAGAAATTTCTGAGTTTATAGAAAATACAGTCATATTTGAAAGCTCCCTGATTTTCCTGGGCATCTAGAAATGTCAAATCTGCATACAGTCTGCACCATTCAATTTCATTATCGATTTCAAAACAAAAGCCCAAAACCAAACATGCTTATATTTCAATAGTAGTATTCTACTCATGCAGTTAGTAGCATAGAAGCGAGAATTATTAGACAAATGAACTCAGAGCATATCTTGTGGTTCCATCAAACAATGAAAGACTGACTTAGAAGTTAGAACTGATGGAACCACATCATTGCAATGTGGTTCAGTTTATTAAATTATTTATAGTGTATGAGCATATACATACACACATTGTTAATGAAGAAGATCTGGTGTGTATGGTGATGTATCATTTTGAATAATTAATAGAAGGCGCTTTTCAATTAAAAAAAAAAAAAAGTTGAGTTCTACCTACACTGCTTCGATTTTTCCTTCAAAACAAATTGCAAATGTTGATTTTCCAAAAAGAGAGAGCAGATAGAGCTTCAAATTGCTAGTAATTTCTTTCATCTGCAAATGATTAGGTAATAGCTATAAGTAACGACGAAAAGGAATCTTACAAATATGTTTCGAAATCCTTTCTTGCAAAGATGAATTAAGCCTTAATAGGTGCATCTATCATTATGCCGTCATTACAGGGATGTGCAAATAATCAATGTTGATACGGGCAGCTATAATCAATCAATTTCAATACTTTTTTACATTATCAATTTTGATGCCTTGAAAGGAAGCTATTACCCTATGAATTTATTATGTTTTCTGAGTTGCGTCAGTCATGATCAATATGCCGAGGAATGCACCAACACTTTCCATGCCTTGACTTCTAAGATATATTTCCAAGATACTTAGAAAACTCTAATTTTGAATTATAGATCAAACCTAAGACCATCTATCCAATCTGACATTGGTTTTATCCCCATCTCTTCCTAGGAGAATCCTAAAAGCATACCTGCATGCAAACTTGAAGCAAAGGGAAAGTTTAAATCCAGAATGACAAATCCAAATCATTTGACAAAACTCAGAAATTTTAAGAACACGAACTCAAATTTTGAGATGAAGTCAAATCCTAAGCAACAAGAAGAATGACCACCAAGTCACTTCTAAAGATGAACTTACACCTTTAAGAGAAAAATAACCAATCTAAAACTTATTAGATAAAATTAATTTTGCATTAAAACCCCTAGCTAACAATTAAATGTCCACCAAACACCAACGCATCAGCTCCATTGGAACCCTTCACCCAAGGTGCGCTCTGGGTGACTTGGTGACCTCAATCAATGAATCATGACAAACTATGAACATTGCATACACAAACACATCCATAATGTGATAATCTAACACCTAATAGATCATGGATCCTTATTCAAATTAACATGAAAATACATAAAAACTCTTTTTTCCATGGTGGGAAAAGGTGTAGTTGAACACACCATTAGCTACCTCTTGACTACTATTGCTCTCCAAACGTGTGTAGATATTAAAATTTGGTCTTCAGTACTTGATAATAGCAAGCTTGGCACACATTTGCCACTTATGACTTGAGCATCCAAACAAGGTCCTAATTTGCATCATCTTACACTTGCATACTATCTTATGACTCAACTTTTCCATTTTGTTGTTAAACACCTACATGAACCTCAATATTTGCTTTTAAATTTGTTAAATACCCTACATAGGCATGCCCAGAGTCTCAGAATATTCCACCTATACATGGGTCAATTCCAACAATTAGGGTCATTATCATCGGTTGATAACGACCCGTACTGGTCAGAATTGACATGCACTGAGTAACAACTATTTTCTTAAATCAAACCCATGTTAGGGTTGGCGCATAAGTCTAGCATGTTGGTGTTGTGAAGAATTTTTCAAATGGATTGGATTTGACAATGAGAAAATCCGCCTTTTCTTCTCAATTTGTGTACCTATCACTAGGAGCAATTATAAGCCAAGTTTGAAGCATTCAAAAACTAGGTCAAACCAAGCATTGTCAAGTACTGTACCAAATATTTGTTGCATACATATAGTGAAGAAACACAATTCCACAATCACATTAGGTGAGAGAACTATGTGTGGCTTGATTTCTCTTCTTGGAGTATTGGATACGTAGGCAACAACCAACCATCAGACATGGGTGATTGGGTTCAACTAAGCTCACTACACTTTATTTTTGCAGGTTTTTAGCACTCATAAACACATCTGGGGTTTCAAGGCAAATGACGCTGATTTCTGAATCTGTTTGCATCATTAGGGATTGAGATCACAAACACAGAGGAAGCAAAGACAGTCACAAGTGATCGTACAATCACAATGCCACACTTTTACAGAGGGCGGTATTGACTAGATGGTCAATATCAACTGATAATACTGACCTGATCTTGTAGAACCAACCCAATGCACACAACGGACCAGTTCTTGAATTGAACAAACTAGAGGCGTGCTTATCCCTGATTTTCACTTTTAGATCATAGTCACATACAATCAACCAAAAAAGCAAAGTATCGTATTTAGTACTTTCCATATTTAACACATGCCCTTATCAAAACATAAGAGTCAACTGCCAATCTTTTATATTTAGATGTATGCTTGAATGTTATATCTATCGATTTGTATTTTATTTCAAAGTTTTATCTTAAGTAGATTAATCTTAACCATTAATCCAAATTAGGGTAAAACACCATGGAGAACAATGAAAGGGAACCTCCTTTTATTCTCTCATGTGTGTAGAGGCTATGTTTATATAGCCACATATCCCACCTACTTACAATAAATGTCTCAAAACTAACTCACAAACTCATTTCTTGACCATTAAATACATAATAGAGTCCTAAAGTACAAGTACACATGCACATGACGTGAACCATATTAACCCTATTTACCCACATGTGCACGTATGAACTCACAAATATATAAGTAATCCCATGACACATAATACACCCAGCGTATATATCTCATATATGGTTGTGATATAGTGCCAAACTCCCCCCACCTCAATTATGTATTCCATTTGTTATACACTTGGATGTTTCTCTCATCGAATCACATATGCACACATGAAGACTTAATGTGACATATCATCACCTTACCATCACACAAACTAACACATCAATATGCACACCGCGTGTCCTTTGGGTTCCCGTGATCCCCCTGAATGCTACGTGTTATCATCATTCGTACCAAGTCATCACCTTGCTTGGTTTGAAAATTTGTACCTTTGATATCTGATAAACTAGAACTTTGTCAATCACTAATTTTGGATAAGCTCAAACACACATCATTGTTGAGGTGTTGTCAATGATGTCTCCAAGGTGGCCAAGGGTGTTCGTGAGGTATCAAGTATGCTAGTAGGTCAATGACAAAGTATGCCTTAGTGATCATGCATGCACCTTGCAATGTTTGCTTGGTAGGCAAGATGATGGATGTTGATGATATGTTGACCATGTTTGAGGGGTCATATGGGGTGTAAGGAGTGCTTGGTGTACTTGTGGAAGTGAAATGAATTAATCTAAGCAGTCTTGTGAAGGTCTAGGTTATCTTAGTCATCTTCGCAGAATTTTCTGAGTAAGCAAATTGATGACATCAGCATTCACACATGTGAAGGTGTCAGAAGAAAGTGGTCACATAGATTTGTTCAGAGTTGTGCCTAGAGCACGTGTTTCAAATTTCAGATCTTGGCTTGATGTCTATCAAAAGTTATGATGGTTCAAAGTTACTCTCTCAAATAGATTTCACTGTTTTTCATAGCCAAATTTGCATTAAAAAGTGATCGTTGGAATTCAAATATTTGAATTTACAAAGGAAAACCAATCTGCAATGTTTTGCCTATAACTTTTGATGATGGATGAATTTTATGATTGAGTAAAGAACTTCAGGGGCAATCCAGAAAAATTGATTTGGAGGTTTGACTAGTCGTATATTTGCATTTATTACGGTTCAAAGTTGACTAAGGGTTTGACTTTCTTCTGCAAGTGACCCAAGAAGAATGTTTGAGTTTTACTTGATGGTGTTGTTGGAGGTTTGTCATTGATGTCTCCAAGGTGACCAAGGATGTTGATGAGATAACATGTGTGCTAGAATGACAATTACAAAGTGTGCTTCAATGTTCTTGCATAGTTCGTTAGTCTTTGACTTGGATAAGCAGATGGTGGATGTTATTGATGGTATGATCAAGTTGCATAGACCCTATGGGGTGTTATGAGTGCTTATGGAAGTGAAAGTAATTCATCAGAGCAGTCAAATGAGTATCTAGGTTTAAGTAGTCATCTTGGCAGACAAGGTTGAGTTAGTAGTTTGATGACGTCATATTTCACACGTGTGAAGGTTTCAGGGGTAATTTAATACATGGATGGATTCTCTTCTGAGAGGTGATCATGTGGTTCAAATTTTAGGTCTGGACATTGAGCGTAGCAAAAGTTATAACAATGCAAAGTTGGCCTTGTAGATAGAGTTCTCTAATTTGCCATAACCAAATTTGTGATATCGAAGATCTACGATGAGCATTTAATCAAGTGATGAAAATCTACGACAAGCAATTTATCTGATCAGATAAAGATGTAATGATGAGCGAGTGATTGTGCAGATAGAGATCAACGACGTGCATGAAGTCATTTTGTCAAAGGTTCCTAAGATTGCACGCGCTAGTGACATGTGTCTCAATCACGATGATTTGACAGAAGATCAACAACACGTGGGTGTTCATGCAGATGGAGATCAATAGTGCGGTTCGAGTCAAATAGTCAATGCTCAGAAGGCACGCGAGATTGCCAAGTGGCTTGATCTCGGAAATAAGGATCTAAGATCAACGGTGAGCAATGTAAGCTAAAGACTAGGATATTCTTGAGGAGATCGACATAACACGTTTGATCTAGCTTTTAGGGAGCACAAGATGAAGACACATGTCTGCAATATTTGAATTTACCAATGACCGTTGGTATTTGAAATTAAGAAAAGAAAATCTAGTGCTGAGTATTTTGCTTATATCTTTTGATCTAGGACGAATTTGAAGGTGATGTAAAAGACAAAGTTGTAAAGGACTTCAAGGCGCATCCAACAAAGTTGATCAACAGATTTGAATGTTCGTACAATTGCATATATTGAGCTCCAAAGTTGACTGTGTTTAACCATATTCTGTAAGTGACTCGAAAAGGATATTTGAGTTGTTCTTGATGGTATTTCGATATTTCAAGATGAGATAACTTTTGAATAGTGTTCTAGACTCTATGAGGACCATTTGCGTGGATTATGGAGGTTTGGGCAATCCATAGTCAGTATGAACAAAGGATTAGAAGTTGATTGTGTTTATTGAATACACTAGCAGTTTGAGTAACCATCTCGCAGAGGTAAGTTGAAGGTGTTCTGAGCATAGTTGAGTAAACAAATGAATATGATGATGTCAAGGAAGTCTCAAAGGCTTATAAGAAGGCATTGGTTGTTTTGATATGCCCTTGATTAGTTTGTTAAGCACGAAATATACTGAGAGGGAGGGGGTGAATCAGTATATTATACATCTTTTACTTAATTTGCTTTCTTTTCTTTAACCACTTAATCACACATTCAAGATATATAATAAAATAGAAACAATAACATGCACCACACAAGAGAGAGTAGATTTTTACATGGAAACTCTAAGTGGAAAAAACCACAAAAAACAATCTCAAGTATATGAATGAGCATCAACTCAAATTACAAAGTTTGCAAGCATCAACTTGCAGGAGCACCAATCCCTTTGTCGAGCACCAACACAACAATTATTTGTGAGCATCAACCCACATGGGCACCAACCCCTTGCAAAGATTTGTGAGCACCAACACATGAGCACCAACCCCCCTTCTGTATAAAATACAACTATCTCTCAATGTTGTTTACTCAACAAATGATAGAACTCTACAATATCTCCTACTTTTCTTTCCTTTTTTTCTTATATAAAATAATTACAAAACCATGCACTCTCTTACATTTTACAAACGGCTTTTCAAACCTTTATTTATAGCTTTTCAAATGACCTTTCACATTCACCCTTTGTGACCCTTCAATCTTTATGGAAAATAGTGCCAAACTTGCATGACCCTTCATATTTTTGCATTGGAAAAGTCACATGGTGACTCTTAATAAGCAAATGCGTCATTTCTTTTTTTGTCTTTATCTTCGTGACCTTTCGAATTTTTTAAGATGACTCTTCATGGAAAAATAGCCCATACTCTCTTTTGTCTTCACTTGGTGACTCTTGAAATTCCTCAAGATGACTCTTCATAGAAAAATGTGTCCTATTCCTCTTTTATTTTTACTATGTGACTCTTTGACTTCTCTATGGGCCCTCTTTTGACTTTTATGCAACCAAAAATATATTCAATAATATTAAATAAATATCAACACACATTAGCCAAGATATGAATATTAAAAACACCATTAAATGCTATGGGGCCTTTATCACCAACAATGCAAGACCTTTGACATCAATGACAATATTTTCAACAATCTCTCCCTTTGTCATTGATGACAATCTCAAACTGAAAGTACACATCCTGAAACTTGTATTGTACATGTCAACTTGCACATACTGCCATCTGAAATACATACAATAACTCTCCCTTATTGTAGCAACTTGTACTTATTTCCTATACCTATTTTTGCATCTGTACCTATATCTTGTTTCTGTACATGTTTCTGTTTTTCTCCCCCTTTGACATCAATGGCAAAGGGCCTATCCTAGAGCTAACACTTTGTTTCCCCTCAACTGATGCTGATCCTCAATGGTGGGGAGTAAAATAAATTACTCTTAACTTCATTTGCAGATACTCAAATATGTTTTTTGATAGTGCATTTGTGAAAATATCTGCAATCTGTTTTGTAGTACTGATATATTCCATCTTAACTTGTTGATCTGCAACTTGCTCTCTCAAGAAGTGATATTTGATAGGAATATGTTTTGTTCTTGAATGCATCACTGGATTCTTATAAATATTAATAGCACTTGTGTTGTCACAAAAAATAAAAATAGGTTCATCATATTTTACTTTGATATTTTCTAAAATTTGCTTCATCCAAAGCATTTGAGTACAATACAATACCTTTGCAATATATTCTATTTTCACTATAGAAAATGATACTGAATTTTGCTTTTTGTTTAGCCATGATATTAAGCTATCATCGAGGAAAAAACTTCGCCATTTGTACTCTTTCTATCATCCAAATAACCTACCCAATCTGAATCTATATAAGCAATCAAAGTAAAATCTGTCTGTGGGATATCACAATTCATAAGCCAATATCCCCTTGATATATCTAAATATTCTCTTCACCAACTAAACATGACTCTCTTTTGAGACTTCTTGATATCTTGCAGCCATGTCTACTACATGCACAATGTCTGTCCTTGATGCTATCAAATATAAAAGACTACCAATCATAGATCTATATAAACATTGATTTGTAACGGATAAATCTTCATCCTTACTTACCTTGTTCCCTGTACCCATTGGTGTACTAACTGGGGCACAATCCTCAAAACCAATTTTTTAAAATATTTTTTTGACATATTTATTTTGAGATATGAAAATTCATTTATCCGATTGAAAAATTTGCAACTCTAAAAAAAATGACAATTCTCTAAGCATAGACATTTCAAATTCTTTTTGCATATTGTTAAAAAATTCTTGTCATCTTTTCAATGTTACTTCCAAATATTATGTCATCAATATATACCACAACAATCAACTGATGCTCACCTTTTCTTTTGATATAGAAATTATTGTCAACAAATCCTCTCTTGAAACCTTGATGTTGCAGGGATTTATCAAGTTTTGCATACCAGCTCTAGGAGCTTGTTTCAATCTATACAATCATTTGTTCACTCTGCATATATGGCTACCATCATTTGAGAGAAGAAATCCCTTTGGGTGCTCAATATAGACTTTTTCTTCTAGATTCTCATTCAAGAAATCAGACTTGACATCCATTTGCAATATTTTAAAATTTTTAAACACTACATATGCAAGAAACATTCTAATAGCCTCTAGCCTTGCTACTGGTGCAAAAGTTTTGTCAAAATCTATTCTTTTAATATGAGCATATCCTTTACATACTAATATTGTTTTATTCATAATTACCTCTCCATTTTCATTCAACTTATTTTTATAAATCCATTTTGTTCCTATCACATTGTAATTTTTTGGTCTATGCACTAATTTTGAAGTATCATTCTTTTCTATCTGATTTAATTAATCCATTGCATTAATCCAATGCTTATCATGTCTAGTTTTTGAAAAAGTTGAGCTGAATTTTGGATAACAAAGAAAAATTAATTTGCTTATATTCACTTACCATTATTCTTCTGGTACGAATTTCTTTATTTATATCTCTGATGATGTCATTTTTATTATGATTTTTATGGACATATTTGGATGGGGTTTTGGGGTCTTTTTTTTCCTTCTCATTTTCATCTGATTCTTCAAAATCTTCCTCTTCAATGATTTTATGAATGTCTATTGCATCACTGATTCTTTGTGCTCCATCTTTTTCTATCTTGACACTTGAATTTTCAACTATTTTCCTAGTTCTTTTGTTATTTGCAAGAACAACCAAGAAATATACCTCATCTGCTCTAGATTCAAACTTATCTAGTTTTTCATCAGTTCTCTTTATGATGCATCTACTGTTGAAAATTTTAAAATAATCAACTGTCATTGGTTTATCTTTCCATAGCTCATAATGAGTCTTGTCACTGTTGACTCTCAATAATGCTCTATTCTGGATATGCACTACTGTACCAACAATTTCTCTCCAATATTTATCTAGTATTTTGGATTCATTTAACATTGTCTTCGCCATCTCTTGAATTGTTCTGTTTCTCCGTTCAACTACTCCATTTTGTTGTGGAGTTTTGGTTGTTGGCTCTCAATAATGCTCTGTTTTGGATATGCACTACTGTACCAACTGTCTCTCTCCAATATTTATCTGGGATCTTGGATTTATTTAACATTGCCTTCGCTTTCTCTTGAATTGATTTGTTTTTCTGTTCAACTACTCCATTTTGTTGTAGAGTTTTAGCTGCTGAATAACGTCTCTTTATTCTATGGTCTTCACAATACTCAATAAACTGATCTGACATGCATTCTCCTTCTCAATTTGATTTTAGACACTTAATTTTCAAACTAGTTTCATTTTCATTTAATGCTTTGAAATGTCTGAAAGCTTCTAATTTTTCTTTAAAAATATTACCCAAGTCATACGTAAAAAATCATCAATAAGTAACATGAAATATTTCTCGCTTTGAGTACTTTGAGTTCTCATAGGTCCACACAAATCAGTGTGAACAAGCTCTAACATCTGAGTGGTCGAGTATTTTTTTGTTTTAAACCACCGTTTGATTTGTTTTTCATGCTGACAAGGTTCATAAAGTGTGTTGGATGACTTTGTAATATTTGGAATATTTTTTACTACTTGCTTCTTGCTGATATTGATAAGATAGTCAAAATTTATGTGTCCCATTCTTCTGTGCCATAGCCAATTTTTTTCAATTTGATTTAAACATCTTTGACCTTTAATGTTTGATAATATATACAAATTATTCTTTGTTCTCTAAGCATCTGCAACCAACACATCTGAATTTTTTCTCTTAATTTCACAACTTTTTACATAAAATTTTAATGTGTCTCTGATCACACATTTGATTTACACTCAAAAGATTATGCTTAAGACCTTCTACATACAAAATATTTTTAGTTTTAGTTATACCATTATCTAAATTTAGTGTATCTTTTTCAGCGATTCTAGCAGTAGTATTATCTTCGAATTTCATTGTGCCACCATTGATCTTCTTCAAAGTTATGAACTTGCTCTTGTCTCCTATCATGTTTTTCAAACATCCACTATCAATGAACCATGACTTTTCTTCATTTCTTGCATGCAAAGCTGTCTAGACCAACATAGATTTTTTATGTTGTTTCTTTTGCCATGAACTTGTCTAAATTTTTTTTTATGAATGAATTTTTGAAATTATGGTCTTTTTTGACTGACTCGAACACGCTTCTATAATACTGAGCTATGTGTTCGAAG
Organism: Torreya grandis; assembly: GCA_037957365.1. Classification (NCBI taxonomy): domain Eukaryota; kingdom Viridiplantae; phylum Streptophyta; class Pinopsida; order Cupressales; family Taxaceae; genus Torreya; species Torreya grandis. The sequence continues at coordinate 2,005,250 of JARHVA010000413.1, forward strand.
TTATTGCACTTGTAATCTATTATGGTCTCTTCATTAAACCCTGATAGAGGAGTAAAAGACTTGTGGCTTCTATTTGACTATGTATTAATTTTTTTCTCTTTATTTTTGAAATTATTAGTCCCTTTTTGACATTCTATTTTTCTATGACCATCTCTATTACAATAAAAATAGTAACCATAAAAATAGGATCTGTGTGTGTATCTTTGACCTTATTATCTTTTGTAGTTTTGTTCCTTCCAGCGTTCTTCGTTGGAGATGTCCTCTGTTTTCTAAATTTCTTCTCTTTTGTTTCCTCTTTTGTAAGAGCTTCATCATAGCGTTTTTTTAATATTAATCTTGTCTGTGAAAGTAGTGGCCTCCTCTTTCTCTTTATCTGACATTGATCATTGACTTCTTAATATATTATTCAACATATTAGTGCTATTCTTAAATTTTGAATCATTAACTGCTTTATCATTGATTATTTTATTTGTTTTCTCAAGATTTATTTTTAAAGAAGCAATTTCAATAACATACCTTTCACATTCTTCACGTACTTTTTGCAACTGTGTCATTAGATCTTTTTAATTCTTTTTGGCTTCTTCAAAGTGTGTTTATAGATCTTCAATTGTTTCTTTTAGCTATTTTTTATTTTTCTCGATCTGGAGCTTCAATCTTCGATTCTTTTTCTCAAGAGCTTTTAACTCTTATAAATCATAAACAAATTCTCTTTCCAGATTCACTTTGGCTTCATTCTGTTCTTTTTTTATCATTTGTGCTTTAGCTTGCAGAGCTATTTTTATGTATGGTCATGAATAGAATCTCTTCTTCTGAGTCACTGACTTCACTATCTTCGACTAAGCTAAAATCTTTAGAATACAAACTCTTTTTCTTGAATCCTTTCTTGAATTTTTTTTGAATTTCTTCTTGTATGTAGATTTTTCTTCTTTATTGTCACCATTACCTTTATTTAGGCACTTAGCTGCAAAATTTGCAATCTTTCCATAATTAAAATATTTAAAAGGTAATTTTCTTTGATATTTATCCGTCTTTTTTCAGTTTACGAATGAATAGAGCTCCGTTGTTATCTTCATCATCGCTAAAACTGTCACTTGATTCTTGAATCTTAGTCTTCTTTTTTTTTGATGTCTTGAAAGCAACTTATTTTTTTGAGGGTTTCTCTTGTTTGATTCACATCTCATATGCCGTAAGAATACCGTGTAACTCATCCATCTTTAGCTTGGCTAAGTTTTTCATCTCTTCAATTGTCAAAATTTTTGCATCATATTTCAATGGTAGAGATCTTAAAATTTTTTGTACCATGATTAATTCTTCTAACTTTTCTCTAAGACCTTAAATCTGATTAACTATTTGATCACCCTGCAAAATGTAACTTGCTATATTTTTTTTTCTTCTATCTTCAAACTCTCAAACTATCTTCTAAAAGTCCGAAGCTTAGCTTGCTGAACCTTTCCATCACCTTTCTAAATATTCTCAAGTTTTACTCAAGTTTCATGAGCAGTTTTATATTGCATAACTTAAACAAATTCTGATTCACATAAAATAACATTTAAAGCTTTAGCATTATTTTTATTTGTCTTTTTTTCGTCAGAGTAGCTACAAGTGTCTGTGGCTCTTCATATTCTTCCACCACTACTTGCCAAATGTCAAATCTAAGAGCCATCAAATCAGTTCTCATCTTTATGCTCCAAAAAACATAATTTGTCCCATCAAACAAAGATGCCTTATTTGTAGAAAAACTTTCATGTGATCAAACCATCGTGCTTTCCCCGATCTACCTTCATGCTGCAATTTTTTTAAAAAAGAACCTGCTCTGATACCAATGGTTAAGCATGAAATATACTAAGAGGGGGGTGAATCAGTATATTATATATCTTTTACTTAGTTTGATTTCTTTTCTTTAACCACTTAATCACACATTCAATATATGCAATAAAACTGAAACAATAACATGCACCACATAAGAGAGAAAAAACATCAATTTTTTACGTGAAAACTCAAAGTAAGAAAAATCACGAAGAATAATTTCAAGTATATGAATGAATACCAACTCAAATTATAAAGTTCACAAGTACCAATTTGCAGGAACACCAACTCTTTTGCCAAATACCAACACATCAACTATTTGGGAGCACCAACCCACATGAGCACCAACCCCTTGCAAAGATTTGTGAGCACCAACCCTTCTTGTGTATGAAACACAACTATCTCTCAATGTTGTTTGCTCAATAAATGATAGAACTCTACAATATCTCTTGCTTTTCTTTCTTCTTTTTTTATATAAAACAATTACAAAACCATGCACTCTATAATATATTACAAAGGACTTTTCAAGCCTTTATTTATAGCTTTCCAAATGACCTTTGACATTCACTTTTTGTGACCCTTCAATCATCATGGAAAATGACGTCAAACTTGCATGATCTTTCGTATCTTTGTATTTGAAAAGTCACATCGTGACTCTTCATAAGCAAATGCGTCATTTCTTTTTTTGTCTTTATTTTCGTGACCTTTCAAATTTTTTAAGATGACTCTTCATGAAAAAATGTGCCATACCCTCTTTTGTCTTCATTTGGTGACTTTTGAAATTATTCAAGATGACTCTTCATTAAAAAATGCATCCCATTCCTCTTGTCTTTACTTTGTGACTTTTTGACTTCTCTATGGGCTCTCTTTTGACTTTTATGAAACTAAAAATATATTCGTTAATATTAAATAAATATCAACACACATTAGCCAAGATATGAATATTAAAAACACCATTAAATGCTATGTGGCCTTTATCACCAATAATGCAAGACCTTTGACATAAATGACAATATTTTCAACACAATTATGGAAAGTCAATATAGCTTGACTGTATTTTGACTATATATGACCAGTCTGAGTGGTCATTTTGAGAGTTGTTTTGAAGTGCTTAGAACATGTGTTGAAGTATCTAAAGCACATGAAGGCATTGCAGAGGTCCTGAAGGTTTCACCCATGTGATCTACTTATATGGCTGTGAATGATTTGAATTGTTGCTTCAAAAATTTGAAACTGTGTTTTCTATGTTTTGAGGCCTAAAAAGCAAGGAGACCTAATTGATAAATTTAAGTGTTGAGTTGGTGTTCTAGGTGGCATGGACCTATGAGAGAGTTAGCAAGGGTCTATTGGATACAAGTTTGATATGTTCTAAGCATTGGTGGAAGCTTAAGGTGGTCCAAGAGGTTGCAAGAGTAACGTGTGGATGTGAAGGCCCAATTGTTTTGGGTCTCATTAAAGCCTAATGGAGGATTTGAGTCTTAAGGACTATGACCGACCTATAGATTGGAGTGTTCTTACATGTAACGTGTAAGAAGACCTATTTCAAAGGTAGAATAAATATGGTAAGCATCTTGCCCAACCAAGATGGGTTATATGATGTATGGTATAAATACTAGGCATAATTGGCCTATTTGGAGGAGAGTTGAAAAAGTGTGGAGCCAAGCGAATGAGAGAACCTTTGAAAGATAAGTTACAAGTTAGTGATGACCATTAGAGAATGAAGAGGATCAGTCATGCTTGTTTGATTAAGTTGATGAAGGTGAACACATAAGTCCTTGGACCTAATAAGCCTAGAAGAGGCATATTGAGTGAGTAAAAGCCCTAGAGGTTGTTTGAGAATGATCTAAAAGGGTGTTTTGGATGCACGACTTAAGTGTGCAAGTTTGTGAAAGTGTAAAGCGGAAAGAGTGCAAGCAAGATAAGTATACTAGGGATTGAAGACATCATATCAGAAGTGGAGATCAGATCAAGGTAGTTGGGTTGGTGTTTGGTTGCCTAGGGTGTTGGTTCTTTCTTGTGAGATGGGTGTCTCACTAAACTAAGGGATGGGTGTTCCTTGATCAACTGGTGATGGTCTAAATTTGGATCTTGTTATTATAGAGCTGTAGTCCATTTTGCAGGGTTCAATGGATTTTATCCCCCTAAGAGGGTTTCCCACATATATTATGTGTTATGTGTTTGATCTTGTTATATCTTCCTTGTTCATTGCAATTGTTAATTTATATGTATCATGATTGTATGTGTTGAATGGTTAAAAACTGAGAATTGAATTAGATTATCTTGCATCACTGATTCACCCCCTACCGTCCATCCACTCACCCTCCCTCAACCCCCCCGCCACTTTGTGATTGTAACTCTAACAATCGGTATTAGAGTAGGACCTTCTGTGCAAGTTTAACCACTTGAAGGTGATCTAAGGTTCATGTAAAAAGGAAAGTTGTTCAAAAGAAAAGAACATCATGGATAATCAAGAAGTTTGCCATGACAGTGGAGAAGAAGTGTTCTATGACAATGAGGAAGAAGAGGTTGATCTAGAAGCTGAACTCATGGGTGCACTTGGTGAATTGAAGGAGCAAAAGAAGAGGAATCATAAAATGAAGAATATGATCAAAGGTCTTGAAGCACGAGTTAGGTCTTTTGAAGAGAGTTTGTCAAGCAAGTCCATGAGATAGGAAAAGAAGAATCAAGAACTGATCAAGTTTATGGAAGCGTATGTAGATTGAAGGGTGACTTGGCTAAAGAAGTTAAGGAGGATAAGGATATTATCAAAGATCTCAGATTTCAATTAGAGGTTGCAAGTTCAAGCATTAGAGCTAAAGAAGATGAATGTGTTCAATTGAAGATTAATCTTGTTTCCCTAAAGGATGAGCATGAAACCGTCATAATCAAGATACACAAGCTTAAAGAAGATAAAAAAATCAGGTCAAAACAAAGAGGTTGGTAGCATGAAAGTCAACAAGACAGATCAGGTCAAGACCAAAATGAAGAAGCCAATCAGACAACCAAATGCTTCAAAGTATGCCAAATCTTTTATTGGCCATTGTTTTGTTTGTCATCTTGTTGGTCATAGAGCAAATGACTGTATAAGAAGCAATCCGTCAAAGGGAGATCACTATCATATTCAAGCAAAAGGTATGAAAGACATTGTTTGCTATAGTTGTTAAATAATTGGTCACATTGCTATGTTCTACAAGCAAAGACCATTTAGTCAAGATAAGTTCAATCAGGGTCCTAGAGTGCAAGATAGACGACCAACTAAACAGACCAATGCAAAGAGATATTCATCTCAGGATCATTGTTATGCGTGCAATCAGTTTGGCCACATTACTAGATAATGCAAGAGGAGAAACAATTACTCAAAGGAAGATCACAATCATCATCAAACAAAAGGTATGAATGATCTTGTTTGTTTCAGATGTCATAGAGTTGATCACATTGCTAAATATTGCAAGAACACGTTGAATGAGTTTTTACAGCAAAACAAGGTGTACAGAGCTCCTCGTGTGCAAGAAAGAGGTCACACATGGTTATGAAGACCTAAGTCTGTTAGAAGAGATTAGTTTGAGACCAAAGATGGTTTGTTTAGCATGATAGACATGAAGGAAAGTCAAGAGTTTCTTTGATTTGTATTTGTTGAGAAGTCTAAAACAGAGAATGAAGTCAAGGATCTATTCAAAGTGAATTTGGTGATGAGGCAGGTCTACAAGTCAAATGAGAGAATATAAATATGGGAGTCTTTTGAGTTTTGAGACTTTTAGTCTCACTATGTCAAAGGGGTGTCTCTCTCTAGGCTTCAAAGAGACACTTTATAGAAAGAAGAAGCATGGTGGATACTTGTTGGGTCTTGGTTGGTGCTGCATGACAAGAAATCCATGAAGGTGTGTTGTTATATCAATTTGAGGCATGAAAAACAAAGTACGGTTGTGTGTTCCTTTGTGTTGATTCAGTTTATAAGGGGTCATGTTATGATATGCAAGAGGTAGTCCTTGGTGTAAAGAGAGAGGTCTTTGAGGGCTAAGATTGTGAAGATGAGTTGCAGTAGAAGAAAGGTATGGATGCAATCAGATTTCATCCATAGTTGGTCTCTTGAGATATCTTGATCTTGTGTAGTGCCTTGAAAGTACTTGGGAGCTTGGTTTCAGGAGAGTCAATTTGCATTGTGTTTGTTCTTGTTGTTCTGATCAGTATTATGGTGACTCTTAAGAGAGGACTTGTGGGCCCTAGAAGTTCAGAGATTGGTATGGATTTAGGGAGAGCTAAATTTGGTGTCTTGAGTGTGGTATGATGTTTTGACATGTTTCTTGTGAGCACGATGTGTCAAGGAGCAGATCTTGGTTATATATGTGGTCTTGATCTAAGGGGGAGCATTTTTGAGATGCTTTAGTTCAATAAGTTTGTGTTGTTTGGTATGCTTTATTAGCTCAAGTGGAACAACTCAGCGAAAGATGTGAAATCAAGGATGATGAATTGTCAAGATATTCTATTGCATATAAATATTGAAGACTAGGTTGATATAGAGTATAAGGAGACTGTGTTGTCATATTGTTGCTATCATGTAGGTCTTAGAGTTATGTATATGACAAGTTGTGTCTGTCATGGAGTTCACAGTGTTCTGAAGATGAGATAGCTCCATAAGAGTGCTTTGAAAAGGTTCTAAACCATGATGGCTTGTAGAAGATAAAGGGCAATTGTTTTGAGATCCATATGAGAGTTATTCATGTCTGCTTCAGTTGTTTAAGTTGATCTAATGAAGATATGAGATCTATTGGTGGTTTCATAAGGATATTGACTGAGTGTGAATAATGTTGAAAAGTTGCTTACAGATCTAGTTCGTTGAGAAGTATTTTTTGAAGATATCATGATCCAGGTGGAGCGTGGAGTTAGGGGGGCTAACCTAAAATAGTTTGAAAGGCTTGAAGAGTTGTGCATGATGTGAGGGGGGGGGGCATATGTGAGATGTTCCAATCATAATGGAGATATGAAGAACTCTACTATAGATGTGAACTCAATTATGTTGATTTGATGACTTGATCAAACCAAGTCAGGTGCTTTGTCAATGTATTGAATCCTCATGCATAAACAAAGGGGGAGCTTTGTAAATGATCAGGTTTTAGGGTCAGAGGATTGTCTAGTAGAATTTGAGAGAAAATGTATGAAGGCAATTATGTTGATTCATCATTGTTGGAAATGGTCTGAAGATGCTCAAAAGGGTACCTAAGCTCAGGTGACTTAGGGGGAGTCTTTAATGTTTTCAAGGTAAGTTCATGCAGTTTATGATGTTCATGTATGTTTTGTCTTCATAGAAGCTATGTATGATCAAAGAAGAGTGTAGTCATGGAGCATGTTTGAGAAGCTCAAGGTAAGAAGAGGTATGCACAATGTTAGGGGGAGTTTGTATCATCTCTCAGAGGTGGTCCTTTCCTATTACTGGTCCTTGAAGTCCTTTTAGGTCCATAGGATCAAGAGTTAAGCCCACTTTGTCATTATGTCGAGGGGGAGAAAGTGTTTGAAGAGAGAGATAGAGTCTAAGCATAAGCTTTGTATTGGTGTTTGACATCAATGACAAAGGGGGAGATTGTTAGAGGTTTGTCAATGATGTCTCCAAAGTGATCAAGGATGTTGATGAGGTATTATGTGTGTTAGAATGACAATGACAAAGTGTGCTTCAATGTTCTTTAGTGTTCTTGCATAGTTCTTCAGTGTTTGACTTGGATAAACGAATGGTGGATGTTATTGATGGTATGGTCAAGTTGTAGAGACCCTATGGGGTGTTATGAGTGCTTATGAAAGTGAAAGGAATTCAACATAGCAATCATGAGTGTCTAGGTTCAAGTAGTCATCTTGGCAGACAAGACTGAGTAAGCAATTTGATGACATCATATTTTACACGTGTGAAGGTTTCATGAGTAGTTTGATACATGGATGGATTCCCTTATGAGAGGTGATCATGTGGTTCAAATTTCAGGCCTAAACATTAAGCATAACAAAAGTTATAATAGTGAAAAGTTGGCCTCTCAAACAGAGTTCACTAAGTTCCTATACTTATTCAAATTTGTGATATGGAAGATCTACGTTGAGTGTTTAATCGGGCGATGAAGATCTATGACGAACAATTTATTTGACCAGATAAGGATCTAACGGTGAGCGAGTGATCGTGCAGATAGAGATCAATGACGCGCATGAAGTCATTTTGTCAAAGGTTCTTGAGATTGCACGCGCTAGTGACACGTGTCTCAATCATGATGATTTGATAGAAGATTAATAGCATGCAGGTGTTTGTGTAGAGGGAGATTGACGGTGTGGTTCGAGTCAAATAGTTAATGCTCCAAAGGCACGTGGGACTGCCAAGTGTCTTGATCTCGGAAGCAAGGATCTAAGATCAATATTGAGCGATGCAAGATAAAGATCAAGATACTCTTGAGGAGATCGACGAAGCGCATTTAATCTAGCTTTCAAGGAGCACGAGATGAAGACATGTGTCTGCAATATTTGCATTTACCAGTGACCGTTGGTATTTGAAATTAAGAAAGAAAAATCCGGTGCTGAGTATTTTGCTTATATATTTTGATTTAGGACAAATTTTAAGGTGATGTAAAAGGCAAAGTTATAAAGGACTTCAAGGCACATCCAACAAAGTTGATTAAAAGATTTGAATGTTTGTACAGTTGCAGATATTGAGCTCCAAAGTTGACTATGTGTTTGACCATGTTTTGCAAGTGACTCGAGAAGGATATTTGAGTTGTTCTTGATGGTATTTCAATATTTAAAGATGAGCTAACTATTGAAGAGTGTTTTAGACTTTATGAGGACCATCTGTGTGGATTATGGAGGTTTGACCAATTCATATTCAGTATGAACAAAGGCTTAGAAGTTGACTATGTTTATTGAACACACTGGCAGTTTGAATGACCATCTTGCAGAGGTAAGTTGAAGGTGTTTTGACCAGAGTTGAGGAAAAAAATGAATATGAAGATGTCAAGAAAGTCTCAAAGGCTTATAAAAAGGCATTGGCTGTCTTGATATGCCTTTGATAATTTATGGAGAATCAAAATAACTTGATTGTATTTTGAATATACATGACCAATTTGAGTGGTCATTGAGGGAGAGTTGTTTTGAAGTTCTTAGAACCTGTGTTGAAGTATCTAAAGCACATGAAGGCGTTGCAAAGGCCCTGAAGGCTTCACCCATGTGATCTAATCATATGTCTATGTGAAAGATTTGAGTTGTTGCTTCAGAAGTTTGAGACTGTGTTTTGTGTGTTTGAAAGCCTAAAGAGCAAGGAGACCTAATTGGTAGGTTCAAGTGTTGAGTTGGTGTATCAGGTGGCATGGACCCATGAGAGAGTTAGCACGGGTCTATTGGAGATAGGTTTGATATGTTCTAAGCATTGGTGGAAGGTGAAGGTGGTCCAAGAGGTTGCAAGAGTAATGTGTGGATGTGAAGGCCTAATTATTTTGGGTCTCATTAAGGCCTAATGGAGGATTTAAGTCTTAAGGACTATGGACGACCTATGGAGTGGAGTGTTCTTACATGTAACATGTATGAAGACCTATTTCAAAGGTAGATAAGTACAATAAACATTTTTCCCAACCAAGATGGGTTAGATGAGTGTATGGTATAAATACTAGGCATAATTGGCCTATTTGGAGGAGAGTTGAAAAAGTGTGGAGCCAAGCGAATGAAATAACCTTTGAAAGAGAAGGTACAGGTCAGTGAAGACCATCAGAGAGTGAAGAGAATCAATCATGTTTGTCTGATCAAGTTGATGAAGGTGAACACATAGGTCCTTGGACCTAATAAACCTAGAAGAGCCAGAATGAGTGAATAAGCCCTAGAGGCTGTTTGAGAATGATCAAAAAGAGTGTTTTGGATGCATGAATTGAGTGTGCAAGTTTGTGAAAGTGTAAAAGGGAAAGAGTGGAAGTAAGAGAAGTCCATCATCCGGTGTAGAAGACATCAGATTAGAAGTGGTTATCAAATCAATGTAGTTAGGTTAGTTCTTGGTTACCTAGGGGGTTGGTTCCTCCTTGTGGGATGGGTGTCTCACTAAATAAGGGATAGGTGTTCCTTGATCAGTTGGTACTGGTCTAAATTTGGATCTTGTTATTATAGGAATATAGTCTATCTTGCAGGGTTCAGTGGGTTTTATCCCCACGAGGGTTTCTTACATATATCATGTGTTATGTGTTTGATCTTGCTATATCTTTCTTGTTCATTGCAATGGTTAATTTGTATGCATCATAATTGTATGTGTTGAATGGTTAAGAGTTGGGAATTGAAGTGGATTATCTTATATCACTGATTCACCCTCTCGCACCCTCCCGCACCCCCCTCCACCACCCCCCCCTCTCAGTGATTATACGTCTAACAAGGTTTTGGATGTTTCATAGTGAATTATCTATTAGAGAGTGTTGTAGACTACCTGAGGATCATCTGTATGGATTTTGGAGGTTTGACCAATCCATATTCAGTATGAACCATTGCTTAGAAGTTGATTGTTTGTTCGTTCATGATGTTTTCATGTACAAGGCAATTAATTGAAAGGTTTTGCATATGTAGAGGAGTGTAGTGATGAATGGAATCACTTGAGGGTGTCTTAGGGGTCATGTGGCATGGACCTATGCTCTTTGAAGTGGCCTTGTGTTTCTTTTTTAGCTCGGTGAAGTGTTAAAGGGGTGAATAGGTCTCCATGGACCTAAAAGCACTACTTAGGCCTAATTGAAAAGTGTTGCTTCTTAAGGGTGATCTATCAAAGCTATGGTCGACCTATGTAGATAGTGTTGATCTTTTTCTAAGTGGGATAGAAGCCTTAAGGGTTAAGGAATTTCTTGTGGCCGACCAAGAAGGTGGTGACCACGAAGGCTCTATAAAGAGCATAAACAAAGATGAAAGATTCTAGAGTTGATGCGTGAAGAATAATGAAGTGTGAGTAAGCTTGGTGGATGGATTGAAGAGCAAAGCAGTGTGAGGAATATGTGTGTGACCTAGAGGTCATATTTCTAATGTTTTTCAGGGTTGATGATTGAGAATGAGTGAATAAGTGTAGAGTGATCCAAAAAGTTGTTTTGGATGCATTGCTTGTGTGTGAAGGCTTGAGAAAGTGTGAAGGGTTGAAGAGAGCTGTTATTAATTGTTTCTCCATCATATTAGAAGACAATCAGAGTTCTGGAGGTGTTAATATCAGAAGGTGTTGTGTGGGTGCTCAACATCTAGGGCAAGTGGGTGCTTGTCCATGCTTAGGGGTTGGTGCTCCATGTGAAGTCGATGCTTCACTAAAGTCTCTTGTTTGTGATGTTTTATAGGACTGTAGTCCATGTGTTTGCAGGCTTGAGAATTGGTATTATCCTCCATGAGGGTTTCCCACATAATTAATGTGTTATGTGTTTTGATCTTACATAGTTTTCTTTGTTCATTGCAATGAATGGTTTATATGCTTCATAAATGCTTATGTTGAATAATTAAGAGTTCGAAGGATTGGAATTGAAGTTGATTTGCTTGCATCATTGATTCACTCCGCCGCCCCCTCCCTCCCCTCACTCCCCTCAATGATTGTACCTCTAACAATCATTATACCTCAAAATATCACCAATTAATTTTTGCCTCATTAGTCATTTTGCACATTGACAAGGATGCCTCCATGTCAATATAGATGTTTCCACATCATTACCTTGCTTCACAAATTTTCATATAGTGTCTTTTTCCTTTGCCTTTTCAAAAATTTCTTCACATGTACCTTATGTGGAACTTCCATTTCTAATCATGAAACTACAAATGTGAATACCTAATCTATTTGGTAGGTCCATCAAGGAAGTTGTGAGTAAAGCTTACTCTTTTCCTCATAGCAGGACTCATCACAAAGAAAATATCTACCAAAAGTTGAAACACTGATTATGCAACTTTGTGTCACCAAGTTGTTCCATCAAATAGGGAAGCCACAAAACCCCACTCTTCATCCAAACCTAGAGTCTCATAATCCATGTCTCCATAACATCAAAGTTCTCATACTCTATACAAACACCTCAATGTTGATCCCTATTGTGCACCACTTCGTAATGCATTGCATGTCCACATCTAAATGACGGATTGTGAAAGACACTACAAGCACATGCACTATCGCAAGCATCAAGTTTAAAATGAGTTCCCCTCATTATTGCTCAAAATCTAGGGGAATTTGTAGACTTCCATCCAATCTCAAAGCACTCACTGCCATATCAATACTTGCAACATAGCTTAAAATTTTAGAACCCCTTAATCCATCATCCAACGATAATCTCATTCATCTGCAAAATTGAAACCATCTCTCCAAAAATCAATAAAAACTCATAACTTGTCCAACTTGTGGATGTATATATGGTACATGACCCTTCACATCGATGTGCATGGGTAACCAACCATCATACTCATTGAATGCATGCATATAGAAATTTAATTTTGGTCAAGGGGTAGGTTTAGATTTCAATTTGCATTGATTTAGGGTACTTGTATGTTTATTAATTTATTAGTTCATAGCAGGATCTCATTAGTTTCACTTAAGCATCTTGAGCATTTAATTATAATTACATAGCGGTATGGGCACTCTTACTCAGTCTAATCAAGAACACACAAAGTTTTGCTTTTGGAGAGGTGAGCAATGTCGAGGGTTGATTGATAGGATGTTTATGCAGAAGTTTGTTCATGCAAATCATCATGTCTATAGAAAATTAAAAGAGACATGTAGGAAAAGATAACTCTTAGGTACTTCTATACGCAATGATTGATATCTTAATGTTTTTACTTCCTTTATTGTTGATATATATTGTATTTGCTCATTCGAGGAGAGGATGATCTTATTGGTCTCCTAAGTCCCTTGGATTTATAAATTTAGATCAGAGCCCTTATTACTTCGTATATCTGAATACACATAACCTCATGGAATATATGTGATTGTGCATATTTGCTATGAGTATTAGAAATTATTATGGATATTATTTGTTTTCCCTATTGATTTCTCTCTTGATACTACAACTCGGATTATGGGTTGTGCCCTACACTTCATTGTTTATTTTTCTATTGTGTTAACTTCCCTTCATATGTATAAATAACATTGTGTTACTATAAATAAGGGAATCCTCCCATTTCTTATTTTGGTGTATCACCACATTTGCTTTTATGCATTGATTTCACCCTTTCTCCCTCAAGATTTACATATCATGTAGGTAGTTTAGAGTAGAGTAACATTGCAATAGAAAATGGAACCAACCAGCTCTAGACATTCTTTGCTAAAAGAAGTCCCACACTGAGCAACGATCCCATGTTATAGCCATTTTGTGGGTGCAATTGAATAGATAAAATGGACCATCAATAGTTTTTGAATCTCTGGTGGGACTAGATTTGGTTTTAATCTAAAAATCTTCAAAAAAATCCACTTGATGTACACATAGATTTGAGATTTTGTTGATAATTTTAGAGTTAGTTTATTTTGGAAGCAACATTTTAATCACTTGTCAACTCCGTTGATCTAAGGGACTCAAATTCAATAGAAGTAGACCATTGCCTTCACATTCAAAAAGAAAAAATCAAGTATTCTTCAAAAGGAATATTTTTCTTCAAATTTTTTACCGTTGTAATGAAATCAAATTATTATGACCAACTGAAGAGACCTTCCCTTTGTGTTATGGAATCCTTGGGGCCCACTACATTTTTAGTAGTGGAATGATATTTCAAATTCAGATTTTAAATCTCTTCCAACATTTAATGGAGATGGTTCTAAAACTCGCAAATACTATATTAGATATGTGGCTAATCTATATACAATCCATCATATTATTGAGCCTGATGTATCCCTTAGAGTCCCTGCATCTTCTCTTAGAGGCAAATCTCAAGAATGGTTTTGATCATTGGATGTACAATCAATTTTAAGTTGAGGTCAGTTGGATAAAGTATTCACAATCTATTCAAGGAGAATGTATATGTTGAGTCTTTGATAGAACATCTCAAAATAATCAAGATACCATCCATGTACGTCATATAAGATTTTAATCTCAATTTTGAAAAGACATGGGAAAGAATACTTACACTACTCAAACCTTTATCAACTATGGCATTTAAATATTAAGTAAAAGATTTTGATTATGATATTTCCCTCATGATTCAATCCCGAGGAGGAGAGGCTGTTCCTCAGTCCTATGACCTTGATGTGTTAACTACGAAATATTTTATACAATACAATTAGATTTATCCCATGCCCATAATGCCCTTGCTCCATGATGTCCTATCCAAACATATTTCTTATGAGAAGACACAAATTCCACCTCAGCCATCCCAAATCCCACCCACAAGCTCTAGCTCAAAGGTAGAAGTAACAAGCTTGATAAATGACATATCAAAAGAGTTCTTCAATTTGAAGAACCAACTAGTTATCCATAACCTCCAAGAAAAAATAGTTGTCCAAAGCATTCTAAGACTTTGCTATTCAAGTAAACAAATTCTCCCACCCAAGCCAATAATTATATCTCCCTATACATGCCAACAAGAAGCCACACATGGCCCTTGCTTTGTCAATTCAGTCCCTTCTCAAGCCTCTTTAGAATAACAAGGAATAGTCTACTGACTAAAAGCATGACATATTTTCTTCAAAATGAGAATATGAACAATGGGTTTCCTATGTATTTGACAAAAAAAGAGCTTAGCAGAGCTTGAACAATAAACAATTGAACGGTCCAATTATAAAGATAAGTCTATTCTCTAAAGGCTTGAGCACAAAGAAGAGATTGCACCTAATGCATGACCTATTAATGAACAAGATGAGAGAGTGTGAACCATTGATACCATGATTGAAAAAGGATATTTAGATGGGGTTTTAACTACAATGGGTGATCATGAGGATCAAACCTTGTCTACCTTTTGAGAAGTTCACATGGTAGCGAATTCTAAAAGATATTTTAGATCCCAAGGATAATTTTTCTTCTTATAATGATGATGATCTATTATCTGCTTTTGTAGAAAATTGTTTTCTTTTTGAAGACAACATAGATGAAGATCAAGAAAAAGAACAATGCTTGTAGGAAGATAGTGAAGGCCTGATGATTTCAGTTTGCAATGATCAAAGAAAATGGGAATATAAGAACATTTGACAACAATAAAATAAAAATTCATCTATTTTAAAAGAGGAGGGCCAAAATCAACGTAGTTGCAAAAAGCAAACAAAGGAATCCAATTGTTGGGAGAGTCCTATAAGTTTTCCTTGTAAAAAAAGATGTCAAATAGGGTCCCTAGAAGTTAATAGTAGCAAGCAACAATCTGTCATGTTCATTTGAGATCATTAGAATGAACCCAAGTTTATGCAAAGTCAGCCCAAGCACTCATTCAATTTAAACCAACAAATCAACAATGAAGAATGGATGCATTTCCAAAAGGAGGCTGATTTTATATGAGGAGATGAAGGGCTCAAAATGATTTTCTTCTTACGGATGGTGGATATTTATTCAAAATTTGATAAATGACCAAGTATGATTATGAAATATACTTATTTTGCTCTTCTTATTAGTGAATTTGTTTAAAGCCTCATTCTTGCTCTGTTAAGAGTACGATTTTCCATTTTGCATAATAAGATGCATTTTGAGTTACCCTATGTAGTTCACCTTGTGTATGTGTTTGTTTTTACATATATAGTTTTTGAGTAGGGCTCTAGGACGAGAGGTTTAGATAAATGGGCACAAAATGGAAGAGAAGATGAGTTTAATTTTATTAAACTCGAGAGTAGTCTTGCCTACCATGAAAATGATTGAACAAGAAGAAGCTATTTGGTGATGTACACTTGCAGTCTAGGGCACCTTCAGAGATCAAAAACTTCTAAAAGAGGAGAAATTTTGAAAATTTTGAGCTAAAGTATTGTGTTTTATGACATTTTGGTAAATTTGAAGATATGTAAATGCAAAGGAGATAGGAATTTGTGCTTAAAAATCCTACCTTTAAAAATAGTTTTTTGCCAAACAAGACTGTGGAAGCATTTTCTAGAATGTATAAATTTTTACATAAGCCATCGGGGAATAATATGAATGCCCAAATCAACAAAGTAACTTGGAGGATCATTTTGGTGTGCGGAGTATCAAAGCAAAAGAATGAGTGAGATTTTAATGATCGAACATACTCATTCTCGTGCAAAAAAAGGGACTTAAAATGAACCAGGATTTTTTCTTTTGAAAGCTTAGATCTCCTCCAGTGGTTGATCTTTTATAGATCTAATGACATAAGTTTATCTTAATAATCTTGTTGATGTCATTTGCTAGAAAGACTTCCAACTACAATATTGAGTAAGGAGTTGCTAGAGTCGGAGAACACAAATCTTTGGCTCATCGAATTAAAAAAACTAAATAGGTATAAAGGTACAAGCAATGTTTTTGAAATATATTCTTCCTTTAACCCCTTCTAGTATCCACCACCAATTCAATAAATTTCTAAATTAGTGCAATGTTTGAAAGTGATTTAAAACGAGAACTATTTTGCGTAGCATGTGAACGGTTTTATTTAAGATGATTTCCTCTTTTGTAAATATTAGGTTGTGTTTATTCTCTACATTATGATGTGTCTTGACACCACTCTGCACAATTTCATTCGAATTGTGTATGATTTTATTATTCATTTTAAATGTTGTATGTTGTCATAATCAATTGGCACAGGCAGAAAGAACAATTATCAATGGGATGGATATAAATAAATAGTCTTAAAACATAAGGGCATCTATATAGGCCCTCACCTTGGAATATTATAGAGATCATACGATATCTAAAAAGGGGCTAGATATTGTGTCTTTTCTTTCTAGGAACCATTACATTCCTGAAAACCATAGTAGTGATGGAGGCGTAGTTCAATGGGTACTCCACTAGTAACCACTGTCGAATCAAGAGTAGAAGTGATTGCCACCGGTGTAGGGGCCATTAGTAAGGGAACGACTAGCTCAGGGGCCTTGGTAGATGCTAATGATGATGGAATTAACATGGATAGTGTGAGGGAGGCCTTAAACATGTTATGATGTATGAAAGGTGTATTTCCAAGCAGGGTAGGAATCATGATGTAAGGACTATATAAAATCCAGAGCCACATTAATCTTTCCATGAATGACAAGGCATTAACATGTAGGAGATGACATACTATCAATTGGAAGGCAATGAAGACATGGCTAATCATGGCTAGGCAAATAAGGAATTCCTCATGAATATCTTCAAGACTCTACCCACGATAAACAAAGCTCTTTGTCCCTACACTTTTCAAAACTTTGACAAATAAAGTATTCATCAATTCTACCAAGTCTAAAAACCACGCGCAAAAAATCAGAGGAAATATTTAGAAGGGACATGGGAAGGGACTTAAATATTCTAAGATAATGGGAGATGAACGAGACAAATTTGAGTGAGAATAGCAGACAAAATACCTATTTTACAAAGAAAATTGACACGAGGGCTCATCCCAATGGATCGAAATTTAAGAGCTTAGATACGACAACAAAAAAATCCTAAAAGTTATGCATTGATGCAGAGTGCAACTGGATTTCATGTCTAATCAACAATAATGAAAGATAGGGAGAAGGCTTATTTCATTAAATGAACTCATCACGAAGCGACATTGGAAGGACTAATTTGATGGAAAAGTTTGGAGCCTCATTAATGAGCAAGGAAGGTAAATCATGTAGACGAGTTATTAAATTCATATACTACCTATGAATGGATAAGTGACAAATGAATTCATAAGCGACAAATGACTCGAGAAAATGAGATGATAATTAATAATAAATCTTTCACTTGTGAATAAAATTAGATGGCAATTAATAATAAATCTCTTAGTTGTGAATAAAATGCGCTGACAAGTAATAATAAATCCTTCAGTGGAATTATCCTAAAATCTCATAGGGAAAATTATCAAAATAGATTATTAGAGGTAGAATTTTTGAAAAATGATCAAATTCTTTAGATTTCCTTATGTTTGACTCGTAGCCCAATGAATGATGGATTCGACTCACCTCTTTCAGAGACAAGCCCTGAAAGTAACTAGAAAATGTAGAATTAAAATTCTATATTAAAATAATGTTGAAAACATTTTAAGAAAAATATATAAGGTGAAATGAGATTGTTTCTTCATTTCATCCTTCATTCATCAAAAGGAATTCTTAAATTTTTTATGCCTACCTACAACTTTGAACTCTCATTGCCAAAATCTTCCCAAATGTTGAAGTCTTCTTGCTTGGTTTTTGTCATAAACTTGTTTTAAATAAATGAATTCTATTTCTGATAGTGATCTTCATCCATTGGATCATATTGGCATGAAGGCATTTATAAAGGAAGGATGATATTAATATAAGATTTCCCTTCACACTGTGTGATTGGCTAATTTTGGGGTAGAGGTCCTTGATCGTTGATTAAACCTTAAAGATTTTTTGTAAAGTCAAAGGATATGTGGAAAGTGACACGTTGTGAATGATTTACATTGCCCTTCGGCCGTCTGATCCTTTCAATGAACTCCAACCATCCTATCATCCTATTAATAAGGCAACTATCTGGGTCATGTTGAAATCCACATCAACCTCACGCTGTCAGATTAATTTGAATATGATGATTAATAGTCTTTTGTTTTGCAGAAAAACACCCTCGAGCCTTGTGATCATATTAGCATGCAATGACTTGAGTCTTTCATTAGATATAAAATGATGTGGATTCAATGCGTAGACTCCAACCATTCGATCACATCTTAATGTTTCCCTCTATATGTTTGTCTACCCAACCCAAATGATAATATGTATTTTGATGACTATGCCGAGAATACAACTACAAGGTTGCACAAGTAGGTCAACATGCATAGGTTCTTCCTTTAATATCACTCCTTGCATAAACAACAGTTGAGATTCATTACAAAATGGAATTTCAACGCATTTGTTATTGGGGTGGGGAGGAGAGGGGCAGACGAATCCTGAGCATTTAATTAAAATCTCAAAGCAGTGTGGAAATTCTTAATCAATATAATCAAGAACACATAGATTTACACTTTCAGATAAGTGAGACATGCTGGGGTTGATTGAGAGGACATTTATGCAAAATTTTGTCTAGGCAAACCATCAAGTTTGTAGAAAATTAAAAGAGATTTATAGGAAAATATAACTCTTGGCTACTTATTTATGTGATGATCAAGATCTTAATGCTTTCCCCTCCTTTATTCTTGATATATATCGTATTTGCTCATTCGAACAGATAACGATCTTCTTGGAATTTTGAGTCCCTTAAATTTATAAATTTAGATTTGAGTCCTTGTTACTTTGTATGTATGAATACACAACACACATTGAATAGATATGCTTGTGCATATTTATTATGAGTAATAAAAATTATCATGGTTTTTCTTTGTCTGTTGTTTTGATTTTTATCTTGCTAATATCACTTGGAATATGGGTTGTGTCTTGCCCTTCACTAATTATTTCAGTATTGTGTTCATTTCACTTCCTACGTATAAGTAGAGTTATGTTAATATGGATAAAGGTATTCTCCCATTGCTTATTTTGGTGCACCAGTACATTTGTTTTCATGTATTCTTCTCACCCTTTCTCCCTTAATATTTCCATTTCATGCAGGTAGTTTAGAGTAGAGTAGCATTAGAATATGAAACATAACTCTTATCACATATATTCTGCACCCATATTGATGTTGTAGCTTGTCGTATGAAAACCTAATGATACAACGGGATCACCTCCAAGCTATAGGACCTTGGTGAATTGAGATGAACCTTTAGAGATGGCCGTCTTTCTTTCACTAATTTCGGTGCAATTGATAAACTACTAGCCTATATGTAAATTATGCTTCTTAGTGATCTTGCTCCTAAACTAAGGATTGATTGTAGGAAAAGAGTTTTGAAAATGAAATTGCAAAATTGGAAATGGTGATTGCCCCAAATATTTTATATTGGATTTTAATGCTTGCTTGAATGAACACAATAGAACAATAAATATATTTAAATTTGTAGGAGCAAAAACTCATGGAAATGTGAAACCAAAGACAATATTGGATATTTTTCATACAAAGGACAAGATTCTTTATTTTTAATCAAACAATCTTTCAAAAGGTTAAGAGAATACTACAAATGAAATTTCATGACTAAAATAAGAATTAAAACATCCACAAATATTTGAATAACCTTGCATACACAAAGATTTCTCAGACAAGAAAGATAAATATTTAATTTATTCTCATTCTCCAAGTAACAACATGTAGACAAGTTATTTAAAATGCAAAATAATATATCTAAAAGCAGAAAGATAAATGGGATACACCGTATTGCCGATATTTATACAAAAAATCTCATAAAAATATGTAGTTAACAAGGAAATCCATGCCTAGTCGAAGAACATGCAAAATCTGAGACTCCATGCAAAAAGGGGCATGATTTTCAGTTGGTGGCATCTTTGGTGAGGTGAACAAGTTTGTAAAAGATCATGCAAGAGTTGGGTGTTCCACTTAACTGCTGGAGGTGTGGAGGAGATTTGGAAATATTCATGCAATACCTTTCTCATCTTTAGTTCAACTGCAATAACTCTTCATGCAATGAGGCGCCAAAGTGAAACTTCAAAATTTAGAGCAAAAGATAGTTTTAGATAACTTAGGTTACTTTTTTGCAAAACCCTAACTTGTAATTTTCAATTGGGACTTTTACAAATTTCAAGTCACAATTTGTCAAAATTGGAAATGCATTTTACAATATGTGCTTTTGCAACTTAAGCAACTCAAACTTGTTAAAATGGAAAGTGTAATTTGCAAGTTTGCTTTTTATAAATTTCAACTTGTCAAAAAGGAACATAGAATTTACAAGTAGCTCTTTCTCAAAAAGAGTTGTCAAAATGATAGCTGCAATTTACAAGTTGCAACTTTACAATATTTTTACAATAATGAAAATACAATATATACAAATGTTTTTGATAGAAAGAATTAATCTATGTCCAACACTTCTGAAACCTATTTATCTTTTTTCGCATGTGTCTTTTTAATATATGCATCAAAATCCTTGAAGATCTTTAGGATTTTATCTTTATCAGGCCCAAAAAAGTAGAGGTGGCTTATTTCACAATTTGCTATTATATCAAAGAGTTCCCTTTTGAAAGCTCTGTAGTCTTGAGTCTTTTTTCCCATTTGATCCAATGTGTTATGGTACTCAAGTTGAAGGTTGTATCTCTTGTTGACTATCTTTCGACCACTTGTTTGAATTTATCCTAAACTTCTTGCACTGAAAGGACCTAGTTCTGTTGATCTGTTGCCTGACATTACAATGCATTCAACAAATATTCAATGTCATATATCATATCGATGGCTTTGTCATGTGCAAATTTAGTCTTATGGGCACTATTTGTAAGTATTTTTATTCTGAATTGAGTTGCTCTGTTTAACTCCTCTTGATATGCATCATTTCTTAGTATCTTTTCTGCAAGGAGGATGTCAATATTAATTGTATCTACCCCTGTCAACTTTGAATAGAAAAGTTTAAACCTTTCTGTCTTTACCTCATACTTGTTGATCTGCTCTCTCAAGATTGATCTTCTCTCTGTCAGAGTTGTATAATGGTCCATTACTAATTCAATAAATCTGTTGCCCTTTGAGATGAGATCTTCTGCTCATTCCTTGGTGGCCCTTCCCATGCTACATATTTCTATCACTACATCAAGTGTTGTTTGATTTGTGATCTGAGTAAAAGGTTGTACTAGTTGAATAGTGGGCTCAATGAACTTCTTCAATGTAGTCGTTAGTTGCTCAACCTTGTTCTTCATCTTATCATTAGTGACCTTGTCACTATCCATTTTCTCAAAAAGAGAGTTAATGATGGATTGAATGTCATGTCTAAATCCCTTTCTTGTAGGACATCCAAGGTGAAATTTTGATACCTGGTAATTCTCCACCACTAGATCTTCTTTATGTTTGTCTGGTGGGGGGACTGCAATCTCTACATACTTTTCCCCTTCTAAATCATACAATATATTTGAAATGGTTCGGGGAGTTGTCTTAGATTTCTTGTGTGCATCCGTGAGGCCAAAATCCAATGTGTTCTGGGACATCATCTACTTATGTTTCTTCCCCATTGTATATGCTAACCAACTAGGAGTATCATCCTATTGTGCTGACATTGTCACTTGAGAATCTGCAGTTGAAGATGTTGCACTAGTGGGCATGATGACAAGTGTCATATCTTTCTATGATATTGCTGTTGATTGTTCGGTAGATGTCTTTTCCACCTCTTCCCCATTTGTGGGTTAAGGGTCCACATTTGTATTTGTGCCTTTCTCCATCTCTATCTCCTCGGTAGGGGTTGGTATTAATGTGGAAGTGGAAGAGGTGGGAGTAATGGAAACATATGTGTCTATCGGGGGTGTGGGAGATGGAATGATATCAATGGAGGAGTAGACACAGGGAGTTAGAATTGAGAAACTTGTGGAAGTGTGGAGTCTAAAGCCTTGAATGAATCAATTAGATTTATAGGGACACTCAAGGTTGATGAAGTGGGAAAGGTGAAGGGAGATGAAGATGAAGTAGTAGTTATTCCAGGGTTTGGGATGGCTAGCAGGATTATGGTCAGAAAGATTGAATTTATGTCTATATACTATTGTGTAGTTGGTGAATAATGGAATGAAAAGAATTGTAGATGAGACAGAAGGAATTTTGGAAGGGGGGAGTGAGATCATGGAAGAGGGAAGTGGAATAGAAACCTGAGTGTCCAATTGATGGGAGACCTGAGTGTCCAATTGAATTGATTAAATTTATGGAAATGGATTTATTGACATAGGTAAACTGGTGGGAATGGAGGGTAGAAACACTTGAGGCAAAGGAGAAGTGGAGACGGGAGGAGGAAGAGGTGTTGAAGCTAAAGGAATTAAAGAAATAGGTGGGGGAAGTATCACAGAGATGGGAGTTGAAATTGTAACTAAGATGGGGGTTAAAATTATTGTTGCTTCAATTGCAACTGTATCCTCAGATGAAATGACTATTGGTTGATTTGTTGCTACTCCCTGACCTCTTAATTGTCCCTTTTGGCCTTTGATTTCTTCTTCCTTTTGTGGGAGACTGTTGGCCTATCTGTCTATCTCAGAGTGTTCCACCACTATAACCTTCTATTTATGGCGCTACTCCCTTCTCTTTGAGCTCTAGTAGTTTTTCATTTATACTCACTATCTCTTTGGTCACTTGGACCCCTTTACTTCTAAGCCAATTGAGTGTTCTATTGGTTACATTGGTGGTTCTATCCATTAAATAGAAAGACTCAGGAATGGACCACTTCACTGTTGGAAGGGGTAAAGTATAGATTTTGTTCTCATGGTAGACCTTGTCTACTGGGGACTCATCATCGACCAAATCCTTGGGGACTGGTGCCATGTTAAAGGCCTTGATCTGATCAATGGTCATTCTAGAGTAGTCCTTTAGTATTACTTCCTCTTCATCTTCTAAGTCCTCCCAATAGTCTTCATAGTAGGGGACATGGGAATATATGAAGATTCCCCATGTACTCGTAATGTTTCCATGAACATAATAGAATGGCCTTGCCTCCAAGGCTCTCAAGGTCATTAATGTCATTTTAGCCTTTGCACACGTGGCTTTGGCTAGAGAAGGGAATGTGTACTTGCCTATGTTGATGGAAAAATGAATTCCCTATTTGTGTTTGCTAGATAACTTATGAGTTTCAAATAGTTGCCTCATAAGCTCCATTAATGTCCATTTGTTACTCACATACCTCGATAGGGTGTAAGGACAACCATTGAATCCACATACTCTAATGTATGAGTATGTGGGAAACTGGATGAAATAAGAACCCTAATTGGTGATCTCTGAAGTGGCAACATCAGAGAATCTCTTCTTCTCTAGTTCCTTGTCGAACACAACTACGATGTAGTAGATGAATGCATCATTGAATCTCGTAAAGTGTTGCCTACTAGCCTCAAGAGTGAGGTCAGCATAATAATTGAACACTTTATTTTTCTGGTCAGCTACTGTGTTAAGTCCTAAGAAAGCTCTCCCTTTGACCAATATATAAACTAGATAAGAAGTCATATAAAATTTCTCTGTGTTTGGATCTCTATCAATTGCTTGTGGATGGAGTCACTGATGAGTTATGCCCAATGAATGTATTGTTGGTTCTAGTGGATCACCCAAATATATTGGTACATCCAATCTTGGAAGTTCTTCGCATCAAGGCTACCGGTGATCCTATGCAGCAGTATGATTATATCACCTACCTCATCTTTAAAATCAATCCTTGCCAATGTTTAGAAAATTTGGTGGCTGCATCCCTAATGATCTTTAGCCCTTGTTTGTTGATTACTCTTTGACATCATGTGTTGTTGTCTTGATAGAATTTCCTTGATGACTTTGGAGTTATATCTAGGTAACTCTCAAATTTGGGTATCAAAAACATGGAGTCTATGAAATTTGGGTCCAGATTTAGAATCTTTTCCCCTTTGTCATTCTGAACCTCTCTCTTATTAGCGTCATAATGCTTTGCTAGTGTGAGTAATAACTTAGGGCTTTGCACAGTCAAGGGGAAAGCTACTGTCTGGGGCAATCCGCAATCATAGATGTTCTGGATCTAGTCATTCTTGAATTCAACATTTATTTTGGTTTAGAAATCACCCAGGTCAATGTGATCTAGGTTTGTGCCTGTAATCTCAGTTGTGTTGGATTCTAGACTAAGGGTAACACTGAGTCATTTAGATTTAAACTTCATCTCTTTCCCAGACATGGATTCTGGCGAAATTGTTGAGGGAAAACCAACTACAGACTTGGTGGGATTTGAAGGTGCAAAACATAGATGGAAACTCTGATAGAGTTTGGAGTTTCTCTATGCACTAGAAAGGTTCGCGGGACTATGAGGTTACAATTGTAGGTAGGAATCTCTGACGGAGATGGTAGTTGCAAATTGCACTTGTGTTTTTTGGTGAAGACTCTAGTAGAGTTTGGGATTGTTTAAAACACTGGAAAAGTCCATGGGATTGTGGGATTGCAAATGTAGGTTGAAATCTCGAGGGTTTTATAGGTGTAAAATGTAGGTAGAAAGTTTATGAGGATAATGAGGGAATCCTTCAAAGTAATATTCATCGGCTTTGGGAATATCTCTAGAAATATTCATTAGTTATATGATTTTGGAAAAAACCCTAGGTTTTTGAGGAAAATCTTGGAAGGATGATACGAATTTTTATAACCCTAATGCCACCACAAAAACTACTAACAACCTATTAATGCCTAAGGAAAGCAATGAAAACCCTAAAAATGCAATCAAATCTACAAAGGAGCACATGGAAATGAAACTAACTAAAACTAGCTTGATTTGCAAGAAAAGATGGCTTTAAAATGCAAAAGGTTCAAAGGAATACTATGTAGAGGGGGTCAATGGCATGGTGGCATGGTGGCATTGCTTAATTACGTGGCTTGCAAGCATGGCACATGGATCGAGGTTGTTTAGCAGGTTTTCGGTTTGATGTGAGAGCTCCAAATTTGATTAGCAAACTTAAACAATGATTTCATTTAACTCTAATTTCCTTTATATAAGACCCTTGTAATAAATTTCCCAAGGGTGGTGGTTGACGGAGATACAAAGTCTAAGAACACATTTGCAACTTTGTAATTTTGCTAATTGCACTTTGACCTCTGGATTCCATGGGCTTGGTTTGTTTAACCCTTTGAAAATGGGAAGACAAAACTTGGGGAGCAATTTTACAAGGTACAATTTGCACTTAGAGTTTTGGATTCTGTAGGGAAGGTGGTTGACAGGAAGCGAAACTCAGATTATAATTTGTAACTTTACAAGTTGTAAATTGCAACCAGAGTTATGGTTTTTGGTTGGAGTGTTCTGCGGGAAGCAAAACTCGGCTTGCAAGTTACAACTTTGCAAGTTGTAAATTATGAGCGGGGTTTCAATTTTTGTGAGATACTTGGTTTGTGAGAAGTATAACTCCACTTGTAATTTACAACTTTTTGATTTTCATTGGCTAATGTTTAGTGAGAAGTGGAGGTCTGGATGCAATTTGTAAATTTACAAGTTGCCAATTGCACCTAGATTTCTAGTTTCCGCCAGGTAATTTATTGCGGGAAGCAAAGGTTGGGAATTAATTTACAATTTGCAAGTTGTAAATTGCAATCCAATCTTTGGTTTCCACAGTCTTAGGAAAATGAGTGTTTTGGGTCAATTTAAGACATTTTTTCCAAAAAATTAATGGATTTCCCTTGGGGTACTCAACATTTTGACATTTTTAGGACAAAACATATCAACATTTTTGGTGACCTCTATGGGGTGATTCTCTGATAATCAGTTTATTTCTAGTAACCTTCTTGTTGTTTGGGTATGGAGTTATTTTAAGCTTAACACACTTTAACTGGTGAAGAACAAAACTAGGATTTGCCTAAACAAAAAAAAAGGGAAAAATAGAATAAACTAAGGAAACAAAAACTCCTAATGAGTTGATTTGTGTAGAAGCACTTATTTGGAAAACACAACTAACCCTAATATATATAAAATTTTATTTTTTTAAACGAATTCCTACCTCAAAAACAAGATTTGAAGTATATTCCATTGACTGGGATAGGTAGTTTTGATCCATCAAGCTTGGATAGATAGAATGCATTAGCTCTTTTGCACTGAGTTATAATATATGGACTCCTACATATTACGTAAATCTTGGTGTGCTTTCCTAGTTTAGCTTTGTCTGCATCCCATTTGAGAACCATGTCTCCTTAATTGAAGCTCCTGTCAGATGCTTTTTTATTAAAAGTCTTCTTTGTTTGACCCTGATTTGCTTTTAAAATTTTCATTGACTGGTTCTTGACTTCTTCTAGTTCCATGAGTTTCACCAATCTTACTATCATTTCATCATTGTCAATCAAATCCAGTTGATGATTGAGTTCTAAAGATGGTAACTCAATTAATAGTGGGACCCAGGCTACCCTTTCATATACCAACATGAATGGAGAGTTGCCAATGGATCTCTTAAGAGTGATCCTATCAGGCCACAGTGTTGATTTCAACTTTGGTTGTCCTCCATTGTCCTTTTGATAATTCTTATGAGGTTCTTGTTGGTAGACTCGGCCAAGCCATTACCCTGCAGGTAATAATTGGAAGAAGTACTTAGGTATACATTGTGCTTTACAACCCATTCATTCACTTGAGTTTCCACAAAAGTTTTGGCATTATTCGAGATAATGGTGTGAGGAACACCAAACCTTGAGACGATGCCATACATGAATTTCATGATAGATGCCTCCATGGCATCTTTCAATACAACTGCTTCAGTCTATCTTGTGAAATAGTCCATTGCTATAAAGACCCATTTGTGGCCTGCACTTAACGATGGATTGATCATACCAATGAAATCCAATCCCCATTGAGTAAATGATTGGTCAACTTGAATTGGTTTGAGAGGGAAAGCTGCTAATTTTTGCTTGCCTGTGAAGTAAGGACACTTCTTGAAGTTCCTTACCTATTGATGGGCATCTTTGAATATGTCAGGCCAATAATAGCCCCCTCTCATTATTTTTATGGCCAAGGTTCTTGCAAAGAAATATCCACCTAACGACCCATTGTGAAATTCTTCAAGCACCTTGGGGACTTGATTGTGCTCGATACATCTTAGCATGATTCCATTCATATATTTTCTAAACAATATTCCATCAACAAGAACATAAGGAATGGATTGAAGTCTGAAATACCTTTTTTTGGACTACTGAAAATCATACGAATACTCGCTAGTTTGTAGGAATATGGTCATGTCAAGGATTCAACTTCTAAAAAGAGGTGGATTGGCCTGAGATGCACTTTGAGCATATACTGCTTTAGATACTATTTCAACAGTCTTGATATCAGAATCCAACTGTTCACATAATCCCTTTCCTCTTACAAGCTTTGTAATTTTAATGTCTATTCCATATTCTATGACTTTTGTGATCCATATTGCTCTTTTTTCATTTATTTCTCGACTCAACAAGAACTCTTTGACACTTTGGTGACTAACTATTAGATGACTTTTATTATTAGATAGCAGATGCCTAAACTTTTTGAGAGCTTTAATGACAACATATACTTCTCCATGTAACTGTACTTTTCTTCATAATCCTGCAAGGATTAACTGAAAAAAGATATTGGTTGTTCTAATTGTTCTTTATTCTATTGGATTATAATTGTTGAGATGCTGCCTTCCCCTCTAAAAGCATAGAGAATGAAATCTTTCTCATAGTTGGGGTTGACAGGGTAGGAGCCTGTGAAATAAGCTGTTTGATGGCTTCAAAGTTGTCTTTTCCTTTCTGTGTCCAACTAAAAATGATACCCTTCTTAATCATTACATTAATGGATTTGGCCATAGAGGCAAAATTTGGATCAAATCTTCTTATGAAGTTGATTTTTTCAAGGAAATCGTGTAATCCCTTCTTATGGCTTGGTAGTGCTAATGCAGATGTAACATTTATTCTCTCTGGGTCTATTGCAAGACCCTCTTTTGAAACAATGTGTCCTAGTAGTTTCCCTTCATGAACTGTGAAAACACACTTTTTTGGATTGAGAAAAACTCCAAATTATCTGCATCTTTCAAAAATTATCCTATGGTGGTCCAAGTGTGCATCAACATGCTTTAAATAAACAGTGATATCATTTAGGTATACTAGGGTCATCTTATTTATCAAAGCTTTGAAAGCCATATCCATGGCTCTTTGGAATGTTACACCATCATTAGTCATACCAAATGACATCTTTTTATATGCATACATGCCCCATTTTGTAGTGAAAATAGTCTTGAACTGGTTTGATTCTTGCACCAAGATTTGGTTGTATCCAGAATAACCGTCTATAAGGGAAAACCTTTTAGATCCTGATACAATTTGCAAAATTTGCTCGATTGGTGGAAAGGGATAATTATCCTTTAGAGATGCTTTGTTCATATCCTTGAAAACTACATAAATCTTGATTTCACTATTGTTCTTCCTTATAGGGACCAAATTAGCAACCTAGGATGAATGTTTGATAGGGAAAATGATGTTAGCCTTTATTAGTTTGGATAGCTTACTCTTCATAAGGGGTTCTATTTTTGGATTAATTGGTTTTTGCTTCTATCTAACATGATTGGTATTTGGGTCAAGCTCTATTGTATGACGAGTTAAGCTAGCGTTAAACCCCCTTAGATCATGATAACTTCAAGCGAAGTTATCATCAAAATCTGGATGCAATTCAATAAAATCTTGTTTTTCAGAATCATTAAATACCTTTCCTATCTTTAGTGTCTTTCCCTCTGAAATGACTACTGGCTCGTAGTCTTCTTTATTAACCGTGATGTTCTTCTTTTTACCTTTCAGTTGATCATCTGAATTGAAGATACTCTCTAAGGTGACAAGGCCCATGGGTAATTTTTTCATCTTCAATTGAATGATTTGATCTCTATATTGATCTTGGAGTCTTAACTGGTTCTTATCAGAGAATTCAACGTCTTCTCTTAGAAAATTGACAATTTGCTGATCATTATCGAAGACTTTCTAGTTGGTTGGATTATCATAAATAGATGGCCTTACTATCAACTTTACATACTATCTATTTTTCTTATTTATTTCTTCAGGTAGGTTAAATTGGGAGCCTACTAAGGCCATACAATCAACATTTTCGTTTTGTGTTCTTGGCACCAATTGAATGTTTAAAGAGGTAAAGTCTTTTAACAGGTCCCAAACTATCTGTTTGTAAGATCTTAGCAAATTATTCTTGGTTATGTTCTAGATCTCACTTGGTGAATGATCAACTCACTATCACCAAATATTTGTAGGGATTTTATCTATCTTTAGCCAATTGCAGACGTCGAATCAAAGCTTCATATTTAGCTACATTGTTTGTGCAACTAAATTGAAGTCT
Organism: Torreya grandis; assembly: GCA_037957365.1. Taxonomy (NCBI): domain Eukaryota; kingdom Viridiplantae; phylum Streptophyta; class Pinopsida; order Cupressales; family Taxaceae; genus Torreya; species Torreya grandis. Next base: position 2,034,923 of record JARHVA010000413.1, read on the forward strand.
GAAAGAATATAAATAAATTTTATTTTGTGGAGAAATCAAGACAATTCCTGTACTTGCACCATTCCTGCTTCTTGAACCATTGAAGAATAATTGCCATATTCCTTTAAGATCTTCAACTGGTTTTACAAGATTCAAGATGATTGCATCATTTTCATTAATGCAATATGTACCCAACCTGGTTTCTTGTACATAATCATAAGGATCGAATTGGAGAGTTGATCCCCATTCATCCAAATGAGTGTCGAGAATCTCCTCTACCAATGTTGTAACTTCATGATCAATCTTCTCTTCCTGGTCCTGTAATATATAATTCATATCTACAAGGATAGCAGTGTATGGTCCAATATGATCTTTAGCTATTGTCTTAGCTCTTATTGTTACTCTTGTTCCATATATCATCTTAAGTAACATGTGAGACCAATCTGTATATAGATATCCTCCCTTTTTTGCAGTGAAGTCTCATGAAAGACAAATGGAAAAATAAGGGGGGAGATCAATAACTGAGATATCTTGGGTAATTGACAAGCTTGGACATGGGTGGATAGTGAGATTTAGCCCTTTTATTTTCTCTACTATTTGAATAACAATCCCATCCAATTATAGTACACCTTTTGAGACAAGCATATACTTAATACCAAGAGTATTGACTATTTTTTAGGTATAACAAAAATGCAAGCCATTGAATCTACCATGCAATTATGACTGAGATTCTTCCCTACTATGAGTGAAAGATAAAAGGGAGAGCCTTACCATTTTTGGTCACTTTAGTATCAGTTTGTGGTTAACATAAATTAATTTCAGCATTAGGTCCCTTGGCTAGAATCTTGCCCGTTATCTGGAAGTTTTCAAAGCTTCTTATAGCAAATCTCTTTGCACTGAAATGGATAGTGGTTCTTACATAGTGAAACTCAAATTGGTTTTATTCATCTGTTCAATAATATTGAAAGGAATGTTACCAACCTTCACTGGTGCCTTTGTGGGAGCTATGTCTTCTTTTACAAGATTCAGTTCAACACTTTTGCTTTGGATGGGCCCATGGGCACAAAGGGTGGCCTTTATACAATGTTGCTCTTTGCAAGTTTTTGCACAACTTTGAAAGTTGTAGCTTGTTCCACCCTGGGGGTTGGTCACTTTCTATTGCTCTTTTCTTTGAATGTGTATTGGCTGCCACCAAACCTCCACCAACGAATAATGTTTCCTCTTGATTTACACCACAAAAGTCCTCCTCTTACTAGTTTAAAAGAGTAGTCTCATATTAAGTAGGTTCTTGTGTATCTACTTGTTCAGAAGTAACTTATTGTTGATGTCCTTGTGTGTTTGATATGCCTTGCTCCATTAAAGCTTGATTGATGACACCATTAGGACAAATATTCTGATTATGTGGCTGAGCACAAGGATAACACCACTCATACTCTTGATCTAGGTTGTTTTGAATAGGTACAATAGCTTTGGAAGGACCTAGTGTAGATAGAACACGGATGTTTGGAGGTTTCGCTTGCATATTTTGACCTTACGGTTGTGAATTTCCTTGGTATGACTGCTTATTGAGTTGGTATGCTTGGTTAACTTGTTGATAAGGCTTGTAATTCTGGGATTGCTACCTCTTCATTGCTACTAACTCATTACCAAAACTCTTAAGTAGTGACTTAACCTCATATAAATCATCTGTAGGACTGAAATTTAAAGCTGGTGCTTTGCTCATGGTGGGAGTTAGAGTAATTATAGGTGGTGCAGGAGGTATTTCTCTAAATAGAGGCATTCATGGTCTTGGGGTAATTTTTCTTGCTTGAACTAGATAATTTTCTAATTTTATTGCAATTTCATAGGCATTGGGAAGTATGGTGCCACCCATTGACTAAATCATAACAACTATATCACTATTCAAAGATTTTAAGTAATATAGAAAAATATTATTTGGAGTTGGCTTGACCAATATTGGAATTCTATTCCATCTTTTTTGAAATCAAAAATTGAAATCAGTCATGTGTTCACAAAGAGTCCATTGAATAACAATTAATTGTTCAATTAGGGAGAGGTGGTCACTCTTGTTTTCAAATTGAGTAAATAGTGTAGTGCCTAAGTCATCCCAAACACGGATGGAATTGGAAGGTAGGCCTCTGTACCATTGCAAGGCTTTACCCTTGAAAGAAGAGACTAGGAGTCTGATTACAACATTATCTTGTACCATATTGTGGATTAAACACATATTAGCAATGACCTGTATATGTTCCATAGGAGTGGTGGAAGTTTCACTAGTAAAATACAGAAGACATTTTAAAGCCGAGTTATGTATATCATCATATTGGGCCAACTAGAGTGGGCTGCCTTCATTGAATGCTATGAAATTTAAATTTATAGCCATAATGGGAGGTACAAAACTACTAAGAATATTTGAAGGATATGCAAATAAATTTACAGGATATACTCAAGTGTAAGGAACAACTAATCTTGATCTTTTTTTATACAGAAATTACAATTCCAAATAACTTTCTTACCTTTAGTAGATGAACTTGTTTGTTTCTTTGGCATACTAAACCTTGATTTTCTAGATTGGAAAGTCAGTGGAGTCACCAAGTGATTTTAGAACATGTATGAAGCTCATACAATATTTACTGAGAATAACACCAATCTCTTTATAATTTTAGGTCCCACCAAGCATGCCAAAAACTATTATTATATAGATTTTGTACTCATCTTGATGTTGTAGCTCATTGTGTGAAAATATAATGATACAATGGGATCACCTCCAAACTGTATGTCTTTGGCGAATTGAGGTGAACCTTTAGGGAAGGTCAGCTTCCTTGTACTAAATTTTGTGCAATTGATAAACTACAAGTTTATATATAAATTCCACTTCTTAGTGATCTTGTTCCTAAATTAGGGTTTGACTGTAAGAAAAGAGTTTTGAGAATGAAATTGCAAAACTAGAAATGGGGATTGCACCAAATATTTTATAGTGGATTTTAATTCTTTCTTGAATGAACATAGTAGAACAATAAATATATTTAAATTTGTAGGAGCACAAACTCATGCAAATGTTAAATCAAAGGCAATATTGGATATTTTTCATACAAGGGACAAGATTCTTTATTTTTAATCAAACCATCTTTCAAATGGGTAAGAGAATACCACAAATGAAATTTTGTGACTAAAATAAGAATTAAAACCTCCACAAATATTTTAGTGACCTTGGATACACAAAGATTTCATAGACAAAAAGACAAATTTTTAATTTATTCTCATTCTCCAGGTTACAACATGTAGACAAGTTATTCAAAATGCAAAATAATATCTCTTGTAGAAAAAAAATAAATGGACATTCTATTTCCCATATTTATATAAAAAATCTCATAAAAGAGATGTAATTAACAAGGAAATCCATGCCTAGTAGAAGAACATGCACAATCTGGAACTCCATGTAAAAAGGGGTGTAATCTTCAGCTGGTGGCATCTTTGGTGAGGTGAACAAGTTTGTAAAAGATCATGCAAGAGTTGGGCATTCCACTTAACTATTGGAGGTGTGGAGGAGACTTGGAAATCTTCATGTAATGCCTATCTCATCTTTAGTTCAGCTGCAATGGCTCTTCATGAAATGAGGTTCTAAAGTGAGACTTCAAACTTTAGAATAAAAAATATCTTTAGATAACTTAAGTTTCTTTTTTGCAAAACCCTAACTTGTAATTTTCAATTGGGAATTTTACAACTTTCAAGTCACATAATTTGTCAAAACTAGAAATGCAATTTACAATATGTGATTTTGCAATTTAAGCAACTTAAACTTGTCAAAATGGAGAGCGTAATTTGCAAGTTTGGTTTTTGAAACTTTCAACCTATTAAAAAGGAACATGGAAATTACAAGTAGATCTTTCTCAAAAAGCGATGTCAAAATGATAGTTGCAATTCACAAGTTGCAACTTTATATTTTTTTACAATAATGAAAATACAATATACAAGAATGTTTCTGATAGAAATAATTAATCTATATCCAACACTTCTGAAACTTCTTTGTCCTTTTTTGCCTATGTATTTTTAATATATGCATCAAAACCCTTAAAGATCTCTAGGATTCTATCTTCATCAGGACCAAAAGAGTAGCTTTTTTCACAATCTGCTATTGTATTGGAGAGTTCCATTCTAAAAGCTCTGTAGTCTTGTCTCTTTTCCCATTTGATCCAATGTGTTATGGTACTTGATGAAACGATGGATAGAGCTCAAGATGAAGGTTGTATCTCTTTCTAATTCTCTTTCGACCACTTGTTTGAATTTATCTTGAACTTCTTGCACTGAAAGGACCTAGGTCTGCTGATATATTTCCTGACATGACAACTTGTTCAACACATATTCAATGTCATATATCATATCAGTGGCTTTGTCATGTGCAAATTTAGCCTTATGGGCACTATATGTATCTTTATTTTGAATTGAGCTGCTCTATCCAAATCCTCTTGCTCTACATCATTTCTCAATATCTTTTCTGCAAGGAGGATGTCAATATCAATTGTATCCACATCTATCACTTTGGATAGAAAAGTTTTAACCTTTCTTTCTCTTCCTCATACTTGTTGATCTTCTCTCTCAAGGTTAGTCTTCTCTCAGTCAGAGTTATATAATGGTCCACTACTAATTCAATAACTTTGTTTCCCTTTGAGATGAACTCTTTTGCGCATTCCTTGGTGGCCCTTCCCATGATGCCAATTTTTGTCACTACATCAAGTGTTGTTTGATCTGTGATCTAAGTAATAGGTTGTACTGGTTGAACAGTGGGCTCAATGAACTTCTTTAATGCAGTCATTAGTTTCTCAACCTTGTTTTTTAGCTCATCCTTAGTGAAATTGTCACTATCCATTTTCTCAAAAAGAGAGTCAATACTGGATTAGACGTCATGTTTCAATACCTCACTTGTAGGACGTCCAAGATGTACTTTTGATACCTGGTAATCTTCCACCACTAGACCTTTCTATTTGTCTGGTGGGGGGACTATAATCTCTACATCCTATTCCCCTGCTAAATCATATAATATCCTTGAAATAGTTCAGGGAGTTATCTTGGATTTCTTGTGTGCATCTGTGAGGTCAAAATTCAATGTGTTTGGGGACACCATTTGCTTACATTTCTTTCCCACTATTTGTGCTAACCAACTAGGAGTAGCATCCTATTGTGCTAACATCGTCACTTGAGAATCTGTAGCTGAAGATGTTGTACTGGTGGGCACAGTGATAAGTGTTGTATCTTTCAATGATATTACCGTTGTTTGTTCAGCATATTTCTTTGCCACCTTTTCCCCATCTGTGGGTTGAGGGTCCATATTTGTATCAGTGTCTTGATCCATCTCTATCGCTTATGTAGGGGTTGGGGTTACTATGGAAGTCGAAGAGGTGGGGGCAATGGAAACATATGTGTCTACTAGGGGTGTGGGAGATGGAAGTGATATCAATAGAGGAGTAGACATAGGGAGTTGGAATTGATAAACCTATAAAAGTGTGGAGTCCAAAGCCTTGAATGAATCAATCAGATTTTTAGGGACACTCAGGGTTGATGAAGTAGGAAAGGTGAAGGGAGATGAAGATGAATTAATAGTTATCCCAGGGTTTGGGATAGCCAGTGAGATTGTGGTCAAAATGACTAAATCCACAACTATATCCTACTGTGTAGTTTTGGTGATTAATGGAATGGAAGAAATGATAGATGAGATGAAAGGAGTTATGGAAGGGGGAGTGATATTATGGAAGAGGGAAGCATAATAGAAATTTGAGTGTCCAATTGAATTGATTGAACTGTTAACAATGGATTTATTGACATAGGTGAACTAGTGGGAATGGAGGGTTTAAACACTTGAGGTGAAGGAGGAGTGGAGACAAGAGGAGGATGAGGTGTTGAAGTTGAAGGAATTACAGAAATAGGTGGGGGAAGTATCATAGAGATGGGAGTAGAAACTATAACTGAGATGGGGGTTAAAAGTATTGTTGCTTCAACTATAGATGTATCTTCAGATGAAATGACTATTGGTTGATCTGCTGCTGGTCCCTAGCTGCTTGATTGTCCTTTCTTGGACTTTGATTTCTTCTTCCTCTTGTGGGAGATTGCTGGCCTATCTGCCTATTCTTGGAGTGCTCCACCGCTATAAAATTCTGCTGATGGTGGTACTTCCTTCTCTTTGAGCTCTAGTAGTTTGTCACTGATATTCACTATCTCTTTAGTCACTCAGACTCCTTTACTTCTAAGCTAGTTGAGTGTTTTATTGATTATGTTGGTGGTTCTATCCATTAAATAGAAAGACTTAGAAATGGACCACTTCACTACTAAAAGGGGTAAAGTATAGATTTTGTTCTCATGGTAGACCTTGTCTACTGGGGATTCCTCATCGACCAAGTCCTCGAGGACTGGTGCCATATTGAAGGCCTTGATTGGATCAAGGGTCATTCTAGAGTAGTCTCTTAGTCTTATTTCCTCTTCATCTTCCAAGTCCTCCCAATATTATTCATAGTATGGGACATGGGAATATGTGGAGATTCCTAATGTACTAGTAATGTTTCCATGAACATCATAGAATGGCCTTGCCTCCAAGTCTCTCAAGGTCATTTATGTCATTTCGACTTCTACACACTTGGCTTTGGCTAGAGAAAGACATGTGTACTTGCCTATGTTAATGGGGAAATTAATTCCTGATTTGTGTTTGCTACATAATAACTTATGAGTTTCAACTAGTTGCCTCGCAAGCTCCATTAATGCCCATTTATCACTCACATACCTCATAGGGTGTAAGGATAACCACTGAATCTGCATACTTTGATGTATGAGTATGTGGGGAAATAGATAAAATAAGAACCCCAATTGGTGATCTATGAAATGGCAACATTAGAGAATCTCTTCTTCTCTAGTTCCTTGTTGAACATAACTATGATGTAGTAGATGAATGCATCATTGACTCTCCTAAAGTGTTGGCTATTAGCCTCAAGAGTGAGGTTAGGGTAATAATTAAACACTTTATTTGCTTGGTCAGCTAATGTGTTAAGTCCTGGAAAAGTTCTCCCTTTGGCCAATACATAAACTAGATAAGAAGACATAAAATTTTCTTGTGTTTTGGACCTCCATCAACTACTTGTGGATTGAGTCACTGATGAGCTATGCCTAGTAGATGTATTATTGGTTCAGGTGGATCACCCAAATATATTGGTACATCCAATCTTGGAAGTTCTTCACATCAGGGCTACTAGTGATCCTATGTAGTAGTATGATTAGATCACCTACCTCATCCTTAAAATTAATCCTTGCCAATGTTTTAGGCAATTTGGTGGTTGCAACCCTAGGGATCCTTACCCATTATCTTTTAATTACTCTCTAACATCCTGTGTTGTTGTCTTGATAGAATTTCCTTGATGAATTTATAGTTATATCTAGGTAACTCAAAAAATTTGGGTATAAAAAACACAGAGTCTATGAAGTCTAGATCCGGATTTAGAATCCTATACCCTTTATCATTCAACACCTGTCTCTTATCAACATCATAATGCTTTGCTAGTGTGAGTACTAACTCAGGGGCTTGCATAGTCAAGGGGAAAGCTGTTGTCTGGGGAAGTTCGTAGCCATAGATGCTCTGGATCTAGTCATTCTTGAATTCAACATTTATTTTGGTTTAGAAATCACCTAGGTTAATGTGACCTAGGTCTGTGTCTGTAATCTCAGTTGTGTTGGATTCCAAACTGAGGGTAACAATGGGTCATTTAGATTTAAATTTCATCTCTTTCCCAGACATAAACTCTATATAAATTGATGGGGGAAACCAACTACAAAGTTGGCAAGATTTGAAGGTGCAAAATGCAGATGGTAACTCTGGTAGAGATTGGAGTTGTTCTTTGCACTAAAAAAGTTTGTGGGACTATGAGGTTGCAATTGTAGGTAGGAATATCTGGCGGAGATGATAGTTGCAAATTAAACTTGCATTTCCTAATGAACTCAAATGGAGATCGAGATTGGTTAAAGCACTAGAAAAGTCTGTGGGACTGTGGGATTGAAAATGCAGGTTGAAATCCAATGGGTTTTGGAGGTGTAAAACACAGGTGGAAAGTTTGTAAGGACTATGAGGGAATATATAAAAGGAATATTTGTTGGCTTTGGGAATATCTCTAGGAATATTCACTAGTTATATGATTTTGGTAAAAAACCTAGGATTTTTAGGAAAAGCTTGCAAGGATAATATGAGTTTTGATAACTCTAATGCCACCACGAAAAACTACTAATAACCTATTGACGCCTAAGGAAATCAATGAAAACCCTAAAATTGCAATCAAATCTACAAAGGAGCATAAGAAAATGAAAATAACTAAAACTAGCTTGATTTGCAAGAAAAGATGGCTTTAAAATGTAGAAGGGTCAAACAAATATTGTGCAGAAGGGGTCAATGACATGGTGGCATGGTGGCATTGCTCAATTGCATGGTTTGCAGGCATGGTGTGTGGCTTGAGGTTGTTTAGCAAGTTCATGGTTCGAGGCAAGATCTCTAAATTCGATTAAAAAACTTAAATAATGATTTCATTTAACCCTAATTTTCATTTATATAAGACCCCTACAATAAATGCCCTAAGGGTGGTGGTTAGCAGAGATCCAGAGTCTACGAACACGTTTTTAGCTTTGCAATTTTGTTGATTGCACTTTGACCTCCAAATTTTGTGGGCTTGGTTTGTTTGACCCTTTGAAAATGGGAAGGCAGAACTTGGGGAGTAATTTTGTAGCTTTACAAGTTACAATTTGTGCTTGGAGTTCCAGATTTCATAGGGAAGGTGGTTGACTGAAAGCAAAACTTGAATTTCAATTTGCAACTTTTCAAGTTACGAATTGTAACCATAGTTCTGATTTTTGGTTTGGTTGTTTTGTAAGAAGCATAACTCCACTTGCAATTTACAACTTTGCAAGTTGTAAATTATGAGTAGGGTTCCGATTTCCATGGGGCACTTGGTTTTCAAGAAGTGGAACTCCACTTTTAATTTGCAACCTTGCAAGTTTCAAATTGTAAGTGGGGTTCCAGTTTCTATCGACTAGTGTTTAACGAGAAGCGAAGGTTTGAATACAATTTGCAAGTTTGCAAGTTGCAAATTGCACTCAAATCTCTGGTTTCCCCTAGCTAATGTATTGTGGGAAATGGAGGTTGGAAAACAATTTATAATTTTTCAAGTTGTAGTTTAATCTCCGGTTTCTGCAGGTTTAGGGAAATGAGTATTTTGGGTCAATTTAAGGCATTTTTCCAAAAAATTATTGGGTCTCCCTTAGGGTACTTGATATTTTGACATTTTTGGGACAAAAAATATCAACATTAACCAATTGAATCTATAGGTAATTTGCTAAGAGTAGTGCCACAATGAGTAAATATCCTATGTTATGGTCATTTTGTGGGTGCAATTAAATGAACATAGTGAACCATCAACACACTCTTGGTTAAGCAAGATGTAGTACTATAGTTTTGGTCTTTGTCCTTCTTGGGTCCCTTTGACCCTCGTTTTGTGTTTCCCTAGGGTGTTGGATTCTTTTCATGTATTTTCATGCCATTTCTTTGTTATCTTGTACACCAATAAGGCCCTCATTCTAATTTTAGAAGTCCATACATAAACAGGTGCAATATTGTGTAATGAAAAGAAATACATGTAAATCAAGAAGGCGATTGAAAGAAATAGAGTTCCAAGAAAAGGTTAAGAGTGATAAGTAGAATTGTTCATAGGGAAAAAATTCTTTTAGTCTTCATATTGCATCGTTGTCAATTGTTCATTTAGTGAAAAGTCATATAAGGATTAGGGCGTACATCATATAGTTTCTTATCGAACTACATTGAGTGTTGGTTTCCAAAATTTACAAGGATGATGGTATAACTAAGATAAGCCCACCCTATCGACTACACAATTTTCAAGGTATTTCAAGGTATTAGGGTTTCAATAAAGAAGAATTTTTTTTCGGTGATGCACAATGAATTTTGACAAACTGACATTTTTAGAGACCAGGAGGATTATAGTTGTCAAATTTATTTTGAAGATTTTTATAGTGCCAAAAATCATAACTTATCCCTAAGACATGCATGTAACAACAACCAAGTGTGTAACACTCCACTCTTAGTCAAATTTTAAAAGTTTCCAATTTGAAGAACAGTTTTTGGGTTTTATCCATCTCGATTTGTAGACATGTTTCCACCTGATTTGAGTTTCAAACAATCTACACATTTATCATAATTAAATAATATTCTTAGAACCCTATCATTTTGCATTTCAATTATTCAAGAATATTCCTTCATTGTAATGATCTAGGAAGATCTCCTAAAATTAGCTCCAATGCTATTGCAAAGCTTAGTCTCATAGCTTTCAGTTATTGCATTTCCTTTGCAATGGTCTGCAATACCCCAAAACAACCTCCACCAATTCATGATACCTCCAGGATCATTAATCAGTGTCCAACATATGCTGCACAAACTTCTATAGTGGCACATTGAAAATTATGTAGATTGGATGTGGCACCAACCATGTATGTGCCAAACCTTATGTGGTATCCACTAGTGGCTTTAGTAGGGTCCTACATACCTCACACCATTCAGTAACATTAGGTGATGATTTTTTTTGGCTCCATTCCTATTCATTAGTTTCATATGTGTAGCTAGTGTGAGGTTGAGGGTTAGCGCCCCTTTTCATGGGGCAACACCCATGTTTTACCTAATTGGGAATTTTATGGTCACATTTTACTAACTAAATGGTAACACATGGAACACAAAGGTATCTAAATTAATATAGTATAAAAGTTTAAATTAAAACACTAATGTGATAAAAAAAGAAATTAAAAGTATGTCAAATGATTAAACAAGCAATGAAAAATAATGAAAATATAAAAGGAGATGAAAATTGACAAACCTAGGTAGAATTGTGGAATTCTGTTACTAGATCTAGGCTCTGTAATTGACTGTATTACAATCTATGAAATATGGACCATTGGTTATAGTTGGACACAGTGGGCAAGTAACCGAATGTGTATAGGGAAAAATTGACACATTGTTGAATGTGTAATTCTATTATTGCCATTCATGTATCCTACCATTGATTGTTTAGTCTATTTATTTTTTGATTCTATAAATTTCTTGGGAGGTGCATTGGTAGATGATGAGAAATATTGTGTGATCACTCTAAAACATTAGCAAGGAAAATATGCTAATTTGTCTTGTTTTTTCTCGAATTAACCTTCAAATAGAGAAACAAAAAAAATGCGGGTAAGTTGGCTAACTTAGGCTATCCATTGAAGATTTGGAGCTACATATCCCACATGGTTGTAATTGAAGTCAATGTAGTTATCTTGTGCATGTGAGCCTAATCTAACCCAAGTGAGAGTAATGGATTCACCTCTTCTCCTAGACAATTAAACATAATTTTATGCTTCCCACTAAAATATTCATTTAGCATGAGGTGATGATGTCATAAGATGTAAATGCAACATAGACTCAATAAATGATCATTGTGCAAGCAGCAATAAAAGTAATCAATGTGTGACTCAAACTTAAGGATATTTGTAATTGATGATCACTTATGTGAAAGATGTCTAAATGGATTGGACTAGATTTGTATATATACAACTCTTTAGGACATGACACAAAAGGGCTGACCATACAAAAATATGCTAAGAGAAATCAAAGGTGCATAAAATAATGCTATGGTGAGAAGGACTGCCAACCAAAATAGGGAAAAATTAAGATGTCATTGATTATGTATGGGAAAGAATAGGAAAACTATTGTTTTTGTACCAGTAGGAAAAAGTCCCAAAATGGAGACAATATTTCTAAGAGAATGGATGACTAGGATCTTGAAGTTCACAACAGAAAAAATTGACATGAATAGGCGGACATCTAGATAAATTAAAGTTGAAGAGACTCTCACAGGGGTAAAAGATGTTCATGAATAACCAAATATACACAAGTGAATTAAGTGTAATAAAACATGGAAAATACCTAATAAAAAAGGGTCTTATACCAAAAATACGTGTCTACAGCCCCAGGCCAAAATTTTGAATGTTAATTATGATGCAGATCAGTGCAATCATTAGAAGGCAAAGAGTCACACATTGAAGTTTAACTATTTTGACTTCCATAATGTTCCTTTCAACATTTGTGACTTTGTAATATATGTAGATTTAGTTAGCAATTAGACTAGAAGATAGACAACCATAAATATTTCTCAAGATTAATCTAGGTACATGTTAATAAAACTTTGTGTTCTAGTTATATTATCTCTCCAATAATTCTTTGCATATTATCTAATATAACTTCCAGACACAAAATTATTTTATGGTAAAGTGCACAATGGGATGTTAGGATTAAAAAAATTACACTAAAATAGTGTAAATATGTGCATAGGATAAATCTAACCTAAATATAATAACACAACAATTTTGTTTTTTAAATGTGCAAGAACTAAGACTGAAAATACTTAGAATTGAAAAAGAGATTTCTTATAAGAATATCTAAATTCTGACTTTTTTGTACATTTTTAGAGGCTGAAAATAGGTCAAAACAAGTATTGAGACAATTCTAAACCAAATCCAAAAAGATATAATAGTGATCTAAGGATGCACATAAAGTGAACAGTGTTGAAGTGGTTCAATATTGGCTGAGCACTATTGAGTTAGTTCGATACTAGTTGCCTAGGTTGATACTAATAGTCTAATTTGATACTAGGAATGTTGTTAGATTTCCAAACAATTTATGGGTTTTGTTCATTTGCTCAAGTTGATAATTTTTTTTCAATTTATTAAAATTTGTTGTAGATCTCTCAAAATTTATGATTCTTTCTAACAATAGTGTCAAATCCACTTGATTTGTTTTGGCACCTTTGTATGTATATCAAATTATTTAATTGATGCAATAGATTCCATAACTTTTCCTTTCTCTCAACCTTACTCAACTCCAAGAGATCTTACAAGAGAATAAAGAATATGAATAGTCACCGAGGTGCCTATCTTAGTCAAACTTCATTATTAGATAGGATTGAAACTAGCACCCATGCAGTCCAAAAATAAATCCAATGAAATTTGAAGATCGAAACCCTTATACTTATGTATGAGATGTAATAAACCAATATATTCTATATACTCTTTAACTATCCATTCTATTTAGATCTCTTGATCAAATGAACTCTTAGGTATCTTTATTTATAGGAATTTTTTAAAATTAAATCAGTCAACATGCACATTTAGGTTAGCTTCCACAAGTTAAGGACCACCTAGGTCAACTTCCACAATACAAGGATTTAAAAATGAGGGAAAAAGGGAATGATTGTGCACATGATAAAGTAAAAGGGTGTTACAATAGAAGTTAATATATAGGTGTGACAAGGATAAGAGAGGAATTTTAAAATAAGTTGAGGTGAATTAAAATATGCTCAATAGAAATTGGATTTTTCAAAATATGCTGAGGTGAACTATAGGTTGTATAATGAAAGAGGGATTTCACCTAATTGAAGTCAACAAGAAGCTTCACAATTTTCAATTTAATCAAAATATGCAACATAATCCTAATCATGCTAGATTAATTTAATTAAACATTAAATAATGCCATAGAACCATTTTTAGATGTCTACATAATTCTTGATGGAAGAGCATTCCATGGTTCATGCAATCTTGCATCAACCAAAAACAAAGTGTGGTGTGTTTTCTTTGATTTTTGTGTTGTGGCTTTGTTTGTGTCAGTTTTTTACCTCTTGGAATGATGTTGCAAAAGTATTCTTTTGCCACAAAAAAACATAGAGATCTTTTGACTGTTTTTGTCAATCTGTAGGGACTGTTCAGTCACATACACTTATTGGAAATGGTTTTTTAACCATGGTAAGAATTAGTTGATGAAATTTTATGAGGTTGTAGTCATCAAAAATTTCATTTTAGTACAATGAGTCACTTGAGACCACCTTATCCTTAGATTTAGCTCTAGACCTATCTTAGGGCTTCTCTTGATCATTTTACAACTTTTGCGTGATTCCAATCCATTCCTAGATATACCAAAAGTAACACTGAGCCAGCCCCTAGGCACCCAGGTCTCTTTTTGCCTTTTCTTATGATCTAGACATTAGCACGATCCTTTGGACTATAGAAAAAGTATTCCTTTGTCTCAAAAAAACATAGAGATCTTTTGACTATTTTTGTCAGTCTATAGGGATTGTTCAATCACATACACTTGTTGAAAATGGTTCTTTAAATTTGGTAAGAATTAGTTGATGAAATTTTATGAGGTTGCAGTCATCTAATATGTCATTTTAGTGAAATGAGCCACTTGATACCACATTATCTTTAGATTTAGCTCTGTACCTATTTTAGGGCCTCTCTTGATCATTTTCCAATTTTTATGTGAGTCCAACCCATTCTTATATATATCAAAAGTAACACTACGCCACCCCCTAGGTACCCAGGTCTCTTTTTCACCTATTCTTGTGACTTGGACATTAACACGATCCTTTAGAATATAACACACTGTGTTATTGATCAAAGGGAAGCGATAACGTCTCATTTTATCTTTACTCTCCCAACATATATCCTTTCATTCTTCAAAGCAACTTAGGGTCAGCCTAAAACTATTTCACATATTAAGAAACACCAAAATGCTATATATAGACCATTTTCATTCATTTATTCCATAGATGGAAATCAAATGCCATTGATCCCTTTTATGCCCTACTTTTGCATATACCCATCTACAACAACCTATATCTCAGATTACTCAAATTTTTAGTCTCAAGTCACACTCAAAGCACTCAAATAAACACTCATACTCACTTGCACTTACACCAACACTTAGATTTGGAGAACTACATTGCACTTGATCCCCTTTCGAGGTATTGGTATATAGGCAACACTCAACACATAGGTTATTGAGGTCATGTCTAACCTACCCTATTAATGCCACTCTTTTTATACTTGTGATCCTCAACTACCCTAAAAAACATGGAAGCCTAGGGTTTTATGATTCAACTTTCAATCACATAGGCACATGCTCCTTAGAACCAGGTGAAGGTCTAATGCTGCCAAAGGATACTAGCACAACATAGAGGACACTAGCGTGGTGCACTACTATCCAAAGGACCACACTATTATATAGGAGGGTTTCTAACTCTTGATTACTATTCATGACACCTTGCACTATCCCTGCACCAATTTTTAGTGCTCCACTTGTCCGTCTTAGTCAATTTTTTAGCTATGTATCTCCTTTGTAATTTTTTACTATTATAGAATAATTAGATAAATCAATTATTGTACAAATCAGATGTTGATATTACTATATTTATTCCCTGATTTATTATTCGAACACTTTAACAACTTAAGATTTTACACTAGTAAACACCTAAAAAGTTTAAATCATTTGGTGAACTGGACATACTTAAAGCATATCACTTAAAACCCTAGTGTAGCATTAGGGTTTCCCTTTTTACTTCCATAATTTGATCAGTTTTATTTTTTAGCCTTTCATCATGATTATTATGATGGAAATACTTTTCTACTTTTTGGTACAAAGTTTGGTGGTTTGTCTTGCATGCTTATTACCTTCCATTTGTAGAATGATGCACATGTATGTCACTCATTTCATAGATCACATTAGACTTAAGTTTACTTCTCACATTAGTCCACCTCCTCTTGAGCCCCCCCTTCTATGGAGAGTATTGTTGCATGGTCAATTTTAAGTTACCTTCGGTTACTAATTGACAACAACAAGCTCAAATGACTCCTTTTGTTCCTCCTCCACCTAGACTAGTTAACTAACTTCATTCCCATACTGCCTCTACTACTCATCCTTGACAAATAGTAGATCTTGTAGTTCAAGCTGTCACTAGATGGAATGGATGCTTCCTCAACTTATATATAAATAGTGTAATCTCACCGTCCCTCCTCATCCCTAAAACAATACAATGGGACCTAGGGATCAACACAAAGCATATGATATTTTGGATCGGCTGAGAAATATACTAGCTAAGATTTCTATATTAGAATTACTTCAAAAGGCAACCTTCTTCAAATATATTCTTTTTCAAACACTCAATCATACATCTTTGCCTTAGGATACTGAACCACCTTATTTTACATATGCCATGACTACTATCAAGGACATTAAGGATGTTATATCTTTTGACAATGAAGATTTTCCCTCATAGACAATTATCGATTAGAATCTACCACTCTTCATTCATACACAAATCAAAACCACTGCTATTGAATGAGTTCTAATTGATAGTGGCTCAGGTCTTAATATATGCAACCTCACATTTCTATAGAATATGGGGGTTGATATAGCATCCATTCTAAAGACATTTAAGAACATTTGAGGTTTTGATTACATTCCCTGACATGCATTGGGTTCTATTACATTGGATATCATGATTGGGCCAAAAATGTTATTTACACAATTTCAAGTGATGCCCAATCATTTAAATTATAATTTATTACTCAAGAGTCCCTAGATACATGCCATGGAGGCTGTAGCCTATACCTTTCACATATGTGTTAAGTTTTACATGATGGATATTTACACACTTGTCTATCTAATAACCAACCATTCAGATATTATAGTCACTGAACTGACTACCCCGAGTATATCTTCATATGGGACACCTCATGTTATCATAGAGTCCCTACCTCATTTCATTCCTATACAAAAAATGCATACATATGAGATTGGGGAATCTAGCATCATTATTCTTGTACCAGTTCTAGATCTTCCTACAATACCATTATCTTTACCCATTATGAAGAATGATCCTCCTACAACATAATTATCCTTACCCATGGCAGCTAATGAAATTCAAATAACACAGTTACCACTACTTGTTAACTTAGAGGAAGCATACATTAGAAACTCATATATAAATTCTAAGACCACCATAGAGGATAACATAACACCCATGAATATTGGTGATTATTTATGTGGATTGAGCTTCACACCAGTAGGCCCTAGAGGGTACAAAGATAATTCTAGGACACTCATACCTTTACCTACACAGTGATCATCACCAATTCACATCTCCACACACTCACTTGTAGTTAAAGGTAGATTATTCTATACACAATGCATACAATTACATTTATGGATATTGATCCAGTTAACTAGATTCATGCAAACAATATAAAAGACATACTACATCAAATTTTATAGATATTACTTGATAGGGGATAGATGACACTACCCACAATTCACTATAGATCTATTAGGAGATTGTCATAGTAGGACGGTAGACCCTTTTATCATTTTCACAAGATTACTAGACATGATATAGATACATGCTCAACATTATCATAGAAATTGAATAAATTCAAGGTTGAAGGCACTATCCAGATTACACAACCCACGCCTCCACCAGTATAGGCACCCGAATGGAATCTTTGCTAACAAACATTCATGAAATGATCCTTTGACTATTTGAGCTTTAATTAAGGACCAACACATACCTCATGTTGCTATAGATAATTATCTTGATCCAAACACTTGTACATTGACATTATTACAACACATAGGGCATTAGGAGACTAAGCTACAACATGGTATACATTATCAAGACTCCTTAAGACACATCACACTCTCAGTTGCATGTGGTCCTAAGGTGGTCAACACACTACTCTTTGTCATGAGCACAAACAATCATATATAGGTTACACTTGGTATTACATGACTACAAGCAATGGACACCATAGTTGATTAGATAGATAGATGCTTGAATTTTAGTTATGAGGGACACAGAGTTTGTATTATAGACAATGACACAAATGAGAATAAATTTTTTTATACAAATAACCTATGGTCCAATGTGGTTTACCCTAGGACTGCATGCGAGAATTCCTACACAATAAAGCAACATGTTATTCAGATGCACATAATCTAAACTAACGTTAATGATAAGGCTATACTTGTATTGACAACATGATATGATGATCACGATGATGATGATTTATTTAAGTTTGGATAGATTCACTATCTGACATTTTATGAACGCCTACCAAATCCACCATTTGACTATCCACATCCTATGGATGTGCTCTTAGGTCTATAGAGGCACTAAATTTCATTTGTATATAACCTTATTTACTTCTGACATTACTTGTATGTAACTTCATTTTCATATTGCTTATACATAGCTTATACTCATAAATACAAAAAAATTCAAATATTTGTTCAGAAAATATAAAGTCTAGATTGTATGCATTTTCATGTTACATTCTTTCTATTTTTTAGGTACCATATATGCTATCTATGCTAGTATATTCAATTTTATCATACATGCATGCTTCACTTGTTTATTTTGAGTGTTCTTATATTACTACAAGACTTAGGTCTTTTATATAGATCCAAATTCGTTACTAGCTACCCACTATAGGCACATACATAGATAAACAGGTTCAACATTGAGACAGTCACCCATTGGGGGTATCATACTACACAACTTCCGGTTTGTTAGGTTATAAATTTTTATAATCCATATCACAGATTTTACGTTACTTGTATCTTAATATTGATCATCCTATACTACACATATTTTGCCGATTACTACTACTATAGACTCCTTTTGTGTACATATTTGCTCTTATACATATTTGTACCACATGGTTATGTATACTTTCATTTATAGATTTAATAGTTTAGATTTGGTTATCTCTTTGCTTCTACACTTGCTCGAGGACATTTGAATATGTCATTGTTTTATGGATCTTAGCCAATTTATTTCATTGTGTATGTTTTAGACATGTGCCCATGTCCTTATATGTGCTTCTTGATTGTGTATGCAGACATTCAAACATGTCCTTCCATGTGGCTCTAAGACAACCTTGCTTGATCTTTTCATATGTGGACATTTTAACATGTCCTTGTATGTATTGCTTTCTTAGACTTAGTGACATGCACCCATGTCCCTTGTATCGTGGCCCATTGAACTACTTTTCATGCCTCATATATTTGTATGTATGCTTTCATGTATGTGCTATGGCTATGGCATTTGTTTCTTTCTTATTACACTCACATCCAGTTTACAATGCCATGAGGGACCTCATGTATATCCCCTTGATCCTTGGGTGCCTTGATATAAAACATGCCCCTTCCCCCTAGGTAATTTACTCAGATTATATCTAGATTTTTTGTTCATAGACATGCTTACATTATTTTATCTATTTTGAGAAACTTGTGAATGCTAGATCTAACATACATTGTACATAATAAACTTATGCTCAGACTATTTATATTCTGATGTCATGTATATACATTATATTAGTTTATCATGCATATAACATATGTTTTCAGTCTAACACACATGATGCATAGCTTTTTTTTAGGATAATTTTTGTAGAGGTTGAAAAACTCCCCTCAAAAGAGGGGGCATTCACAAGGGTTTGTCATAGAGATCAGACCATCCTAATGCACTCTAAACACAATTTTTAGCATGTAAACACATAATATAGATCCTAGATTCAGG
This sequence comes from Torreya grandis, assembly GCA_037957365.1. Taxonomy (NCBI): domain Eukaryota; kingdom Viridiplantae; phylum Streptophyta; class Pinopsida; order Cupressales; family Taxaceae; genus Torreya; species Torreya grandis. Next base: position 2,054,374 of record JARHVA010000413.1, read on the forward strand.
AAAATATAGTTTAAAATAATAACATACAAATCAGTGTTAGTTTTGCATAGAAACAACACATTTGGTCAATAACACAACACAAAGGACACTATCATATTATGCTATTGACTAGTGGACCACACTACTATCCATTAGCTCCAAAAATAGAAAATTACAGAATTGTCAGAAGGTACAACAGTTACAGTTCATATTTACATAGTCTTAGTCATATATTATCAAATAGGTTCATTATATACTCATTGTTTACACATATTACATAGGTTTGATTAGATTGGGGGCATCATATGCAACATGACAACTCTTATTTCAGTTTCAAATACTCAGACACCGATTATTATGACTTAGTGTAGAATCCTTAAACACATATATTAGAGTTGGGGGAATGTGCGTGACACATTGCTCCCATATGTTTAGTTTGAAACTAGTACTCTCAAATGGAATTATAGCTCCATGTTATTCTCCACATTGTTACTCTAGACACCATTTGCACTAGGTTTACACAGATTGATACCTTATTATGTCAATAGTAGTTGGCATTTTTTAGTGGCTTATGAGCTACATTTTAGAGTTTTAGAGTGGCTTATAAGCTATTTTACATTTAAAAGTTTTTGAGTGGCCCAAAGCCATCCTACACAACTTCAGTTACATCACATAGTTTTAGTTACATTGTAAAATTTTAGTTTTAGATGCATCTACTACATATAGGTAGGCAATGATGGAGTCATAACCTATTTGAGTTATTGAGCCACCTATATATGAGGGTTGGACAAACTATCAGTCCAATATAAGTTATTCATAGTTTATGATCAACTGAGCAGGGGTGGATAGTGATGGAGACAAAGTCAGCTGCAGTTCTTAAGCCACCTACACATGAGGATTGGGTAAACCATTAGCGCAATCCAAGTTATTCACTGTTTGATTATAAACTACATAGATAGAGGATGTCACCATATTTTAGTATTGGTTCACGTATCCAACGAGTTGTATTCATTCCTTTCCTCTTTATCTCATCTCTTTACTCACTTTTGTCTTTGCTTTTGATGTTTTTAAATTAAGAACTGATTCATTCATGTTTCATTTGCAGGACACAATGAAACACACTTTGTAGACACAGACCCATATTCACAAGGTTCACCTCATAGGTAAGTCTAGGTATGTCTCATATTTTCTTTATCACAATCATTTCACTTTATTGTATTTCTAGAATAAAGGTGGGTGGTGGGTTGGGAGGTAAATATACTAATTTAAAATGTAATTTTAGTGCAATGATTGTTACTTGAGACCATCTTATCTTTAGCATAGCCTTAGACCTATCATAGGGCCTCTCTTGCTCATTTTATAAGTTTCGTGCATGTCCAACTCATTCCTATATATACCAAAAGTAGTACTAAGCCACCTCATAGGCACCCATGTCTTTTTTTCACTTGTTTCTTCTACTTGGACATTAGCGTGGTCCTTTAGACTATAACAAACTACGCTATTGAGAAAAGGGGATAACTAATGTCCCATTTGCTCTTTACTCTCCCAACAGATATCTTTTCATTCCTCAAAGAAACTTAAGGTTGACTTAGACCTATTTCACATCTTAAGAAGCATCTAGACACTATATATAGCCACTTTCATTCATTTATTATTTGGATGGAAATCGGATGCAAATACTCACAAACAAATTTAGAAACAATTGTACAAATCAAAGTCATTGATCCTTATTTTACCTTAATTTTGCATACATCCATCTATAGTAGCCTAGAGGTCAGATTACTCAAATTTATAATCTAAAGTCACACTCAAAGCACTCAAATTAACACTCATATTAGCATTCACTTGCACTTTCACTAATACTTAGATTAAGAGAACTACATTAGGCTTGATCTCATTTTGAGATATTGGTATGTAGGCAATGCTCAAAATATGGGGTGTTTAGGTCATGTCCAACCTACCATACTAATGCCACTCTTGTTTACTTTTGCTCCTCAAATACCCTAATAAAAATGGAGGCATAGGGTTTTGCATCAAAATTAGTTAAAACAAGGAACATATAATGATTCATCATTCAATCACACAGTCAGAAGATCCTTAAAACCAAGTGAAGGTCCACCCAGAAGCTCACTGTCCCTACTACCAAAAGACACTAGCATGGCACGTAGGACATTAACATGGTGCATTACTGTCCAAAGGATGACATTATTGTCTAAGAGGGTTTTTAACTCCTGATTACTTTTCACGACACTTTGAACTATTACTGATCCAAATTTCATCCCTCTACTTGTCCATCTCAATCAAATTTTTAGCTAAATACTCTTTTATAATTTATTACTATTTATATAATAATCGAATAAATCAATTATTATACAAATCATATGTTGTTGATATTGCTATATTTATTCCCTAATTTATTATTTTATCACTTTAACAACCTAGGATTTTATACTAGTAAACACTTAAAAAGTTTGAATCAGAGGTTATAAAATATGACAAAATATATGTACTAATTTTTAGATCATTTGGAGTTACCATAGAAATGTACTAACTGTTACACTAGTAGGAGGATTTCATACTTATGGTAATATTCTGTAAAGAATTGGATGCTAAAACTTGATGGGATCATAGAACCTGACATTTACAATCTTTGCACAAAATTTTAGATCATTTAGAGTCACTGTGAAGATGTACCAACTGTTACACTAGGAGGAGGTTTCCTTACGGTAATGTTGCATAAATAATTAGATAATAAAATTTTGTGGGTTCATAGCATATGACACCTAAAATATTTGTACCAAATTTTAGATAATTTGGAGTTACCATGAACAGGTTGCGGTTATTTCTTTTAGGATATCCCTACATCAATAAGCAGAAGGTTAATGCCATTATGGTATAGTTGTGGTATGAATTGGATTACTAAATTTAGAATGGTGTCATAGAATTTAGTCTAATAGCAGTGTTTCAAATTTAAGCTCAATTAGATAAAGGAGGCAAAAGTTATGGTAGTTTGTGTAACTATCATTCAATCAAAAGATGCATATATCTAGTCTTTAGAAGGTTCATGATTGTGAAGAATATACATGATGATATCTGGGTTACCAAGTTTACAATAGTGAAATAAAATGTATTATATAATGTTTTTTCTAAATTTTTTCTCAATTGGATAAGAGGAGACAAAGCTATGATGGTTTTTATGACTGTCACTCAGTGAAAAAATGCATCTATATAACCCGATGGTTCATTAACTTTTGGTAGAGATTTGCTAATAATTAAGTTACCAAATTTAGTGGGTTGCTATAAAACATAGTCATCTTGCTATTTTTTAAATTTAAGATAATTTGGATGCACATAGTTAAATTTATGGAAGTTTTAGTAACTGCCATTCTATGTGAAATTGTCATATGTGTAGTTTGCATCAATTGGCAAGGTTTTTATTTACATGTAGTAAGATGTGTTAAAATTTAGATGATGAAATTTGGAGGGGTGATGTAAAATTTATTTTATGATGTGTTTCAAATTTTATATCAATTGGATTAATGAATTTTAATTTATGATAGTTTTTCTAACTGTCATTTAGTCTGAAGCATCCCCTGATAGTTTATAACACTTATCGATAGTTAAGTGTTGATATTGAAAACTAAAGTTCACCTAATTTTTTTACATTATGTGAAGGTTAGGGAAGTTGAAAAGACACCCCATGAAACTAGGTATGTTAATAGGAATATATATATTTTTTGGAGAGGTTGGAGAGAGAGAGACAATTCGGTGAAGGAGTATAACTCTCTAGGAGCAAAACATAGAGATGTATCAGTTTAAAAGGAACCGTTTGAGAGTCCAGAACTCTTTCATGTATTGAAATATTACTATAGATACATGTGTGAGTGTGAGTATATGTTTATGTATGATTTTTATTTCGATGTGTGAAATTCATTAATATAATCTATGTTGTGTGACATTCAATTGTTTGACAAAATGTGCATGTGTGTCCATGGATGTTGAAACCCCTACAACACGGGAGATAAAAGCACACCTTAATTGGTCTCCCTCTCTTTGTGTTTGAACCAGTTAGTATTAGAGTAAGGTTTTATCCTTGTAGTTGAGATAAACTCAATTTGTGTTGTAGGCTGAGAGAGAATTCTACATAGAGATTGCAAGTTGTTGAAAATTTTACATAGGTGGTTGTAGTGTGCGACATCCTACAAAAGTGTGATGGAATTTGTGAGAGACTTAATTTGGAGTCCATTTAAAGTAATAAAATAAGATCCCACTAATTTTTATTAAGAAATAACACACAAGAGAAGAGCACATGAGATGGATGAGTTGACGCAGATGCTAGAAGTGTTTCAGGAGAGACTAGATGTGATGGAAAAGACTGCACATGGTGATGATGATACAACTGCATGTGATGGTGATGAATAAGAGTTGATGGTGGATTGTTGTCCCTATAAGTATAGATAGATGCTTTGGAAAGAGGCCAAACAATTAGAGGAAAATATGCCAATAGATGAAAGAGACCAACTAAGGTTGTGGTGGAGAAAAAAGGTAAATCTCTTAGTGATATTTTCCTATTTTTTGGAAAAAAAATCATAAACAACTCATTACTTGGATAGTTGATCTTGAGTTATATTTTTTAGATACGAATGTTGTTGATCCCACAAGGGTAAAGGTTGCATGCAAGTAGTTATGTGGAGTTACATACACTTATTGGAAATATCTCCAAATGAGGAGACAAAGGAAAGGTAAGAGGAAAGTTTGTGAATGGGAACATATGATTTCCTAGATTTTGGGTCAATTTGTTCACACAAAATTATAGTCAGGATGGTTGAATAAGTTTTGTGTGAAGAGGTTTGAGAGTTTTGGTGAGAATCATATTGCCAAGGGAGGAAGTAAGGATGGGGAACTGTCATCTGAGCATCTAAATACTACTTTGATAAGTAGCATGGACGTGTATAGGTGTACGGAAGGAAAGGTTATCTTGGAGGGCAATAATGAGAGGATTCTATATGTAGAGCCTAATTTTGATTTTCAGAATAATAGTGTGGATATGCAGTGTGACAAACCCATAGATGGAAAATCCTTGTGACAAATGATGAAGTGATAGTAATTGAAGTGAAATATGGAGAACTATTATGTGATGACGAAAAAGTGATTATGAAGTCCCATGAGTGGGTAAATGTTGAATTGTCCTTGTTTTGTGATGATAATGAGCTTTTCAAATTTTTTTTGGATTGTAGAAGGGTTGAGGATAACCAAGGAATGATAGAGGTGAGTGTAGATTAAAACCATGTAGAATTGTAGGTGGATGAAAGTTGCATCCATGTAGAGTTGCAGGAGAGTGAATAAGACAACTGTATAGAGTTATAGGGTTCCATGATGGAAGAATTAAATGTAGAGGTTGTGCAATCAAGTGCACATAAGGAGATGATTATGAAGGATCAATGACGTGAAAGATCTAAAATAAGAGATGTTGAGGTGCAAAAATTAACCTTGAGAGTTGTGGATAATGGGCCATTGGCAACCCATTGTGAGAATTAAAATATTGAGCAACATGATAGCGTTGAAGATGAGTTGGACATGTCCTTGGAGCATGATGGAATGATGGATGCATTTTTTGAGGGAACTATTGTTTTCTCTTATGTGTTTAAGTAATGTGCAAGTCCAACTATAGAGAGTGGCTAAGAAGAAGAATAAGTGTGGTGCAGTCTAACATGCTCATTTTTATGAGAAGTGGAGTGAAGAAGCTGACCAAGATATTGATATGACAATGGTGATTGGAGAGTTTGTTGGTGATGATACTTCAGTCTTGGGTGAGTGTCTTCAAGTTGATATAAAGACAAGATAAAGTGTTAAGAGTATGGAAATATGATTGTTCTCAAGATTATATGCAAATGAAGGCTCATTTGTAGCTAATTGAAGAAGGAGAACTATCCCAAGAATAGTCAAATGTTTGGGAAGGCTTTGAGAAGACAAAGCTTTGACATGGAAAAAGTTTATAACATGGTGATGGATGAGAGATTGAAATTGAGTTTGAGATTAGCCATGGTATGTGTAGAGGAACCTGATGTTATAGGTATTGGGAGTGAGTTTATTAAGCTCACCAAGTGGAAAGAGTTGTTATTGTGTGTGAAAACCCAAACATGTAGTGTATAAGTGGATGTTACAACTAATATGGAGAGATTTCTTGCTATAACAATGGAGATAGTGAAGGATGTGAAGGTAAAAATTGTCCTTGATGTGATTCTTGATGTTATGGGCTATCATTTTGATATCCTAGTGTATGTTGATTTAATTATGTTGAGATTGAGGATGATAGATAATATTGTATCCATGAGTGAGCAATAGTAAATAAAGATATGTGATATTGAGTTATCCAACAACTGGCTCAAAAAATGTATGAACAAAGGCAAGTGGGTTTTAGGAGGAGGTAGTCAATCTATGGTGGGTTTGAGCCCATGTGGGAGAGTGATGTGCATGATAAAGCATCTTAGTGGTTCTAAATGAATGAGAATGGGTTTCATCCCACAAGTGATTTGATTCAGATATGGTTACACTTTTGGAGGAGGACATATAATGGTGGGTCTAAGCCCACAAAAGAGAGAGACTATTGTGGGTGGTTAAATCCCATAAGGAGTGAGAGAAACATCAAACATGTGAAGAGAAGATAAATTAATATGTAGGTGTTGAACCTGACACAAGAAAAGAAAAAACATTTAGTTGATTTACTTGGTATGTTAGAAGGGGATGCCATGGTCACTTTGCCTCATGATCAAAAGAGTAGATTTGCTACTTATTCTGTCCATGTGAGTTATAAATCACATTTTATAAACCTTGTGTGTCTGAGTAGGAGTATCCCAAGGTTTGTATAATCTTACATCAATCAAAACTAGAGTGCAATGTGTTTTCTTTGATTTTTGGGTTGTGGTATTATTTGTGTGAGTTTATTTACCTCTTAGAATGATGTTGCAAAAGTATTCCTTTATCACAAAAAAGTGCAAATATCTTTTGATTATTTTTGTCAGTCTGTAAGGACTGTTCAATCGCATAAAATTATTGGAAATGGTTCTTAAATTGAGGTAAAAATTAGTTGATGAAATTTTGTGAGGTCATAGAATATAACACTTACAACATTTGTACTAATTTTCAAACCATTTGGAGCTACCATATAAATTTACCAACTATTCCACTAGTAGGAGGCTTACTTTTAGAATGAATTGGATGTTAAAACTTAGTGGAATCATATCATAGAACTTGACATTTACAACATTTGTACAAAATTTTAGATCATTTGGAGTCATCGTGGAAGCGTACCAACTATTAAATTCATAGGAGGTTCTCTTATTTGTAGTAATGTTTTATAATGAATTAGATGATGAAGTGTTTTGGGTTCATGGCATATGACACTTAAAATAGATATACCAACTTTTAGACCATTTAAAGTTATGAAGGAAAAGGTGCGACTATTTTGCATCACTAACCATAAGGTTCATAACCTTGCAGTTTAACTATGGTAAGAATTGAATTACCAAATTCATAAAGGTATCATAAAATGTAGTCTAAAAATAGTTTTTTAAATTTTAGTTCAATTGGATAAGTGAGATAAAAGTTATGATAGTTTTTGTAATTGTTATTTAACCAGAAGATGCATCTGTCTAGTATGCAAAAGGTTCATGATTGTGAAAAATATCTACGGTGATATTTGGGTTACCAAATTTGGATCAATGAAATAAAATGTATTCTAGAAGGTGTTTTCCAAATTTTATCTCAATCAGATAAGAGAATACAACGTTATGATAATTTTTGTGACTGTCACTCAACCAGAAAATGCATCTATGTAGCTTGATGGTTCATTATCTTGTGGTAGATCTGAGTTGATAATTAGATTACCAAATTTAGTGGGTTGATATAAAATGTAGTCATATTTCCATGTTTCAAATTTTATTTCATTTAGATTCATAGATAAAAAGTTGTGAAAGTTTTCATAATTGCCATTCTGCATGGAATTATAATTTGTGTAATTTGCGTCAATTGGCAAGGTTCCTTACCTGGAGTAACATGTGTCAAGATTTAGATGATAAAATTTTGAGAGGTGATGAAAAATTAAGTTTATGATTACAAAGAGTAGTCTAGAACAAAGAGTTATATCAGCTTAATAAGAACTGTTTGAGAGTCTAGAACTCTTTAATGTATTTAAATAATTCTATGGAGACATTGTGAGTGTGATTTTGAGCATGTGAGATTATGATTTATATTTCAATGTGTGAAATTTATTATTATAATCTATTTTGTGTGGTAGTCAATTGTTTGACAAAATGTGCATGTGTTTCCATGGATGTTGGAACTCTTGGAACTTTCTACGGACTACCCTTTGGATTTTCTAAAAGGGTCCACATACCCTTTGGATTTTTGCAAATTACCCTTCAACTTTTTTGAAAGGGTCCACATACCCTTCAGACTCTCTTGAATCTATCCTTCAACATTTTTAAACAGTCCACTTACCCTTTGGATTTCTTGCAGGCGTCTACATGCCCTTTGGAACAATTTTTGCAGGCTTTTTGTCTAAAATATTTGTCCTTGCCAATATTTTTGAAAGAATTGTCTTTGCCAATTTTTTCAAAAGAATTCTTCTGAAAGAATTCTTCAAGACCATTTCAAGTTCTTTATTCAACATGACTTATAGACTTGGAAGAAGTAAAGTCATCTTAGAAACTCGATCAACTCTTCCAGACCCATTTGGGCTTTCAATTTTGCTTAACTTATTAAAATGAACTAAGTAAAGTTGTTTCAAAACTCCGATCAACTCACCTAGACCCATTCAGGGTTTTGACATTGCTTAACTCATAAACATGAGAGAAGTAAAGTCACTCCAAAATCTTGATCACCTATTCATTGACCCATTCGGGTTTTCCACCTTGCTTATCTTATAAACATGAAAGAAGTAAAGTGCTTCCAACACCCCAATAAACTCTTTTAGACCCTTTCAAGGTCTTGAGACAACTTGACTTATAAAAACGAGATAAGTAAAGTTGTTGCGTAAACCTGATTAACACTGCTAGGTCCATTCAGGTTTTTGGGACAACTTAACTTATAAAGTTGAGAGCAGTAAAGTTGTTTTAGAATCTTGATTTGCACTACAAGACGCATTCAGGTTCTCAACACTACTTTACTTATTTTATAAGTAGAAGCTCTTCATAAATTTGATTTGCACTATAAGTCTGTGCAATTCAACTTTTGACATTAATGTCTAAAAGCACAAGCTGTCTTTGACATCAATACAAATATTATAGGGATCAGCCAAAATTGCCAACATAAACACCCCATGAAGTTGGGTATTGTTGGGGCCAACATACCCCCATTTTCTTGAAAATTGAGACCCTTGAGATGCTTTGAACCTTAACACTAAAAATTTGGCATGTTTGAATGTTATTGGAATCTGAAGATCATCCTCTTTGATAAAATAATGTATTCTCTTTTCATTATTAAACTTTAATTTGTCTAATCTTACTAATGATTTACCCTGTGAATGGAAAATGCATGTTTCATGGAGATATCACTGATAAATGTTGTCGCTACTTCTCAGTTTTTAGTCCAACAGAGTGAACATAATATTGAAAATTCAAAAGGTCATGGACAAGTTATAAAGACCCTATGGAATGTCAAGAGTCCCTAGAGTGAGTATGAAAGTGCTTGGTTTTCATTTGCCTCTTCATTGTGTTCATCTAGACATTCTGGTCAAGTGGCAAAAAAATTGAGTAGGTACTTTGCTGACATCACCATTTCCACATGTGGATGAATAAAAAAAATTGGTCATATGGATGTGTTCATATTTTTTTCAAATTTATATGCACCAAATTTTAAGTCTTCCACATAATCACATCAAAAGTTACTAGTCTTCAAAGTTGGTCCCTTAAACAAAATCTATCATTTTCTCATATTTAGCCATTTTTTTAGGGAGTTCAAAAAGAGCTTGATAGGCATTTTCAAGAGGATATATCTCTCACACGCTATAACTTCAGATGAAATAGTCAAATGAGTTTGTTCACATTTACATAAGGAATATTTTTACTAAATTTGAGCTTATGCGACATGGTGCATTAAAAAATACAAGTATGCAAAGTTGGCTCCCAAGCAATTTTAGACTGTTTTCTTGACAAATATATGAACATTATACAAAATCATGAAAAAGTGTTCATTTCAATATTTAATAGGTGCATTTATAAATCTCTTAAGACTAATGGATTAAATGGGTTTGTTCCTTTTGATATTAAGTCTATTCCTTGAAAATTTGGTGCCTTGATGAGTTCTACGCTTCAAGATAAAAAATTGTAAATTTGTCAAAAAAATAGATGACGGTCATGCAAACGTCAAATGACGGTCATAAAGACGTCAAATTTAAACTCAAGCAAAAAATACATGAGCTTAAATTTGACAGTCTTAGAGACGTCAAATACAATCACACGAACGTGAAATGGAAGTGAAAACAGATCTTGGTAAGCATTTTCAAGATACCATATCTCACATGTGTTGCATCTTCAAGACAAATGGTCAAATAATTTTGTTAACCTTTATACAAGGAATAATTTTTCTAAATTTGAGCTCATGCAACATAATACATCAAAAGTTATGGATGTGCAAATTAAGCCTCAAAGCATTTTCTCTAGTTTTCAAGGTGCAAACAAAACCTAGTGGGCATTTTTAAGGGGTCATATCTCATATGCGCTACAGTTTCAAAAAAAAAGGTCAAATGGGTTTGTTCACCTTTGTTTCATGACTATTTTTCCAAGATTAAACTTATGCAATTAATCACACCAAAAGATACAAACATGGAAAGCTGTCCTCTAGTGCATTTTCTGTTATTTTTCTAGACTTAGCTAATTTTTCAAGGTGCAAACATATTCAAGTGAGCATATTGTCAAGGCCATATCTTGCAAATGCTAAAGGTTCAAGAGAAATAGTCAAATGAGTTTTTTCACATTTATGCCAAGATCATATGCACCAAATTTTAGCTTACTTGCTATTGCACATCAAACTATACAAAGACCTAAAGTTGGCCTCTTGGCCATATTTCTCTATTTTTTTAGTCATTTTTCAGAGAGTGCAAATAGCAACAAGGGACTTCACTAACACATGGACCACCAGTTGGTTAATAATAATCTATTTTGAAGAATTTGCTAGCATATTTGCCTATATGTCGGCCCACTTTGGAAAAATAAATGTATGCTGGAACTTGGTAAAAAAGATGACTATCCCTATCTCTAGGGTATTTTGTATCTTATGATCGATCTATATACTGCCTTGTTCTTCTATAAAAGGCAATATTTTTCATTTTGTAAAGGGGAGAATTTTGAGCAAATTGTATACTTGGAGTAATTTATTCAGCTAAAGAATTTTGCGAAGATTGTCTGTGGCTGTGTTAATAGTTATTAACTTTCTCCTAATTATTTGTCAATGCCTTGAATTTTGAATAGTATTTTGAAAGTTGAGCTATTTTTTAGCTGTAGGGTCACTAATCTATGTTGAACTACAATAATTGAAAAGATTTGAGTTCATTTCATTTGCTCTGGATTTAGATGTGCATATGTTAAGAACTGTTTGATAGTCTAGAACAAAGAGTTATATCAGCTCAATAAGAACTGTTTGAGAGTCTAGAACTCTTTAATGTATTTAAATAATTCTATGGAGACATTGTGAGTGTGATTTTGAGCATGTGAATTATGATTTATATTCCATTGTGTGAAATTTATTATTATAATCTCTTTTGTGTGGTAGTCAATTATTTGACAAAATGTGCATGTGTTTCCATGGATGTTGGAACTCCTGCAACATAGAAGATAAATGTATACTTTAATCTGTCTCCCTCTCTTTGTATTTTCACTAATTGTCTGCTTTGATGTGTTTGTGTACATATACATCAAAGTAAAATAAACTGTTGTACTTGGAAGTGCCTGATGTAGAGGTTTTTATTGAAACTTTTAAGTTATGCTCAAAGTTAATATCATATATGATAATAAGCTAAAAGTCAAAATGAGAAGAAATGTTACCTTATCATAGAGTCTAGATCATGCTATTTGTAAAACAAAAAATACTATCTCCTCATTATTTTCATGTAGGTTTTGATTGCAATAGAGGGTCTGCAAACAAATATTAATGATCCTATGTCCAAATCTATGGTGTACCTACAAGGAAACATAATTGTTTTCAAGTAGATTGGTATCTATATAAATAAATAATGAGTAAAATAAAGAGTATGGAAATTGTGCCACTATATCTTAATGTGTTGAAGGTGATTTAAATAACTCTTTAGTGTGCACAATGTTCCTTAAGACTCTATGTTGTTATTCCTGACTAAAGAAGTATCTTATGACTCTCTTTAGTGCACCTATAATTATGTCGGGTACATATTTCTAATGTGTCATGTTGACCATCTCCAACTATATAGAGGAAAACATCTAGAACTTTCTAGTGTGCATCATCTTATAATTAAATATAGAATAAACAAATGATATGTCCCCCTTTGAGGTGTAGAATAAGTTGCATATCACTCATCTCAATAGAAAGGATTATACATACCATGTGTAAAATAGGAATTACATAATAAATATTTATGTATAATTATAATATTTTATCATCAATAAAACACATTTATAACACATTTTGATATATAATCATAGAAACATATCTTCATTAAAGCCCAAAAATAATATGTAACCCAATAGTAATATGTTAAACCACAAGTAATAGAAACAAGGGAAGGGACCATGCAAACACTATACCCCAAAACCTTAATATAGACTAGGGGAGAGAGAGGATGCAATAAATTTCCATGATATAATAGTATTCACTTGATATGGATAAGATATAGAAATGAAATCACAAACAATAGTATGTGCCAATATGAATAATATGTATGAAATGACTTATTGTAAGAACTTTCCTTGATTTAAACAATATATAATCTATACACATGGGCATATCACGCCTCCCATGAGTAGTATATAGGAAATAAAACACAATAATATCATGTCCCCTATCCATATAGGTACACTAAAGGGTTGCCCCTATATACAACTAATATTTTTCACTTCATTGTTTACTGATGCTTTCTCTTGTAGTAGTTTGTTGATCATCAATATTTCTACGTGCATGCTTTAAAGTGTGTATTAAGAATGGGGTGAGAGTGGATCATGGTGATTTGTGAGAGGTTATTATTCTATCTTGAGTACATCATTACTATTATCAGTTTGACCTCCTTAGGTTTTCTATCTATATATCCCATATGTCTAGTACTTATCTAGATTTACTAAATTTCGTATATCTTATGGTACCATTCTAGCTAATACCTTATGTTTTATGATTTTATCCTTTTTGTATTGTATTGGATAGCCTAATATAGTTCTAACCCTATCTTCTAACATTTTTACTGTATCAACCTTGTTGATACTATTCTGTGTCAGTTGATATTTTTCAATTGTATTAGCTACGCTGATACCATCCACTAAGAGTTTAAGATTTGTCTTGGGTATTGGATCAATGTATATAGGGGCCATATTTAAATTCATCATATCACACTTATTTGATCTTATTTCACTCACACTTCTATTTTAAGTACCATTTGAGATAGTGGGTTACAACCTTATTTTGAGGAGTCTTGTCTTGTTGTGTCACCAAAGCTCAATAGGAGTCATAAGGAGTTACTAACTGAGGATATTTGGGTTTTCATCCAACCACTAGATGTATTAAACCTATAAAATTTTCTTTGTAAGCTCCACTTGAGCCAAGGGGAAGATTGAAGCATAGATAGGTCCATCTTAAGGTAAGTATTTATATCTCTATACTATTTTCTTTATATATTTATTAGATTAGATTCCAGTTGTTACTTTGTGAATGAATGTATGTGCATTCATGTTTAGGACTTTTCTATGATAAATAAGTAGATGTAGCTATAAAAAAATTTAGACTTGCCATAAATCAATTTAGGTTGCAAAAACCTCCATTTGGTTTACCATTACACCTTAACAATTTAAAACCATTCTAACCCATCTTTTAGTTTAGTGCACACCCCTTTACACCCATTTATTTTACTTGCATATTTAAAAATATTTACCTTTGTTGAGGCTTAGTGAGAGTTATATCCTTGTGTCATAGGTTTGTGTTTTAGAACTATTTCCTCTTAACATTCACATTACATATTACCTGCTACTATATCTAAGGAATTAATTAGTTCTTACCTAATCATTCAAGTATCACAGGGTCTATTTTATTGACCTTGTTTGAGTCTTAGTCTATTAAGATAAAGAAGATAGTTGTAGGTAATCATAATCCATGCATACATTTTGGTGAATCCAATGTGAATTTTATTCCTCCTTTTGTTTCATTTTCATGTTTTTATTTTTTACTTATTAGAAAAATATTCAAAACCATCATCCTAATAATATCTAACAACCTAATATTTTATTTGCTTGTCTGTGAATGGTATCGGCTAGCTCAGTTTTATTCAATGTTTTTTCAAATTGTATTGGCCAAACTGATATAATTTTATATGTCTACCAACTCGATATAGTTCTATTTGATCAATTTTTGTTTTATCAAATTTTAACTTTATCGACAAGCTCAATACCATTTTGTTTGCATTTTTTAATTCACTATATGATGCAAATATAACATTCAACATATTTATTTTTTTATTTTGATTTTTACTTTTTTTGGTTTTTCATAGAAACTATGTTCCAACAATTCTAAAATTAAATACAGTTGTTATGGGCCAAGAAGTTGTTAGTTTTAATTATGTAATGGTGTGAAGATTATTGTTACAATACTTAAGCCATTAGATAACACTATATATTTACTTTAGTTTCTACATATTTCATGGCATATCAAAGATATTTAGGGATTCTATGTTTTATATTTTAATAAGCCTACCATATATTTTATTTTGTAGTACCCATAAGAGGTTATACCTAGAAGTTATTCTCAACGTACCCTATAAACGGGACAATGTGGCCATGGGTACAGTGGAATCCTCTATGGTTAGTGCATACACATAATAATTTTAAAATTTATCAGTTATTGATGTTTTCTCTCTTGTAGAAACTTATCGAAACTAAATCTCTCTGAGTGCTTGACTTAAAGGGTGCACCAAGAAAAGGGTTGGTAGACATTTGGTGATTCAAAGTATTGTTGGCCCCTATACCATTACTGAAAACCACTATAAGCTACTCTTATCTAATTTTCTAAGTAATAAAAACTTGCTTATACACTCTCCTAAGCAATTCACCACCTAAAATGGCTCCTAATTAAGTATCATCACATTTTCTTCATTTGCCTACTACATCATCCCAATCTACCTTGTTGGGACTTAGTGCACATTACAAAACTTTGATGGCCTAGTCGACGTAGTTTGAGATCTAATGGCTCTATTTTTCATCAAACAAGGTTAACTCCACTGGCCTTGCTAGCTAAATTATCAAAAAAGTTTAGGGTCAATCCTTGCATATAAACACTCCCTCAAATTCATTTTTAAAGAGAAGATCATTCAATTTTACATCATTATAACTCAAAAATATACTTATACTATCAATTAAAGGTTTGATTTCTTAGGTTTTTGCCTTAGAGTAGTAGCACTTGTCTTGTGGAGGTCTTGAAGTCTTGTAGCTTAGATCTGATTTATCCTTGTGATTTATTATAACCTACAACACTTTCTTTTAAACCCCCATTGGTTAAGGGAGCCCTGTTCACTTCAATAAGGTAAGTATACTCATAGCCCTTCATATTTTGATAAGTAGATGTTGTAGAAACTAATGGATTGAGTTGTATCTCTCATTACTTAGATTAATTCTATATTATTTTGAATAGAATTATCTTTGCTTTTATATTGTCTTCCCTATTTGTGCCACAAGATTTGGTGACCACTAGATTAACTTGCATATTCATTTACTAGATTAGTTTGCATATTTATTTAATAGATTAGCTTGCTTGCTTTTATTAAAATCATAAGACCTAGCTAAAGTTATTATATGATGACATTTGACTAGAGGATTTGGAAACCTCTCCTTTGCCATTGTATGGTAAGAGATCTCTTAGTTTAGGCTTAGCAGATCTATCATTGGACATGACCACGATATAAAAAAGTATTGCTAAATGGATTGTTAGTTGATTATTTTCTCTGAGCATGGATATTATCGAGTAGGATAATATAAACCCAACGTGAATTTAATCTTATATATAATTAATTTTTATTTATAGTTAATTATATTGATCATGTCGACCCAATTTAATACTTTGTATACATGTTTTCAAATTCATCAAGCATATCGACCTAGTTTGACTCTTTATGTGTAGGTTTTTTAACTTCATCTATCATGTCAACCTAGTTTGACTTTCTATGGGAAAGTTTTTCAAGTTTGTCAAGTTTGTCGACCTAGTTCAGCCCTCTATGTATATATTTTCTAACTTCAACGAGCCTATCAACTTAGTTCAACTCTCTATTTACAGGTTTTCAACTTCGTCGAACCTATCAATTTAGTTATGTCTCCTACTCATAGGATTTTCAATTTTAGGCAACTTAATCAAACTGATTGACGTAGTTTATTTTTCTACTTTCTACATCTAATTGAATTGACCTATTCAATTCTTTTATTTTTAACATCTTAACTAACTACATCGATCTGATCGACATAATTTTTTTTTTGTCATTTATCAGTTTTATTTATACTACATAGACTCTGTTTAATAATATTATCTTCCATCTTTATAGGCTCAAACACTTGCTTGGACAACCTAGTTCAAAATAATAATTCAGCATCTTGAGGAAAAACTACTGCATCGAATTGGTTGACTTAGTCTTATCTATCAGGGTCACTCTAACCAACTTAGTACTTTCAATTTATTAATTTTAAAGCAAATTTATTTTCATTTTTTAGTCAAAATTTAAAATTTAGTACTATTGTAAATAGTTTTTTAGTTCTATAAAATTGTACCTACATAATCAATTAGGTTAACCAACTCAACCTCATTTTGTTTCTATTTTTATCTAAAAACTAAGTTGACCTATTCAACCGTGTTTATTTCAATTTGTCTTTCTAATAAATTGAGTTAATTAGCTCGATTTTGTTTTGTTCTGTCTGTCTAACTTGATTGACTTAGTTGATGTTATTTTGTTTGCTTTATTTTATGATTCAAGCAAGAGGAATTAACCTACATTGGATAGTAATTAAGCTTAATTTAATTTTTAGTTGGTTGATTATTTATTTACTTTATAAAAATTTCAATTTAGCTTTCAAAATATTAATTTTTATTTTTATTTTTTACTTTATTTAGATTTTCATAGAAATTGTGTATCGATAGTTTTAAAACCACTTAGCTACTGTCATGAAGGGATACTAGATACTTTGTTTACGGTTATTTTCTATTGTTTACATATATCGTGGCACGAGGGGTTTATTCCAATACTCATATCCATAGTGCAAAGCTAAATATGGTCTTTATTTTCTACACATCTCTTGGTATTTTGAAAATCCTTAGGATTTTTTTTTTATTGAATCTTAAGAATCCTGTCATCTATTTGACTGTGTGGTGCATCAATTAATAGTTAGCATCAAGAAACTACTTCTAACTCAATTTTGATATAGAGTTTAGTGGGCTATGAGAATGGTACCTACACTATCCAACAGACAAATAAGTATTTTTGCAAACTTACATATTTACTCAAATTTTTTAGTACAACTTCTTGATCTTATTTTTAAACAAGTAACTAGATTTTAAAACATATTTTTTATTACTTTTTATTTATTATTATATGTTATATTGTAAAATTATATTAGCCAATATTAATACAAGTTTTATGTTGTGTGTTACAACTAGATCAACTAGCTTGATCTAGTTGTTTATGTACTTAAATTTATTTTATGTATTTAGAATTTAAACATCTAGATTCATATCATTTCAATTTTTTTCAAAATTTAGAGATTCATCAACCAACTTGATTTAGTTTATCATAGACTACTATTTTTTCTAAATTTTATTATTCAATTGATCTACTCGACTTAGTCAAAATATATTTTTCTGTTTGCTTGATTTTCCTACTCAGTCGACCTGCTCGACTTAGTCCATACATAAATTGTTTTATTTTCCTAATTTTCATACTCAATTAACCTATTTAACTTAATCAAGGCACTAATTGTTTTGTTTGTTTCATTATATTACTCAATAGACTCGTTTGACCTAGTCTCTTACATACTATTCTATTTTTTTAATTTATTTGTAGACACCCAAATTTCATTTAGTGTCAAAATACACTTAAATATATTTAATAATTCTTCTTAAAATAATTCATTCCACTTCCTAAATTTAAATAATTGAATAAGTCAAATTCATCAATTATGCACACTTAAATCCTTATTTTAAATATAAAAATTTAGATTTTATACCTCATCCAAATATCTTCCACACTTTTCTCCCTCATCCCAACTAAATCCATATCAACTAACCAATCCCATACTCCTCTCAGCCATTTGAAATATTCTTCATCCACAAAAATGATGACTCATTAGCCACCATTGATTGTTTAGATCATTTAATAAATCCAAATAATCCTCCATCACTAGATCTTCCTCCAAAAATCTATAAATAAATTTGAAAACTTTCATTTTCAAGGATCAGAATCTAGACTTATGCTAAAAAAAGTTCTATTGACAAGTGAATCTAATCGAGTCAAAACAAATTAAAGACTCCTTTTGCACCAAAACGCTGCTTGTTCTCTTTTGCATTGTAAGAGCGAGCACTGCATTTTTTAAGAGTAAATCAAGTTTACATTACAATAGAAAAAACTTATACATATGAAGCATGAGTTTGTGTTTTATTTTTTCTTTGTTTGTTTTTCTATCTTACATTGAATTTATCTTAGATTAAGATTTGTTTATTTATTAACACTTATAAATTTAGTTCATACATTTTTGGTATGCTCGGTGGGACCTTCCCTCGTCTTTTTCATCTTTTGATCATCATTTTTGTATTAAATAACATTTTTATTATTTGATATTTGTTGTTTACATTTGTATATGCATTTAATCTTGTCTTTTTGAGTGATGGTATAATTTATAGGGTGTTATTAGACATTTTCTAATTGGCTGTGTACGCTCCACTTTGTAATAGTGAATTCAAGAGTATAAATAGCAAAATTGTGGTTCTGAATAGCGAATATGTTCAATTGCATAGATAAATTGTTCTTTTAGTCCTTTTATGTGTTTTTTGTTTTGTCTACAAGGTAAATAGTGAATTTGTTAAGAAATAACGAAATTGTCATTTGGAATAATAAAATCATCATTCTCAATAGGGAATTTGTCATTCCTAGTAGCGAATTCATCATTCCTAGTAGTGAATTCATCTTTGTGGGTATAGAATTCATCATTTTGGGTAGCAAAATTGCTTTATGAACATGAGTTTGTTTATTTTATATTTTCAATATTCTATCTTTTCCTATGTGATTTTATCATAATTTCATTTTTCCTATGTTTTTGCATAACTACAATTTATTTACAAAGGTATTTTCTACTTTGTTTTCATGATTTTCACTTTTATTAGTGTAGGTTGCCTTGATCCAAAATTAAGTAAACATTTTAACAACTTATTTTCAGAATGCTTGTAAAAATAATCAATAAAAAATATAAACAAAAAACCAATTTTTTTTACTACTATTTTCAATTTTGTTTTTCAAAATTTTTAGTAATTACATCATATTTTATTTTAGCATTTTATTTGTGATTGTAAAAATTACGCATGCCTTTCCCTTGGTGCCATATTTATGATGATATTTGAGAATCAAAAATATTTTCATAATTTTTTATGTTATCCAAGTAATGCTTGTGTATGAACTTTCTTTGGCATCATCTTGGTGACGATACTTAAAAATCAGAAATTGATACTTACTTTTTATTTTATTTTTTAGGGGCTCTATTGATCATGGATTTCATCATCATATAATAGGCCAAATGCTATTTACTGATGAGATATATAAATTGAGATCCAATTATTTTAATTATCTAAGCAATTATGTGTTTTAATCACATCGTAAAGTGAGGGAATTTCATGCTCTAATACCCAAAGTTTTAATAGTTGCCTCAAAATATGATATCACTGATTATCAATACATTGAGACCCTTACAACTGTGTTGTGCACTTTAGGATAAGACCTAATAATGTGCATCTGCTTTGTCTATTTTTTTCATAATATTTTCCTTTAGATAAACTTATTTAAACCTCAAGCCTAGGATAACCTATTTTTCTATTCGACTTTGATGCATCGGTTAACAGTTAACATCGAGAAACTACCTTTCACACACCCTCAAAACCAAACTCGATGGGCCATAATAATGACAAAATTCTTCATGATTAGTGCCTTCAAATATTAATCCATAGCTGAGATCATAAACGAGTTAGTAACATTAAAATGTTCAATAGTTGTTCATGACCCTCATCCTAATTTTTTACCTTTTATGTGCATTTTTTTGATTGTTTAGAATATAATTTTGTTTGTTGTTTCCTTGTATCTACCACATACTAAAAATCCTTGTTTGAAAATTAATTATTTTAAATTCAAATCACATCTTTAAATGAAGTCTTAATATCAAAAACTTAAAATAATTGTTTCAAAAATTCAAGTTTTTCAGTTAACATTTTAGTTCATATTGTTAATTTAGAACATCTTTTTTATTGTAAACATTTTACTTTTCTTAATCATGTCTATTACTTGTCAAATGGTCATGTTAAATGCTCCCAATGTAAGGGAAGAGCCTTTTGGAAATTATCCCTTTAAATTCCCTAGTCAAGAGCATCATGTAAAGATACATGAAATAACCAAGCATGAAGAAGATGGAGGGGCTTACTAGGATGAGGGTATCCCCAAAGCTATCTAACCTCCACCCTCCCTTGACAAATATCATGTCCAACAAAAATGAAGTATTGCTTCAAATTTTTGGTTTTGGAGCAAAGTTCCCATTCAATTTTGATGTACATCATTTTGCAATATCTAATTGCAAGCAAAGAACCTTCATCTTCTAATCCAAATCAACAAATATCACAATGTTCTTTAGAGAGTAGAAATGCTCTCATTCCTTCTTCACCACCTCATCCCCAAGTCTCTCAAGACAAAAGGAAAACTATTTCACGTGACGAGTCACCCCAAACTAGCCATGATTTTTTCACATAAATCTATACAGCTCAATGAAATCAAGAGATCATGAACTTTCAATCTCATCAATCAATCAATCCCTTTGGTAATCCCAATATGAATGTAAATACAAATTTACCTTCATGACACCATCTAAACAATTTGAGTTTGAATATATCTTCAAAATCATCAATCATGCATGCCAATAATAAAAAATTGAATCATACTTCAAGTTTACCCATCATGCAATAAAATCATCCAAACTTGAATATGGATCTCTCATTTAGTTCAAGTTTAATTAATCAAATTTTTTTTACATCAAATATGAGTATGCACCCGAACTTGTAAGGTTATCATCAAATTAATTGGAGTTCAAATCTTCATTCAAACTCATTAATCAATCCCAATCAGAGATTCCAATGCTCACCCATCATATACAATTAAAATCAAAGATTGAATACCTATTCTAACTTGTCCAATCAATCATCAAATCCTAGTTTTGATGATGCTTCATGCACATTCAATAATCTAAATTTAAATCATAGTGTACTAAATTAGTTGTTACTTGGATCGGTTCCATCCAATCAAAATCTCAATCTAACTTCAAATCAAAAATGACTCTAATATATAAATCAGATACCATCTCAATCAATAGATACAAGTTCACTTAAGTTTTATAAGTCCTCAGCAGCTACGCATGCACAATACTGACTGGAGATGTCATCGTCACGAGTTTCTTACGGATGTGGAAGTCATGCACAGCCTACGTTTACCAATTTTCCATTTCTTCACGTCTATCTATAGACTTGAAGAAATGGACTCTAATATATAAATCAGATACCATCTCAATCAATAGATACAAGTTCACTTAAGTTTTATAAGTCCTCAGCAGCTACGCATGCACAATACTGACTGGAGATGTCATCGTCACGAGTTTCTTACGGATGTGGAAGTCATGCACAGCCTACGTTTACCGATTTTCCATTTCTTCACGTCTATCTATAGACCATCCAATCAAAATCTCAATCTAACTTCATATAAATTAAACTCAGATTTGGGATATCACTTATTACTCCTTTGCCCAAGATCTTTTGATGAGATTATTGAAAAGGGAATTCAAGTGGAATGAACTTTGATCAATAGAGGTGTAATAAAAATCTTTAAGCCAAATAATAAAAATTTCTCAAAACCAATAGACAAATCAAAATTCTTTGCCAAAAATAAAAATCTTGTTGGAGGTGGTGTAACCAATGTAAAACAGATTCAGAACCCACAAACACAAACATACAACCAATGAACTCACAACATTACAATTCCTAGTGGGCAACTAAAACAAGGGAGATCTAAACGTAACTTCACTCAATTGGGTGACATTTACAAGAATGTTTCCCAAAAGTTGGCTCATGAAAACATGATTATAAGGCTAACCATAAAACCTTTTGAAAAAAAAGTTCCCAAACCTGATTGGTATAAATAAGATGAATACTATGAATACCATCAGATCAAAGGACATTCAAAAAATTGATGTATACGATTAAAACACTATGTTCAAGAACTCATTGATAGAGGTGACATAATATTTGAAAACCAATCATATAAATAATCTAACAATAAAAAATTAGGGATATAAAGACCTGAATAATCATGACCAAAAAAAAGGTAAGAAAAAATAAGAACAACCATAATCAAGTAATGTTAATCAAGCTAGTCATCCATTTTATTCTATAATCAATGGCATTGATATGGTGCATAGACCTATTAACATGATCACTTTTCCAAAATATGGTTGTGTCATCACCACAAGATGCACAAATCTTACCCTGTCAAGTGCACCTCCCTCTAATGTTGAACATAAGTACAACATTATTTACCATGTTGAGAAAACACCAACCAATATCTCAAATTTAGACCTCTCAAGACTTCCCCTATGTATAAATATATTTTGTATAAAGTTATACATGAATCCAATGTTCCTCAAAACATTAATCTTATAAATTTCCAAGTGTTAATAGGTTCTTTGGCAACAAATAATCAAGTAATGTTTGATCATATTGATGTTTCTCCTTTAGGTGTAGAGCATATCCTCCCATTGTATATATAGCTTACTATTTATAAACATAAAGTAAAAATGGTTTTTATAGATAATGATTCGGCCCTTAATCTATGCACACTAAGACTCATAAAACATCTTGGGTATCCAATTACAACATTAGAAGCAAATATCATTACCATAAAGGCATATGATAATAATGAACATCAATATATAATCATAATCCATCTTCCTTTGATGGTAGGGTCTATCATTAAGGAAACTCTTGTTCATGTTCTCGATCTTGAATTGCCATACAATATACTCCTTAGACATCTATGGATTCATTCTGTGAATGCCATTCCATCGACCCTTCACCAATGTTTGAAATTTTATCATGCAAGAATGGAGGTAACTATACAAGGTGATCCTCATCCCTTCCAATATTACAAGTTATTGGAAGGTAAATATCAAAAATCAAACTATCTACCAGTCATAGATGATAATTTTACCTCTGTTGAGGATTATCCTTCACTTGAAAACTATGTCAATCCTAAAAGTTTATTTCAAACACCTCCCCTTGGTGGTTGGATTAATACACCAAATCCCTCCATATCCATTAAAAAAACCTTAACCAATGAAACATCTAACCAACCATTTGAAGAAGCTTTAAATACATTATCTAAGCAAGCTTCAAATCAACCCTTCATTGAGCAAGATTCCAATAATTATTTTAATGAGCAAACATCTAATCGACCATCCTCTAACAAAACATCCTCATCCAATTCTTCCCATTTCAAAATCATTGATCAAGGCATGAGCGAGTACATCATCTAAGACTTTTACATAAGTACAATACACACAAATCCAAATGAATATGACAGATCACACAATCTAAAGGATAGAATAATGGTTAAGAAGCTCGATTAAATGAAATTTATCAAGGGAGGCCTTCTTTTTGATGAACATATTGATAATTCAAATTCTTCCTGGATTTATTCTGATGATTTAACTACTTACTTTTCCAACAATAGATATCTCGTTGTAAAATCCATCATGTGCAAAATAAAGAACTACAAAGGTAAAGTTCTTGGTCTCCATGAACAAGGTGCCATTGAACCTATAGCACTAAAATCCAATGAGGTAAAACATGGTCTAAGATTTAACCCACTTAATGTGAATATTAAAATCTCTCAAAGTGATTGTTATAGTGAGTCAAAAGACTATTCTTTGGACAATGAAATGGGTTCTATAGTTAACCATTTTGAAGATCTTGCCCTTACCAACCTCTTTCATGAAAATGCCATCCTTACCGTTGTCCTTGCATATCCCTCTTTTATCCAATGAGATCAACTATCCACACCTTAATTGGATCATTTTCAGAATGATGAATCTATATCTAAATTCTTGAGGATCAGATATCAAATTATAGCATGTGACCACAAGAAAGGATTTCTAATACAACTAGCAGATTCAACATACTTTTGGGAACATAAATTATATCACTCTATTAGTTCTACCTCCACATCCAAGCAAGAATAATTTGAGGATGATTTCCATATTCCTACACCACCCCTAACTTATAAAGATGAATCACGTCTACTTGTTGAAGAAACCTTTCCTGTAAACATTGGCACCAAAGAAGATCCAAAAATCATAAATCTTGCCATATCACTCAATCGATAAGAAATTGATATATTTACATTGCTACTTTGTGATTTCTCTGGTATGTGCACATGGTCTTATGTAGATATGCCAGGGTTAGACTCAGATCTAGTAGTTCATCATCTCGTGGTACATCCAAATGAAAAACCAGTAAAATAGAAGCTCCGTAAAATGCATCCCAAGATTTCGCTATTGGTAAAGGAAGAACTAAATAAATAGCTGGCCATTATTTTTAAACATACAATTGATTAATCAAACTAAATATCCAACATTTTACTAGTCTTGAACAAACCTAAAGGGATTAGAGTATGCATGGACTTCTGTGATATAAATAAAGCATGTTCGAAGGATGATTTTCCATTGCCTAACATAGATATGATTATCGATTCAATTGCAAGCCATGATATGCTATCTTTAATGGATGATTTTTTAGGCTACAATTAGATAAAAAATGCTGTCTAAGATCAACATAAAATGGCATTTACATTTCCATGGGGGACAATCTATTATCAGGTGATGCCTTTTGGTTTGAAAAATGTTGGAGCTACGCATTAGAAGACCATGATCGCTATTTTTCATGATATGCTTAATGATATTATGGAATGTGTGGATGATATTTTGTCTAAGTCTAAATCTAGGACATATCACTCTCAGGGGCTTCATCATATTTTTTAGCACATGAAAGATTACAACATGAAGTTGAATCCAAATAAATGCATGTGTAGTGTAACATCAAGAAAGTTGTTAGGATTCATTATTTCACAACGTGGCATTGAAGTTAATCTCTCAAAGGTTTCAGCTATCATGGATATGCCTCCACCTAAAAATCTTGAACAACTTAGAAGTCTACAAGGGAAAATATAGGTTATCAGAAGATTCATTTCTCAGCTTGAAAACATCTATCACCCATTCACATTTTTGCTAAAAAAAGATACTCCTTTTACATGGATCAAAAATTGTGAGAAGGCATTCAACAACATCAAATAATATTTTTCAAACCCACCAATGTTGATTCCACTTGTTGTGGCTAAATATTTTTTGTTTTACATTTTGGCTACTGAATATGCACTTGGAGCCTTGCTAGCACAACACGATGATCATGGGAAAGAGTGAGTAGTCTACTACTTAAAAATAACATTGATATCCTATGAGCTAAATTAATCTAAAAAAAAAAAACTTTTCTTGAAGTTGTTTTTGATTCCCAAAAGTTATGGCATTACATGCTTAATAACCAAAGAAAAATTATTGCCAAGATTGACCCTATTAAATATTTCCTATCAAAAAACACTCTAACATGGAAGATGGATAAGTGGGTTATGATTCTTAGTGATTTTGATTTAGAGTCTGTTAACCAAAAAGAATAAAAAGACAAGTTATAGAATATGTATTGGCAAAAACACCGCTCAATGGCAAAACACCTCTCATTGTAAAATTCCCAGATGATGCAATCATGTCTATAGATGAATCCCTAATTTGATAGCTTTTATTTGATGATTAATTTACAAACCATGGATTAGGGAAAGGTATCTTGTTAGTAACCTCTAATGGGGATTACATTCCTAAAGCATTCTAGATTGAATTACCTTGTACGAAAAACATAGTAGATTATGAAGGTCTCATAACAGGCCTCAAGATGGAAATTCAGTGGGGAAGCCAACATCTCCTTTTTTTTTGGTGATTCTAAGGTTATCATCAATCAAGTCACTAATGAATTCCAAGATCATGATGATAAAATGAATCCCTTATAAGAGGATGGTGGATAGTTTTAAATCATCTTTTGAGTAGATCCAATTCAAACAAGTGCCAATACTAAACAAATGAGTAGCAGATCTATGGCAATAATTGGATCCCTACTAGGTTTGATCTCAAAATATAACAAATTTATAGTTGAATACTTAAGGATACCCACTTATGATACACCTGATTCCTAAATGGTCTGTGAGGTGGTTGGTCCCACTTCTCCATGGTACTCTGATATATATATGTACCTTCATAACCATACCATCCCATCTAACTTATCCTCTAAACAATGTAAATCCTTTATTCAATTCACATCTCACTATACAATCCTTGGCAACACCTTATATCATCGAGGCTATGATGGAACCCTTCTACACTATTTAAATTATGAAGGGTCTACTTTGGTAATTAGGGAAGTTCATGAGAGAATTTGTAGAACACATTCAAGTTGTATGGTCTTTGTGAAAAAGCTTCTTCGAGTAGGTTATTATTATCCAACAGTAAAATCTGATTCATGTGCCTATGTCAAAAGTGTATACTATGTCAAAAACATGGATATCTTATCCATAGTCCCTCACAAGATTTGCAACCTATCATAACACCTTGGCCATTTTCCACATAAAGGTTAGAAATAATCAAAAAAATAAATCCTGATTCTTCTAATGAGCATAAGCATATTATAGTCATAATTGATTATTTTACCAAATGGGTAGAGGCAACGCGACTTACCTATGTCACTAGAAAGCAAATTTATGAGTTTATCCTCAACCACATTGTTTACTACTGTTTCATGTAAATTTTCACTTTAGGTTCTTGGAAAGAGGGAAAATAAACTCGATATGGGTATGATTGAAAAACTTATTTGTTTGTGCATGTATTGAATCAAAATATTGTGAAGAACTCTTCTTCAGCTCAGGAGGAAGACCTACAGATAAGAAAGCACTAAAGAAAACTTATTTGTTAGACAAATACTTGGGTGGATTGCCTAGTGGTAGTTAGATTTTGGAAGTGATAACTTCCTTATAGGCTATCAATCCACATGTTTTAAATAATAAACTATAAATAAGATACTTGCATCAATAATTAAAAGGTATTAAAATTGAATACAAGAAAGCTTGCTAGAAAAGTAGACTAAAAATGATTTAATTAGTGATAGACTAATTAATACTAGTGCTAATGAGTCAATGTATTCTTAAGAAAATTAGAAAGGGGCCTATGAGTGGTCAAAAATATAGAAAAATAGATTTGATTAGGTGTAGGTGGGCCAAATTAGCTTGTTAATTTTTTTACCATAGGTGATCATCGATGGTTGAGGTGATTGTCGATGGTTAGCCAGACCGTCAGCGATTGGGGTCCAACCATCGGTGGTTGACTGTGGAATTTTGGATTTAATCACCAGAAGGTGACAAGATTCAACAAAAAAATTCTAGGAGTTGGGTAGGGTCTAGGTTGATTGCAAAATGGAATAAAAGCACAAGAATATTGATAAACAAGTACTTGTCTTACTAAAAGTTGATTAGGTGGGTGGTTGATGCAGTTAGCCTTTTGGTAGAATCTAGATTGATTTTGGTAGAGTAATAGTACTTGAAATCTTGGTTGAGAGATGATGACAATTTAACTCTCAATAAGATGGCTAATAATACTTGATAATATAGATGATGCTAATTGACCTGATTGAGCTACAAAAGAAAACTCTTGAATGCTTGAGATCTTGATAATTATTATAGATGATTTGACCTCCTAGGCCTCTCTCTCTTATAAACATAAGCAAAAGATGGAAGTAATGGTGTAATTCGGTCATCTAAATATAATTTATGCATGCAAAGGCTCACAACACAAATTAGACAAATTATATTTAGAAAAGGGGCAGTAGAGCTTATATTCCCTTGGTGAAAAAGGTGGACCTTGACCATCGATGGTCAAGAGTTCCCAAGGCTAACCATCGATGGTCACCTTGACCATCGATAGTCAAGATCCCCAGGGATAGGGTCTTGAAGATTAGGGTTACCTAGCTAAGTGCATATGAGTACATATTTGTTAGTTTAGGCCTAATAGGTGTAGGTTGTTCCTAAGAAGGGCCAGGGGTACTTTTAGGTCTATTTCAACATTTAAAATTATAGGTGTGAAAATTTATAGTGTATACATTTTTCCCCTTTTTATTGTGCAACTTGCATAAACGAGCTGTAAAACATAAAAAAAGTATGGGTCATGGGTCTGGTTTCCCCATGAGTGGGAGGAGGTATTCACCCTCAAACTAGGATTCTTTGAGGTGAAGATAAAGCGGGTATGGGTTTGATAAGTGGTAGATGGGGAGTCACTAGGTGATGACATGATGTTAGGCATTTTAGATGTATACGTGCACATAGAATGCAAAAAAAGGTGTAATAGCCAAGATCATGTAAAGATGAGATTGCCAATATTATAAAAATAAGGGTCAGTGCTAAGGACAAGTGACAAGTGGACCACATGATCACCTATAGGTGTGGTGGCTGGGAACACTTGTAAACACAAGTCTCCTAAGCAATTGCTATGTATCTGGTGGGTATCCAAAGCAATAAGTGCTCTCTAAGAAAACACAAATGGGTTAAGTGTCATGGCTAATCAAGGTAGGAAGTGCTACCATTGAGATATAAGTGGGTCGGTATGTGTGAGGTGGCAAAAACAACATGGCAATGTTGTCACTCCATCAAAGGACCAGGTAATAGTGTCACAAAGTTGTGCACTAGATGGGCCAAAAGAGACCTATGGTGAGGTGATGAGGTGGTAGGGTGGTGGGAGAATGACATCTCTAAATTAGGTGAGAGCCTAATGTAAAGTGCTTGAAAGGAGTGGATTATAGGTGAATGGTGAAAAGGTGGGTTATAAGGGTAACTTAACCATTGACAGTCAGGGTCCCCAGAAGGTAATCATCGATGATCACCTTGACCGTCGACGGTCACCCTGACCATCGATGGTTGGGGGAAACCCTAAAATTTTAGAGGATAAAAAGTAAAAAAACAAAATTAAATTTGTCATTATCACCGTTGTGCATTGTTTGACCGAGCTCTAGGTGATTGTGGTGCATGATGAGGAAGGTGTGTGCTGAGGTATACGCTGCTCATTGGCTAGAGGTGCATGAGTGATTTCATGGGTCCAAGATGCAAGAAACATGAAGACATGATCGAGAACCTACTTTATGGCTTAGACCATGAAGGAGGTCACAAAATGAGGTAGGGGGTGTACTAAATTGATAGCTAGGTGTGATTTTGATATTGGTTTGTCTTTATCAAGGGATAGTGTATGTAATATAGTTATTTAGGCCTGCATGCCTTAGGTATGGTTTTGGTCAAATGGGGTGGGCAAAACATCAAATTTATAGCGTGAGTAGGTTATTGGGTAGAGCATTTAGGATAGGTGTTTTGTCATTTGGGTCATTATTTAAGCCTTGGTAGGTTTTGGTAGGTTTAAGAATTCTAGCCACAAAATGCCTATAGGTGACTATCAACAGTCAAGTCTAACAATAAATGGTCAACACCTTATGAATTAGGGGTTTCCAACCATCGATGATCAACATGACCACTGGTAATTAGCCAAGATGAGGTAGGGTGCTTAAAAGTTAAGGGCTTAGGTATGGTTTGAGGTTAGAGTGTAATGCTTAGGCCTGAAGTTAGGCCCGATAGGTTGGGTATAAAGGGGTAAAATGGGTTATGGATATGATTAGGTCAAATAGGTTAGGGTTAGGGGTGCATTTGTAATAGATAGGGTAGATGAGACTAGTTGGGGTCTAGGCTAAGCATGTTGATTTGATGCAGGCTTGAGAGTAGATACATATGCACGATCATGTATCATAGATCTTCCTTGTGCTACTTGAGGGGATGACTACTTATGATTGGGCCTATATGGAGGTGGTTAGGCTAGGAGGGATGAAGCACTACCATCATGTGTCTAGGGATGCATCTATGATAGTAACATTCATCGAGAGATGGGATCTCGCTACTAACACTTTCTTGTTATTGACTAGGGAGATGACTATTCTCTCAGAGGATGTTCATAAGATCACTCAGCTCCCACTATATGGTTATGCATTCTATCAAATTGAGTAAGAGGAGCAGGACAAGTATGCTGAGTATCTATATGGAGATGACAACAACTAGGTCCACTAGCACTCTGGAGGGTTTAGCTACATAATATTATATGAGAGGGCTCTCATAGAGAGGAGACTTATGATGATGCTAATGATCATAGTTACTTGCTTTGGGCTCCTAGATTCTAGTAATGAGAGATTCCCTTATGTACTAATAAGGGTTTTGGTTGAGATATTACTTGGGAGGACCATATTTGGGTGGGTTATAGTGCTGCTTGTTCATATTTATAGAGAGCTATGGGGATTCAGGCACCATAAGAGGTATGGGGTTAGTGTGGGCATGGTTTTGCACTACTGGGCCTATGAGCACATTTGGATACTGAGGCCTATAGGATTGTCATGGGTAGGGTACACACAAATGGAGTTCTCTATGGGATTTATGAGTTGGAGGGATGACTATGCTGCATCAAGGGTTAGAAGTGGAAAACATGATGTTGAGTGGTTTAGGGTAGCCCTAGGTGGATTAGTAGTTACGAACATCACATGGAGACCATACTTACAGTTCCCTATCTAGGCAGGCTACAGGAGGGAGACCCTCACTATACAGAGCTGCAGGTAGATTGTGGGCCACCAAGAGGGTGAGGTTGAGTTGATTCCCTTCGATCGAGTGTGGTGCCAGTTTGGCTTGTTATAGGGTGTATTAGGTCCACATCCACAATACATGAGGTAGGACTCTTAGGTTTAGTTATCGATGCCCTAGCCTATTCAGATAGTTTTAGATGGTGGGTTTGAGGAGCTTCTTGTTAGGGTTCCCATAGATGATGTAGTGTATACAGATGAATATATGGCTTGGTACCATCCCATCTATGCAGTTGTGGATGCATGTGGGGATGATGGAGGGGTGGCATCGATGATTGTAGATCTAGTCAGCCAAGGTGGACAGGTAAGGGCAGCATTGGTCATGGCTTAGGCTGAGGTACAGGATCTGTAGGGATAGGTGGCCACATTACAGGGTTAACTCACCATCATTATAGGTGAGAGATATCTACTTATGTAGAGCACTAGGGCAAGTGCAATAATAGTAGGAGGGCCATCGAACATAGTGCCTTGAGCATGTTATCTAGATACTATTATAGAGCTCAGATATTAGAAAGTGATGGTATTATACCAACTACCCCAAGCTATGAGGTATATAGAGTACACAACAAGCTTGGCTAGTAAGCCATCGATAACTAATCTAGGTCAGTGGGCTTGTATAATGGGATAGATAGGGGTCTCAAGGGTACCACCACCAAGTACAAGTGCAACACAGATGGGGCTAGTGGTAGTGGTACATGCCCATGATTTGAGATATGCTATTTTGATATTGGCATGTGTGTTGATGTAATGAGATGTATATATTTTGAGAGAGAGCTGACACATTGTGACATGTATTATTATTATTATTATTATTTGATTCGATGTATATGATAAATTATTATGATGTTATATATGATAGTTGTTTGTGGTTTGTGATTATGGATTATGGCTTTGGTTCAAGTTTATCATGTTGTACTTAGTAACTTAGATATGGGATGTTCTGATTATGCTTATGGATAGGATATGTTATGGATGGATACATGTTAGGGATTTATCTATTGTTATGTGGGTGAAATGGGAAATGGTATATGCTCTAATACTTAGCTCAACTATTTGGTTTATGCTTGTGATTATGTAATGACATGCTTATGGTTTATGATGTGATTGATGTTAATGGTTTGCTATGAAATGTTGACATTGTGTTTGACTCATTGGTAGATAGATGTCATTGTTTGTTGGTAGAATGCATGATGTCTGTGCTTTTGATGTGATGTTTATTGTTCATGTTCATAGTGATAGGATTACATAAACCAATAATAGATAAGAAAAAGAACATGATGCCTTTTTATTGGTAAAGATTGACATGAAACCCAAAATTAGATTGGCCTAGTGAAAATAAGTCTTTCAGATGCTTCACATTAGCATGCTTAAGTTGATAGATAGGGATCTTGATAACATTGTGTCAAGTAAGCTCATAGTCTGGTGCATATGATATGTGGATAGAGAATGGGTGAAATTGGAGCTGTTAGTAAAACTAGTATGCCTTTTTTGTAGATGTCCAAAGATGTAGTATAAACAAGTCTATGTTGATATATAAAGCATAGACTGATTGATGCAAAAATTATACTAAGGAGATTTGGTTGAAGCTTTCCAACATTACTGCTATTATGAAAGCTAATTACAGCTTTCAAAATTCTTCTGCTCTTGCTTGGCTTTTTTTTTTTTTTGCTGGGGGTTGGGGACGCTGATCAATGTGGGAAGCTTCCCAGAAATTGATAGCTTTGGCTAATGCTTTACTCAACCATCCTTCAAGGGAGTGGTCTAATTTTATGTGCTTAGTTCAAATGTTTTTGATAGCTGTCCTTCAAGGGAGTAGTCCACCTTACATTTGGTAATTTTAGTTGATTTTTAACAACTATCCTTCAAGGGAGTAGTTTGTGAATGCTAAGAATGACTCATGATTTTTTTTTACTATTTGATATTGATTTTGTTGTGATTTGATTTTACTAGACATAGACTTGCTCATACATGCTCAATGGATTACCTTTATGAAGTCAAAACTAAGCTAACATGAAGGTTAAGTAGGTGGAAGAGAGGCATAGGTGACAATGACCATAGGAATTGATCTCAAAGAGATGGGAAGTATTATGAGAATCATGTTGTGGATAGAGCCATGGTATCTACAGATTAAGATTAGGCTATAATTATGATGGATAATCACATGATTTAGTTTTAGTTCATTGCCCCTAAAGAGGAAAATGAATGTGGTTGAAGGAACAAGCTTAAGTTAGACAAATGATGATTTTGATCTCTATTTAATAATAGAAGGGATGTAGATGCAAAGCATTGAGAGGTTTAGGTTTTGGTTTGCCTTTGAGAGAGGACAAATAATAAGCTCCTGATCCATACTTATGGGTAATGATGTAGGGTCCAAACCAATTGAAAGTAAATTTCCCCCTTTTGCTTTTCTCCATATTAGTTACATGTTGGTTTTCTTTGAGGACAAGATCTCTAATGTTAAATTCTTGGACTTTTAGATGTTTTTTATAGGCTCATTTGATTTGTTCTCGATAGACACGAAGATGGGAAAGAGCATCCAAATGATGCTTGTCAAGTAGCTCCAGTTGGGCCAAATGTTCTTGGTGATAATCACTTTCCTAAACAAGATCATGCAAAGATATGCAAAGAGAAGATATTTGGACTTCAAGAGGAAATACAACCTTACCTCCAAAAATGAGAGAAAAAGGTGTATCACCTGTAAGAATTCAGATGCTAGTTCACTTTGCCTATAAGGTGAAAGAGATGTGCAAGTGCCAATCCCAACCTGAGGCATTAACCATTTTGGTAAGCATGTTGTTAAGGGTTTTGTTAAAGGCTTCAGTGTATCCATTTGCTTGTGGGTGATAAGGTGAGGAAAAGCTAAGTTTAATACCAAATATGTCATAAAGGCCTTGAACTTATTTATTTTTGAAATATTTTCCATTGTCGATGATGATCTTATGGGGAACACCAAAACTACAGATGATATCATGGGTGATGAATTCAATAATCTTTTTAGCCTTCATCAAGATAAGGGGAATAGCCTCCACCCATTTGGAAAAGTATTCAGTTATGATAATGATAGAATGATTTCATTGTGAAGAGTGGGGGTTGATTTCATTGATAAGGTCTAGACCCCATTCTGAAAAGGGCCAAAAGTTTGTAGAAATGCAAAGACTATTACTAGGTTTGTGATGTAAATTAGTGTGTTATTGACACTAGAAACACTTTTTTACATAATCGCAATAGTCTTAGTTAAGGGTGAGCCAGTAATAGCCCAGGTGGAGGATGCACTTAGCCACAACAAGTCCACTAAAGTGACCCCCACATATACCATCATGTGTCTCCTTGATAGTGTGAGAGGCTTATGGACCATGCAGGCAATGAAATAGGAGCCCATCAAAACCATGTTTATAAATAATTCCTCTCATAATGGTGTAATGGGAGATGATCTTAATATAAATCTGATGGGCATTCCTAGAGAGGCCAGAGGGAACTATGGCAAGGTGAAGGTAGTTGAAGGTTTGTTGATACCAAAGGTCAGGCAAAATCTCTTCCACACTAAAGATGGTTGGAGTGTCTAATTTGGTGTAGGAAGGTTTGATGAGGCAATGGACAATGACTGATAGTTTGGAGTCTAACGGTGCTGATGGGATTTGAGAGGCAAGAGAAGCTATGGTATGAACAAACTTGTTAAAAGATTATGGGGTGGTTTGAATATGGTAGTGTTCAAATGATGCTAGGAGCTCTTTGGCTAGTTGTCTATATAGCTACATCTTTTCATTATTACACTGATAAATATCATTGACTTGGTTGAACACCAGTTGGGAGTCACCAAAGATATTGATTGTTTTGATTCCCATGGCTAAGGTAGTTTGGAGACCTATTACTAGGGCTTCATACTCAACCACATTTTTTATGCATTCGAAGTAAAGTTTAAAGGATAAAGGAAGTGGTTCAATAATAAGGGGGAAAAAGATGATATCAAATCCCCCACCATGCTAATATTTAGAACCATCAAAAAACATGGTTACGTGATTGGTAAAATCCATTTGGGATAGACTTGTGATTGACTCATCTAGAAATTTAAGAGGGGGAGGTTGATTATTTGTTAGGGGTGACTCAACCACTTGGTTAATAATTACTTTCCCCTTGATTGATTTTTATTGGAGGAACTCAAGGTCAAACTTAGCTAAAAGCATGAGCCACTTAGTCATATGCTAGTTTTGGTATGGTTTGCATTGCATGTATTTGAGGGGGTTGATATTGGTTATGACAAAAGTTTTGTGGTTAATAAGGTAGTGGTGAAGTTTGGTGGCCATGAAAACTAGGGACAAACATAGTTTCTTGGTATGTGTGTATCGAGTCTTGTATTTGAAAAGTGTGTGGTTAATGTAATAGATGGCTTGCTCCTTGTGTTGTTCATCTCAATGGGTAAGCATTTCCCCTCGAGAGTGGTCTTTGGTAGAGATATAGAGGTAGAAAGGTCAGCCATCTTTAGGAGGTGTAGGGACAGGTGGAGATAGCAGGTACTCTTTGAGAGCATCAAAGGCCTATTGACAATCAACATTTCACTTGAAAAAGACATCATTTTTCAAAAGGTGGTGGAAAGGTTGACGTCGATTAGAGAGCTAGGAGATGAAGTGATGAATGGATTGAAGTTTCCCCTATAAGCTATAGAGTTGTTTAAGGTTAGTTGGAGGTTGCATCTCAAGGATGGTTTTGATTTTGGCCATATCAACTTCTATTCCTCAAAGGGAAATGATGAAGCTAAGAAGTTTACCTGATAAGACCCCAAAAATACATTTTTTTGGATTGAGGTGGACGTGATAATGGATAAGTCTCTCAAAGATAATGTTGAGGATGGCTAAATGGTCTTTGAAAAGCTTTGACTTCTTGAGAAGGTTGTCCACATAGTATTCAATGATTGTATGGATAAGGTTATCGAAAATATAGGTCATGGCATGTTGGTAGGTTGTGCCAGTGTTCTTAAGACCGAAGGGCATGACTCTACAACAAAAAGTCCCCCATGGGGTGATAAAGGTAGTTTTGTTTTGATCTTTAAGGAAATCAAAATTTTATTATAACCCGAGAAACCATCTATGAGTGACAACATCTCATGGCCTGTTGTAAGATCAATGAGTTGTTCAATGCTAGGTAGAGAAAAGTCATCCTTTGGGAAGGTGAGGTTGAGGTCATGAAAGTCCACAAAGATACGTAGTCCCCCTATGTCTTTAGTGACAAGCATGATGTTTGAAACCTATTGGGCATAATTGATGGGTTGAATAAATTTGATGAAAATGAGGCATTGAAACTCTTCTTTGACAAGGAGAGCTATGTGAGGGTGCATTCGATAAAGTTTTTGTTTAATAGGTTTGGTGTCATGATTGGTTATGATGTTATGGGTGGAAATAGCTGGGCCAATACTAAGCATATCAGCTTATGACCAAGAAAATGCAATACTACGATCTTGGAGGAAGGTAGAGAAGTCTTGTAGTTCCTTAGAGGTGAGAGTTTAGCCAAGTTTGATGATATGGGGTTGTTCAAAGTGCTTATGTCAATGTTTTTGGTAGATTCATTTCACATGGTTGAGGTTTCTAGAAGTAAAGATTTGTGGATGGAGGAATTTGGTGCACCAAGGTAGGTGAGAATAACATCATCATCTTGACATTGAACAATGTTAATGGTAGGAGAGTCCTCTCTCATGAGTTTAGGATGGGTCAAAGGGATGGATATGGGTCAGGGGGATGAGGGTAATCATGTTGACAAAGAAAATTTAGGTGGGATGATTTCCTCATCCT
The DNA here is from genome assembly GCA_037957365.1 of Torreya grandis. Classification (NCBI taxonomy): domain Eukaryota; kingdom Viridiplantae; phylum Streptophyta; class Pinopsida; order Cupressales; family Taxaceae; genus Torreya; species Torreya grandis. Next base: position 2,091,432 of record JARHVA010000413.1, read on the forward strand.
CACCCATAGTGGAGTGGGTTTTGGTGAAGAAGGGGTTTCTTCTTCAACAATGGTAGGGGTAGTTTGTTTGGCTTTCTTCTTATTGGGTAGAATGAAGCTGAGGCCATACTTCTCATGAGTTTTTCATGTCTCAATCGAAGTCAATATGTGTGGGCCTTGCTCATATCATCCCAAACTAAATCCCTTATGAGCACATCTTTGAAGGTATAGTGTGGTAAAGTTTGGGTTATCCAAATAAGAGAAGGTGGAGGTGAATGGTTGAGGTGGAGAGGGAGTGATGACAACATTAAATGGCTTGTCAATTCCCTAATAGATAAAGTGGGGTTGATAGCTCAGAGGCCCCATGGGGGTGATGAATCTAATGTTGGGGTCATAACCCAGTTGGTGGTTGAATTTCCCATATTCTTAGGGAGTAAGGAAGACATCAAGGGTGAGGAGATGATATTATCCAAGGGTAAGGCATTGGAAGGTATGTTCAAAAGGATCAATGATGGGTATCTAGTCCATGGAGATAGACAAGCTAGTAGATGCCTCAGTGGAAGAGGAAGAAGTAATGGCTTCAACTTCCATGGGTGAGGGATTGCTAGTGGTTGTTTATAGTGATTTGGATGGAGGCAGGAGAACGTCATTAGGTCGGTAGATCATATTGCATGCTGTAAAATGGCTAGGGTTAACTTGTATGGTAACAATGTGATCTTCAAGTTCAAACTTGACACAATGATGGATAATGGAAGGTATATATCCCATGGCCCAAATCCAAGGTCTCCATAGCAAAACATTGTATTGGAATTCACCTTCAACTACATAGAAAAGTTTGGGGAACATGCGAGGTCTTAGCTAAATATGAAGGATGATAATTCCCAAGGTAGTGGTCATAGTGTCATTAAAATATCTAAGGATAGCTGAAGTTTTAGACATGATATTATCTAGTAACTTTAGTTGCTCATAGGCATGGGAAGAGATGATGTTGATATTGGCTCCCCCATTGATCATAACCTATTTGATGTGGGTTTGGGTGATGTGGGATATAATAAAAAGAGGGGGATATGGGTCTTCATGGTGGATAGAAGGTATCTCTAAGTCCTTGAAGGTAATAAGGGTGGAGAGTTGGAGAGCACCAATAAAGGCCTCTATGGTTTGGGAATCCCCTAGTCTGACTTTAATGGCCTGTATAGCCTTAATCATGGCCTAACAATGGTGAGGTGAGGTGGAAATGAGCTTATAGAGGCTCATTTTAGCAAGGGTCTGGTGTAGTTGTTAAGGATGACCCTCCTGATGGATTCATAGGGGCTAGTCTTTGAAGTGCCTAAGATGGTGACTTTGGGCTTAACTGAAAATGTAGAGGTTTAGATCTGGTTTGGTATAGGGTGAGTTGGTGGGTATGTCTATGGAATGGACACTTTGACCTTCCCTTTATCCTTTTGTTGTGATCATGTGACCACATTAATGGTATGGATAAAGGGGGAAGGTGTGATGGGGGGTTGGGTATATTCTCTATCACACTGAGGTGAGAGTGGGGGATTAGGAATGTGTTAGTGGTCAGTTGTTGGGTGTAATAGTGGAGGAATGGATGGAAGGTCATCTACCAAAAGATCATCCTCATCATAGAGTTGGTGGATAATGACATGGAGAGCTTTTCAATTATCTGTGTCATTCCTAGGTGTCTTATGATAAGAGCAAATTTGACGGTCATTGTACTACATGGGATTTGAACCAAGAGGATCAAAAGGTCTAAAGGGAGGTAATATGATGTAGGAGGTCTGCACTAATATTTGAAAAATGGTCATATAATACTTTGATAGAGGTAAAAAAGTTTTAGGGATCATGGTTTGGGTTGGTAAGTTGGGAGTGTTGGTGGAAATAAGTTTGGTGAGAGATGGTTTGGGTGAGGTGGTGTTTCTAGTTGATGGTTTTGGTCTGGGGGTATTGGTAGTTGGGGTGGCCAAGTTTGATGGTTCAATTGGTTGTGATTTGGGAAGGACCAATGCATCAGATAATAAATTTGCTAGTGTAATCAATGACAGTGGGTGACATATGTTGAAAGGGATTTGATTTTTAAGCAAATTAGAAGGGTGAGGACCTAAGATAGAGGGCAAGGTAGAGGGAAGTAGAGTCTTAGTCATGTGTCCTTTCAATGCTTTCATCCTCTTGGTTAGTGTAGGTCAAGACCTGGGTATAGGATTGGGTGAAGTTAAGTCTAATCTCAAGGATGGGTGAACCAAACTTCGAGTAGGGAATGCACCAAGAGTTTTAAAAGGTTTGGTTGGTAAGGTGGTAGCTTCTTTGGTTGACTAAGAAGTTGAGGGGTTGTTAGAGGTTCATATTAGTTTAAGAGACAGTGGAGAGATGATGGATTGGTTGGTTAGAGGCGTGCTAGAAGGTTTAGGTTTGTTAATGAAGGGAAGCCCTAACTATTGCCAAAAAATAGTTCTATCCATGTCTAGTTTTAAGGCAAATTCCAATTTCTATACTAATGTGGAAAAAGGTTTGTGTAGTGGCCCTTATCCATGGGTAGTGGATGCAACATATAGAGTTATAGGTTAGGGAGAATGGTTGGTAGGTTGGTTGACCTATTGAGGTGAGGGAAACAAGGTTGAGATAAATGGCTCATCCATGGGAGGTTTGGGTAGAAATGTTCTTCCTTTAAGGATAATATCCATAGGAATAACGGTTTGTTGGGCAGTTAGTGGAGGCGGTGAATCAAGAATGTTGATTTGCCCAGATGTGCTAGTTGAGGTAGTATGTGATGATCCAAAACTTCTATGGGGGTAGCTAAGGATAAAGGAAATTCTTTGGTTTATCTCTCTAAAGGAGGGTAAGGTGACTTTATTACCTCAGTAAGCGAGGTGGGGTAGGAATGGGTAGTTTGGTTGATTGGGTCCTCATGGATAGGTGTATCATGAACCATGTTGACCATGTGGACATTATAAGAGCATTAGACCTATGTGTCCTCAGTTTTGATAGGGGCATGGTGGGGAAAAGGTTTCATGAAGATGTCAAGAGCTTAATTCTGAAGGGCATTGGGATTATCTAACATGAGTTCCCCTTTATCGATAAGACTCTGAACAACATTCTTGAAAGTATTACATCAGTTGATGTGTCCAATTACCCAATGAAAAGCACAAAGGTCATTTTCATAATACCAAGTAGGTGCTAGATGAGAAGAATCAAATTGTTGGGGAGGTTTGATAGGTGGAAGTTGTATAAGGTTAGCTTTTAGTAGCTTCTCTAGAACTAAGGTGTAAGATTTTCCAAGTGGAGTGAATTGTTTTTGGTTGTTTTGATTTGGGTTCCTTGCATTTGGATTGGAGGTAATGGGATAATTTTATTGGTTGACATTGGGTGGAAGGGTGGTTTTAAGGATGATGACATTTGCGGTTCCCCTGGTCTTGGTTTCAATATTGGCTTGGTTGCCTAGTTTGAAGGAAGAGGTTTTGTTGGTCTTGAAGGTAGAATTCTTGATTTTATAGATTACATGCCATGGTAAAAGCCTCATCAAAGGTTTTGAAGATTTGGACATGTAGTGTAGAATATATATGTTTGGTACAATGTTGATTAAAATTTTCTATAACTTTAAGTTGAGGCAGGAAGAATGAAAGCTGATTAATCAAGCTTCTCTAACGGGCAAAAAATTGGCAATGGACTCATCGTCTAATTACTTGATAGAATAGAGGTCCGTGCTAGAGACCTTCTTGGAAATGTTAATGGAAAAGTGATCCAAAAAAACTTGTGCTAGTTAGGTGAAAAAAAGATGGAATGATTAGGAAGGTCACTATACCAGTCAAGTGCTGAGCTGGATAAAGATATGGGGAAGGTTCAGAGGAAAAGGGCATCATCATAAGAAATCATGTAGCATGCATGCCTAAAATCCCTACAGTTTTTCTAGGGGTCCTCCTTGCTTTGAAATTTGGTAAATTTGGGAAGCTCCCACTGAGGAGGGTAAGGTTTGATAGTAACAAAAGGATAAATAGGTTCATTAAAAATTTGATCATAGGATAGGATGTTATGAGCTCCTGAAATGGATGACTCAAGGTTGGTAACCTTATCCATGAGCATTTTCAATAGGTCAGTGTGAGGTGGTGCACCAAAAGGATTGTAAGGTTGATATTGTGGTTGAGGTTGGGAAACATATTAGTAATTGCTTAGAGGTTGAAAGGCTACTACATATTGGAATATGGGTGCTAGAGGTTGGGTAAGTGGTTGATGATGGTTGGGTAGTGGGTATACACCCTTGTGGGTTAGGGATGTATCCTGGATTGGGTACAATGGGTAACTATTGATAAGTCCCTATGGATTGGGTATGGGTGGTAGTTGGGTTGGTGACTAGAGGGGAGGTAGAGACCTTTGTGCTAATGGGTGGTGAGGTAGAAGGAATAGATGCCCCTAAGGTTGGTAAAGGGGTATTAACTGATGGGTTAGGTTTGATAGAGGGGAGGTTGGTAATGCTAGTGGTGGGTGATCTAGCTACAAGTGGGGTATGATGGGTTAATGGTTGGGTTGTCCCCAAAGTCGAGGAGTCATTAGTAGGGGTGAAAGGTGTAAGGGTAACATTTCATTGGATCTCAACCATAGCATCAAAGGGTTTAGTAGACAAAGATGCCTGGGTGATTGAAGGTTGGGTGGTGACCACAAAAATAGGGATGCCCTTCATAAGGTGGGATGGCATGCCATAAGGAGGATCCTAAAGTGGAGTTGAAATCAAGTTGTAGTGATATGTGTTAAGATAGTGCTGAAGGGCTACTAGATTGTTGTCTAGAAAGGTGGTAAAATCCATGTCTCCTTGGGGAAATACCTAAGGGAAAGTAGGGCTTCCCAATGGATGAGGTGAATCTTCTACCTCAGAGATGTACTCCATAAATGAGGAGGTAGAAGAGGTTTATTTAAGTGATAGGTTTTGTTCTACTAGGTCTCTTTGGTGCTAATGAGTGAGAACCATACAAGAAAAAGAGGAGAGAAAACAAGAAAAATCTCACCACTCAAACACAAAGAAGATAAGAAAATGATCAAGACAATCAAGACACACACTATGAAGTAAATTTTAGCCTAGAGGTTAGTTTTAATCTCACTTTTGGCTTATGCCTTAGTTTGTGAGAATGTGTGATAGAATTTGGCTTTTAGATCAGGTACTATAGAAGAAGTCTATGGTTGGTTTTGGGTTTGTTTAGGTGCTTAAAAAGAATTTGTATTGGAATCAATACGTGGATTGGTATTGGGGCTATCCCCTCACTTCATGTTCCCACAACAATAAGAGTGTCAGATGCTTAGCCAATATATATTGATATCTAGAGTTTATACTCAATCAGAGAGTTGAGTTGGTTCTCCCCTTGGTAATGACCTCGAAGTAGGATCATCGAGAGTGGGTAAACTAACTGCTAGGTGATGAAATCTTGGTTGGGCCTTGTCTCAAATTGCTTTAATATTTGATTGATTAAAGTGGTCTGGCTAGTGTGTGCAACAAAGGTGATGCTACGATAAGATTATTGTGCTTTAATTCAAAGTGAACTAATTTTAGAAGTAGGCAATAAATGTAGTGAATTTTAAACTCAAAAGAATTTTTAGTTTCAATTATGAGCACAAATAGAGAGGAAAACGTACAAATGTAAAGAAAATGATTAAAGACTCTAGGTCCCACTAGGTGTGTCAAACTATTTCATGTAAATTTTCACTTCAGGTTCTATTGAAGAGAGAAAAGAAACTCGATACGGGTATGGTTGAAAAAACTATTTGTTTGTGCATGCGTTGAATCAAAAGATTGTGAAGAGCTCCTTTTTGGCTTGGGAGGAAGACCTATAGATAAGAAAACACTAAAAAAAACTTATTTGTTAGATAGATAGTTGGGTGGATTGCCTAGCGGTAGCTAGATCCCAGCAGCGAGAGCTTCCTTAGGGGTTGTGAATCCACATGTTTTAAACAATCAAGTTGATAAACTAGAAAAAAAATACTTGCATCAATAATCAAAAGGTACTAAAATCGAATACAAAAAGCTTGCTAGAAAAGTAGACTATAAATTATCTAATTAATGATAGACTAATTAATACTAGTGCTAATGGGTTAGGGTATGCTTCAAAAAATTAGAAAGGGGCCTGTGAGTGGTTGGAAACATAAAAAAATAGATTTGATTGGGTGTAGGTGGGCCAAATTAGCTTGCTAGTTTTTCTACCATAGGTGACCATCAACGGTTGAGGTGATTGTCGATGGTTAGCCTAACCATTGGTGGTTGGGGTCCAATCATCAGCAGTTAACTATGGAATTCTAGGTTTGATCACCAGAAGGTGAGGGATTCAACAGATAAATTCTAGGAGTTGAGTAGGGTCTAGGTTATTTTTAAAATGGAATAAAAGCACATGAATATTGATAAACAAGTAATTATCTTACCAGAAGTTGATTGGATGGGTAGTTGACATAGTTAACCTGTTGGTGGAATCTGGATCAATTTTGATAGAGTAATGGTACATAGAATATTTTTTGAGAGACACTGGTAAGTTGGATCTCAATAAGATGACTGATAATGCTTGATAATGTGGATGATGGTAATGGACTTGATTCAAATGAAAAAGAAAACTCTTGAATGCTTGAGCTCCTGATAATTATTGCAGATGGATTTGACCTCCCAGACCTCTCTCTCTTATAGGCATAAGAAAGAGGTGAAATTGAAGGTTTAACTGGGTCATTTAAATATAATTTGTGCAAGCAAAGGCTTGCAACACAAATTAGACAAGTTATATTTAGAAAAGGGGTGGTAGAGCTTACATGCTCTTGGTAAAAAGGGTGGATCCTAACAGTCGATGGTTAGGGGTTCCTAAGGTTGACTGTCGATGGTCACCCTGACCGTCGATGATCAAGGTCCTTAGGGATAGGGCCCTGAAGGTTAGGGTTACTCAAATAGGTGCAACTAAGTTTAGATTTGTTGGTTTAGGCTTGATAGGTGTAGGTTGGTCCTAAAAGGGGCCATGGGTACTTCCAAGGCTATTTCGACATTTGAAATAAGAGGTGTGTAGATTTACGATGTATACAACTAATTTGGTACTCTTTCCACTATCATTTATGACAATGGTAAATCATTCAAAAATAAATATGGTAAGACTCTTTCCCAAACCTATCATATCATACATAGATGGTCCACTTCTTATTACCCACAAAGCAATGACCAAGCTGAGGTAACAAACAAAAATATTTTATGCATTGTAAAGAAAGTTGTCAATAATGTTGGTCATGACTGGTATACTCAATTATATCCTTCCCTTTAGGCATACCATACTAGTATCTTCACACCCATGGGGGTAACCCCTTATCCCCTCATTTATGACAGTGATTCTATTCTTCCCATTGAGGTTGAGATTCCATCTTTGTAAATATCATTACAACAAATCATAAATGAATAATCATATCAAACGTCACGCCTAAGTGAACATGACCTCTTGGATGAGAGATAACTTAATGCTTTAAACCATCTACAAGTTTACCATAGAAGCCTTCATCATAGCTTTAATAAGTGGATTAAAGCTAGGGAATTTGCAATTGGAGATCTGGTTCTCAAGGAGAATCAATGAAACACTTATATTGAGAGAGGGAAGAAGGGAAAATTTGAGCCTAAATGGTTAGGTCCATATGTTGTTATTGCCAAATATGGATCAAGATATTACAAACTAGCCATAGAAGATGGAGAGGAGCTTGATGAACCTATGAACATCATGCACCTTAAAAGATTCTATGCCTAAAGTTATTCTATATACTATTATTGGTATATGCAAAGCTAAAAATTGAAAAAAAAAAAAATAAAAAATCAAAATAAAGAAAAAAGTCCAAAAAAAAAAGTGTACTTAGATCATCCATATGTGAACACTAATTTACTGACACTTTGGATAAGTACCATGGTGAAAACTAGGCTTTTGACACCATGTGTAAACTATTGTCTATGATTACCCTAGTTACTTAGGGGCATCAGCTTTTAGTCATCCATTGCATATTCTCAAGTTTATCATTTTGTCAGTTGTTAAACATTTATCGTATAACATGCTAAGTTTAGGGTTGTTATTCCTATATGTTAACATGCATTCTTGCTCATGATTGTATAAAAACATCTTATTCCTTATTTCAAAAATCCGAAAAATATATTAAAAAATAAAATGAAAAACAACACAAAAACATTATAAAAACACCAATTTTAAAACATCTACCATTCTAATCTATCTTTCATATTGTTCACTCATTCTTAGGTGGGTCACTGACACATCCTTTTCATCAAAGATTTCAAAACACTTCATCAATCATCCACTTTCTCATCATTTCTCATATTGGAAGAACTACATCTGACTTGATATCCCCACATAGACTTTGTCTAAAGAGGATTATGTAGGCAACGCTTAGAGACATGGGGTCTTTAGGGTCATCTCAGCCACCATCTTCCCCATCATCCATTTTCCCAGCATGGATTAACTTATCCTTACACTTTTGCCTCAATTTTTCAGTTCCTAGCCTTGCTCTTAACTACAATTGTATAGTCCTTGCTTGGATTGATTTTGTTAACAATTTTTATTTTTACATCCATTATTTTTATTGTTTTATTATTTGATTTTTTTATCTCTAACCATTTACTTGGTTATTTTTATCTATTTTCTTTATCCTTAACCGTTCAATTGGTTATTTCACTTCATCTAATCTCTAGCCATTCCAATGGTTATTTTCTTTACTTTATCAATTTTGATCAATTTTTGTTGTTTGAGTCACTCCTTGTCTATTTATGTGTTATCATTATTGCATTATCATTTTGTGTGTTATTTTAGATTAATATTTTATTTTCACATCTTGTTTTCATCATTATTTTATGTGTGTTTACAAAGATTATTTTATGCAAAACATATATAGTGTGGTTATGACTATATCATGACATACTTTTCTTATATACAATTTATTATTTCTTTTTTATTCAAATGCTTAACATGATTATTCAATATCATTAGTGGCAATGTGTTTTATGCTATATTAAAAATTAGGTTGCTCAAAGCTCAAATATTATTATAATTCCAATGCAAAGAACATAAATCAAATAAATGCAGCTATGTCACATTCCCAATCATACATGACATAGGTCATACATCCATAATAAATATGTTGAAATAATTAAAACATGTTAATGTAAATTAAATATAAGAAATATAACCAGTGCTACCATATATACATACATCTGTCAATCATGTATAAAGTCCATGTAAACCAATAAAGAGTCCATCAATGTCCACACCACATAGTATAAAGACTGTTAAATAATCATTCATATATATATATATATATATATATATATATATATATATATATATATATATATATATATATATAGTCTCTTCCTGTCCCTCAGATAGAGTGTTTAGTATTGGGAATAACTTTCCACCTCATGGTGTGCCTCATTGAGGACCCATCACATGTTGTACTTAGCCCACTAACATCTCTGACTCCAACATATCTCATAGATGATGATTGTATCATAAATTACTCCCTAAAAGATGGTACCCTCTGAGCATGTGGTAAAACCTCCTTATATAAGATCTTATAATGTGTGGCCTACTCTATGGTCCTCATCACTTTGTCCAAAGTGGTAATTTGACCATCTCCATCTAATAGCTCCGTTGCCTCTACAAGCTTAGTCTGAGTTGTGTCCCTCTCTTTTCTATAGTGCTATGTGAGCACTGCATAGTCTGGTGTTTAGGTCTCTACATCATGTGTAATTAATGTTGTAGCCATGCCATCCCCATCCACCCCATCTATAATACCATATAATTTTTACACCTCAAACTATAATCATATGATCTTAGCGGTCTGATCCCCTGTACCATCCACTACACCCTATAATCTAGCAACCTACTAGTGTAAACCATCAATCTCTCTGTTCTGAGCCATAATATCCTCTCGGAGTCTATAAATAAGTGCATACACCTCTGTATATCTCAAAGTGTGTGAATATCCATCTACACCCCTTCTATTTTTTTGGGTGTCATGTGCTGCTCTCAGAGTCACATCATGTCCTGCTCCATCATTGTTCTCTATCATCCTCACTCTCTACCTATATCACTGGTGTCTCCCCTCCAACCCTCTACTCTAATCTAGGTCCATCCTTATATCAACATCAATGTCAACCCCTACCTCTTGCAAAATATCATTGTCCTTCATATATATAATATGCACATCATACAGATCGCTAAACTCTACTGCATGTCCTCTACCTCATGCTCATGCTTGTGCTCATCCTCTATTTATTGTAATAGCCCTCCTGATATGGGATCCTAAACCTGTACCTCATGGATGCCTACTCAAGCTAGCCATTAGCCTATAACTCCACATCCATGGTGGTGCATAGGGAATAGCCAATCTAAATGGTCTCTGTCGATCCCACCATTTTGCATACATATCAACCACTCTAGCATCAATTACATCTCTCTGATCACTCCATCTAATAGTCTATAGCTTTGTCCAGCTATGATTGGCTATGGTAGGTTCAATGGTCATATGGAATGATATTAATTCACCAAATAAGTAGATATATAGCAGTATATCACAATGATATATAAATATATCAAAAATTTGAACAATAGATAATCCCTTTGAGGGGGCAACCTCCCAAATATTTGCAATAAGAATGGATACTCAAATATGATGATGAATAACTAACCCTACCTCCTATATATAGTCTAACAAGGCCATGTGACACCCATAGGCTGATCTACTAAGTATATGAATGCATAAATAAATGTAAAATAATATGCAAAAGGGTTATGCAAGCTACAAGTTGACTACACATAACCTTAGACATGCTAATGGTTAAGGGAGTAGCATGCCCCACCCCTTAAAAATAACATTGTCCTCAAAGTTGAAGCAATCTTAGATGTTGTTTCATAAATGATTCATCCTCCCAAGTAACATCTTTAGAAGGCAAATTCTTCCATTTAATTAGATACTCAATAATCAATTTGGACTATAGATGCTTAGTGCATGTTTGAAGGATCACTTCAGGATCAAAAATAGCCCTCCCTTCTTCATCTAATTATGGTAACTTGGTTTGAGTGGTAAATCTCTATCCAATGACCTTCTTAACGCAAGATATATGAAATAGTGGATGAATGTGAGTGGATGGAGGAAATTCTAGCTTATAGGCCACACTACTAATTTTTTGCAAGATCTGATAAGGGCCATAATAATTGGGAGACAACTTATTATCCTTTTTTTATTGCTTCAAGGAAATCTAGTTATAAGGTTGCAAGTGAAAAAATACCCAATTATCAATTTTAAAATGCCTCTCACTCCTGTGTTAATCTATCTGTTGCTTCATGCGATTCTAAGCCAAAGTTAAAATTTCATGCAAACTAGGAAGGACTTCTTGTTGATGTTGAATGTGTTCTTCCATTACACACAACTTTAGGTGAGTCTTCAAGGGTGAAGGGATGGAGGATGGTACCCATAAAATGTCATAAAATGAGACATTTTGGATGAACTATAAATTGAAGTATGATACCACCATTCAGCCAAGGGTAGCCACTGAACCCATTTATTCTATTTATTTGACACAAAACAATGAAGGTACCCTTCCATACACTTGTTGACTACCTCAATTTTTCCATCAGATTAAGGATGATAGGATGAGCTATGAGCCAATTGGGTTCCCAAACATGTAAATAATTCTGTCCAAAAATTCCTAGTGAATATGGGGTCTCGATCCATAATAACAATCTTGGGAGTACCATGCAATCTCTGAATTGTATTGAGGAAGGCAGAAGCTATTATAATGGCTACCAATGGTTGAGATAAATAAAAAAATGAACATAATTTGTGAGTTTATCCACAACAACCATGATAAAATTTATACCTTTAGATCATGGTAACCCAGTAATGAAATCCATAAATACCTCTTTCCATCATTGACTAGGGATAGTTAAGGGCTATAAAATACCTAGGGTTTTAATGGTTTCACCTTTATTTTACTGATAGACCATACATTTGGCCACATATTTATGTACATCCCCCTTAAGTCATTTCCAAAAAAAATCTTTCTTGACTCTATGATAGGTTTTCATAAACCTCGAGTGACCACCAAGTGGAGACATATGAAGTTCTTGAAGGATTTTTTGTTTGAGAAGAGAATTCTGACACATATATAATATATCTTTGTACCATAATGCATTCCCATTCCATGTAAACTTTTCAATACCATCAAAACCATGCTTTAGATTCTGAATCAATGCATGGGTAATACTGCCATTTTCCCATTCTACACTTGCTTCCTTGAGCCAGTCTGCCTACCAAATGGTCATAGCATATAACAATGCCTCAAATGGTTCATCTCTCTTAGATAGTGCATTGACCACCACATTTTATTTTCCCTTTTTTTAGACTATTTCAAAATCAAAACCTAACATTTTTGTCACCTATTTTTGTTCTTCAGAGGATAAACATTATTTTATAAAATATTTAAGGCTATCATGATCAATCTTTATCTGAAAGTGATGACCCAATAGATAAGGTCTCTATTGCTTGAATTCATGTAGAATAGCCATTATCTCTTTCTCATAGATGGGTTTGAGCTGATTTTTACCCTTCAATTGATGACTTTCAAAGGCAATGGGCCTACCCTATTTCATGAGTATTGCACCCATCCCATATCTAGATGCATCACATTCAACCACAAAATTTTTAGAAAAATTTGGATTAGCCAATACTGGGGTGGTGCACAGAGCCATTTTCAGTTTTTCAAATGCCTTGGTAGCTATATCAGTCCATAGAAAGGAGTCTTTCTTCAACAAGGAAGTGGGTGGTGCTACATTACTACCATAGTGTTTGACAAACCTATAATAATAACCAATTAGCTTGATAAATACGCTTAGTTTTTTAAGTGTCTTGAGAATATGCCACTCTATGATGGCTTGGATTTTCTTAGGATCAACTTTTAATCCCTCATGTGATACAATATGACCCAAATAATCCACTTTCTTAACTCCAAAAGCACATTTGGATGGTTTAGCATACAATTGATGTTGCTTAAGAAATGAGAGTACTTGTTTCACATGATGCAAGTGGTCTTCCCTAAATTTTCTATAAATAAGGATGTCATCAAAAAACACAATTACAAACTTTCTCAGAAATGGCCTAAAAATCATATTCATCAAACTCTGAAAGGTGGATGGTGCATTAGTGAGACCAAAAGACATGACCAAAAATTCATAATGGCCTTCATGAGTATGAATGGCTATTTAAAGAATGTCCTCCTTACGGATCCAAATTTGATGATACCCAGAGTGAAGATCTAATTTGGTAAAATAAACAACACCATGTAATTCATCTAAAAAATCATTAATTACATGAATAAAAAACTTATCTTTGATAGTGAACTTGTTGAGCTCTTTATAATATGCATACATCTTCCAAGTTTCATCCTTCTTTTGCACCATGCCTACTGGAGAAGAATATTCCCTTTATCTATGGCAAACAATACCTACCTCCAATAACTTTTGTACAATTTTTTCAATTTCACTCTTTTGGGCATAAGGATATCTACATAGTTTGATGTTGGGTGGTTTACTTCCAGGAATGAGTTTGATGTCATGATCATGAGTATGACTAGGAGGAAGACCTTTTGGCACGGGTCCAAAAATAATCGAATGCTCATCTAATATTTATTGTAACTCAAGAAGGGTAGAATCCTTAGGTTGTTGAACATCAAAGGAAAATAAACGTGCCATAAATCCTTTAGCACCTTTTTTGAGCATCTCGGTCATCTGATGTGAACTAACCATTTATGGAGATTTAAATCTTAATCCCCATAGTTATACATGCTTACCTTTAGAATAAAAATGCATGAATAATTCATGGAAATTCATCTCAATAGTACCCAATGTGGTGAGCTATTGTATTCCCAAAACAATGCCAGTCCCACCCATAGAAATAACAAACATAAGAGAGTCTAGCAAATATTCCCCCATTGCTAACTTAATACTATGGAATTTTTTAGAATAATTAACTATACCACCATCTAAAATCATGACTTGAAATTTTGAGGTTGGGTAGATGAAACAATTCAAATGAGCATCCAACTTACTATTGATGAAATTATGTGTACTACCAAAGTCAATCAACACTGTGACCTTATGTTTCTTAATGAAACCCACCAATTTAAGAGTCTAAAGTGTAGAAATACTTGCAAGGACATGAAAGGAGATAGTAGGTTGAGAATCTATAACTTCATCCTCAGATCCTTCAAAACCCTCAACAGATGCCTCCTCATCCTCTTCATCCTCATCAGCCCTTTCAATGTAAAATAACTTCTTTTCAAAACATCGATGACCTTTACTACATTGATATCAAAACCATAACATAACCCTTTGGCACATTTCTCCTCAATTTGTTGTGGTGCTAATTTGGTAGGTTAAGGCCATGACGGAGTTGGCAAGGTGCATTCTTGACTAGTAGTAAAAGGATGATGTTTGATCATCTCTTTTTCTTCTGCCAAGTGTGCCCTTGGTATAGTTTCGGATATAGTTTTGAAGTTAAACATATGACCCTTCAATTGATTACTATCTTTTAGTCCACCTAGAAAAAGGTCAATCAAAGTTGAGTCAGTGATATCCTCCACATGTAAGGATAGATTTTCAAATTGATGAATATAATCATTCACTGTTCGTATTTATCATAGTTTGGCTAATTTTTTAAATTAGTTTTCAAAAACATTATCTTAATAATGAGACATTAGTTCATCATAAAATACTAACCATGTAACAGGAGCACCAGTGTTCTTATTTTGAGCACAAAACTAATGATACCAAATGAATGGCTCAAGTTCTAGATAAGAGATGCCACAATCACCTTTTGAGAGCTAGGAATTTGGTGTAAATCAAATAAAATTTCAATTTGAGTGATCCAAGTGAGTGGATCCTTACCATAAAACTTAAGCAAGTCTACTTTTGGCAACATCAATTTTACCCTCATATTGGTGGTGTTAGTATTGAGAGGAGGACTAGAAGGAAAAAGTGGAGGGTTATTCAGTGGTAAATGAAATGAAATGGTAGCCAATTGTGTCATGATTTGATGCAACTAATTGTTTATACCATTAAACTCCCCTTGCATTACTGATATTTGAGTTTGAACTTACACATCCTTCTACACTAGGCCATGTATATTTGACTAGATTTGAGAAATCATGTCAGATGATTTATACTCCATGTCATCCCCTAAAGGAGTTTTAGGGGTTTATTTCCCTTTCCGCCATATGCAGGTGTTAGGACCAACCATACAAAGGCTTGATGGTGAACCTCATTTTAACCTGTTGACCCAACTTTGACCACTATGTTTTCTAAATATTTAGGCCCAAAATCACAAATATCAAAGAATAAACCTAAACTAAATTTTTAAGGTTTCCAAAAATATAAAAAAATTGAAAAATTATACAAATTGCGTGTTATAAAGTAAATTTATGAAAAACCATAAAATAATGATAACTTTTAAAATACATATCCACATGAGTTAAAATTTTAATGAAAACTTAATTTAATGATTTCACAACTCTAGAAAAAAATTATAGAGAAATTTGTACCCTTTTACAAGATATATCCAAATTTCAAGATCTAGATTTTTTGACCTGATTATGGCCCAAATTGATGCTCTGATACCACTTAGAATGATATTAATTCACAAAATAAGAAAATATATAGAAATATATCACAATGATATGGAAATATAGTAGAAAATATGAGTAATAGATAAGCCACTTCAAGGGGGCAACCTCCCAAATGCTTGCAATAAGAATGAATACTCAAATATGATGATGAATAACTAACCCTACCTCATATATATAATCTAATAAGGCCATGTGCCACCCATAGGCTGACCTAATAAGTATATGAATGCATAAATAAATCTAAAATAATATGCAAAAGGGTTATGCAAGCCATAATTCTACTACACATAACCCTAGACATGTCAATGATTAAGGGCATAACATCATACCCCATTGAGATCTTCTCCCTCATTGATCATGCAAAAACATGTGGCCCAATTGGTATATGCTGCCTCACACCAAACTATCTCATAACCCTATCCAGGCAATATCTCTCTATAATATAATAATGCCTCCTAATGATGTAACAAGGGCTCATCATGTAGTCCATGTGAAGATCATCATGTTCCCACTAAAACAAAATCTCCCTGTAAGGTCTCTAGGTGATCTAGGCATCATCTACCTCATCAATAACCCTCTTATGAAATTCTAAATCACCCAAATGTGGTTTGTGTGTCCCAATAAAGATGTATCATCCATATTCCAATGGATCATCATCAGATCATGTGCTCATATGTCTAACTAGCCTCTCTATCATAATGTGCTCCCAATACCAAACCTGTAGTAGTGTGGACAAGCCAATCTCTATTAGACTTGAATATAGTAAATGATGTAAATCATGGGTAAATCATGGTATAAATGAGCTAACATGCATGGACCTCATAAAAATATCTCACCCATATCCATCATGTATCTAATCACATCTAAAAGACAAATAGGACATAACCTCCTACTCTTGTTGGGAAGGAAAATGCCACTAACAACAACCATGGTTATGATAGTCAAAGAATCTATTGCTAAACTGGTACAATAGTCTACATCAATTAACTCTAATAATAAGAATCAACCCATCACTAAAAATCCCATATAATGTAATCTCCTATGGACCATGCCCCCAGTATATGCATCTACATCATATCAAAATAATTAAAATATGATACACATCCTCTAGTGTAATAGTCATCTCCCTTGTCGACAAGTAAAATATGCTCATCTCATTATACAATCTCTTTGAAAGTGATATCAATAAAGCTCTATCCATTTGTACCTATGACATCTTTGCGAGGTATGATAGTTCTCTCACCTCTAACATACCAAACTCATACTTGGTGAAGCTCACCATTTGTGTCATAGCCACCGATCTCCACTCCCATGTCACAAACACTGGTAATACCTCATATAAATCATATATGTTAGAATTTAATTAATCTTATTTAGCATTAAATTTAACATTATCACTACATTCTAAATACTTAAACACAATAACAAACAATCAAACAAACATTTTCATCCATTTAAATTCATTAACTTTTATCATTCTCAACAAATTCTCTCTTACTTTTTACAAATTCATCTTTGATCCTTTTCACGAATTCACTACTAACCATAATGAAATAACTTCTCTAAATAATAATTTCACTACCATGTTTAACAATTTCACTACTGCTAAATAATGAAATTGTCCTCTTCATCTAAAACAATTTCTCTTCCCTGTTCTGCAAATTCACTACCCTATTTAGAGAAATCACTATTTACCCCAATGAAATTATTGATTTTGATTCCAAAATCATCATTTTGACAACAATGATTTTGTTTCTATTGAATTTAAAATGTAATTAATGATAATAAATGCAACTTTTTTCAAATTTAAACTCACTTACTAGAAGCCCACTCCTCTCAGATCTCTAGAATCTTGTCACTCACTACGTTCAGTGCTTGTGGTGTGGAAAATAGTCCATGTTCCTCCCAAGTCTCAGAGCAATTCTCTCAAATCACAATTCTTAGAAAAGAATATTGATAATCAAATTTTCACAAATGAATTTCTATTCCCCCATTTTCTCTACTTATATTCTTCTAACCTACCAAAAACATTTATCCCCATCCCTTCATTCTACTCATTTCTTCATCTATTTTTCAAATTTTAGGATACATTAAATCAATTCATTTCAAATTTATTTTCAAAATCTTTAAACAATATATCTACATAAAATCAACACAATCATTTGCAATTCAATATCTTTTTTCTATTTATAGATCCACAACTTATTACTGATGGGATATATCTTTCTCACAAACGCTCAGTTGACCCCTGCGTCATTAACTCAATAATACGTGTGTAATCTTTGAATGGTTAAACTATTATTTTTCAAATCCATACTATAGTTTTCATTAACTAGGAGCAACGTTTTTATGCAGCCAACATCTTGCAAATTTGACATCAATTTTGACACAAGTTGATTTATCGTTTCTCCACATTTCTTTATTCATTTCTTTTTTTTTTCAATTTTGAGCATTTATTTGTTTTCTCACACAAACCCTTGAGGAGGCATCATCACACTAATTTTCATTCATTTTGGTGTAATTTTTTCCTTTTTAATTATCAACACTCTACTTCTACTATTCTTTGAAATAGTATTGCTTCACAACACTATTTCAAAGAGGGACAAATATAGAAACCTAAATTTTATTTAGCATCAAAATACACCTAAATCTATTTAATAATTCTTTTAAAAATAATTCACTACATCTTCCAAATTAAAATAATTGAATAAGTCAAATTAGTCAATTATGCACACATAAATTTTTATTTTAAATATAAAAATATCAATTTTACACTTCATCCAAATATCTTCCACTATTTTTTCTCTCATCCCAACTAAATCCACAACTTTCTCAACCTCCTTTGACTCATCTCCTGAGTTGTCAAGAAGTTTGACTTATTCCTGCTGACTCAACTAACCAATCCCATACTTCTCTCAACCATTTTAAATGGTATTCATCCTCATGGATGAGGAATCATTAGCCACAATTGATTATTTGGATCATTTAATAAATCCAAATAATCCTCCACCATTGGATCTTCCTCCAAAAATCTATAAATAAACTTGAAAACCTTCATTTTCAAGGATCAAAATCTAGACTTATGCTAACAGAGTCTATTCACAAGTGAATCCAACAAAATCAAGTAAATCAAAGTAAATTAAAGACTCATTTTGTACCAAAAATCTACTTGCTCTCTTTAGCATTGAAAGAGTGAGCACCGCATTTTTGAAGAACAAATCAAGTTTAAATTGTAATGGAGAAAGTTTGCACATTTGAAACATGAGTTTATGTTTTTTTATTTTCTTTGTTTGTTGTTCTATCTTATGTTGAATTTCACATAGATTAGGATTAGTTCATTTCTTATCATGTCTAAATTTAGTTCACACATTATCGAACCTAGTCAACCAACTCGACTTTGATTGATTCTAAATTATTTTATTTTCTTGTCCATCCCACTAGGTTGACCAACTCAACCTAATCTAATCCCATATGTCTAATGAAATTGATCAACTCGATCTTGTTAATAATTAGCCTCTAAATTTATCATTTCCCTAGAAAGTGTTTAAATCAAATTTTTCATCATGCAAAATTTATTTGATGATGCTACAAGGCAAAATCAAACTAACATGGTGAACTTCACTAATCCTAATAAACTCCCTAAGATACATTTTATGATAACTATTGGCCAAATTGGCTACCATAGGTTTATCTCCAAACCAGGTATGTTGTGATGCTTATAATGATTTCTAAGTTTTTGTCATTATGGTTTCAATGTTCATGCACCTAGCAGAACTATGAAAAAATGTTTTGTTATGGCAGTCGGTTGTTGTTAGGTTATAAGTCCTAGAGATCAATGTTTCAAGAAGGGTTGGAGTGAGAAAAGTCATGAGTCTGTCATTTCCCCATCATTGGTTCATAAAGTGCATTTGTAAGCATTTTATTAAAGGTTTGGTGTAATTTTGGAAAGTGACTCCCTTGAGGGATATCAAATGTGAGGAGTCAATGCCATGTGTAGAGTTGAAATGAGGTCCTTTTAGACCATTTGGCATTTGATGAAGATCATGTTGTGATTCATTATGCCTGTAAACTTAGTCAAAATGTTAACTCCACCTATTTCTAACATATAGTCACATTGGAAAACTTTTTTGGTCATTGTTTTGACTTTCAAACATAACATAATGTGATGAATGGAAAGAAAGATAGGAAAAAGAGGTTATTTATATGTTACATTATAATTGTACAAGTCAAGAAGAAATCCATTTGACATCTTGTACATAGATACAATAGGTAATTTTTCCAAATGAATAATTTACTTGAGGAAAAAGGGTATATGTAGTGAACATACAGTTTTGAGCTTGGGCAAAGGTCTCATTGAAAGGTTTTCAAACTAAGCATTATCTTCTAGGCCTCTTCAAGGCAAACTTAAAGATCCTTAGGTCTATTAGAATATTATCAGTGATGTCAAAGGCAAAGTGAAGGGAAAATTATGGACTCACTACAAGATTTGAACTAGATCAGTAGCTTTGAACTCGCGTAGAGCTTCAAACTCGCTTAGTAGCTTTAGACTTGCCTAGAGCTTTAGACTTGCTCAGTAGCTTTGGACTTGCCCAAATCTTCAAACTCACTCAGTAGCTTCAGATTCACCCCTAGATTTAGACTCAATAAATAGATTTAGACTCACCTATATCTTAGGACTCATTCAGTAGCTTCAGAGTTTCCCAGAGCTTTGGACTCACCTAGTAGTTCTAAACTTACCCAGTCAGCAGATCAAGACTCACCCAGTGTGAAGAGCAATGATTGAAGAATGAAGAGAAGCATTGAAATGGAGTTAAATTCATTTGTATTAAATGATGAAAAACCTCATTTTTTATCATCCATGTTTTTTGAATAAGAATAATCACCCAAGTCTAATGAATTATAATCTAAAATGAAGGGCCAACCACCTTTGGAGAGGTTGTATCCCTTGGGAGAAATTACACCCTTTAGAATATGCATAAGGAAGGTATAAATATATAGAGAAGTTGTAGATAAAGTATGTGATGAAATTTGAAGTGTGAGATACATGAAGAAGAGAAGGAAGAAAGTGTGTGGAGAATAAAAATATATGGCATACAAACACATGCAAATACAAAAAGTAAAAATAATTATTTCTATCATACACAAGGAGAAGAAGAGGAAGAAGAGAGAGAAAATGGAGAAAGTAAAACTTGATTGCACCATCATTTGTTGAAAAATCAATAGTGAGAAGGTGGAAAGTTTTTAATTGAGATTGGTGTCTCTCACAAAGTTGATGATTGGCAGTGAAGTTAGTGCTTTAATTCAAAGAGATTGGTATCTCTTGCTAAGTTGGTGCTTAACATTGGATATTGGTGTCTCCAAGTAGGTTGGTGCCCACATTACTTTTATAAAAATAATTATTTATCTTATGGATATATTTGGATAATATATCTAAGCAGCGTTTCAAGTGTGGTTTTTTCCTATTGAGGGTTTTCCACATAGATTATGTGTTTTACATTTACTTGTTCTTATGTGAATGGTTTCTTTATGAAATTTAACTAGTAAGAAAGTAAATTAATTATTATTACATGTTGATTAACCCCCCCTCTTAGTATAGTGTGTGATCAATAATTGGTATTAGAGCAAGGTTCCTTCAAGATTAGTTTAATCATTGGAAGGTAGATCTCAAAAGCACACATGGTCAGTAATCAGGTTTAGGAAGATTTCTCCACCAACAAGGCTCCATTATTCAACGGGACAAATTACACTTTATAGAGTATAAGGATGATGACATATCTAGTGGCCTTTTCTTTTGACATTTCGTGAGTAGTTATGGATGGATAAATAGCACCATAGACTTCACCAAGAGATATATCAATAAATAAGGCTAGTGAAAATAACACAAAAGCCATGAATTCTATTTTGTGTGGTTTGTCAGAATCTGAATTTGTAAAATTAATGCAGTATAAATCGGTTAAGAATATTTGGGATAAACTATGAGGGAGAATCTATGAAGGATATAAAAAAGTAAAGATGACCAAGCTTTAAACTCATAGGAGATAATTCAAAAGTTTGAAGATGAGAGAGGATGAAAACATTGCAGCATATCTACTTCATGTAGATGAAATTATCAACATTGTCAAAGGGCTTGGTGAAAAAGTTGAATAATTTATAATCATCCAGAAGGTACTAATGTCTCTACCTTTAAGATTCGATGCAAAAAAATTTATGATTGAAGAAATAAAAGATATAAACAAATTAACAATGGATAAGTTACATGGAATTCTCATGGCATACGAGATGAGGATTGGAAAAGAAAAACCATCTAAAAGGAAGGCAGCCTTCAAATCCTCAAAAAGGAAAAAAAATAAAGAAATTGAATCAAGTGATGAATTAGATGAAAAGGAGGCTCTGTTTGTTAGAAAGCTTAAAAAGAGGTCCAAAAAATACTAAAGTAAATTACCCTTCAAATGCTTTAATTGTGGTATGATAGGACATTTTATTTCCAAGTGTCCTTATAAAGATGATAATGAAGATGAAGAAAATAATAAAAATGAAAGGAAAAATAAGTAAAGCAAGACTCACTTAAATAAAAACTTCAAGCAAAGTGGGTATAAGAAAAATTCCAATAAGTACAAGAAAAGCCTCTATTCTAAAAAGGATAGTAACTCAGCCAAGGAGAGTGATGAATAAATATTAGAAAGTGATAGGAGTAAACCTTGTTCATGACAATAGAAACAAGACCTAAAGCCTCTATAAGTACAAACACTTTGGAATAAGAGGATGATGTCGAAAATGATTGAGTGGTAGATATTGAAGAAGAGTTGATTTGTGCTTTGGGAGAGATAAAAATGTTAAAGAAAAATAATCTGAAACAAAGATTATAGATTCAAAAATACAAAGAAGAAAATCATGACCTAGAAATAGAAATGACTCTAAGACTTGAGAGTCAAAAAAGGCCATCATTAGTCTAAAGACTAAAATAGAAGAAGCCAAGAAGATAGAGGAATTAAGAGTCCAACTTAAGGCAAAAGAAGAGCACATTTATAAACTAGAATCAGAAGTTGATTTTTTAAAGAAGGAATTGGAGAAGACATGTTACTAAATTTAAAATCACCAAAGTACTGGATGAGATTTTTAATTTCCAAAGGTCATCATGCATCAAGACTAGTCTTTGTTATGAAGAGAACTAGAAGAGCACTAAAGAAGGGCAGAGTGCAAAAACTAAAGAACTACCTAAGAGGATAAATATAGAGAATACAAAGAGCTATGTGGATGTACTTAAGAGGTCTATGAATATAGAAAGTGAAAAAAAGATAGATATTGTTAATTCTCTTCATAGAGAAAATAAAGGTAAGAACACCCCTATTAGAGATCTTAGAAGATCATTTCATCAAGGAAGAATAATGTGATAAGGTACACAAGCTACTTCTATGGTTATTGTTATTCTTGCAATCAATTTGGTCATAGAGTAATAGAGTGTAATGCACATACAAGAAATGAATATGCATGGAACTATGGAAAAGTCACTTATGGAGTTTCCAATAGAAACTATAACTCATTTTCACCATTATTGAACTACAAAGAAATTGGTATTGTATGATATAATTGAAATAACTTTGGTCATATAGCATGATTCTGTAAGAGTTTTTTCATAGAAAATTCTAAATAGAACAAGAAGGTAAATACCCCAGTTATAAAGAAAAAAGAATCTACAAAAATATGGAGGGAGAAGTAAGAGGAAGTTAATAAAATAAAGGAAAAATCTATGCTTGTTCAAACAATGCATCATGTACAAAATGAAGGGAAGTAGTGGTATATTGACAGTGGGTGTTCAATCCACATGATAGGTGATAAAAGAAAATTTCTCACTTTGAAGAAATGAGTGAAAGTACAATAAAGTTTGGGGATAATGCTATGACTAGGACTGCTAGAAAATGTACCCTTAGCCTTGATAATGGAAAGACAAAAATTAAAATTATTTTGTATATTGAAGGTTTGAAACATAACCTATTGAGTGTCGTCCAAATGTGTGATCAAGGACACACACTCATATTTTATGCTTAAGGCTGTGAGATCAGGAGAGCAGACACATGAAAATTAGTTGTAGATGTAGACAAAACATCAAATAATCTATACATACTCAGTGAAGTAAAAGGAGAAGAATGTTGCATGAGTCAAATTGATGAAAGTTGACTATGGAATAAAATAATGGGCCATATGAATTTTGAAAATTTAGTGAAAATTATCACTAAGAATGTTGTAAGAGACATGATAAAAATCACAAAACCTTCAAACACTATTTGTAGGCAAAGTCAACATGGGAAGCAGAAATGAGTGAGTTTCAAATCAAAATAGTACTCAACAACCAAGCCATTAGAATCGATCCATATAGATCTATGTGAACCCACAAGAATGCAAAGCATACAAGGTGAGAGTTATTTTATGTTGCTTATTGATGATTATTCTAAAATGATATGAGTTGCATTTCTAAAAGAAAAATCTAAGGCATTCAAAAAGTTTAAAGATTTTAAATCTTTTGTTGAAAATGAAATGGATCTAAAGATCAAGTGCTTAAGGTCAGATCAAGGGGGTGAATTCCTATCAAATGAATTTAATGAATATTTTGAAGAGCATGGAATAAAGAGACATTTCTCAACCACTAGGACTTCACAACAAAATGAAGTTGTAGAGAGAAATAATCAAACTATGCAAGATATGTAAAGAATAAAGCTAAACAAATCCATGATTTTAGATAGATATTGGAGAGAGGTAGGCAACACTACATTTTACATATTGAATAGAGGAAAAATTAGGGTAAACAATAATAAAACACCCTATGAGATATGGAAGGGTAACCAACTTTGATCAAGTACTTTAAAGTGTTTGGAAGCAAATGCTACATCAAAATAGATGATGAAGACTTGGGGAAGCTTGACTTAAGAGCTAACAAAGGTATTTTTATTTGTTATTCCTCAAAGAGTAAAGCATATGGATGCTATAATAAAAGATTGCAAATAATTTTAGAGAGTGTCAGTGTTAGAATGGATGAAACTCGGCCTAAACAAGTGAGTGTACCAACTAATATTCAATCAAAAGAATCAGACTTCAAGAAAGAAAAATAAGTAGAAGAATAAATTCAAGAAGAAGAAGAAAGGGAAGATACAAGGGCACCATCCATATTTGTTCATAAAAATCATGCAAAAAATTAAATCATTGGTGATATTGATCTGGAGTGCAAACTAGAAGAAAGTTAATGAATACATCATAAAATGTAAACTTCTCTCTATTGTCAAAGATATAACTGAAGATATTTTCATAATCCAAAAATGATAAGCATTGGATCAATTCCCTGGAAGAATAATTTAACCAAGTAGATAAGAATGAAAATTGGGAACTTGTTTCCAGAATAAATAATAATAATGTAATTAGAACTAAATGGGTCTTTAGGAACAAACTGAATGAAGATGGCAAGGTAACAAGGAACAAGGCAAGACTGGTCTATAAAGGCTATGCTCAAATAGAATATGTTGAATTTGAGGAGAATTTTTCACCTATGACAAGATTAGAAGCCATAATACTATTCTTATCATATGCTAGATTAATAATTTCAAGGTCGATCAGATGGATGTGAAGTCTGCATTTCTCACTAGGAATCTGAAGAAGAGGTTTATATAGAGCAACCTAAAGGTTTCTCTCTATCAGGGAATAAGGACTATGTGTATAGGCTAGAGAAAGCATTATATGAACTAAAGAAAGACCATATAGTCTAGTATGCTAGGCTTGATAGATACTTTATCAAGGTTTCAAGAGAGGAGTGGCGGGGCAATAACCTATACATCAAAACTGAAGGTGAGAACTAGTTAATTGTGGTTGTGTATGTTGATGAAATTATTTTTGGTGGATAAAATGAGATGTCTCAAGAATTTTCAGGGGTAATGTAATAATAATTTGAAATTTCTATGTTAGGAGAGTTATCATTTTTCCTTGGGTTGTAAATTACTCAGTCAAGTAAAGGAGTCTTCATCTCTCAGACCAAATACATTAAGGAAATATTGAAGAAATTCAATATGGATGATTGCAAATAAGTAAGTAATCCAATGGTAATAGGGTGTAAGTTGATTAAAGATGATGAGTCAATATAATTCAATCAGGCCTTGTATAGATCAATGATTGAAAGTCTATTGTATATTGTTGCATCAAGGCTAGATATCATGCAAGTAGTAGGTCTAGTGGCCAAATTTTAGGCAAAAATAAAATAAACACACTTGAAAGTAATCAAAAGGATATTTAGGTATCTCAAAGGCACTATGGATCTTGGTTTATGGTACCCAAGAGGAAAGGAGTTCACTCTAATAGATTATGATGATGCAGATTGGGCAGACAACATTGATGACAAAAAGAGCACAAGTGGAGGTGTATTCTTTCTTAGAAAGAGTCTTGTGTCATGGTTGAGTAATAAACATCCCTCAGTTTCTTTGTCCATAGCTGAAGCTTAGTACACAATATAAACATCATGTTGTACATAGTCCTTTGGATGAAACAAACTTTGAGTGATTTTAAAATTGAGTATTTCAATTCAGTTTCTATTTTTTATGACAATACAAGTGCCATAAACATCTCCAAGAATATAGTTATGCATTCAAGGACTAATCATAGTTCCATCAAGTATGATTTTCTAAGAGAACAAGTTATAGATAAATAATTAAAGATGGAGTACATTTTCACAAAGGAACATATAACATATATCTTCATGAAGCCCCTCCCAAAAGAATCTTTTGAGTTTCTAAGGCAGAAATTGGGAGTGATTCATTCTTTTTCTAGTCATTAAATCCATCAAGAAAATCATGGATTAAGAGGGAGCTAATCATAGTATTATTTATCTCTATGGATATTTTGGTGATATAAATTGTGATTATGTCTCTTTACCATTGATGTCAAAGGGGGATAATTAAAGAAAGGGGGAGCAAAGGAAAACTATAGTAAAGGGGGAGTACATGTACTATTTTTTTTACATGATTGCCATTAATGACAAAGGGGGAGATTTTTAGAATATTGTCATTGATGTCAAAGGCAAAGTGAATGGAAAGTTATAAACTCACTCAGATTTTTGGACTAGCTTAGTAGCTTTGGACTCACCCAAAGCTTCAAACTTACTCAGTAGCTTTGTTCTCATCCAAAGCTTCAAACTCACTTAGTATCTTCAGACTCGCCCAAGAGCTTCAAACTCACTCAATAGCTTTAGACTCGCCTAGAGATTTGGACTCACTTAGTATATTTGAACTCTCCTAGAGCTTTAGACTCACTTAGTAGATTTAGACTCGCCTAGAGCTTCAAACTCACACAGTAACTCTAGACTTGCCCAGTCAGTAGCTCCAAACTCACCTAGTGTGAAGAGAAGCAATTGAAGAATGAAGAGGAAAATTGAAATGGAGTTAAATTAATTTGTATTAAATGATGATATACTACCTTTTTTAGCATCTAAGTTTTGGCAATAAGAATCACTACCCAAGTCTAATGAATGATGATCTAAAATGAAGGGCCGACCACCTTGAAGAGGTTGCATCCCTTGGAATAAATCACACCCTTTTGAAGAGGCATAAGGAAGGCATAAATATATAGAGAAGTTGGAGAGAAACTATGGGATGGAAGTTGAAGCGTGAGATATGTGAAGAAGAGAAGGAAGAAAGTGTGTGGAGAATAAAAAGATATATCATACAAACACATGCAGATTAAAGAACTAGAAATAATTGTTTCTATCATACATAAGGAGAATAAGAGGAAGAAGAGAGAGAAGAGGGATAAGAGAGAAACTTGATTGTGTCATAATTTTTTGACAAAGAAATAATGAGAAGGTGGAAATTATTTAAGTGAGATTGGTGTCTTAGAATAAAAAGATTAGCGTCTTTCACTAAGTCACTGCTTAGAAATGAGTTGGTACTTGAATTCAAAGAGATCGATGTCTCTTGCTAAGTTGGTTTTTGGAATTGGGGATTGGTGTCTCCAAGTAGGTTGGTTCATATATAATTTTTTTAAGAAGAATTATTTATCTTATGGCTAGATTTGGATAGTAGATCTAAGCAGTTTTTCAAATGTGGTTTCTCCCCATTGAGGGTTGTCCAAGTAAAATTTGTGTTGTACATTTACTTGTTCTTATGTGAATGGTTTATTTGTGAAATTTAATTAGTAAGAAATTAAATTATTATTACACACCGATTCACCCCCCTCTCAGTGTGGTGTGTGCTCAACAAGGTCAAGACCATGCTAAATAAGAATCTATAGGTCCAAACAAGGCAAAAAACCATTGAAGATTTCCATTGAGTCATAAGCATAATGAAGAAGGTTAGTTGGTTGGCATTGGTTCATGGAGGAGAAGAAGTATTAGGAATAGTTCTCTTATGGGTTAAAGGGAACCCATATAACCTAAAAATTTGTAGCAATAGGTCTGAGTTTAAGGGCCTATTCTTTATGAACAATCACTAACAAGTTTGGTGTTCTTGGAACCCTATCAAACCCCAACAACTTTTTTTATTATTTTGGTAGAATTTTTGAGCTCCTTGGATGCATGAAGATGGTTGAAAAGTTTTATATATAGGTCTAAGATCCCCTATAATACCAAACTCAATGTAAGCAACCATGGATCAAAAAAATCTCATGTTTTACTATCTTTTGACATGATAGGTAAGTTTTTGAGACTGTGAGGTGTTTTTAGCTATGAAAATTATTGTAAACTAGTTGTAAACATTGTATTTAACCTTACCAATCCCCTCAATCTTCTAACAAGATAAACACAAGGTCTAAATTTAATATAAACAACATGATTATGCATACTAAGCTTGATTGTGTTAAGGTTACAGGTGCAAACATGAAGAGAAAGTGAAAGTCTTGTGTTGAAAATGAAAATCAAAAGTTCATGATAAGTGTGAAAGATATGAGATAAGACTACAAGAGTGATTATACTCCTTGTGATGAAGATAAACCACTAAAAGAAGACCATTAGAGCCAAAACTATCAAGCTCCTTACAAACCCTAAACATGGGCTAAATCAAATTTCAAGATCATTAAGGGGGTCAATTTTTTTGGATAAATACATAAAGATATTATAAGGCATGGATCAGATCCAAAAGAGACACTTATAATCAAAAAATAAGTATTTGATGAGCTTTTTGTCCAAAACATTTATCTTTAATATGCACCTATAGGCCTACAAGCTCAAGAAGGTCCATTCTTCACTTGTGAAGTTAGCTGAGTAGTTGCATGGGGAAAAATTATTTTAGGGGAATATAACAAGGTATATACACTCCAAGTTCATGGTATTTAATAATCCATCAAGGGGTAGGGATTTATGAACAATTTTTAAGAAGTTAAACACCTCAAAATTGCCAAGAAACTTTCAAAAGAGATCGATGACTGCAAACATATTTTTGGTGACTCTAATGTACATGGATTGCCTTAAAAACATATGAAGACTATCTATAGGCCTCATGGGAATCTATTGGATAATAAATATTGGCATGTGTGGAGGAAAATTACAAAGAAATAGCCATAATACTACACTTTTAGGCTTATTTTTAGGTGTTTTAATGAATGAGAACTTCCTCACTAGTCAAAAAGCATTTTCAAGCTTGGAAAGAGGTATAATGACCTTCCACCATCCATTCAAGAGGATCTAATGTTGGTTTTATAGGTTTTCAAGTTACTAAACTAAGCCAAACTGAAGACTAACCCTTTATTACATTGAGTAAATGAAGTTGTAGACCTTCTTAAGGTCATCAGGAGTATAAGAATATTAAAATCATCCTTCTAGACATTAGATGACACTCTTGTGTGACTCTAAAAATCATAAAAAACTCAATTCCAATGACTGTAGGTAGTTTTAATGAGTAAATGGCTTGGTAAACCTAAATTTTGCCTCTAAGAAGCCTAGGGAGGAATCCTAAAAGCTTGTTTACATCAAGTATCTCTCATAGAGACCTCTTAAAAATTGGACATACCACTAAAAAGTCTCAAGGACCTAATACACACATGTGACAATAGTTTTAAAGAACTCTAATGTGGACAAGGTGCCAAAAAGCCTAAAGACAACTAGATGCAAGAGTAGACTTATAAATCTTTAATCAAGAAAAGAGGATGGTTTCAAGAGAGAAAGTATGAGTCATGGAAGGGAATGAGGCACTCCTATGCCACCTTTCATGAGGCCATCATCCAACAAATCTAACACATGTATAAAAAGAATAATATATTTTTTTACCTTTAATTGAGGTTGTAGCTTATTTTATGACGGATGACAGTCATCATGAGCTTCTTACATGTCATCTTTTCTCTCCCCTCTCTTTTTATCTTATAATTACTCTTGTATGTGAGATTAGAGGATCCTCTATTTGGGTATGGCGAGGCTATATTCAACTTAACAATTGTTCATTACCTTTAGAGTGAATACAAATTAATTTGTGCCTTCTCAAGCTTGCATCTAGTGTATTTTATGATGGATTATTTGATGAATGTTAGTGATAGTTTTTTAAACTTCCTCTAATTTGTCCTTTTCATTATTACCTCTTTGCAAGTAGCGAGTCTTATTTTAGGTCATATGTAGTGTGTCAAATGGTTTTACAAGGGTTAAGTGTGGAAACTCTTCATTAGTATGTTCTATCAAACCTCTTGATCATCCCTTTTGGTTGGTGTATT
Source organism: Torreya grandis (assembly GCA_037957365.1). Lineage (NCBI taxonomy): Eukaryota > Viridiplantae > Streptophyta > Pinopsida > Cupressales > Taxaceae > Torreya > Torreya grandis. Next base: position 2,121,751 of record JARHVA010000413.1, read on the forward strand.
GACCATAGAATTCATATTGAAATACTTATGTTAGGAGAACTATTTTTGAGTTATGTAATCAAATTTTAGTATTATTCTAGTTCATAGTGTAGTCATAGGTAATTGGAAGAGACCAATATTTTGGTGTATCACCCCATTCGACGTTTAAGTTTTCTTTTACCCTTTTCCTTGAAAATTGAGTAGGTGTAGTGTTAGTTTAGGTGAAGAATATTGAGGAACCAACCATATTTAGAGGCTCACTCCTCACATAAGATTGCCTACAGCCTGAGGGGTGTTTCCATTGCGTTAGTTGAGTGAAGAGATATGAAACACCTTCTCAAAAGGTGTAACTCAAAGTGATAATAGTTTTTGGCACCCTTGGTGGGATAAATATTCAAAAATATTGTCAAAGATTGATGTTAGTATTGCTAAATTTTCATCTATCATAGTATTCTACATTTAACATATGGAAACTCCAAAAATTTCTTGGCATCTTGGTTATAGACTAGGCACTAATTTCATGTAAAAGGTTGTTGTTTTTGAATTACACTTATCATTGTTATGAAATATTCCTCATGAATAATGGATGGATATAGATGAAATTTTAATTTTCCACCTCCTTATCACGAAGAGGGTTATCCTCATCCTTTTAATGAGCCATATCAACATGATAATAGCCATATTTTCCCCTCATATGACTCTAGTTATATAAGTAACCAAACCTACTACCAAGATATATATCCTCATTTATCTTACCAATTACATAGTCAAGATGCCCCTATCCCCTCCAAAGATTGATAGGAAATAAAGAACTTAATTCAAACTATTGGAAGTGAATTAGTGTCTTTGAAAGGGCAACAAACCTAATCTAATCATCTTTTTTCAAACATGTAATCTGCCCTATGTACCCCCTTCTTCCCCATGGAAACCTTCTTGAACTACTCCTCTCACACCAATTCAACACCAAGAAAATGAGAATGTTGTAGAAGTCAAGCCAAGTAAGTTTACAAGTTTCATAAAACCCTTCACCCACCCATCAAGTTGGAATTGTTCATAAGGATCAAGGCATATCATAATTTGAGAGGCTAATTACTGGGTGGAAGGAGAAAAATGAGGAAACCTTAGCATGAGCTTATTTTTCTCTTCCCAAATAACTCCTAAATAATCCCATTACCCCCAAATTCTAAAGTTTTAGGAGTGCCTCTTCAACCCAAAGCCAATTCATGATCAAGAGCAACCCATAATGCCTTAGATTCCTATTCCACTAAGTGAAATTTCTCACCCTCCCACCACCTCCATTTAGGAAGGAGGACCATTTGTATAGGAGGCAAGTGAAGAAAATCTAGGTAAAGAGAATATTTTTTCAAGTAAATATGGTGAGGGAATCACATGGTAGCCTTCCTAGACCAAGAATCCTAATTTCAAGATGCCAACCCAAGGTACTACCAAATTAGAAAAATTAGACTTGGAACAAGATGGAAAAGAGGATCTTGATGAAGATAATTTAATCCTCTCTAGTCAAGAATGCATTCAGGGTTATGAACAAGTGTTTTATTAGATAAATGAGCTTTCATTCAACATGGAAGAAGAAGATCAGGAAAACATGAAGGAGATCTTAATGAAGACATCTTGATTGTTAATCTTGTTAAGCCTCATGAGCAAGATGAATAAGTTCAATATGACATGGAAAAAATTAGTGAGATTGTAGCAGTGGTTTCATAAGGTAACAATCCAAAACATAAGTTAAGTATAGACTCAAAATAAGATGTAATCATTCCTAGTGAAGCTCAATAAGCTCAAAATGGGGATCAAGAAGGTTTTGATGGCATGTGGTAGTAGTACCTTACCATTTGCAAAGAGTTTGATATCCTTAACAAGCCATCAGTCCCTATAGGGTAGAATAAGGAAGATATAAAGTTGTTCTCCCTCCAAGAGGATAAGAATAAAATCCCAATGACTTGTGGAAACAATACCATCATCTTGTTCTAGAATTTGAGGTCCTTAGTATACCTACATCTCCTAAAGGGCAAAATAAAAACACAAATCAGAGTGCACCAACTGACTTGAAAATAAAATTTCCTTAGTTTATCATAATTGATCAGGATGTATGAAATTGTTCTTAACTTGCATGGTCAGTCCATATGTAAATAAATAAAGGAGATAGGCCCAATTTCTAATCAAGAAGACTATGAATAGGTCAACATCTTAAAAAGTAAGTTAAACCTCTCACTTCATGAGCAATCTCTAGTTGGAATCCATCCATAAAATACTAATTTATTCATGTGGTGCCATGCCTTGAGGTAAATTGTACATAGTAGAATAGACTTTCATTTCCTCTATGTGATTTGAGCACATCTTGTGGGTAGTTGCTAGTTTTTGTTTTTTCTAAGTGCCTCTTAGCATAGGTGTGTTTTCCCTTGTTTGTTGTGTGTTGAAGGTACCTTCAGATATTTATATTTATTCTAAGGGCTTTCAATCATGTTTAAGATTCAGTCTGGTCTCAAGAAGGAAATGACTAATGACTCCATGCCAATTGGGCTGCATAAGGCTTCTAGTCTAGGTGTTTAACAGGCAAACTATCCCACAGGGTCTCCCAAAATGTTATCCAAGTTGGCCATCATAGGTTACTTTATCTCCAAACTAGGTATGTTGAGATGCTTACAATGATTTCTAAGTTTTCATCATTCTAGTTTCAGTGTTCATGCATCTAGTATAACTAAGAAAGAATGTCTTGTTATGGCACTAGGTTGTTGTTAGGTTGTAGGTCCTAGGGATCAATGTTTCAAGAAGGTTTGGAGTGATACAAGTGACTAGTATTATTTTCTCCACTATAGATTCATGAAGTGTATTTTAAATCAGTTCATTAAAGGTTTGGTGTAATTTTGGAAAGTGACTCCCTTAAGGGATATCAAATGTGAGGAGTCAATGCCATGTGTAGAGTTTAAAGGAAGTCCTTTTAGACCATTTTACATTTGATAAATATAATGTTGTGCCTCATTTTACTCATACACTCAATCAAAATGTTAACTCCACCCATTTCTAACATATACTCACATTGAAAAACTTCTTTGTTCATTGTTTTAGCTTTCAAACATAGAATAATGTGATGAATGATAGGAAAGGTTGGGAAAAGATATTATTTATACATTACACTATCATTTTACAAGTAAAAAAGAACTCCATTTGACATCTTGTACATAGCTACATCAAGGAATTTTTCCAAATGAATAATTTCTTTGAGGAAGAAGGGTCTGCGAAGTGAGAATACAATTTCAATCTTGGGTAAAGTTATCAGTGAGAGGTTTTAAAACTAAGAATTATATTCTAGGCCTATTCAAGTCCAATTATAGGATCTTTAAGCTAATACCATGCTAAATAAGAAGCTATAGGTCCAAACAAGGTAAAAAACGACTCAAGATCTCTATAAGGTCATAGGCATAGTGAAGAAGGTCAATTGGTTAGCACTGGTTCATGGAGGAGAAGAAGTGTGAAGAGTTATTTTAGGGGTTTAAGGGAACCCTTATACCCTACATATTTGTAATAATAGGTCTAAGTTTAGGTGCCTAATCTTTATGAACAATCACTAATAAGTTTGGTGTCCCAAGAACCCTATCAAACCCAAACAACTTGTTTTCTTCTTTTGACAATATTTTGAGCTCATTGGATGCATGATGATGGTTGAAAAACATTATATATAGGTCTAATAATCCCTCCAACACCAAACTCAATGTAAACAACCATGGATAAAACCTACATTGGCAAAAAATCTCATGTTTTGTTGTCTTTTGACATGATAGGCAAGTTTTGGAGGCTTTAAGGTGTTCTTAAACTATGAAAATGATTATAAAATAGTTTTAAACATTATGTTAAACCTTACCAATCCCCTCATGATTATAATAATCTAAAAACAAGGTCTAAATTATATAAAACAACATGATTATGCATATTAAGCTTGACTATGTCAAGGATACAGGTGCAAACATGAAGAAAAAGTGCAAGTTTTATGTTAAAAATAAAGATCATAATTTCATGCTAAGTGTGAAATTCATGGGATAATATTGAAGGAATGATTATACTCCTTGTGATGAAGAGAAACCATTAAAAGAAGACCATTAGGGCAAAAATTGTCAAGCTACCTACAAACCCTAGGTATGGGTTAAATCAAGTTTGAAGATCATTAAGGGGGTCAAATTCTTTGGATAACTACCTACAAACATTTTATGGAATATATTAGATCCAAAAGAGACATTTATATTCATAAAATAAGTATTTGATGACCTTTTTTCCCAAAACACTTGTCTTGAATATGAACCTACATGCTTACAAGCTCAAGAAGGTCCATTCTTCACTTGTGAAATCGGCTGAGCAATTGCATGGGGAAAGATGGATTTAGGGGAATTTTATATGGTTTATACCCTACAAGTTCATGGTATTTAACAATCCATCAAGGGGTATGGATTTATACACAATCATTAAGAAGTTAAACACCTCAAAACTACCAATAAAACTTTAAAAGAGCTCGATGACTATAAAAATTATTTTGGTTAATTTAATGAAATTTAATTTACTTAAAAACATCTAAACACCATATGTAGGCCTCATGGTCATCTATTGGAACATAAATCTTGGCACATGTGGAGGAATTGTATAAAGAAATAACTTTAAAACTGCACTTTCAGGGTTATTTTTAGGTGTTTGAATGAATGAAAAATTCCTAACCAATTGAGAAGGATTTTCAAGTTTGGGTAGAGGTATAATTAATTTCCACCATCCATTCAATACGCTCTTATGATCATTTGATAGGTTTTCAAGTTACTAAACCAAGCCAAAATCAAGACTACCCCTTGCTTGCATAGAGTAAATGAAGTTGTAGAACTTATTAAGGTCATTAGGGGTATAATAATATTCAAATCATCATTGTAGACATTAGATGAAACTATTATATGACTCTCCAAGTCATAAACAAATCCATTCCAATGACTATAGGAAATTTTAATGAGTAAATGGCTTGGTCAACCTAAGTTTTGCCTCTAAGAGGCTTAGGGAGGAATCCTATATGGTTGCTTCCATCAAGTATCTCTCATGGAGATATTGTAATAGTTAGACATGCCAATAAATATCCCTAAGGGACCTAATACAAACTTGTAACATCAAATTTGAATATCCCCAATGTGGATAAGGTGTCAAGAACCCTAAAGACAATTAGATGCAAGTGTGGACTTATAACTCTTCAATCAAGAGAAGTGGGTAGTTTCAAGAGGGTAAGGATGAACCATTCAAGGAAATGAGGAACTCCTATGACACATTTAATGAGTCAATAATAAAGCAAAACTAACACATGTAGAAGAGGAATCATATAATTATTTTTCTCATTTCATTGATGTTGTAACTGATTTTGTGATGGATAGCAGTCATCATGAGATTCCTACACGTTTTCTTATCTCCCCTCTCTTTTTATCTAAGGAATACTCTTGAATGTGAGATTAGAGGATCCTCTAGATGGGTATGTTAAGTCCCTGCTCAACTTAACACTTGTTCATTTCCTTTGGAGTGAATACAAACTAATTTATGCCTTCTCAAGCTTACATCTAGTGTATTTTTTAATAAATTATTTGATGAATGTTAGTTATAGTTTCTATAACTTCCTCTCATTTGTAATTTTCATTATTACCTCTTTGCAAGTAGGTAATATTATTACAGGTCATATGTAGTGTGTTAAATAGTTTTAGAAGGGTTAATTATGGAAACTCTTCATTAGTGTCTTCTATTAGACCTCTTGATCATCTCTCTTGGCTAGTGTATTAGCCATAGCCTTCATATTGAAATATTTATGTCAGGATAACTATTTTTGAGTTATGTAATTATATTTTAGTATTATTCCAATTCATAGTCCAGTAATAGGCAAGTGGAGGAGACCAATATTTTGGTGTATCAACCCACTTCATGTATAATTTTTCTCTCTCACCCTTTTCCTTCCATTTTAAGTAGGTGTATTATTAGTTTAGGTGAAGAATCTAGGGGAACCAGCCCTATATGTAGACTCACTCCTCACATAAGGTCAGCCATAGCTTGAAGGGTGTTTCCATTCTATCAATTGACTGAGGAGACCTGAAACACCTCCTCAAAGGGTGAAACTCAAAGTGACAACAATAACTAATCTAGGACTTAACAATATCCATATCACTACTAGAACTACTAACTATGGGACTCCTCCCTATTCCATTACACTTAATATTTTATTCCTAAAAATGGTAAAGAATTAAAGTGACCATGAGTATATGACTAAAATGATCCTCGTCATTAATGAAAACACTCAACATGGAGTTAAGGATCCCACAGTCATTTATAACCTCATGATGGGACCTCATATTAGAGAACCCCATTCACCTTCACCTAATTTTAATATATGATTTGGACCAAGTCATTTTATGACTTCCACCATGGTGCCACCCTTGTTTATACCTCAGCTCTGATACCTCTGATATATATATATATATATATATATATATATATATATATATATATATATATATATATATATATATATATATATATATATATATATAGTTACCAATGTTCTTATTGGAATCCTAGAATCCCACATATGCAAAACAACTTCTTGTCTTCTTGATCTAACCTCTCTAATACATCTCATACACCTTAACACACCTATACAAAATTATTAATATTATTCATCCTTAAGTAGAAAGCTTAAAACTCTTAGTTTACTTGTTGGCTAGCATATCTTCCTTGTAGCCCCTTTTTCTCTATTTATTTACCATAATTTCTCTATTTATTGACCATAATTTCTCATAGGCTATCCCAAACCTGAATGTGAATATAGTTTTTAATACCCATTAAGCTATTATGTAACATAATTGAACCTTAGATAGGCTTCCTTTGTACGGATCTATACTTCTTTCTTTAAGCCCTGCTCTAATTAGCCCTCTTTTTTGTAAAGCTCCTTGTCTAGAACATTGTACGAAATTTCAAGACAAAAAAATCACCTTTTCAAATACCCATTACCCCCTTACAAGTGAATCAAACATTTATTTCACCCCTCCTTTAGATAAAACCACTTTTCCTAGATTGGCCTACCCTTTCATGCATGCATACACCTAGAACTCACTTGTAATGGAGTGTTTCCATACTTTTACATAGTGCATCATCATGAAACCACATCCAATATTTTGGGAACATCTCAAAGGGAAATATCACAAAGTTTGATGCAATTTTAATGGTTTGAACTCATTATAGAGGCCAAACCCTAGTTTAGGGCTTTTCAAAAGCCTACACAGGTCGAGAGCATACTTAATTCATTTGGGGGTGTTTTATAGTGTTTAAAGGGTTATAAATTGATGATTAGGGTCTGAATAAGTGATTTTCAACTTATAAAACCTTCTACCAATCCATACTAACCTTCTTCACATTCCAACTAAGGCCAATCTAACTTGACTGTGTTTTTTGTGACAATCAATAGGGGTGTAAGGGTTACATCATATTTTTCAACTCCAACAAGTGTATATTAATTATTATTATATATAATTATTATCCATGATATATTATAATACCTAAAAATTTTCCCTTTAATCCATTTTCTCAACAAAACACACAAATTCCTTTAGACTACCTGTGCACAATCATCTACAGGGCCGAGAGTCAACTTTTGGGGTCTTAAATTATTTAAGGGATTTCTAAGGCCTAATTATTCTTCATTTTGGTCTAATATTACCTCATATACCTATCTCCATTATCTTATAAACCCTGTGAAAGAATTTACACGTTGTTCTCCCTTGAATAGTGGACTGTAGATATGCATGCTTGAGTATCCTGATTCAACCTTGTTCATAAACCTTAAAACATTCAAGTATTCTAAAATTATTGTAAACAAACATAGGTTCTAAGATTGTTCATATATATTTTATTAAATTTACTCATTCATATCTTATTCCAATAAGTTCTCATTACTTTCTTAAGCTCATGAAAAGACATACACATAGGTCTGCATACTGTGTAAATCAGATTCTACCAATGAATCATTATTTCATAACATTACCATTGGAATTAATATTAATCCTTCTTAAACAAGTAAGATTACTTACAATTCAATATATGATCTATGATCAATGTTCCATGGTTTCCAAAGCCTTATCTTCTCCTTCACACTTTCTTGTCCTTACATGCAATCTCTACTTTCCTCTTCACTCTTACATCTCTTAAGTGAGGTTCTCTCTCACTATCTCTCATCTCATTATTTTTACATTCTCTCTCTCTACTCTTGAATGAGAGATCCTCTTTATCTCTTCTCTCTTCTCTACGTACCTCTCCTTTTCCATTCCATATATTATTCTTTTGAAAGAGTCTCCTCTCTTATATGCCCAACTTGGGCTCTAAGGCTAACAAACCAGATATCTAATCTAACAAACATGATAATTTTTAAAGATTGTCTAATCAAACTAATATCCTATTGTTGGATGATTTCAACCATTCTCCCTTATTTTCTCAACAAGCTCCCAACGTAGAGATTCTCTTAACTACTTTTACCTTTTCACTCTTTTCCACCTTTACATTTACTCCTCCTTAAACAACATTTTGGAGGGAAAATACAATAATTTGAATTCAAATTCAAACTAAGACATAACTTAAACTTTTCATGTTTGATGGTTTCCACCTTTGACCATGTCCTCCATGAAGCTATTGTAGATGTTCCTGCATCACACCACATCCTTCTCCTCTCTCATGCCTCTCTCTAATAGTATGATATCATATTCCGTGCCAAATATTTATACAAACATGGTAGGTGTGACTTTTAGTGGGTCTACTCAAAATACCCATACTAATGCTCAATTCCATTCAACTAATAGTGCATCTTATGCCACTAGTTAATCTCACACTACTATTGCATACCATACTCTTAATGCCTTGCATCATGCTAACACATCTCATGCAACTTCTACTAGCCAAAATACAATCAATACTAATCAATTGTTATTACAAACTCTAAATCAAATGGTTACTTTGAAAACTTATAGTGCCAACCAAATGATGAAAATGCAAAAATAATTAATACATTTCTAAAATCAATATCAACCTACTCAATTGGGAGTGAAAAATCTCAATTACCCTCCACCCCCCTTAGATATGCACATGGTAACCTTATACCATAACCCCCACTTATTAACAAAGCTATTAAACACTTATAAAATGAACCTATTATTCCTCAAATTACAAACATTGACATAGGTGGCATAGTTTATACTATCACTTATAATGGATCCATCAATCCAAATTTGTATATAAAAACTTTTAAAAAGTTATACAAACATTTGGTTAAACTTAACACCTTTGATGCCACCAATATATTAGCTAAAACCTTTTAAAGTGATGCTTTAGATTGGTATAATCAACTTAAAACTCATTATATAGATAGTTTAGAAGATTTAATCAATGCATTGTATCAAGAGTTCCAAACTAGTGATCTTCTTGAAAATAACTTAGCTCATTTTATCAATTGCAAACAATTAGAATCCAAAATGGCACAAGTTTTCATCAAACGATGGAAAAATTTGTATAACAAAGTCAAACATACTATGTCAAATGATAATCTCTTCCACTTACTCACTAATGCTCTTCATTCCATATTACAATACCTCATGAAGACTCTTTCTATAAAATCCTTGGAATGAGCCCTTGACCAAGCGAAATATCGAGTTTTCCTTATACAACAATTTGAGACTTCACACCATACAATGGGGTCCCAAATAATTATGAAGGCTAAAAATCAACATGCAACTAATGATGGTGTTACAGATACTTATGATTCCATACATATGATTCAAGCCATTTCTCCAAGCAATCTAATAGAGCCTAATCCTTCAATGTCAATTCCCAACATTCTCATTCTAGTTCCACATTTTATCAAGTGCATAACGTAGATGTCCATAAACCACTTTCCTTAGAAAAAATTAAAAAACATCTTTCATAACCTTCCCCATGAGATCTTGATCCTACACACCCTACCAAACATTGGTATGATCTTCACAAATTTTATTGGCTTCGTGCAAGTTAGGGCTATTCTCACAAAAAATATAGACAACAATGCAAATTTGCTATGGATTATCTTCTTGGACCTAACTTTGATCATGAATCACTCATATGTACACATCAATAAGCTTATGAAATAAAAGATAAGGCTCATGAAACTAAAACTAAATAATGAAGGATTAAACCAAGCCAATGCTCACTTAGCTATTTACAAGGATCCCCTTCCTAACCATCAAGCTAACACTAACCAAAATCCTACTACCAACAATGCAAAAAATTTAGTGGATCTTAACATAAATTATGAGAACAATATAAGGAGAGTATTTTCTTATATCAATCACTATCTAGCCTCCAACCATAATAATTTATACATTGTTCATGACTCTTACCCATCCCATTTCATGGAATTGGGGCATGAAGAGCCAATTTCAACAACCTTATAAGTGTGAACTCTGACAATGAAAATAGACAACACCTTACATACTATTGATATAAGTTCTACATTCCTTCAACTCAAACACCTAAATTGGAAATTCCAAAACCTTTGACCTTTGGTACTTATAAAACACAAGAAACAACTAAGGATACAACCATGTCATCTAAGATAACACAATTACCTACAAATAGTCAACCCACATTAACCAAATCTAAAATAAACATACCTTATCAACATCACTTTCAATGCACTTCCACTACACCCTAAAAGGATTTACTACAACACTATGCACCTTTATCTAATAAAATCCTCATGGGTTATGATGAATGGGATCTTATAATTTAACTTTCACATCTCCCATCTCAAATCCCTTTATTAAAACTCATGATAACTTCTAATTGTCATCATATCTATCTAATGCAACTATTATTATAAATGAACATACCTCATCCCTAACCTATGGGGAGAGAAGCTATTTTGTTAGGATATGAAGATATCAGCCTTCAACAATGTGAATAAATGGCTATCCACATTGATGAAACAATAAATACCTATCTTTAAGTTTAATTGTATATCTCTTCCATGATTCCTGATGAGATTTTACTTCTTTCAGATGATCCTCCATTGTTCATTAGCATTCAAATAAAAAATATCCAAGTTAAGCATGCATTAATTGATGAAGGTTTAGGGACTTGCATGGCTTCTCTTGCTTTTATTAAAACACTTGGATACTCTGAATGTAACATCAAATCTATTCAAAGCACATGTCAAGGATATGATATAAGGTAAATACCTCATTTAGGTTATGTTTGGCTCCTTATTATGGTTCCCCCTATAATAGTGCATGCCAAAGTCATAAAATTTAACTTTCCATTTTCTTATAACATTTTACTCAGTCAACTTTAGACACATTGCATGAGAGCAATAGCCTAGTCATCATGCTAATGTGTTAAATTTATTGATAAAGGTGATATATACAAGATTCAAGGAGATATCCATCCTTGTATTTTTGAACAATTCCAAAAAAGAGGTGTTTTTAAAGTACCTACCCTTACACCTTTACCTAACATTCGATTCCGTGAATCGTAACATTTTAATTATCCCATCAACTCTACTAGAGGATACAATGGTCATCCTGAATTGATAAGAAATATACCACCTAATCTTCTAGATTTATATGATGATGAACTAGATGAGATAAGTTTAAAAATAAAATTTTATACTCTCGCTCTTAATATAATTGCTCAATTACCTCCCTCTCTATGACCTTGATCTCATAAAAAATAATTAGAGGAAATTTTGGTTACTCTAACAAAAACTAAAAATTCCATTCACTATACCTCTTCGATCAATAAAATCATCGACACATGTACTATTGATCTTCATACTCCTGATTATGATGATGGGTATTTTATAGATGACCCATTTTTATATGGATTTTCTCAATCTAAAAACATAGAGATACTTTTATACCACACCTATTTACATCATTCTCTTAGTTCTTTTCATGTAGTTCCTTATCCTTCTTTAGTTCTTGATATTAATTCTTTTTCTAATATTCGTAGGTTTAAGATGGAACACACACACGTTAGTCTAGTTACAACTGAGCATCTTTAGAGTATGCTTATGGACCATGCTATGATAGGACCTTACAAGTTCACTAGATACCAAGAACCTTCTAGATTACTTCCTCTAGATATGTTAGTTACACTATGCTGACCTACTACGATCTCATCTCATGATATGACCCAGGCTAGACATGATCCTATTCTAGGCCCTCTTACTACTTGTGATGACATACTACCTTTGTATAAGTTTGATCCTCTACCAAATTGATGGGCACATGAAACTTAATATGAGATCTATAGAGTTTCCAGTCATTAGGCCAATGATTATTGTGCACACCAATAACAATAAGCCTTATGTTCTACTTCTACTATAGATAATTGAACTTTACCATCTACTACTAGATGTACTTGCTAATTTCAAGGTATGTGTAATCATTCATCTAATCACTACTGATAAATTTAGTAATACATTGATACACTTCATCTATAGAAGGCACAATATACAAATAAGAGCTAATCACCTCCTACGATACTTCTAGAATACATCCCTAAAAATGGGGAATATATTATCTTTGTCATCAGTGTACAACACATCATATAGATTGATGTTGAGTGATTCAACAACATTTTTGTGATTTTTCATAACCTATGCCTTCACCATCTTGACGTCATTCTCTAGGACATTTACAAACAAAGGTTCCACCTTCTCTGTAACCTACATCTCTTCATATATTTAAAGATACTTAAACATTAGTTATTCGCATTGAGTAGCCCATTCAAGAGATGCCTCATGAGAATAGTTCTTCTTCTAACATACCTAAATTATCTGTAGATACAATATGTTATGAAGTCTTTTCATGACTTTATACAAATATTGGTGAGACTCTGATTAACATTAAAATTTAACTACACAAGAATGTATCAGATGTTATGGATGATATTCACCATGATATTTGTGAATATTTGTAAACACTCAATGATATTTCATCACATAATTTATTACATTAATACATTATTTGAATTTTATCTATGAACATATATGGATCTTATGTTTTACCTACTATTTAAAAATGACGTATGAATTAATTTCGTTTTAATAGATTACTTTATTTATCTTAATATGATGTCTCATGGATTGATTTCATTAATTTCTTTTTCATAGCTTACTACTTTCTCTCTTTATATCTCATGTTTCATGGCTTAATTTTACTTTCAACTTTGGTCTCATACTTTATTTACTTGGACTTATCATTTATGCTTGTTACACCATTTTATTTACATCAAGATAGTTATTATTATGACATGGTTTTAAACTCCACATCCCTTTAAAAACCCTACACTTACCATATGATATGTTAGAAAGCATATTCCTCATTATTTCCCTATACCCATATATCTCTTTGATCTCCATTATTACCCTTATTTTCCCCTCATACTAAGCACACAACAATTAGTATTAATGTCACATATCAGTTTATAGGCAAGCCTAATTATTTATTCACATGCCAAAATATCTAGGTATTATGTATCCTATAAACAAAGTCTACAACTTATTTGTGTTCATCACTTTTATCACTCATGTTTGGTTATTCCAAATCCTTATGGAAGAGGAATTGAAAAATCTATAAAAATTTAAAAGCCAAATCATTTAAATAAAAGCCAATGATAAAAAAAATATATAAACATTTAAAATTTAAAATCACACCAAAAGACGTGATTCAAATCTTAACACATATTCTATTCTAGTTGAATCTCAAATTTGATAGTTAGCCTCATGATAGAGATGAGGTCCATTAGGGTGTAGTAGGATAGTATATTGGGATAAGAGATTTCAAAATAGTGTTACTAATTTCTCACACAAGTACCCAATCTTTATAATAGACTGATGACTCTATAAGGGGTCCTGAGCAACGGGGAACACATTGTGGGAAAGGAGGTCTATTTTAATTTTATTGTATATATAAACTTCATGAGATGATCTTAGTACTACAATTACTTGCCCATAATTTTTTTCTTATTGTGAACATACGTCTATTGAATTTGGCATCCAATAAATTCTTAGATTTTACCTATTTATTCAGTATGCCTCATGCCTACTAAGGTTTATTCTAAATACATATGTCACTCTTTTTCCATTCCCTAATTCTTTATAATATTCCCAATTTTATTCCTTGATAAATATGTTATGTTAACTGATCATACCCCTTGGGTTGTTCCTTTTGTGATTTGTATTATAAAACCTTAAATAGGACTAGGCCTTTCTCACAAATGTTTTTTATTATTCACAAGTATTTTCCATTACCCAGAATTTACCTTATTGGTTTCCATTTTATGAGTTGTAGTGTAATACCTTGGATAGGACCATGATTTTATCATAACGTATCCCTAATATTACATACCATGATTACTCATAAAAACAACTACAAATATTGACATTCACATCTCTTTCTTAACACTTTGTTTTGCATGCTTTTCAAACTTGACTTAATGTGTCTTACATTTTGATTTATAAATCATTTACATAATTCCCAACTTTACTTAGTATGTGTTATGTTTACATTTTATCATTTCAATCTATGTTTTACACACTTTTCAAAAATTGATTTAGTCTTTTTTACATTTTCTATCTTATTTTGTCATTTACTTACTATTGATAATTTGGCCTCCCAGGTCAAATATCAACCCCTATAGTTAAAAATTTTATAATAAGGCCCTCTGAGCTTGTGTATGGTTACTTTAGATCTTTTAATAGTCTTCACAATGGTATTTTTGAGGTTTTTAATCATGGTTTAAGGTTGTTTTGACAATATTAAGGTAAATGTCATTTTTGACCTTATGTTGTCTAGTCACCTTATGGCATAGCCAAGTGTGTTCAAGAGTGTTAAGAGGTATAGGGGTTAAATTTAAGTCACCACCTAACATGTGTCAAAGTCATGTTACTCTTCCTCAAATCTGTATAAGTGCCAAAAAGTGTGGTAACCAACTTTTCTAACATTTCATATCCTTTTGAAGATGCTTTCTTAATTAATTATAATATTCAAAAGCAAATTTTTTTAAGAAATGATAGGTTTATATTAGAAGGAAGAGGTTGATACCTCATATTACATTTGTACAAGAATTTACAAACTTTAGGAGTACTTGGCATATCATCTCTGTCATTTTTCAAGTAGAATGGATAGTTTTCATAGCAGAAGGAGAAGGTTTTCAAGTAGTCCATACAAGTTTGTTAAAGTAAAATCATGTTCAAGCACATGCATGGCTTCCTTTATGCCTAATAGTCCCAAATCCATGCTTTGAAGGGAGTTTTAGAGCCAAATATAGAAAAAATTGAGCCCTTCTCTCCATCATTCTCCTTTGCAGCTTAAAAAAGCCAGCCAGGTTTCTATTTGGTATAGATAGGAGAGAGAAAGTGATGACCTAATATCTTAGAAAAAGGAGGGGATATTTTAACCCTTATAATTTTTGGAATTATTTACCTGATACATTTCCTCTCTTTTATGAATAATCACTAAGAAGGTAAAGGACTCATTGCATTTTCTCCATCTAGGCAGGGTTAAGGTTTGCTTCTATTTTTCCATTTATGAGCATGATGAAAGAAGAATTTAAATTTGGGTGACTTATTAGGGGTTTTTATAACTCTTCTACACCATCCTCAAGCCCCATATGGGATGTGTGACCTCAATGAGACAATAAACCTTCTTTTAGAGCAATCTGTAGGTTGATAATAATGAGGTTCTTGATACTTTAGGGTCTCTAATAGTTGTAAAGTGTTGGTGAAGTCTCAAAACTCTTCCAAACCTCCTTGGGGATCTATAACAATGGATTCTCAATGCCTGCATGGACCTAAAAACCCATAGAATGGTGATCACCTATAGTTTCCACATGCAGTCAAGTAGTTTGAAGAAATGATGGCAAATTAACATTGTTCAAGTCTCATGAATGTGTTATCATTACTTAGGATATTTGAAGGAAGTGTAACACATTCAAATAATATATGAAAATTATCTCAAAGATATTTAAAACACTAACTAGTAAATGGGTAATAGTGTCTCTTTTCTAAGTTAATACAAGAAGATTGGTGAACCTATAGGTTTGCATACCTCTAGGTCACCATTGGTACCAAAAATTTGGTGGTAGAAAGTGATATATTCTTTTGGAATCCAAATTTATTTCAATCTTCATGCTATCAAGGTCATATAAGCACAATGAGAACTTGTGAATCTTAGGTGTAATCTATTTTTCACTCTAAAGGACTATGTAGATTGAGTCAAACTGTGTAGGTCTATATATAAAATAGACTTGTTGAGAATCAAATTGTGTAAATATAGATAGAAAAGCAAATTATAAGTAGATGTGAGGTATTTTTACAAGAAAATTTAATGAAAAATTAAAAGCATATTTAAGATCATACTTAGAGTAGATCTTGAGTAGAGATTTGTGAAGAAAATATATTCAGATTTGTGGAAGAAATATATGTAGATTTGTGAAGGAAATATAACTAGAATTGTGAAGAAAAATATGTTCATAATCCATTGAAAAAGCAACATCCCAAAGGTGATATTTGGTAGAAGAGGTTGGTGCCTCCTAAAAGAAGAGATTTATGTCTCTTGCTGAGTTGGTGCTTAGTTATAGGATTGGTGTATCCAGTGGGTTGGTGCCGACAACTTCTGTAAGTGGAGATTGGTGTCTCCAGTAGGTTGGTGCTTATGAATATTTGTAAGAGAATTTTATATAATCAATACTTTGTTATGGTTTTCTCTCAAAGGGTTTCAATGTAAATCTTGTGTTCTTATTGTGTAATTAATTATTGATTTTGTGTGCTTGGTATTGTTATGGTTATTAAGTTTTAAATTGGTAAAGATTAGCTTATACTACTTCACCGCCCCTCTCAGTATAAGTGTGTGCTCTTCAATTGTTATTAGAGATGGTTCCTTCAAGTATAGTCTAACCACTAGAAGGTAGATCTAAAGAGCATAAATGGCAACAACAAAAAGAAGTTGTCATGGTAGAAGAAGATAACTTTGTGAGCAAAGGAAAAGAAGATATGGATTCAGAAGAAGAAGAATATGACTAAAATGAGGAGAATTGGATCTTGAAGGAGAATTCATTTGTGCCTTAAGCGATATCAAGTATCTTAAGAAAATAAATTTGAAGTAAAAATTGTAGTTTTAGAAATATGAAAAGAGGATTGTGATTCAAGAGAAAAAATGTCCCAAGACCTTGAGGAATCCACAAGAATTATCATCAAATTAAAGACTCAACTACAAGAGGCAAAAATGATGGAAGAGAAAGTGAGTATTCAACTAAAGACAAAGGAAGAGAAATGCGAGAAGTTAGAGTCCAAGATTGTCTCCCTAAGGAAAGAATTAGAGAAAATGATGGCTAAGCTAAACATAAGTCTTAAATTGAAAAAGAGTACCAAGATTTTGGATGACATTATAAATGAAAATAGGTCACCATTTATAAAGACCTGTCTTGGATATAAGGAAAATCAAATGGAAAATAAAGAAGACTCTAGTGAGGCACCAAAGAAGTCAAATGAAGAAAAACCAAAGAGTTATGTTGAATCCCTAAAAATCCCTATCAAAAGTCCTATCAATAAGAAGCAAGACAATGACATTTCTTAGAAAACCAGAATTCCTCATGAAGACAACAAAGATAAAAATGCATTTAGAAGATCATTACTATTTATGGTTATTAATATTTATGTAATCATTTTAGTTATAAAGTTAGAGATTATAGGGCACGTGCAATAAATGAATTTGTATGGAACAATAAAAAAAATTCTTATGGGTCTTGAAATAGAAACTACAATCTGTTTGCTCCTTTACTAGATTACAATGTCATATACTATAAGTACAATAAATTTGGACATACAAAATGCTTCTATAGAAGTGGTTTTATGGAACCTCCTAGGCAAAATAAGAAAGTGGAAGCTATGAATAAACAAAAGGAAGAAACTTCAAATGTGTGGAAAAAGAAGCAGGAGCAAGAAAATAAGGAGAAATCCATGCTTGTACAAACTACATTTCATGCACAAGTGGTATCATTAAGTTCATAAGAATCATGAATTCAGGGGGAGCTAATCATTGCATTTTCCTTTAGCTCCATGGAGAAGACAATTCAAAGATAGATCAGCTGATGCATATTCTATATGAGGGTAATGAGCATCCCTTTGCCATTGATGTAAAGAAAGGGGGAGTTTTATTTATGAAATTAATAACCTTCCCTTTGAAATTGATGTCAAAGGGGGAGAGGTACAGAAGAGGGAACAATGTAGAAAGAGGGAGTATTATGTTCCTCTTGCATTCAAAGATTATTTATTTATAGGGTTGCCATCAATGACAAAGGGGAAGATTGTTGGAAATATTATAATTAATGTCAAAGGTATATGGATGATATTATTGAAAAGATGGTTGTCATTGAAGTCAAAGAGAAAATCATTTGTTTAAGAAGAAAATTGATGATTGTAGTTAAGGCCAAAGGCTACTAAATTTCCATCATTTAACTATCATTCTTGGCTAACTTTATGAGGAGCATTTATTATTTAATTGTTTGTCAATTATTTAAGAGGATCACTATTTTTTGAATAGTCACCTCTTTTAGTGAAGTCATCCCTCTTCATAGAGATACCTCTCTTGGGAATTTGACAAGGTATAAAAGAAAGATAGAATGGAGGTTAAAAACTAGGAAAAGTAATGGAGTATCATGTGATTTAAAAGTAGATATATAAGTATATGTTAGGCAATTTTAAAATTAGATTTAATGAATAATTACAAGAAAATTTAAGATCAGACTTAGAGTAGATATTGAGTAGAGATTTGTGAAGAAAATATAATCAGATTTGTGAAGGAAATATATGTAGACTTGTGAAGGAAATATAATCAAAGTTGTGAAAAAAAATATGTTCATCATCCATTGAAAAAGGAACATCCCAAAGGTGATATTTGGTAGAAGAGGTTGGTGCCTCCTAAAAGAAGAGATTGGTGTCTCTTGCTGAGTTGGTGCTCAGTTATGGGGATTGCTGTCTTTAGTGGGTTGGTGCCTACTAATTCTATAAGTGGGGATTGGTGTCTCTAGTAGGTTGGTGCCTATTAATATTTGTAAGATAATTTTATATAAGCAACCATTTATCATGGTTTTATCCCAAAGGAGTTTCCATGTAAATTTTGTGTTCTTATTATGTACTTAATTATTGATGTTGTGTGATTGGTATTGTTTTGGTTGTTATGTTTTAAATTGGTAAAGATTAGCTTATATTGATTCACCCCCATTTGAGTACAATCATGTGCTATTAAAGATACTCTAAACCTCATTGGGTCTTTACAACAATGGATTCTCAGTGCTTGCATGGACCTAAAAACCCATAGAATGGTGATCATCTACAGTTTCCACATGCATCAAGCAGTTTGAAAAAATCATGGCAAAGTCACCCTGTTCAAGTCTCATGAATGTGTTATCATTACTAAGAATATGTAAAAGAAGTGTAACACATTCAAATAAGATATGAATATTATCTCAATGAGGTTTCAAACACTAACAATTAAAGGAGTCATAGTGTTTCTTCTCTAGGTCAATACAAGAAGATTGGTGAACCTACAGGTCTATAGAACTCTAGGTCACCATTGGTACCAAAAATTTGGTTGTATAAAATGACATGATAATTTATAATATAATTTCAATTAAATATTAATGATACCAATGTCACCTAATAATAATTAGCACTTTTGAATTTCAGGTGTAATCTATTTTACACTCTAAAGGATTATGTAGTCTAAGTCAAACTATGTAGGTTTAGATACAAAATAGACTTATTGTGAGGTTGGATAAATGTCTAGGGGACCCTAAAAGACAATTAGATGAAGATTATAATGTTCATATATATTGTATTAATTAATAAATTGAGCATAATGGATGTTCATATTGACAAAACTTAGCTAAAAAAACTTTGAGCTCATATAGGCCTGCATTAGCAAAATAAGAAAAAGATGTAATTTTAATGGAAATAGGGCCTTTAATGATTAAGGAGGATGTGATAATACATAACATGGGTTTTCATGATGATAATATGCTCAAGTTGAAGGCAAACACTAAACCAGACCATTAGGGCTACACAAGTCTAATTGCTTTCAAACCCTCAAAATGTGAAAATCAGGTTGCGAGACCATTGGGAGAGTGAGGATAGTTGGATGAGAACTTGAATACATTGGTTATGGTAAAATAAATAGATCATTAATAGTTCATATCAAGCATCAAGACAACATCTTCAATCTAACACTCTCTCTCATCACATACATAGTCCTCCATGCCCAAAAGGCAGTCGTAAGAAGCTCATAACTCCTTGGAGGAGTTACATGGGAGAAGATGGGTATTGAAGGTGTTAAAGGGGGTATACTACCCCAAAATCTTGGATTTTATTCTCAATTTCAGCCCTACACTTGTATGAACAATCTTTAAGATTGAAGACCACTTCAAAAGCACTATTTTGCCTGAGAAGAGATTTAGAGAGCATGGTTCCTTGCTTAAAACTCAACTAAAGAGATGCATGGGATATTGTGCCCATTATGGGAGAAGGGGAGGTTGTATATTTATGATCTTTAGCATCTATTTTGATATTTGACCTCTTAACTCTATAAATCATTATTAAGAATCTAGGTCCCTCTAAACCCTGTCAAAACCCAACTAATGACCCAATGCAAGAATTTTTGCCCTCAAATGACTTAAAATGAGATATTTGAGTCTTGAAATGGTTTTTATGGTCTTCTCAAGTCTCACAGGCACCTAAATGAGCCACTAGTTCACACATGTAGAGTGTACAAATCAGTCTTGGAGAGTATTGCTACAAGCCTAAAGAGTGTAATTTTAAAGGCTTTTCATGGAATTGGACTTGGTGATACCTGAGGGAATGTGTTAGGTCCATTTTTGGCCTTAGGTAAAGGTGTTAATATGCCCTTAAATTTATCATGAGAGGTATCAAGGTAGAATTATAGTATTAAAACTAGTTGCAAAAGAGTAGGAGGTGGAATTAAGGAGTCTCAAGATGTCTATTGGGATAATGATAGATGGATAGGATGTTATGGGAATCTAGGATGATTGACACACCTAAAGCATCAACAAGGAATATTATCACATGTGGACAAGTCTCTAATGAAAGGTGAGGTAGATTTGGACCTAGTCAACATGCAAAAGGAGAGATAAGATGTTTAATGATCTATGGAGGCCAACTAGACCACATTTTTACCTTTGTAACTGTCAAAATAAAATGTGGTTGAACAAGTTGGCATGATCACACATTGAATGAGGTCAACCAAAATTGAATTAGTTCCTATCCACTATACTTCCATGCCTAAGGGCTCATTGAAGAACATCAACCAGCCAAGGAAATACATGGGAGAGGTCATGGAGCTATTACTAATGTTTATAACTAATTATTGAGTAAATGAGGGTCATTATGGCCTCTCCTCCACACTTAAATGCCATTTCTATTCTTCTCTCCCCTTCTCTTGTTCTATAAATTGAGGCTCAAAAGCCATTGTAAACATCCCTCAATTGGGTATGAATAGAATTTTCCCAAGTTGTACCTTGTACACCTTTAAATTAATATAAGGACTAGTTCAGATTCTCTTTCTAGCTTAGTGTGTTCTATACTTGTTGATTTACATAAGTGTTGAGTCTTATCTTCCTTTGTAGGTCCTTGTTCTCACCTAGTTGCTAGGAGATTGTTCTAAATAGGTCATATGGTGTGTGAAAGTGTTGGTGATTGTGCTTGGAGGAGAATATGATTGGCAGTGTCATGAAAATAGGCCTCCCATTCATCATCCTCAAGTTTCAACCACCTAGGATAGCCTTCATAAGCAGTATTGATGCTTAGGAGTATTTTGAAGAGAGTGGTTTAATTACTAGTCCTTGTCTTGTTCACAAGTGTTGTTGAAGGGTCGTATAAAGTGGATACAACATGTTGATGCATCACCTCTCATAGTTTAGGTTTATTTTATGCATCTTTCTATCCCTTTTCATAAAGTCAATAGGTTTAGGAATTGAGCCATATATGATTCATCAAGGGAGCTAGCCCCAAAAATATAGGTTCATATCACTCAATAAGCTACCCACACCTAGAGGTGATCCCATTGTATTAGCTTGATGAGGTAGGTCTGAAACAACATTGACTCAAAGGGTGAAACCCAGACTGATAACACTTATTTTTTACATGCTCCTCAGCTTGATTTAGCATGTTTTATATTTTACCATTTCCATTTGACTTATATAGTTTTAAAACTTGATTTAATATGTTTTAAAAATTTATTTATTTTATGTTTGACATGCTTACCAACATGATTTAGTGTGTTTTTACATGAGATTCAGTATATTTTACACATTTACACTTTAAATTTTTCTATCATTCTTTTAGGGACTTATGAATAGTATGTTGTAGTGACTTTGTTTAGAAATGAAGACTTTCTAACTATCCTTGTAGTTTAGCCACGTAGGCCTACACATGTCCCAACTCTCTTGATGTCACCATATGGTCATATCTCTCCTCAACCATTATATTCCAGGCCCATAACTCCCCATCACCCACTATAAGTGATAATTATGCAACATCCCCTAGTCCCCATAGCTCTCAAGCTACCTCATTGACTAATCAGAACCAACTAACATATGCTAGGCATGAGGAAATAATAGGATCAACCATAGTGGTAGTATCACAATGAATCAATACATTATCTAAAATATCATAATGTGCTCCTTTCACTACTACAGATCATCTAAACTCATGAAAAATATAAAACCAAATGTACATTAGGTCCATCATATATATATCTCAAAAATATCTAGAAAAATAATTACATATCCAACAACATCAAACTTAAATATTAACTACCAATAGTAATCTCACCATCATCACGTTCATAAAGTACCTATGTTGGAGTATACTTATAGGTGTTTTAAAACTAGGTTAAAGAGTATGAGCACACTGTGGTTCTCTCCGAATATGTCTCTCTATAAACTAACTATGTGAAGGCTATGTAATAATATCTATCTGATCAATTACCTTTGCTTATGGATTTGATTCCTCTCATACCTTGATTTTCCTCCACACTCACTAATGTCTTTTTCATTGTGGCCCTAGTTATGGTAATTGTAAAAGTGACTATGGCATAAAAATCACCACCTCAACATCTTATGCCACAATTGCTAGCTCCTCCTTAGTGATTCTAGCCTCTCTCACCTATCATTATCACCATATCATCTAATTTATATCTAAACGAGGTCAAATCATAGGTACATCTATAAGAACCTTGTACCTCCACTATCCCCCCATTCCCTCACATGTCATGCCCAATATGTGGGCACTACTAATGGTGCTACGGGAGGTGGCAACCCTAATTGACTAGGTAGGTGAGTAATAGGATGTAGATCTACCCACCACATGTAATGTATAGTAATATAAGTGGGGGCCAATCCAAGAGAAATCATGGGATGAGTAGGTCAAATAGCTACAATACCTATATACAGATACCATACAGTGTCACCATGAGTAACAATAGATATATATATATATACATATATATATATATATACATATATATATACATATATATATATATATACATATATATATACATATATATATATATACATATATATATATATACATACACACACACACACACACACACACACACACACATATATATATATATATCACAACATCTAACACATGATGTTTCCTCCATCTAAGAACCTGAGGTAAGATATCATTGAAAACATGGGTTAATCCAATTGTCTGATACATATGGAATCTCTCATATATCCAGGTACTAAGTAAAATAACATGGCCCATATTCATTTGTCCATGAGAAAGAATACTATACATATAATTTACTAGTTGCATCTAAATCACTGACCCAAGATCATATAAAGTACTCTACTCTAAAATAGACTAACACAAGGCAACCACATATAATGACAACTTCCTATCTAACTTTTGATAAATCACACGAGTTGTCATAAGGCCAATAATCACCTTTTGGTTATCTGAAATGGTTTATACATAAACAATAAAAAGACACACATAAACTATCAAAATACTTCTCAGAACTGGTCACCCATATGGCTATGGATCATCTCTCTAGATCTATCTCTGGGGTATCAAAAATCACAAGCATACCAATAATAGGAATTTTAAGAATCACATGGACAGCCTTGAGGGTGATACCCACCTAAATGGTATTACCATCCATCACCCACCTGAAAGTTTTAGTTAGTCACTTCCAAGATCCTAAGAACATGGCAACTAAGTCAATGCTCAAAGGGATCCTACACATATGCTTAATCCCTTCAAAGCCTAATGATGCCAAGCATGCATGTTCATCGACCGTTAATATTTATAACAAAATAGGTAACTACATGGCATCAACCAAATACCAAATCCTCTACCATCTCTACAAAATATCAAATAAAAAAAACATATTAGTCCTCGATATCAGATAATCCATAAAATTCACTACAAAAATTAATAATTAATACATTTATGATAAAATTAATAACTAATACATTTATGCTAAAATTAATTACTTCATAAACCTGCTTTGATAATTTATTAACAATTTATAGTACATCAACCATGTAATTAACTATTTCAGTGAAAAACTAAATATTCTAAATACATCAACCACTGTTAAACTTCAAGCTAAATCGACCACTTTATACAAAGTCAACCACCTAACCTAGCTATATCGACCATTCGATATATAGTCAGCTAGGTCATTCTACTACATTGACCACTTTAGACAAAGTTAGTGACTTCTTATAACTATGCCAACCATCTAAATACATTACTGCATTGATCAAAATGTATGTGATTAACCACTTAAACATTGTTATATTAAATTAGTCTCTCCTTACACAATCGATCACCTATTTATGAACTACACTGGGCTATTGATACGTTGGGCATATTCTTTCACCTATCCATTTTGAACTACGTGGGCCTAACTGAACCCATGCAATTTATGTGGTGATTTTTGAACTATTTGTCATTAATGCCTTAGGCATTAATGACTCCTTTTATCCCCTACCCATTAACCATTCTTATTCCTAGTCTACCCTAAATATTTTTGGGATAAATTATGCTACACAGATTTGTCCCAGTACCTAGTTTTTAAAATCTACCTTATTTTTTAATTAAACTAGTTAAAAATTTAAAATTAAATACATTACTTATCTAGATCATGCTAGCCACTATTGTTATTATCCCCCATCTTGTGCTCTTCATCTCTAGGTTATAGTCTCTCAAGTCACTCTATTAGGTCTCATAGAGCTCTTGTTTTCTCAAAATCGTAAATTTACAAATGAATAGTTAAAAATATTATTTATATTTCAAGTTTATAAAAAAATTTAACCGCTAATTATTTACCAAAAAATTATGTATTTTGATTATAACTATGTTTCTATAAGCTCTTTTTCAAAAATGTAAAAAGTTATATAATCCTGATAATGTAGTGAGTTTGTCTCTAATTAAATCATATTTTTACAAAAAATTCAAATTTTATCTTATTTTTTAGGTTTACCTAATGTTCTATACAGTGGATACCTCTTCCTTCTTCTCTCATGACTTCTATTATACAACAAGGTAATTGAAGATATGTATTTTTCAATTCTTTACTTTCATTTATTTTTACGCTCTATACTATAATTTATTTAACTCAATGTTGTGTGTTATAATGTTCTTTTATTGAAGCACCATTTTGTGTTATAACTGTGACATGTGATGATTTTTGAGTGGAGAATATGTATACACATAATATTTTTAAATTTTATTAGTTACTAATAATTTCTCTCTTATATGAACCCATTGAATCTCAATCTCTCTGAGTGCATGCATTAAAGGGTGTATCAAAAAAAGGGCTTGGCATACCTTTGGTGCTTCACAAGATTTTTGGCCCTTATACAATTACCTAAAACCATTACAAACTACTCTTATCTAATTTATTAAGTAATAAAAACCCACTTATACACTCCCCTAAATAATTCACTACCTAAAATAATCCCTACCCAAGTAGCCCCCATTTTTATTCATTTTCCTACTACATCAACCTGGTTGACCTTGTTGGGACTTAACAGACATTACAAAACTCTATCAACCTAGTTGACGTAGTTCAAGACATAATAGCTCTATTTCCTGCCAAATAAGGTTGACCCAACTGACCTTGTTGACTAAATTCCCAAGAGCATTTAGGGTCAATATTTGGCTATAAATACCCCCTCAACTTCATGTCTAAAGAGAGAATCATTCAATTATGCATCATTACATTTCACAAATATGTTTTCACTATCAATTGAAGGTTTCACTACTTATATTTTTGCCTTGGAGTAGTAACACTTGTCTTGTGGAGGTCTTGGATGCATAGGAGAAGTATTATAGCCTGAAACTAAATTACATTTGTGATCCTTACAAGTCACAAAAAACCCTTTCAAAATTCCATTGGCCAAGGGAGAGATTAAGGCATGATGGATTCACTTCAACAAGGTAAGTATACTCCTATCCCTTCATTTTTTGATAAGTAGATGTTGTAGAAACTAATAGATTGAATTGTATCTTTTCTTGCTTAGATTATTTATATATTGTCTTGAATAAAATTATATTTTTTATTGTCTTCTCAATTTATGCCACAAGATTTGGTGAGCATTAGATTAGCTTGCATATTATTTACCATATTAGCTTGCATGTTTATTTAGTATATTAGCTTGTTTATTTCATAAGACCTAGTTAGGGTTATTGTATGATTCCATTTGAATAGAGGCCTTGGAAACCTCTTCTTTACCATTTTATGATAAGAGATCCCTTAGTTTAAGTTTAACGTATCCATCATTGGTCATGACCTTGATATTAAAAAGTATTGCTAAGAATATTGTTAGTTGATTATCTTCTCTGAGATTGGATATTACTAAGTAAGATAAATTGTAATATGTCTTATTTTGCTTGCATACAATTAGTGTCTTCACAATTATATTCACTATTTAATATTGTGATCATTATATCTGAGATCCTAAAAATCATTTAAATCCTTTAAATAATGAATGATAGTAAACATGTAAACCTTAGAAAATTAGATGAAATAAGATTAAGTGCAATACCTCTTCCACAACACTTACAACAACTATAGCTTTTCTTAATACTCACAATTAAGATTATTAATATATTATTTTTCATTCATTACTACCGCTCTACCACTTCACACACACACACACACACACACACACACACACAAATGTGTGTATAAATACACATGTATACATATACATATATATACATGTGTGTGTATGCATATGTATATATTTATACACATACATATATGCATATGTACACACACATATATATTTATATGTACATAGAGAGAGATATACATACATATATATGCATGTACAACTTTCTATCTATAGATTGGATTATAAAATTGGTTACTCAAACATTAGTCATGTAAACACAAAAAATGCATAATTAACTTAACAAATTAGGCTAACCTATTTCAATAGGGTTTATAAGTGATAATGAAGAAAAATTTGAAAGAAAGTAATACCAATTACCTTTCCAAGTGATTCCACCATCCAAGAACAGCTCCAAGCATGTTTTTCCCTTTGATCTAGTGTTCTTATCTTTGTCAAAAATAGATGCCAAGCTCCTCCATAATATCAAGATCACTATGCATAACCTAGGCTCAAGATAAAAAGTCTAATCTATGCCTATCAAATGAAGCTTGTAAATCAAATAGAATGATCAACATAAAGAAAGATTATGGAGATAATTTTGCATTATAAGTTTACAATATTTTAGCTTAAAAATGAGGGTGAGAGGCCTTCTATTTATAAATTTTCTAAATGGGCTAGGATCAATCATGACCATCTATCTCAATATTAATATGTGTAGCCATGAATTAATCTAATATTCATAATTAAATCCATAAATATCCTCATAATGATTTGGGAAGAAGGGGCATTAATTAGGTATGGGTGTCCATAATCTTAATATTTGTCGCATTTATGGTTTGAGGATGCTACCCCATAGATCATGTCACTAAGTGATGCATATATTGATAATTAATTTTTAATAATGAAATAATCAATAACATCCATGGAAAATCCACTTAAGCTCTTGATTTGAATTAATTAGCTTAAACAAGATTAATCAATTTTCGTGTAATTTTTTAGAAATTAGAGCACATTTAATCAAAATGGTCAGAAAGTCATATTATTAGGTCATAATTTGACTTAGGAAGAATTAGAAGGAAATGTTAGATGTGTACGAATTGTTATCCCATTTAGGATGTTATCAACACAAAATAACAAAAGTACATGATGTGTATAAATGAATTAGAAGAAAAGAGTGATGTAAAGCACAAAAATACAA
The DNA here is from genome assembly GCA_037957365.1 of Torreya grandis. Classification (NCBI taxonomy): domain Eukaryota; kingdom Viridiplantae; phylum Streptophyta; class Pinopsida; order Cupressales; family Taxaceae; genus Torreya; species Torreya grandis. Next base: position 2,150,189 of record JARHVA010000413.1, read on the forward strand.
AATCATCATTTTGACTCAAAATGGATTAATCAAAGTTAGGAATAATATAAAATGAAGTACCCCATTTAGGGATATATAAGCTTAAATCAATACTTGTATACAATAAGCTGAAACCATTTAGTGTGTTTTTAGTGATTTTGGCCTAAATTGTGCATTTGAGTGAAATTTGAGAAAGATTGACAATTTCAACACAATATTATTAGGAATTACATGTCTACATTTTACCCCTATATGAGAAGGCGTAGCGAGACATTTAGATGAAGCAACATCTTTTTAAAAAAGAGTTGTCAAGAATAAATTTGGGAATGACCCACAATGCTCTCTCAAAAGGACATACTAGGAAGAAAGAGAAGGATGGACTCTCAAAAAGAGAGGAAAAGTGAGAGATTAACCCATGGAATAGATCATATCCATATGCATTAATTATTGCATGCATGGTTACCATCAATGATCAAATTATAATTAGAGGTAAAAAGGGCCCAAGGATGGTGGGAATGGGAAGGATTCAATCTAAACATATAAGTGACACACTTTAAATGCATTCAATTTGAGAGTGTAAGTTGAATGCTTATGAAATTGATCAAGCCTAAGATAAGTTAAACACTAAAACATTGCCATCATGGGCAGTAATGTGGTTAGCTTGGAATTAAAGGAAAATGAGAACATGGTATCCAAAGAGATGATAATAAAAAGTACCCCAGTAGGGCAGATTTTATCATGATAAGATAATTTTTCCCCACCAAGGATAATTTAGATCATCGATAAAGAATAAATAATGGCTTGCCCCTATAGGGCTGATTTAGATTTGTTAACTGATTCAAATGTTATGCCCCATCATGATAAAATTGGTAAGTAATTAGCTCAAGGATATAACTAAAAACATAGATCAAAGCGAGTGGGCACAAACATATATATAATGGTATAATGGTTTAGAAATCCATAAAGAATCAGGCATACAAGGATGTAAAAAGGGATGAAAGAAATGAAAATATAAGTGAACGTGGCTGATCTAACTTGAGATATGTCTAATATCCAAGCGCTACCTACATAGTCCAAATGGACTTCAAGCCAATGTAGTTCACCCAAAATTGGGAGATAATTGAATGAGGGATGATGAAAACTGACAAAGAGTTGATTAGACTCATGATGTATGTGAAGAGATGCACATATAAGCATAGAGTTAGGAGCTAAACCTATTGAGCCTAGTTTATGCATAGTGATGTTGAGATATGTTCATCAGAGTTGTGTTGATGTCAAGACTTGATTCTAGAGCATAAAGTGCTTACTATATCAAAAGAAATTAGGTATCATAAGTATAAAGAACTTATGAGGACATGACATTTAAATTGTGTTTATCTAATTCAAATGTTAATACTTATATCTAAGGATATTGGTAAAATAATGATCAAAACTAGACTTAAAACTATTTACATTCAAACAAATAAACAAAGACAAAGGAAAAAGATAAACATAAATGAACCTAAGTTAAATCAAGATATGAACAATCAAGACTTAAGTAGGAATAAGAATGTTTAAAAATAAATCAATAATAACTTACTAACATAAGATCGAGATATGAATAGTCAAGATTCATTGGACCATCAAGATGTTCTTGAAAAATCAACATAAAACAAGACCAAATAGTAAATCAAATAAACAAACAAAGTAACAATCAAATAAACACGCACATAAAATAAAATGTTTTTATCATTTTATGAATGCTTTTGTATTTTTCTAAGTATCTCAACTCGACTGAGAAATAAGAGATATAGAACGCTCTCATGAAATGGTGAGAGCGTGCAAACTTAAAATGCTTGCAATACGGTGAGAGCATAATGAAATGGGGATTGAGTTGACCTCAACATGAATTGAGCATAACCTATGTAATCCTATTAGGGCCTCTAGTCATAGTAATTCCACCTATACAAAAGGCAATGTGAAAATTAACAAATCACAACAAGTTTACAAATAAAGGCAAATGACACAGTAAATGATAATAATAATAACTAGATGATGTGGCAATGCATGATAAAAATGCATTGTACCTAATTTTTCCATAATCAATAATAATTAGTAAATAACATCATAATCATAATTTACCCAAAGGTGGTTATAATCAGGGGTATCAAAAATAATACTGATTTACTCACAGGCAGTTATAATCAATGATACGAGATAAGATAATTAATGAAAGATAACTTGCTAGATCAAATATCACACTATATTCATAGACTGCCATTCAACATGACATTTGAAAACTATTAAAACTAGATCAAAATCCCTACGTAGAAAGTGCAAGAAGAACCAAAGGAACCAAGATCAAAATGGTATAAGTAAGATGATTAAAAATAAACTTTGGTCAATGGTAAAGGAATGGTATAAGGAAAATGATCAAAATATAATTGGCTATAGTGGTAACAAAGTTTCCCTCAAATGATGATTGGCCTAGTGTGCTCTCAAAATGGTGAGAGCATGGCTTAAGCTACTCACAAAATGGTGAGAGAATTTAAACTTAATTTCTCGCAAAATAATGAGAGCATGGTGAAGGTGACCGAGATGACCTCAATAGAGATTGAGCACTGCCTACCTAGTCCCGAAGGACCTTAGTCAATATAGTTCAAACAACATGGTAAATGGATCATAATGGTACAATATGTCTAGAATAAAATGGTCTATAGCGTTGCCTTGAAGAGATAAGGCATGGTAATGACAAGGTAAATAGAAAATGAAAAATGGTTTTATTGCTCTTATTGACATGGAGATGCACATCCTAGTCAACATGTGAGACAACTATAAATGATTAGTTATAAAAATAGCTACCCAATACCCTTTCAAAAAAGCTTCTCTATTAAGAGCTTGTTGCAGATGTGGATCTTAATAATGTGTTTGTGATCTTCATTGGTTATTGATTCTTCTTCCTTCAAACATCAAGATAGGATATCTTCGTAAGCTCTACATAGGAAAGTGTAGCCAGTGATGGTAAATAATGTTAGGATAAATGATATAAGTGGGTAATTAATAGGTGGAAGATAATGAAATATATAATGAATGGAAAATAAATGAATATCAGGAATTTCAATTACACGTATGTTGTTGATCCTAGATTTGACACAATTTTGATTATGGTGGGGCTAAAGATCTCTGAATATGCTCTTGATAGGACCAACAATTTTTTTTAATTTGATCTTGAGAGTAGCTACCATCTGATTATGTTGTATATTGGAAGCTATAATGATTTTTTATTTAATAACATCTTCAAAGTAGTGAATAACTTTTATGCTTAGCTGTTGGTGCCGCGATGAGGTTTTCACTAATGAATTTGTCTTGATTATCCCATAGTGCCTTTGAGAAGGTTTTATGAAGAGATGTTAACATTTGAATTTGATTGTCTTCTAATGCCTTCCAAAAGGTTTCACTAAAAGATGTTGAGTTTGTTCTTTGATCATCCCCTAACACCTCCAAAAAGGTTTCACTAAGAGAGTGTTCCTCTTCTACATGAGTTTGGTATTAGTCACCCTAATATTATGTAAATGATATGTCACCATGGATGTAGTTCAACAAAGTATGATTCTGTCGGTCCCAATCAATTCTTGTGGGAGGTGGAATGCCAATATAATGACTATAATGGGTGGGAATAATGGAATGATGAAAGGTAGCACAATCCTCATAGAAGATAATAGGAGAACATGTTGATGCTAAAGTAATCATCCTCAAAAACCATAGAAGTATCACAAATATATTCAAATTGATTTGCATGACAAGTGTAACCAATGTTGTAACAACCATGCCTATAATCTATTTCTAAAGCTGAGTCTGAGTCAAGGGACTCTAAATTAGATATTGGTTTTGATAGTGATTCTACTTTTGATGCTAAATCTGATGTCGATTCAGAAAGGGAACCTGACTCTAATGTTGTTTCTTTATCTAATATGGTTGTTTCTTTAATGTTATATTGAATGCTCGGTATCGAACAAGTAATGGCCTATGATGGCATAATGGGATATATAAAAATTTATTCATCTAAGAAGGGTTCAACATAGACTGGATCATCTAAGTGAATCCCATCAAAGAGAGGGAACCACTTGAGGAATGACTCAATAAAATATTTTCTATCAAAAGGAGACTCCTCAATGAGTGGAAAAAGATCTAGAGACAACTTTGTAGAGGCTAGCTTGTCAAGGAGATGAGGTTCTTTAGAAATAGGTAAAACAAGAATAGGTGATTCATCATAGTTTAACTCATCACAAATGGTTGTTTCAACAATAATATCATGAACTTGGTTTACAATTATTTGTAAAGTATCAACCTTGAACACATTTTGGTCCTCATGAGATGGATCTTGAAGAGGTAATGGTTCTTGTTGAGGCTCATACATTGGCATATAATTTTTAATGTGGGGAACCATGTTTTATGGCTCAATAATGGGATCTCCAAAAATTAGACTATTAAATAAAGGATCAACAAAATTAGGTTTGTCAATTGGACATTCCTCAATAACAGGTTCACTAAATACCAGTGACAGACCTAGAATGGTAATGACTAGATGTTTCATAATTTTGTTGTTCACATAAACCAAAGGAGGTCTTAAAATGGTAACCTTCATGCATTTTGGAGCTCATGGGCTCATACATAGCTAAAGGAAAATAGCCTAAAATGGTAACATTCACACATTTTGGAGCTTGATCGGTCACATAAGCTAAAAGAGGATAACCTAGAATGGTAACCTTTAAGCATGCTATGAAAATAAAAGGAGGATATCCAAAAATTGTAACCTTTGAGTGTAGCACAAAAATTGAAGGGGTAGGATGGAGGTGTCGCACAAAAATCAACATGGATTGGATTGGTTTTCAACAAATAGGCTCAAAGAGGGAGACATCCTAAAATAAGATGGAGTGTTCATGTCTGCCATAAAAATGCTCTACCTCAAAAATAAGGCCATAAGAGACATCAATACGAGTGTACCCTAGTGTCATGTCTAGAAGATTATTCTTTATGTTTGCTTAAGATTTGGAAATGTTTAAACAAGGTATGTGTTTTGATCTTTTCTAAACAAGGTGACTAGGTACCAAAGAGACTATATAAGGAGGGTGGCATAGTACCACACGTAATTAAAAGAATGATGTTCATGAATTTACTTAACCTTGGGTAAAGTTGAAATCATATGAATTGGAGGAGGGTATGATAACTCAAAAATCCAAGGTGAAAACTAGTACACCAAAGCCTAGATTTTTATGATGCATTAATAGCATAAAAATTAGTCCAACTTCGATGAGTTAATACTAGAAAACTAGAAGAAAGTGTTGGAGAGTTATCAGTGATGTCATGTTGATGTCATGAAGGTATCTAGGTGAGTGGATAAAGTTCCTTGATATTCTAAGTGATAATGACAAAGTGTGTAATGTGCTTACCCTAATATGCTTGAAGAAGGCTTGGTTGATCTTTAGAGTTTGACTATTTATAGATGTTTAGGGATGAGTATGGTGATTTGAGGATGTGCATGAGATTATTAAGATATTTTTAATGATTTTAGTGCTTGTGTGCATAAATGGAATTCATTTGGTTGTCCATAGTTTTCATCCAAACACTTTTGAGTCTAGTGGTAGAAAATCTGAGTAAGAAGTTTGATGACATCCCATTATCACATGTGGATGAGTCAGGAGGAAATGGTCACATGGATTTGTTCAGTATTGTCCTAGTTATTATATGCTAAATCTCAAGTCATGCACATAAGCACATTAAAAGATATACAAGTGCAAAGTTAGGCTCCCAAGCATTTTGATAGTGTTTTCTCATACTTAGCCAAATTTGCATGAGGCAAGAAGAGCTAAGTAATCATTTTGATGGTGGCATATCTCACACATGTGGATGTTTTAGAAAATATTATTATATAGATTTATTCAATTTTGTACCTATTTTATTTTCCCTAATTTTCAGGTCAAGCTCCAAAACATGGCAAAATATATGCATGTTCAAAGTTGGCCTTCCAAACAAGTTTTTGACATAGTTGGCTAGGTGGCAGAAAAATCTGAGTGAGAATTTTAATGAGATTATATATCACATGTATGAGGGTTATAGGAGTATTCTATCACATGGTTTGATTCTCCTATGTGAGGAGATCATATCATCCAAATTTTAGAACATGTGCTTGAGTAAAGCTAATGATATGGAGGTGAAAAATTGGTCTTCCAAGCATATAAGCAAAGGTTCCCATATTTGGTAATTTTTGCACAAGTTAAAGTTTGATAAACCCATGAAGAGATTTATGGAGTGTGTTTACTCCAAGATGTTAGGAAGAAGTGAGATTATAACATGTGCATGATGTTTAACATTGAGCAACGGTAAAGGATAAGGATCAAACAGTTAACGTATATTCATACAAATTAATCTAATGACATGAGTAGAGTCAAAGTGGTCAAAGTGATAGTTGTTTAATGGAATTAAAGATAGAAAAAGATAAATGGTACATAATTGATCTAAGCTAAAATGACATGAGTTGTGAGCATATGTTCCAAAGTTTAAGTATGATCGTTTGAATTCAAATATTTGAATTTTAAAAAGGAAAAAATTAGTCTAAGTATTTTACCCATAACTTCTAATACATGATGAATTTGCTAATGGTATAAAAAGAAAATATGAAGAGGAATCCATGGAGAATCTAATGAACTTATTTGAAGATCTAGAAGTGTGTAAAATTAAATATATTAAGTTTCAAAGTTGACTGTATGTTCATGTATGGACTGCAAGTGACCTGAGAAGATTGTTCAAGCTTGTTTTGATATTGTTTTGATATGTTTTAATGAATTGGATATTGTAAAGTGTTTTATACTTCATGAATATGATTTATGTGCATTATGAAGGCTTGAAAAATCATATTCAGTATGAACTAAGGTTTAGAAGTTGATTGTGTATTCGTTCATGGTGACTATGTATATAATGTTGTTTGAGCAAATTGTGCTTAAGCAAAAGGGTACTATGTTGTTTGTTGGAACTTAAAGGGGACCTATAGATGATATGGAATGTGTCCATGTATTTAGAAGTGGTTTTATGCTCTTTTTTTGTTTGATAAAGTGATAAAGGAGTGAATCGGTTTACATGAGACCTATAAGGGCTACAAGGGCCTTATTGAAAGGTGTAGTTCCTTAAGAGTGACCCAAAGATGATATGGGAGACCTATGAAGATTTTATCGAGATATGTCTTGATAATATAGTAGCATTAAGGGTTAAGACATGATAATGGCTGACTAATATGGTGATGATCATGATTTCTCTATAAATAGTGAAATCAAAGATGGTGATTTTTAGACTTGTAAGACTTTAGTGAGAGATTTGAGAGAGGATTGTGTGTGTGATTTATGGAGAGGAGGGGTAGAGTGACCTATGGATGAGTTGAAGAATATAATAGATTGAGGGATATTTGTATGATCTATTGGTTATAATTATGTTGGTAGAATATTTCTCTTATTATTTGAGTATGAGTGAAGGTGAAGAGTGATAATCAGATGTACATCATCAGGTGTTGAAGACATCAGTTTATAGGTGGATGCATTCATAGGTGTTGTTATATTAGATCAGTATCTAAGGGGGTTGTATCCTAATTTTAAGGTGAAACTTGCTAAAATTTTGGTTATTTTTGTAGCTCAGCTAGATAAGTATTGTAGCACCTTGTGGGATTGTAGTCTCACTAAATAAGGATTGTATTTCTTTGATCAGTTACAACTGGACTAAATTGGTTCTTTTTATTATAGGATAGTAGTCCAATTACAAGTTTCAGTGGGTTTTCTCCACCAAGAGGTTTTTCCACATATGTCATGTGTTATATGATTGATCTTGCATTGTCTCTCTTACTCATTGTTATGAATGTTGTGTATGCTTCATGAATGTTTGTGTTAAATAGTTAAGTATTTGTAAAGATTGAAATTTAATTTGGATTATTTGGGAAAACTAATTCATCCCCCCATTTAAATGATTGTACCTCTAACGTAAATCCCTTAAGATTAGGAAGGATACAATACGAACCAAGAAACTCATGATGTGGAAACATATAAGAATTCCTAAGTATAAAACTAGAACCAAATGGGTAGCACAATGCCACCACATGGTAATAATAGTAGTAGTATAAAATATGTTCTAGGATTTAAAGTGTGAGTGATACACAAGATGACTTAAGTCCACCAATGATGATAATGATAATGAGTCTATAAACAACCTTTATTCCAAATTAGAAATTGAACCCAACTTCCCTTAAATCAAGTGTAAATGGTGAACCCAATTTAACACATCAACTTTATGAACTTAGAAAAGTGAAATTTTGAATTTGAACTATTAATGAAAGACTTAAAAAAAATTTGCAAGTGGTTTAAACTCAAGTAGGTAGCGTAACTGCACCAATTAGATGATATGATGCAATGTTTAAGATGACAAATTTAAACAAGGAAAATATTGATTTTCACTTGGATAGTGTAATGCCTTCTTATTCAAGAAATTTTGGACAATGTGTTTGGTTATTTTGTTTGTTTACAAGTAATATTTGACTCAATCAATGACCAAGTAAGCTAAAAATACTAAAATGGACCAATACAACAAAGTAATTATCCTAAAAACCTAAAACTGACAAGGTTGCATGATATTGTTAAAGTCCATTTTTATTCATGCACTTGAAAGAAAATTAAGTGTTCATCCAAAATAAAATCTCATTATATGGTAGGGTATTTTACACCCCCCTTCTCTCAAGTCACAATATAATGATATGAATCTTGGGGTGCACCTCATATCAACAATATTTTCATGAAAAGTGAGGTTTTTCTAAAACTCTATAAGTTTACGACCATCTAGATTGGTCCCATGTGTATAAACTTTCATGTTTGCACATAAGAGAAGCAACATGTTAACTAGATCCATGTCAAATGGCTTGTTATGAAAAAATATTATCTTTTTCACAACCACTACATCTGTAAATTTCTTAGTGTAGTGCGATGTCCTAAATGATCATACGTTTTAAACCAACTCACCACTAACAGAGATGGTTTAACTACTCAAACCATCATTCCAATAGAGTGATCTCAATTTATATACCCCTCCATGGAGATGGATTGAAGAAAATGCTAGGAGATGAAGCCCAGGTCAAAGCTTCTCTAAATAACTCACAGGAGGTAATGACATCCCCTCACAAAACAAAATACATGAAATAAAATCTAAGTAAAAAGGCTTTATAGGTTATTTTTAGATCACCCAAACCTTGCAAGTTTTGGGGAAAGCCTAGATAACTTCTTTTTTATGCCTTGGACAAAGGCATAATTTGTAATGAAATGGTGTTTTTGATCAGCTGAGTTCCCTATAGGGGAGGGGGGAGAGCATACACATGCAAATTCCTTTTTGCTCAAACAATTTAATAAAACAAGTGATAGATGACTTATACAAAACAAAATTATTTTGAAAAGATTAAAACTTTGAAGTGAGTTTGGTTTTAAGCACCGAATTGAAGTCTTTGGTGATGTTCTTTAGTCTGTTGGCCTTAACTTGTAATTTAAAAAAAAACAATAAAAAAATATTTAATATAAACATGCAATTTTTCTTTTTAAACCAAATGGAAAGTTCTTAATTCTTTTTAAGCATCAAAAAGAGGTTTAAAAAACTTAATTAAACTCAAAATGATTACTTTCCATGTTGATTATGCATAAAAATTTAGATAGTCTTGTTTAGATTTGAGGCACTTTCACTTTTAAAACAAGCAACTTTGGAAAACATGCTCTTAGGTCTATGTTTTTTTGAAAATGCAGAGACCAAATCTGATCACTATTGATTAGTGTTGATTCCTGTAAGATCATCACCGATTAAAAATAATCACCAACTATCACCTATGAATTTGAAGGCAAAAATGTTATGCTTGAAAATGTTTGTTAGGATAAAATCTCCTGAAGTTAAGCTTCTGGATCAAAACTATGTTCAGATCAAAGACTTACAAAACTCAAATCATTAAAAACAAACTTGAATAAAACCTCAAAATGAAATTTTTTAATGTACTTTCCCTTATAACTCAATCGATCATGGTTAGACCTAACCATCATCGGTCACTAAGAACCATCAACTGTCACTGTGTAACTTGTGTGTACATAAAAAATGTTAGAAACATGGGAAAATGAGATAAAAAATGATGTTTAAAGATTTTTAATGACTAAAATAAAAATATAAAATTTCCACAATGTCTTCCTTGCTTTAATGGACTCAATCATCCCATCGGGCATGACAAGATGTAGGATTGGGTTATAAAGTTGGTTAGTCAACCATTAGTCATGTAAACATAAAGAATGCATAAAGAACTTAACAAACTAAGCCAACCTATTCCAATGGGGTTTGCAAATGAAAATGAAGAATAATTGAAAGAAATAAAATACCTATATTACCTTCCCAAGTGATTCCACCATCCAAAAATGGATTGAAGTGTGTTTTTCCCCTTGATCTAGTGTTCTTGTCTTTATCAATAATGGATGCCAAGCTCCTCCATCATCTAAAGATCACTATGCATAACCTAGGCTCAAGATAATAAAACTAATCTATGTCTATCAAATGAAGCTCGTAAATAAAACACAATGATCATCACAAAGAAAAGTTTTGGAGATAATTCTGTATTATAAGTTTACAATATTTTAGCTTAAAAATGAGATTGAGATCCCTTCTATTTATAGATTTTTTAAATGGGATAAGATCAACCATGATTGTCTATCTCAAGATCGATATGTGTGGCCATGAATCAATATAATATTTACAATTAAATCCATTAATATCCTCATAATGATTTGGAAGGAAAGGGCATTAATTAGGCATGGGTGTCCATAATCTTGATATTTGTTGCATTTATGACTTGAAGATGCTACCCCATAGATCTTATCACTAGGTGATGCAAATATTGAAAAAAAAATTCCAATAATGAAATAATCAATAACCACCATGAAAAATCCACTTAATCTCTTGATTTGAATTAATTAACTTAAACAAGAATCAATTTTAGTTTAATTCTTTGGAAATTGGTGCAAAATTAATTAAAATAGCTCGAAAGACATATTACTAGGTCATAATTTGAATCGAGAATAATTATAAGGTGATGTTAAATGCATTCAGATTGTTATCCCATTTAGGATGTTGTTGACACAAAATAACAAAAGTACATGATGTGTACTATCAAATTAGAAGAAAAGAGTGATCTAGAACACAAAAAAGCAAAATCATCATTTTGACTTAAAATGAATTGATCAAAGTTAGGAATCACATAAATTTCATTGCCCCATTTAGGGATACATTAGCCTAAATCAACACTTGTATATGATAAGCTCGAACCATTTAAGACATTTTTAGTGATTTTGACCTAAATTGTGTATTTGTGTGCAATTCAAGTAAGATTGACAATTTGAATAGAAATAGTGTTAGGAATTGAATGTCTACACTATCATCCCACATAGAAAAATATACAAAGGCCTTATTCAAATAATACCCAATATTATGAGGATTATAGAAATGATAAATTTACCTCGCATTATTGGCTTGTTGGCCTTCAGTCTCCAATACCAATAAGCTAATGCACACCAATGATGCCACCACCATTATTTCAATAATAATCATATTTGAAATACTCAAAATTCATTGAATTGAATTGAGCTAAATATTTAGGTTTTGGAGGGAATATTTATATATAAAAGTGGTAGCAGGGAATGTGATGGTGGGAGAATTGTAAGCCACTTACACAAGGTTAAAACAAACCAAGTCTTTAGTCATATGTATATAAAGATTATACTTGACTTGTATAAATTTACATGACAAACCTTAAAGATAAATGTACTAAATGTTTTAAATATTCCAAACCAATATAGACATATTTGATTTTTATCTCAACATAGACTGAGTTTTCTAGTCTCTATTAAGGGAGAGGATCTATTAGTTGAGTTTGGTCCATTATATGAGTAAAAGATCTTATAAAAGAGTCAAAAGTAGGTGTGAAATTTTCAAGAGATTGTACAAATTTTACCAAATAGTAGTTCATAATAACTAATTATATGATAACACATCACCATCATAAGTTTAATATACTCAATGCATACATATTGGTCGCACTAACTTTCTAATGTTTTTCAAATTACTCATTTTAAATCAAATCAAAATATGAATTTCCCTTCACTTAAATGTGTCAAAATAAAAATATGACTTTCTTCCCACTTGAAATTTCAAATGGATATTGTACATATATCAATTGGTGTCCATACAATGTACTTATTAGGTGGAAAAATATGGTTGATGTTGAACATTCTAATTATTCTATACATTATTCATACATGAACAATGCTAACCAAATGGGCATTGATTTTCTTTTGTACAAACTATATGTGATATATGATGATCCATGCATAGACTCTGTGAAACCAAACACACTCCTAATTTGTTCATCTATGTAGAGATCACCCCTCTTATGCAATCCTACATAGTCCTTTACAAGAAGCTTGCTCAAACTCCTATGCACAAGTCCCATGCTTTCTCATAAACTTTTGTAAATGATTGTCTCATATCATACTCTACACATATCATTATGAACTCTATAGCTCTTAGTCTTGTGTTCCACACTAGTAGTTTATAGAATATTAGCCTACTCTATCTAGTCCCACTTCAATACAACTGCATGATAGACTACCATGATTTCATGCATCAACCAGTGGCCCTAGATCAGCCCAAACTCCTAGGTTTGATTATTTTTAATTGACAACCATGATTTTCAAGATCAAGAATATTAGTGAATAACATATTGGAAGCACAATGACTAAAGGTGAATCAATCTTCAAAACATTCCTAATCAATTCCACTTAACATTCATGATCCATTCATACAAACATATAGATCAATTAAAGCATAAACAACCATACATATCAACATGAAATACAAGAACACATCACATATTTGGGAAACCATCAAGGGGAATAAAACTCACTGATATTTTCAAATGGACTATAGACCTATAAGACAAAAACAATATTTAGTGAAGCACCAACTCCACATGAAACACCAACTCTAACTAGCCAAGCACCCACTTGACTAAGCTTTAGCAAACACCTACTTGCAAGGGGGCACCAACCCCCTGGGTGACTTAGCACCAACTTAGCCACTTGATTGATTTTATTACCTTTAAAACACTATGTTTCTCAACCAATATATGATTACCACCTCTTCATCTCTTCACATTCTTATCCCTCTCAAACTACCTTCTAGGCTTCTTTGCTCAATTAGGTCTCTTCAGGATTAATTAGGTCATATGACCTTAATTTTAATATATAAACACACTATCAAATATTCATTACATATCCTATACACTATTCTAATGCTATACAATACCTCCTTCTACTCAGGATTTTTCTATCTCATTTTCTCCTCAATTCAATCCTCTAACTAGCCCAAATAAGCCTAATATACCTTGTTTATATACACAACTTATGAACACACACCTCTTGGTCAGCCACAATCACTTAACCAATTATCTTGTGTATTCAATATATCTTAATATATATTATCAAAAATAATAAATCATATAAATCAGTCAGCCATACCTTCATTAGACCTTATCCTCCTTTAGGCCTTATAGACAATTAATAGGCCTTCTTTAGACACACGTTACACTTTGCCTTCCTTGGAACACTTTAAAACTCCAAAAATAATATGAAAATATCATATAATAATAAAATATACCCCCACTAATGTATTATAGGTTCAACAAGACATTTTACAACAAATCCTTACTTGAAACCCCTCATTAGTACTCAATCCTATTAGGCATGTGTACACCAAAAATATGTATTTCAATACTAAAGCTCAAAATCACTTAAGCCACTCAAACATGATTAATAAAACACATAAATAAAATATGCATGACCTTAGGTTCATCATAATATTCTTGAAACACTTCAACTCATGGAAAAAAGGCTTAAACCCATCTCTTCAGTATGCTCACCCAGAACTACTAGAATTGTCAAAAACTAGCCATGAAACTACTTGACATCCAACACATGAAAGGACACTTTAAATGATTAACAATACATTAAAATTATTATATAACATATTTATAATAACCTAAATCACAAAAAATATAATCTCTAATAGAAAACATTGGTCTTGCAGACCAATCTCCTGAGCTATCTCACATATTCTTGCTTGAACTAGACAAGCCATTTTGGCTTCAACTTTTCAACCTCTTACAATAAATTCCAAGATTTTACAAAGAATTAATAGGACTCTAAATTCATAAAAAAAAACACCATGAACTATATTGCATCACTCTTTCATTAAATTACACTCAAATCCAACTTTTCGTCACATTAACTTGCTTACTCATAACTACCAAAACTATAAAAAACATAGTCATGAAACACTGACCTTATAACCCCTGTATATGGAATTTAAAAAAAAATCCAATGCATGAAAATTATCCTTTAACATCTCCAGACCATACTCAAATATAAACATCATATGGTATAGTATAAACTATTGGCTTTACAAAATAATTTGTCTATGTCACTACACACAAACCTCACTGAGCCAGACAAGCCATTTTGGATTCATCATTTTTACCACTTACACTATATTTAAAAATCCTCCAAGACTTTAAAATGACTTATAATTCATGAAAAATAAATTCATGCACTTGAATCCATTAATCTACCCTGAAAACACACTTAGAACCAACTTCTCATTACTGCTTGGGTTTTGCACAATTTACTTTATTAGGCCTATTAGTGACTAGCCTACATGGATCACCAAAATGAGAAACTTAAGGAGTATAACCAATATATAAATCACCATGTACATCAAATATAAGTCTATACCTTCTCTATCCAATCATTTATAATTTTTTTCCAATACAACCTTTAACAACTACAACTTCTTTAGAAACAAGCTTGTATTCTCACATTTTCTTTCTCATCTCTCTAAAAACCACCACTTGGAGGTACTCAAGAGATTAAAATACAATATATAAACACTTACCTAGGCATACCAATCCATTTTGGGCACTTTTGATCAACATCTTCAACATCGGGTCCTTATTAGGGTTTTAAGAGGGTTTAAACCTATATACAGTGTTAACAATCATTCATAAAGCATAGCCGCTCAATTCAAAAAATAATTCCCATATATTTCACCTAGGACCCTTTCCCATATCTAATGAACATATTATACTCCCATGCAAATATTTGACAAGTTAATGAGAACAATAAAATCCTTCTTGGATTGAGAACGCTTCATTATAAGCACTTGATAGACTTCCAAATAACTTTTCTTGCCTTATCCTTAAAAATAGAACTTTAAACTTTGTGCACATGACTAAAACAACTTGAATAATATTTTTTAATTCTCACATACTCACACTTGCTTTGAAAACTTATCCTGATACCTCATTAGGCTACACACTCTCTCTCCAAACCATAGTCTTCATACCTTACTAAGACTTGAACTAACCTTCATGCCTATGTCTATGTTCTCAACACCTCAATGTCATGATCAACATCTCACTCTCATACCATATAACATTTCTCATGCTTAAACACTACCATACATCCTTCACATGCCTTGACAATAGATCATGATACCTCATTAGGCTAGGAATGATCCAAGTACAAATGAAGATATAATGCCTTACCCTCAAATACTCACCTTACAACAATTATGAAAGATTCTACAC
This sequence comes from Torreya grandis, assembly GCA_037957365.1. Lineage (NCBI taxonomy): Eukaryota > Viridiplantae > Streptophyta > Pinopsida > Cupressales > Taxaceae > Torreya > Torreya grandis. Next base: position 2,165,895 of record JARHVA010000413.1, read on the forward strand.
CTAACTCACAATCACATATAATTCCAAAAAAGTTCTCACTTTCCTAAGCTCACTCACTTCACCATGCTACCTACACATACCTTTTCACAAGTCTAGACTAGGCTTCACAAGATAACTTGACTATGCTTAAACATAATGACCTCAATGATATCACTCAAGCTGACATAAGAACACTCATATCACTGCCCTCATTATCTTTCACACTACATACCTTAAATGCTCATAATCTTTTCACAACACACACTACCAATTAGTCTTGCTCACAACAACATGCTTGTCGACATACCTGTCATCATCCCTTCACAAGAACCTTCAATGACAATACTAACAACCTCAAGCTGACCTAAACCTTGGCATTAAACTTGAAATCAACCAACATAAAAGACAATGCTCAACAATCTCACCTTGTCATATCATGCACATACCTAAATTACCACTCACCATGCACCTTCACTAGATGTACCTTGACATCAATGAAGTCAACCTTAACATCAAGACATGTCAATTCCACCTTTGTTGTACTCTACATGATTTTTTTAAACTACCCTTGTGATCATGTATGTTAAATATTTAACATGTGTATCTGACTTGGGATAGTACGATTGAATTAAGACACATGCATAACATAGACAGCATGCTCTACGTAAACACATGCACTATAACACCTTGCACCTATTTTCCCTTATTATTTGTTATTGAATATAAGCTTCATTTATGAAAGTAAGACTTATGCTTCATTGAATGTGTGTTTGATTATTCTATCTAAATACCCTCTACACATTCATTCTGTATAACCAAAATCAATTATCCCTAACACATTTGGTCTTGGGCCCTATGGTGTAGATCATTAGATCATAGTAAAGTTCTATCCTTTATATATCTGTGACCATGTAAACACAATGATAAAAAGTGTTTTAATAGTTATTTATGTTTTAGAAATTCTAAATGAACGTCAGAGTAAAAATAAGATGTTTAACATCCAAAAAGAACTTGAGGTAGCCCCAAAAGTTCAAAAGGTCATCACCAAGGCACTAGAGACATTACACCAATATTTTTGTTTAGTTTTATGAATTGATGATGCAACTCAACCTGACACCCTCCCATCCATATCCATAGTATTCTCCACAATAATTTTAGCAAAAAATCCCCTTCAAATTAAAAGTCAATCTCGACATCCCTCTATTCAAAGGCAAGATCAATGCCAAAGTATTGCATGTTTGGATTAAAAAACTCAAGGTGTAATTCTCAATAAATTTCTTCATTAATTTTGAGAATATCACCTTCCCAATATTGAATATGTACATTCTAATTGTTCACTACTAGGATACCTTCAGTGTGTAGTGTGCATAAGCATGCATTCCAATCAAATCATGGAAAACATTTTTTGATGCACTGAAGAAGGAATATTACCCTCTATGACACTTTATATATGAATACATTAAGTTCTAATAATTGCATTAATGCAAAGATTAGTCAGTAACGGACTACACCAATACCTTCCATGACTACTCTACGCACCTACACAAGAACTTGAGTGAATAACATAAGTTGTTGAATTACATCAAAGGATTATCACCTTATATCTATGTGAAGATTAATTTATTGACTTTTGACATGTTGGGGCAAGCATATCACAACACCACCGAGATCTAAGCCAAGGAAAAGATGAATAAATGTTCTACCTCTTCATCTAATACAGTGTGCAAGGGTCATCCCTCGTAGGATGCACAAGAGCAAAACACTTATAAAAAAAGTGAGCAACCTTAAAAGACCACTAAATACTCAAGGGCTCATGCAATTTATGATTTAGACAAAGGAAATAATAATTATGGTGATAAGTGGTGCCATCATCATCACTCATCCACCCATGACGATTTTAAATGTCGTACATAAAAATCATTATTTGAATAGTATACACCAGGATCCACATCAATTGAAAACATTGATCTAGATGCCTCTTGTCTAAACACAAGCACCACTATAATTAACATCTCTAAGGAGCACAAGTGTTGTATGCAATCAAAATTGTATCATGTCTATAAATCAATTGTGGCTTGGAGAAAATATAACATACATACACTTTTGATTGGGAATACATTTTTTAAGTGGGAGCATGACTAATATAAGGATCCTCTAGACCTAATTAAGGGATCAATTATCATAATAGACTATGATAAGGAGGGTTCTAAAGCATCTAGTCTAATACAATCATGTAATAACCCTAAGGGGGTCTTAGGTTTTGATATTTCACTTATTTTAAAAATAAGAAAGTAAATCTAATCTAGTGCTCACTAAATCTTTTGACACAAAGTGGGGGTTAGAAATAAAACAAACTAAACTAAACATGCATATAAGACATATACTCACATCAATTTATATGAAATCCTAATGCATGGAAGAGAAGCACAACTGCATTATCTATATACTCTTACAAAAGAGAAATAAAATTAGGAACACTCACCTTTGAATATGAACCTGTCGAGCCTCAATCTCTCCCTTGGCCAAGGTGCTTCAAAAGAGATTGTTGTGGTATGCAAGGATAACAAAGACAAATCAGCTCTAGGCTACACAACCTATCTATGCATCCAAAAGACTTCTCCATAATACAAGATTCATATCTCCAAAAAAAGTATGGAACCCTAAACTTTATTCCTTAAGAAGAATGATCAATAAGCAGATGTTCATTCACACTTATTCTTCTTCACTTCTCTATTCTCAAATGGTTGAAAATGAACTTATATATATAGGTAGATCTTACCCTAAATCCTTTCAAATATGTTATCTATACAGATTTGACCCTATATGTTTTCGAGAGATAATTTACTAGGTCCCAAGATATGTCATCCAAAAGGATAACAAGTTTCAAAGTGAAAAATACCCTAAAATAGTACAGGGTCGACCTAGTATAATAATCAAAGGCTAAAAATTGTACAGGGTCGACCCAATTGACCTATTACAACCAAGTATAAAAAGGGGGATAAGGAAAGAAATAAGAAGATAAAGATGTGACAAATGTTTGGAATGGGTAAAACTAAGAAGAATAATCTTAGGGTAAATGGTTTTAAGATACAAATATGTATACGAAAAGTGTAAAAAGGGACAATAATCTTACAAAACATCAATGGTCTGCCCACCCTTTTCTCGATGTACCCCTTAAGGCATGCACTCAGAGAAATTCAGACTCAATGGGTTCCTTCAAGATATAAATTTTCAATAAGTGATAAAAATTTGAAACTATTATGTGTATACATATGCCCCACTCGAAGATCATCACATGTCACGTAAGTGCAACTCAGGATGGTGCTTCAAGAAAAGAACATGAGAACACACAATGTTGATGCTAAGTAAAGTGTAATAAGTAGAAAATAAGATAAAAGAAAGGATAAAATTGAAAAACACATACCTTGACTTACCTTAGTACTGTAGATAAAGAAGTAGATTTTAAGATAAAGTGAAGGCATCCCATGTGAAGAACACTAGGAAAACCTATAGAAGTTAGTGTAAAACATAACCAAAAATTAAAAAAAATTAGAATATAAGCATATGATAGTGGAAAAGATTATCTATGTCATCATGATTCCAACACGTTTTATGGTTTGAAAAAATGTATGAATAAAAACAAAGATATAAGTAAAATAAGGAATCTACACGAAAATAATTGAAAAAAATTGAATTGTTGAAGAGTATTTTTAAATAGAGGGAAAGAGAAGTCATTTGTTGTTTTGACTTATGAAGGATATAAAAAAAGCTCTGAGAGACCAAACGAGCTAGGATGGTGACGAAATGATAGGCTAGATGAGGAGGATGTCTAGGAGTGGCAGTAGGTGCAGGATAGGTAGTCCACTATGAATCTTAAGCCAATTTTTGAGTATTTTATTGATTTTAAAAATAGAGAAGAGATAGATATTTTGAGATATAACAGTGATTTAATATCTATCTAGTGTGATTTTATAGGCATACCAGAGGATGATGAGGAGAGATGGAGGTCCCTTATGAGGGGATCGCTCCATGACATCTTAGATGAGGTGTTGATTGTGTATGACCTTACTGCATTAGAGGACCCTAACATACCATCTGCCCCAACTCAAGTGAGTTGGTTCAAATTAGATAGAGAGACAACAAGATGAATATGAGCATAGAGAGAGAGGATGCAACCACCAGTAGAGATGGGTATAGGAGACATACATTCATCGTAAGACCTAGAAGAGGAGAGAGTTATGCTTCTAGATATAGTGATGTAGATGACATAAGCACATACAATGACCTTAACCCATATGACATAGGTGCAGGAGTAGGAGAGAATAACACACATGGAAACCTTAGCCCAGTTGATGTAGGTACAAGACCAATTGGCACATCTAAAGGGATAGATGGATGGACTGATATTTTAGATAGCTTTTTTATAGCATTCTGTTTAGAGGACTTAGATTGAGGCATCAATAGGCAACATGTCTAGGCCATGAGATAGATGGGATGGGGCTGTAGACACCAAAATTGTGTCTACTCCTTGGTCAACCCTCCCTTGGTCCCCTTGGTCCACTTCTAAACATTTCTAACCCACACACTTATTAATTTAAAATAAATTACCTATTTTAAATTAATAATGCCACCCTTGACACATCACCCATGACACCTCACCTTGCCCTTGGATACCCCCATTTATCACACTATGACTAATCATAATTACCTAAGACCTATTTCAACTCCCCCACTAATTCTCACGCCTATCAAACCTGCCATTCAGACTGTTTAATAATGACAATTGAATTTGGTAGATGGAAGAACGGGCAAAAGGCTAAAATAGCCTTTTTACCCATCTTCTAGCCACCAACGTCAGTTACCCATCGATCGACGCCGGCGGTACCACCGACGTCAGTTGCTTAAAACCAAATTCTAACCCTGAATTCTCCCTGAATGCTAATTCTCTTACTCCCAGAATTTGACCTCTCTCTCTCTCTCAGACACACACCAAGCATCACAGGCTACAGGAACTCTGTAGCAATCACTCCACACCTGATTGAAACATTGCAAGAAGTCTTCTACATCAGTGGCATTGGGAACAAGCATTCACACCCCTGATTCTTCAGCAAGCAAGAGCTAAGTATTCTTCTTCTATTTCATTTCAATAATTTAGAAAGCATTAGTAATTAGCTTCTATTTAGCATTTCTAAATATCATCAACCAGACCTGAACTTTCTTCTTGGAGAGGCTGAGAGGCCTTCCCCATATCCTTACTCCTTTTGACAACCTGTCCTCTACCCCTTGTCCCTCTTAAGACTCTATTGACTTCCCTGCAATCTTGCACAGACCTCCAAACTCCTATAGACCTCCCAGACTCCTCTGTCACCCATAAACCCGTCCAAAACCCGTCCAAGGCCATTGCCCTGACTGACATCGACCATTTCCCCTACCGACATCAACAGACTAACCGACGTCGGCAACCTTGACCAACCGACGCTGACAGAACTACCAACGTTAGTGACTGTGACAGACTGACAACAGAATACGGGTACGCATTATCTCTATTTCTTTTGTTTAGTCTTTCACCATTTCTCTTTCTAGCAACACTCTTTTATCAACTAGTGGACTGTCATCCCTCAAGGAAGTCTTTGCACTTTTGGGACCGAGCTTTGCTTGGCAGTCCACCATATATCTATCTAACATTTTCTTTGTTTAAGACTTTCTTATCTACAGGTGTCATCCTCCACAGCCAAAGAGGAGCTCCTTCAATCGTCTGGATATGGTGCACAACTTCATCCAGGTATCATCTAACCCCTGACCATTTAACTTTAGTTTCTCATTTCTTATGAATGTAAAAAGCAAAAATGAGTAGAAATATTCTGGCATGCCCAGTGGGACCCTAGGGTTTTCCTTGGGTTCATTTCTTCTAAAACAAACTTTCATATAGGTGCATTAAGAAAATTTCTTTTCTTGCATCCTTCTTCTATCTTCTCATTTTGAAAAGAAACCATTAGCACAAGTTAAAAAGAAATTTTTCTTCTTGTCACTTTTTTCTGCATCTTAGAGTAGTGAAATTCATGCTCTTAACCTTTTCCTAATTATTTGCATCTAAACAAAACATTTCAATTTGGGTTAAAAATATATTGCATCTCATTCCTGCTTGAATGCATTTTTAGCTCATCTAGTAATTAAAACCGCATTATGAATAAAGCATAGTACACATATGTTACACTACCAGACCACAAGCACATCAAACTAAAAATCTAAACATACGTGAAAAAAGGCCCGACTAGAATTTCATCACCTAGCGGATACCTTACCCTTCCTGGCAATCCTACTTGGACTTCACTACTAAGGGGAGAACCCACTCTGTTCTCTGGCAGAGTATAAACTCTAGGGGAAGTATATACTGGCTAAGCAACCCAGCTTGTCTCTGAGCTCGTGAAGTGAGGGGAGCAAGCTCCTAGCACCAGGCCATGTACGAAACCTAATACAGTGTTTAAGCACCAAAATTTAACCCAAAACCAGCTTTAGACTGCCTCTTTAAGACCCGTTCTATAGGCCCACTTCCTAAACACACTCTTCTAAGGCATAAGCCAACAAGACTCTAAAATTTATTCTTAAGAATCAACGTTTAGAGTTTGCTTGCCTTCATCTATTTTTCTATCTTTATCTAATTTTTTGAGCTGGTGAGGTCACTTTCTGAGATCTAAAAACAACTCAGAACTTTCTTTTTCTTCCAAAAACTTTTAGTTTTTTGAGTTTCTAGAAATACACAGTCACCGACATCAGTTTTTCCACCGACGTCAGCAACTGATCTTCACCAACATCAGTTATCTCACTGACATCGGTTTTTCTACCGATGTCAGTCACTGTCAAAAATATTTCTTCTCAAACAGCAAGTTCAAAACCTAACTTTTTGGCTGTAAAAAACACAATCTGGTTTTTTGAGGTTGAAACATATAGTTTTTAAAACCCGACCCTTTTTGCCTTGGATGGTTTTGACATGTAGTCAAACCAAAACTCTTGTTGACCACGCAAGGCAACAGCCACTCCCGCCTTCACCTTCTATATCAAGTCCCCAAATGGAGTATAATTCAGAAATTGAACGTACTCTTATCCAACCAACCCAAACTCAACATCCAATTGTTCTCGAAAGGGATCAAGACTTTGAAAAGTTCCTTGACCTCAATGTCAAGGCTCTTCAGCACTATCTCGCGAGAACTCAAATGTGAGATCCTTCAGGCAACCCAGTTTATGGGATGCCAACTTCCTTGGTTAAAATGACAATCATATCAATAGCCTCCATGACCCAACCCATGGTCACCCAAGCCATTGCCTCAACTAACAACCCAACCATGACCAATCTTCAAAGTGTGACCTCTCCTTTTGTTTCTGGACCTACCTCCATTGAGGTTTCTGTACCCCCTCAACCACAAACCATTCAACAAAGTTCTACACCATTCTAGAACTTAATTGTCTCCATCCCACCTACTCTTGCACCCATAAATACAAGAGTGACTACTTATCCTTCAGCTAGTGTTTCCACCATCCAACCACCTTTGGTGACATCAAGCCAAGTTGTGCCCTCTAGCTTCATGACCCAACCACCCTTGACTTTAACACTAGTCCCTATGACTAGTTACCAATATGTTGTGCCTATACAAGCGCAACCAACTATGTCATATGCTCCACACAACACCTTCCAAATGCCTTACAACCTAGGGGGCACCCCACCTACAAATCCATCAACCGATCTAATCAAAATGTTGATGGATAAGATGTCTAACCTTGAGATATCCATTTCTGGTTCAAGAAATGTTCTCTCATATGAACAAATCTGTAATGAACCCATTCATCTTTCAGTCCCAATCTGACCATATCCTAGCCAGTGGGAACTTCTCAAGTTTACTCGCTTTCAGAGTAAAGAAGACCCATAGCAACATCTACGAGTGTTTAGACACGCTTGGTACCTTATAGCACATGACGATGCATTGTTACTATGCACATTTTCCATGTCGCTTTCTGGTGCTACCCTCGATTGGTATAGTTCTATTACCAGTCACTCTATCTTTTCTTTTACTCAACTAGCCCAACTTTTCCTTGACCACTTTTCAATTAACATCACTAAAAAGGTTTCCATCATGGATCTATACTCTATCAGACAATTTGACGATGAATCAATAGCTGATTTTATTGTCCGTTGGAGAGGCTTAATCAACTAACTCTCCTTTTTTTACCTCAACTTGAGCTCATTGAGCTCTTTTCACAAGCATGTGCCAAACACATCTCATCTACTTTGTGGGTCCAAACATTCTGCACATTTTACGAAGCTTTCACCATGGCTAGGAAGCTTGAACTCCGTGCTGTCGAAGAAAATAAAGTCAAATTGCGTAGTAAAAATACTAATGCAAAATCAAATGACCCGTCATCCAAAGTTTCTTCTTCCAATCCCAAATCCAAGGGATCAACAAATGCTGTGGTACTTAGATCATCATCATCAACCACACCTAACCAATCTAAACCTTCCACATCTCAAAGCATTACACAACAATTCCAACAATGATATGTAATACTCCAATAAGAGAATCATACGCGTCTGTGTTGGATAAACTAGTCAAATAGGGAGTCCTCAACCTCCCTTAAATTTGACCACCACCACAATTTGACCCTTCAAAATCTATCCTTGCATGGTACAGGGAAAATGGCTTTTGTCATTATCACCGTGTCAAAGGCCATGACACAGACAATTGTAAAACCCTTAAGAATATCATTCAGGACATGTTAGATAAAGGTGATCTTGTCTTAGAGAACCCAAATGCACCACCTAACTAAAACATAGACATCTTTAGACAACCATTCCCTAACCATCCCCCTATCCAAAACAACGTACAGACCATGGCAGAAGACCCCTAAGAGCGTAATATATGCACAGTCAACACGGTCTTTCCTGTCATTCCTAACCAACCTCTCCCACAGTCTGAAGAGGTTAGTCAACCTATTTATCCACCATAAGAAGAAGAGCCTTCTTCTCCTATTTGTCCACCATAGGTAGAAGAGCCTTCTTCTCCTATTTCTCCTCCACAGGTGGAAGAACTTTATTCTCTTATTATATCTCCATCTACCCCTCTTATATTGGAAGATGCTTTAACCATACCAACGCCACTAGCCCCACCTTCATCCTTCCTACTACCAATGGAGGACCATGCCTTTCCTGCTCTTCAACTGCAAGTAGAAGGTATAATCATCCCTCCTCTCTATCCTCTTGAGGAGTCACATTCCCCAATTCCTTCTCCACCAAGAGAAGAACTTGTCTCTTCACCTACTTCGACCGAAGATGATCTAGTAATGGATCTCTCACACTTTTGGCCTGAAATCACTACATCTAACACATTTTTGGTCTCACAACCACCCGCATCTTTTAAAAAACCAAAGCCTCGTCTAACAGCTTCTAAACCATTCTCTCGACTAGCTGAAAACTTAAGATTTTTCTATTCGAAAAACTTAGAGTGTGAGGCATTATGGGAGAGACTCAAAGCTCCTTATCTTACACATTCTGCTCCATCTCGTACTATTAACCCTCATTCGACAAAATCTTCCAAAGTCTCCAATGAGGGCTAGGCTTCTACTTCCAAATCTTGAGAAGCTCAACCATCCACATCTGAACCTAAACCCTCACAAACATCCACCATACCAAAACCGGTTAAATCTCTTGGTGTTCACCCCATATCTAACCTCACTCACCCACAAGTGAAGGTAGACTTGAACCTTACCTCGCATAATAGTGGTCCCCAAACCAAACTATAGAAGGCTACTAAAACACGTTGGAGAACTCTTCCCCCACCATCACCATTGACCTCTATTTTGGGCCCTCATCCTTCTACCTTAATAAGAGTACTCCCTACTCCAACACCTATCAACAACAAGTTGCCTCCATTACTCCCTTTATCCACTAAAAACATGCCTCCTCTAAAAAATTTGGCACCCCTCACAAAGAAAGTGTCATCTACACAAGTGGCCACACGACCAATCAAAAAGGTGGTAAGGAAATCTCCCTCAACAACTCCAAAACAAAAGTCATCAACACCTAGTACATCGACAAGCATAGACCCATTAGTGGGTTCATATGCTTTGATACTACGCCAACTTTTGCAAACTTCTAGCATCACTCTCCCATCTATTAAACCATTTCAACCTCTCAGACCAAAACTGTCTTAGTTCGATGACACTAAAATTTGTCTATATCATCACACACCTAGACATGACACTAAAAATTGTTGTGCCCTTAAGGTTGTCATTCACCAATACATGGAAAAAGACACCCTTCTTGTTGAGGATACTATAGACACATCTCCAACACCGTCTCATGTCTCTCAAACCTCTTCACCTTCATTAGAATCCCATCAATAGACTATGGTCCTTTTACCTCATTCGCCCCCTTTATTCGAGATTAACACCATCAATGTGGCCACTAGGTCACAAAATTCAAAGGATAAAGCAAAAGAGAAAGTTGCTATTCCTTGGAACTACCCATTTGTCAAACTTGCTCAACCACCAAAACCCAAGATTTCTATCTTAGGTACATCCCAACCAACTTCTTTGGAGGCAATCCGTGATTCTATGGTGAAACAGCCTCACCAAACTCCCGTGAAGATGTCTTTAAATGACCTCATTCAAAGCTCTCCACAACGTCGTCAAGCTTTAATCAAAGCTTTATAGGTAGTGGAGGTCCAACTCGAGGACCCCCAACCACTAGCTGCCTTAGTCCAATCATTACCCACTGTTGCCTCTATTACCTTTAGTGATTCTGAAATTCCAACCTCTAACTTGGAAGATGAGGATGCTACCCTTTTCATCACAGCCTATGTTGATCGAACTCACATTAAGCGAGTTATGATTGATGGGGGCACTAGCATCAATATCATTTCCACCCATGCCTATGACCAATTAGCCCTCCTAAAGAATTATGTGTCAAAAACTGACACAATTCTTCGATCTTTTAATGACACCACCGCCACTACCATTGGCACCATCGTCTTACATATTCGTGTTGGCCCACGAACAATCCTAAAGCTCTTCTACATCATTGAGGGAGAGTTCCAATACAACATTTTATTAAGACGACCTTGAATCCATGCCATGGCCTGTGTCCCTTCTACATTACACCGTTGTGTCAAATTTGAACACGACGGTCAAGTCCATGTCATTCTCGTAGACCCGTCCCCTTTCAAGACATGCAACACAACTTATCGACTCGACGATGTTCTCATTCCTTTCAAAACATCGGCCCAAACACCGCCTCCACCCACGAGAGCTTTAACAAGTACACAAACGGCAGTTACACCTACACCACCTCCTCAAGTGACAAAAAAATACCTTATGGAAGATACCTTCCAATGTCTTTCACTTGGGGAGTATCATTTACTCACCTTGGACATGTTTCAGACTCCTTAAGAGTATGGACAAATTCATCATAATCCTAGCTATGACCATCATATCAGAATGGTCATCCCTTATGGTCCTCCTAATCTTCAACCAAATCTCATTTATGGAGGGCTAGATCGAGCTCCCACTAATGGGAACCCTCTTTCATCACTCCAACTATTTACGTCTGACTTTTCTTTTCTTGGCAACCCAAACTTTGCTCATAGCTACTTTTTTAGGTGTGCATGGAAGGGCTTTGGCTTTGGGCGCTACGAACAAGGCTCCCACTAGCCCGTTGAACCACCAAATGATGAGGCCATAAAGAATGCCAAGAAGCGACATGGCTTGAGTTTTGAAGAACCTATTGAAACTTCTAAAAACTCTCGCTCTAAACCTATCATAGAACAATCACCTCCAAACTCGCCTATTCCCCCATCTTCACCTATGGAGTCAGTAGTTTCCATCCCTCCTAGTTTTTTTTTGCATAAACGCCATTCACTTGGAACCCCTAACCTATCAACTAGGTGAGGTATCCAGGTCACTCCCTCTCATTTATCCAAACATGATAGAAGATGAATCTGCTACCATAAACACTGTCTAATGCATAGATGATGATGCCATTCTCACCTACATGGGTGCAGACAACTCTTTCATCCAACGATCACATCTTTTAGAAATGCAAGTTATGTTAAATGAATTGACCATTGACATTAACCTTCCATCTTTTGATGTTCCTTGTGTTTTAAAGATTGGTCAATCTTTGGACACCCAGGAACAAATTGACTATACCAAATTCTTTTGAGACCATAGCAAAGCCTTTATTTAGACCTATAGTGACATGCCCAGCATCGACCCTAACATCGTCACAAACCCAGAAGCTAAGTCTGTTAGGCAAAAGCTTTGCAAAATGCATCCTCGCGTTGCACTCCTTGTCAAAGAGGAGCTTTAACGTCTTCTCTCCTTCTCCTTTATCCGACCCATCGATTATCTGCAATGGGTGTCAAATATCTTCCATGTCACCAAAGCAATTGGGGGGATCCAAATCTGTACTGACTATCGTGACCTTAACTTGGCTTGCCCAAAAGACGATTTTTCTCTACCCAACATTGACCAACTTGTTGATCTTACAGCCGGTCATGAGATGCTATCACTTATGGACAAGTTTTCAAGATATAACCAAATCCTGATTGTGCTAGAAGATGAGCACAAGACCACCTTCATCACCCCATGGGGGAATTTTTGCTATAGGGTCATACCTGCTGGCCTAAAAAATGCAGGTGCCACATATCAATGCGCCATGACCTACATCTTTCACAATCTCCTCCACAAAATCATGGAGGACTATGTGGATGACCTACTAGGCAAATCTAAACTCTGCCATGACCATTTGACTATTTTCAAAATCATCTTCACTCGCCTCCTCCAATACAACGTTCAACTCAACCCCAAGAAATGCGTCTTTTGGGTACTCTCTGGGAAGCTTTTAGGCTTCATCGTTTCTCTTCGTGGCATTGAGATTGATCCCGCTAAGATTCAAGCTATACTCGAGATGTCACCACCTACCAATCTAAAGCAACTTTGCAGCCTGCAAGGGAAGCTCCAATCTATTCATTGCTTCATCTCACAGCTTTTCAACCGATGTCAACCCTTTCATCACCTCTCAAGAAGGACGTCTCCTTTAATTGGGATAAAGATTGCCAAGAGGCTTTTAAGGCTCTTAAACATTATCTTGTCTCTCCACCAGTCCTTATTCCACCTAAAGAAGATCAACCCTTCTATCTTTACATCTCAGCAACAAATCATTCTTTAGGTGCCATGATCGCGCACTGAGAACAACATCATGAGCAAGCGGTTTATTATATAAGCTGAACGCTCATTGACTATGAAACTCGGTATACTCATACCGAAAAACTTTGCCTGGCATTAGTCTTTACTGCTACCAAGCTTCGTCATTATCTTCTCAATCACAAAACTTATGTCATCACCCATACTGACCCTCTAAAATACATGCATTCCAAACCATACCAAAATCAACGTATGGCTCGTTGGCTCATGATTCTTGTCGAGTTTGACTTGGAATTCATCCAACAAAAGTCTATAAAGGGGCAAACAATCACTGATCAACTAGTTGATGCCCCTCTACTGGACAACCAACATTCCCATTGTGAATTCCCTGACGAATCCATCGCCACGTTATCCATCGATGACATTTTCTATAAAATGACAATGTTCTTTGATGGGTCTAAATGTCAACACGATGGGGGTGCGGGGGTCATTCTCATCCCTCATGAGGGTGAGCCCATGCCGTTATCTTTCAAACTTGACTTTGAATGTACCAACAACATGGTTGAATATGAAGCCTTAATTTTGGGACTTCAAACCACCCTTTTCCTAGGCGTCAAGACCATCAACATCTTTGGTGACTCACAACTAGTCGTCAATCAAATCAACGGTTCATATCTTTGTAAAAATGAGGTTTTGCAAAGGTACAAACACTGTGTTGACACCCTGCTAAAATATTTTGACCATTACCTCTTGCAAACTATTCCTCAATCTATGAATAAGTTTGTTAACACCATGGCCTCTCTCGCCTCATGCATTCCATCCTCATCATCTTCTTTGAGAATTTATGTTACGGTACACTGTTTGGCGTTACCTTCATATATCTCCACTAACATCAACTTTGTCAGCACCATCGACTCTAGCCCATAGGATGTTTGGTATAAACAACTTGTGGACTACTTAACTTATTTTATTATCCCTCCTAGTCTCTCTAGTAATGCGCAACGAGCTTTTATCAAAAGCATGGTTTGATATACTATGCTAGGGGGTATTCTCTATAAATGAGGTTTTGATGACCTTCTTCTTCGATGTCTAACCTCCACTAAAACATCTCACGCTATGAAACAAGTCCATGATGGGATTTGTGGGGGGCATTTCAGTGGTAACGTGGTTGTAAAGCACATCCTTCACCTGGGCTATTATTGGCCCACTCTTCACCAAGACTGCAGCGAATATGTTCGGTGTTGCATCAAATGCCAACAACATGCTAACTTACTTCATGTGCCTAGCCATGCTCTACAAGTTGCTAAGGACTTTTGGCCTTTTTCACAATGGGGCTTAGACCTAATCGGTGAAATTAACCCCCATTCATCTCTCTGACATCAGTCCATTATCACCGCAACCAAATACTTCACTAAATGGGTGGAAGCGATTCCCCTCATCTCCACTAAAGCTGACAAAATTGTCGGCTTCATCAACACCCACATCATCTGTCATTTTGATGTACCTCAGAAAATTATCACCGATAATGGCAAATATTTTAAAAATAAGACTGTCCAAAAACTTTGTGACTCATTTGGCATCAAGCTCAGCTTCTCCTCGCCTTACTACCCACAAGTAAATGGGCAGGCTGAGGCTTCCAACAAAATCTTAACCAAAATCCTAATGAAGTTGGTTAATGACACTGGAAGGGATTGGCACATTCACATTCCCTTCGCTTTGTGGGCCTACCGCACTAGCATTCGAACCCCTACGGGTGCTACACCTTTCTCTCTAGTGTATGGAACTGAGGCTGCCTTGCCCCTAGAAGTACATATACCTTATTTATGCATTTTTTTACATGACATACTTTCTTATGATGACTTTCATCAAGATCGATTGGCTCAACTTGAGTTACTTGATGAATTTCGCCTTGCTGCCCTCAACCATCTCCATATCTACCAAAATCGCCTCCAATGTGCCTATAACAAAAGTCTGAGAGAATGAAATTTCAAAATCAGAGATCTTGTCCTAAAAAAAACCAACACGTGACCAATCTGGAAAGAAGTAAACAAGGCAAGTTTGCTCCTAATTGGCTCGGACCTTATATCATAACACACAAGTATGGATCAGGGACTTATCGTCTGTCTTCTCCTGAAAGTCAGCCAAAACCTGATCCCCTTAATGCCTTGCATCTACGACCATTCTACTGTTAATCAAGTAATCATTCACTTGATGTTTAACTTGAGCTCGTCCCTTGAGCAACCCCTGTCATCATCATTCCTATTCCTTTCAACCCTTTTTCCCTATAAACATTAGTCAACCCTTTGGTAAAGCATGAATGCTTTGTCCTTATAAAAGGGAAACCCCCAAACCTTTATAGTCAAGTCTATGACCAAAAGTTATATATATATATATATATATATATATATATATATATATATATATATATATATATATATATATATAGATTGGGATGCCTATACAAAGGTCATAAACTATAAATGTAGACTGCTCCTTCGAAGGATAGCTACATCATTGTTGTAATTAATAGATTGCTCCCTTGAAGGATAGCTATTTAAAGACATCAACATACAAAGCAAAATATAGACCACTCCCTTAAAGGATGGCTATACACAAATTTTTCTCCAAATAACACTCTCTCAGAAGCTCCCCGCATCGGTCAGCTTCACATATGACCACAAAACAAAACAACATCCCCACGTAGACTTCCCGCATCGATCAGTCTACCAAAAAAAAAAGTCATGGACTTGCCTATAGTCATTCTCAGGGTCACCTAAAAAAGGGGCAAAGTTATCCTCGCTAAAAAGGGTTATGCTATCCTCATACCTCACATAATCAAACCTATTACCCCAACATACCCAAAGGATTTTGAGCTCACTTAACATCAAGTGATTTGAATACTTCTCTAACACAAACAATGGTCAACAACGTAATGCATGAATGGGGTTTTTGTTTGCAACAACCCTATCTATGCTATCATTATAGTCCTTATCAACGAAAGAGCAACGCGCCTTTCACTTCTTACATCTTCGTCATATACAACCAAACTCAACCAAACCATTTCGAACCAAACCAATAACATGACATCATGACATCATCATAGCCTATTCACACTAGTTTCTATGGAAACCAATACACATGGAAACTATCAACCACACAATTTATGCCAAGCATAAACCATTACTTGTTGAAGCATAAGCATACTCATTTCATTTTTAGCATACATCCATCACTAATATGGAAACTTGCTAGGGATGGAAAACCCTATCACCAATGTTACAGAATACACCATCACATAATATGGAAAAGGCTGTAACATCATCATACCCTCATCATTTATAACCTGACCAAACCAACCTATCAATCAACCTCAACTATATTAGTCTGAGGCCCTTTAAACAGGGGCTATGTAGGCAACACTTAGATGACATGATGTCTTCTGGGGTTAGCTCAGCCATTTGCCCGTTCATCTCCATATAATGTCAGCCATTCGTTCATCCATCTATCTGATGGACCAACCATATTACCTTTAACCATGACTTAACCTCGTCCAACCCACATCCATAACTGACCCTCTTCTTTCCTTTTAGGGAGAACTACATTGGCTTGAGGCCCTTCCAACAAGGGCTATGTAGGCAGCACTCAGTTGACATGGGGTCCTCTGAGGTTAGCTCGGCCATTCTTTCGTCCATCCATCTAATGGACCAACTATCTATACCAACCCAAAATCATGACCAACAACCTTGGAGATCACGACTATCTCCCCAAACCATGACCACTTTTGAGACAACTATGCCTTGGTTGTTTTAATTGCATATATGCTACCTCACAAATAGTTAGCAAAATTGTACACACATCACATTATGACCCTCACAAGTAGTGGTTCACACCCAAGTTGATCCCCATTACTTGTGACATTTTCATATTTTCTAGGAGCACTTACTAAGCCCGAGCTACTTGGAACATGATGACCATTAGAGCTACAGCTTGGATCGTTTAACCCAATTAACTATGACTAAATGCTGGAGACCGGTTATTTTGATTTTAGCACTCCTCAACCTTTGACTGCGACAATTTGACCTACCTATCACGTGAAGTGGTATATGCGTAATCTCAATTTTTTTAGTGTTCACACTCAAAATTCACCATATCCATCCACTATCTATCAAATCGGCACCCGATATTAGGTTACCTTCCCTCAACTCCCACTTTGAGGGGGGAATACCTCATCCCACATCTGGGGCAGCCAACACTTATTTTTTGTCTTGCAGTTCATCAGAACAACCAACAGGACAAAAATGACCTTATCCCATACCTGGGGCAACTTACTCCTATTTTTGTTTTGCAGTTCATCAAGAATAATCAACAAGACAAAAAGAGGCGAATGTAGACACTAAAATTGTGTCTACTCCTTGGTCCACCCCCCTTTGGTCCCCTTGGTCCACTTCTAAACATTTCTAACCCCCACACTTATTAATTTAAAATAAATTACTTATTTTAAATTAATAACACCACCCTTGACACATCACCCATGACACCTCACCTTGCCCTTGGATAACCCCATTTATCACCCTATGACTAATCATAATTACCTAAGACCTATTTCAACTCCCCCACTAATTTTCATGCCTATTAAACCTGCCATTCAGACCGTTTAACAATGAAAATTGAATTTGGTAGATGGAAGAATGGGCAAAAGGCTAAAAATAGCTTTTTTACCCATCTTCTAGTCACCGACATCGGTTACCCGTCGACCGACGCTGACGGTATCGCCGATGTCGATTGCTTAAAACCAAATTCTGACCCCAAATTCTCCCCGAATGCTAATTATTTTGCTCTCAAATTTTAACCTCTCTTTCTCTCTCCCAAATGCACACCAAGCATCATAGGCTACAGGAACTCTACATCAGTCACTCCACACCTGATTGAAACATTGCAAAAAGTCTTCTACATCAGTCGCATCGAGAACAAGCGTTCACACTCCTGATTCTTCAGCAAGCAAGAGCTAAGTATTCTTCTTCTATTTTATTTAAATAATTTAGAAAGCATTAGCAATTAGCCTCTATTTAGCATCTCTAAATATCATCAACCAGACCTGACTTTCTTCTTGGAGAGGCTGAGAGGCCTTCCCCATTTCCTTACTCCTTTTGACAACTTGTCCTCTACCCCTTGTCCCTCTTAAGACTTTATTGACTTCCCTGCAATCTTGCATGGACCTCCAAACTCCTATAGACCTCCCATACTCCTCTGTCGCCCATAAACCCATCCAAAACCTGTCTAAGGCCATTGCCTTGATCGACATCAACCATTTCCTCTATCGACATAGGCAGACTAACTGACGTCAGCAACCTTGACCAATCGACGCCGACAAAACTACTGACGTCAGTGACTGTGATAGATCGACATCAGAATATAGGTACGTATTATCTCTATTTCTTTTGTTTAGTCTTTCACCATTTCTCTTTCTAGCAACACTCTTTTATCAACTAGTGGACTGTCATCCCTTAAGGAAGTCTTTACACTTCTGGGACTGAGCTTTGCTTGGCAGTCCACCATATATCTATCTAACATTTTCTTTGTTTAAGACTTTCTTATCTACAAGTGTCATCCTTCACAGCGAAAGAGGATCTCCTTTAATCGTCTGGATATGGTGCACAACTTCATCTGGGTATCATCTAACCCCTGACCATTTAACTTTAGTTTCTCATTTCTTCTGAATGTAAAAAATGAAAACGATTAGAAACAGGGGCCCAACCATAGAGATGGAGCATTGTATATGGTTGTACTCTTTATATCAAAACTCATGACACACACACACACACACACACACACACATATATATGATGGATCATTTTGGCATATTGATTTTGATTGTGTAGAACCATGCATGTGTTCTACATAATGCTAGAAAAGAAACCACATCTCATATATTTCCTATAGCATATACAACAAACAAATAAATACATGTGCTAGAAATAAATATATCCAAACCATCGACAACCACAACCATGATAACAATAACATACACAATCAAAATCAATATGCCAAAATGATCCATCATATATATATATATATATATATATATATATATATATATATATATATATATATGATGGATCATTTTGGCATATTGATTTTGATTGTGTAGAACCATGCATGTGTTCTACATAATGCTAGAAAAGAAACCACATCTCATATATTTCCTATAGCATATACAACAAACAAATAAATACATGTGCTAGAAATAAATATATCCAAACCATCGACAACCACAACCATGATAACAATAACATACACATTCAAAATCAACATGCCAAAATGATATTTAAACCAAGTGAAAGATATTTGCACCAAATTAAAATAAGTAAAATCACACTAAATCATGTTGGGAAATATAAAAATAATGAAATAAAATAGAAGGTATGTAAAAGAGAACAAATGGTATAAAAACAAATCAATTAAGTCAACCAATCATAATATACAACATTGGGAAGTATAAGAGAAAAATAAAATTAGCAAAAGATTTGGTCTAGAATTTGTCATATTTATTCAAGCTGGGAGTAGGAAAAATTCAAGAAATGGTTGGATTCTTACATGCACTCAAAAAATAAGAAGATAAAAGTGAAAGAAAAATGAAGTAAGCATAAAACATACTAAATCAAGTTAGGGAGCATGTCAATGATGTGTAATTTCATAATCAATCACATCTTATCGCATATTTGACACATGTAATTTTTGTTTGTGACTTGTATTATTAGAAAACTTTGTTAGGAGGGCCAGGTCCTATCCATGGTCTTAAACTGCAAATCCACAAAGGGGAAACCACTGGGGTAGAATAATTAGGATAATCGGGTAACAAAGGATGTGGATAATAGAAAGGTGATATGATGGTAATTTGTGAGGAACATTGGGTCTTATCCATGGTCTTACAAAGCAACTCAAAAATGAAATCCCAAGGGGAGTGATCAGTAGAAAAATCAAAATTTCTCAAGAGGAAATATGAGGGATATAGGGAATGAAAAAGGAAATGTAAAAAACAAGACTTAGCCATCTTATGAGAAGACCTTAGGACGTAAGAATCATACTAAGGACATGAGAAGACACTAAGTGACTAATCACCGTCAATATACAAAGAAAACTTATTCGCTATAGACACAAAGTTTTGTAAGCAAATAAGTATGCTACTAAGATCAACTCATGAAGGTATATTGGTACAAGGAAAATTAAAATGGACCTACCTTCTCATGATGTGTTCCCCATTCTTCAGGACCCCTTATAAAGTCGTCAATCTACTATGAATATTGGGTACTTACATGAGAAAGTAGGTAGCAC
Organism: Torreya grandis; assembly: GCA_037957365.1. NCBI lineage: Eukaryota > Viridiplantae > Streptophyta > Pinopsida > Cupressales > Taxaceae > Torreya > Torreya grandis. Next base: position 2,186,397 of record JARHVA010000413.1, read on the forward strand.
TAAAATATTTTTTTATTCTCCTCTTCTAATCTACTAGCCTACTGTACCCTAAAGGACCTTGATTCTATCATGAGGCCAACTATGAAGTTTGAGATTCAACTATAAAGATATGTGTTTTGAATCATGTCTTTTAGTATGATTTGACTTTTAAGAATATTTTTGCCATTTATATCATTACCTTTTTGTTTAAAATGATTTAACTTTTAAATTTTTATGGCTTTTGAAGATTCTTCCTCCATATGGATTTGAAATGACCAATCATGAGAGATGTAGTGATACATATGAAATGAGATTTAAGTTAAGGCTAAAGGAAGTTAAGTAACCACAAACAAAGATAGAGTAGGATACTTAGGCTTAACAATGAACCAACATGTGATCTCAAGTCTCAACTGTGTATATGCTTAGTTTGCAAAAAGGAAATAAATGAAAATAAGGAACTCCAAAGTGGATCGATATAAGGAAAGTATAATGAGATACATTATTTTCTAACTGATCACATGGTAATACAAAACATGATGAAAGGGAACAAGGTTGGTATAACTAAGTCATAGTGATAATTATCCTTCAAAAATAGATATAAGAGAGTAAATAATCATGAAGACACAAGAAGAGAGTTTTTAGAAAAATTAAGAAAGAATGAGAAAGAAATGATAAAGAAAGATAATCATATACAAATAGAAATGACAATATAAGCAAGATATAGTATAAAAGGTAAAATCACTATAATAAAAATATAAATTTGACACAATGTCAAATGATATAATAGATAGATAAAATATAAGAATATAGCAAATGTCCAATCTAAGTGTAAAAGTAAAAGCACCATGCATGTGATCACAAATACTAATAAATATATCCACATATTATCCAAAACATCTAATATATCTCTATGGAGCTAGATATGAACTACTACTAATGTCTCATCAATTTTCAATGAAGCTAGATAAAATCTTGGAATTGTTTGAAATTCTAAGGGTTAGTGTCACCCTAAATCCTATAAATGGCTCAATTATGAGGGGATTTAATGCATTAGTAGGTAGAAGAAGCAACAAATCTCATATAGTGAGTCCACAACCTACCAAGCAAGATGTTATAAGAAAGGGGAAAGTTAAAGATAATCACCTTCATGAAAATGGTGACAGGTGGGATGGTAATGGGAAGCCACACCGAACCTAGAAGAGGCATTTACCTTCTATCATATCCTTGGTAGGTGTTGCATGTGGAATTGAGATTGCATTCTAAATATCCAAAGGTTTTAATAAAGTAAAGAAAGGCAACATAAGTGATAGAACCTTCATCAATCAATGCATGCTTAACTTGGATATTGCATATTTGAACACTAATGAATAAGGGAGGATCATCCACATGAATCAGAATCTCATCAAGAATCATAGAGGCTATAAGAAATCTTAAAGAAAGAGAAGTGTCCATAGTTTTATAAACATTGATAGACATCTCTTCACATTATTGTAATATACTATCCTCAGATCCAGATAAGGTTACTTTTCATCTTGCTTGGGGAGGATGAGGGATATTCATCTCAAATAATAGTTGCATAAGATGATTTATATGATGTGGAGAAGTCCTCATAATCTTACAGAATAAAATTTGGGATGGGAGATTGGTGAGCTTCACAATGGGATCCCATTCATCATAACTCATAAGAAGGTTGTTAGAAATAGGTGCATATTGGTTAATAAGGTCCTTGAACGGAGGAGCTAAAGTACATTGGATTTTTTGTTGATAAGAAGTAGAAGTCTTGGCACAAGGTTTTAAATGATGTTGTGAAGATGAATTAGTTGGTTTAGGTTGATTTTGAGAAATTGTAGAAGAAATGCTATTAGAATCTTGATTATCATTAATGTTGAAAGATGCAAGAATGGTGGCTAAAATAGAATGGGAGGTGTTATCCAAGGGAAAATTATAAATAGGATCATCAAAATTTATAATTTCATCTTTCCCAAACTCATTCAAATGAGTTGGGCAAGAATCTTGAATAACATGATATGTTTGAGATGGAGGAGTGTAGATAGGTTGTAAATCAATTGAAGCCACCACCTTTCACATATTAGTCATGATAACCACATTCTCTTTGGAAGTGGGTTCAACAAGACTTTCTATATTATTGGTGGAAGGGGTGGGCTTGTCTTGGTTGTCTTGGATACACTGATGATTAATAAGAGGGTCTTTGTAGATAGCTAAATGGGCATTAGCTTGATTTAAGGCTTGATATTTATCATGTGTTTTATAATCCTTAAAATCAATTTCATAGGTTTGTTGACACTTTTGTATGATAGAATCATGATCAAAATTAGGACGAAGAAGAAAATCCATAGCTAAATTATGAAGTTATCTATAGGTCTCATGAGAATGACCCCAACTAGCGTGAAAATAACAAAACTTGTTAGGATCATACCAAGATTTCATAGGATGGCTAGGGTCAAGTTATCTTAGAAGAGGCCTATGAAGATGCTTAAATAATTCAACAAAAGATAGAGGTTTGTGAACATTAATGTTTTTAGGTGATGATAAATGAAGATTGGTATATTGTTGATAAGGGGGAGTTGGTTTCGAATATTGGTTGGGAATGATAACTTAAACATTATGAATGGTGTCATAAGAATCCGTAACACCATCATTGGTAATATTAGGATTTTTATTTTAAGTAAGAAATGAGGAAACATAGAAGGTTGGGGTGGCTCAAATTGATGCTTAAGGAAATATTGATGTTTATCTTAGTTAATATCTTCCTTAAAAGTGTGTGGAGAGAGAGCACAAACCTGATATTATAATTTAGGACAGAGGGCATTAGTAAAGAGATGGAAAAGATTGTCATCGACCATGCTATGTTCACACTTGTTTGACAAAGTTTTACACCTTTTAACAAAGGCTCGAGCAATTTCATTTTTGAGTTGTTTACAATTTATGAAATGGGACAAAGTTTTTTCAAGAAGATCATTAGTTTAGAGTTCTTGAACTAAATCATTCACTAAACCTTCCAAACTAGTAATATAATGAGTTCTAAGTTGCTTATACCAATCCAAGGCATCAACTGTGAGGGTTTTGGCCAATAATTTGGTAGTGACAAAAGTGTTCAATTTGATCCAATCCTTATAGATATTTACAAATATCTTAATATGAAGGGTAGGATCGGTTGATCCATTATAAGAAATTCTAAGTATGATACATCCTATATCAATGTTAGCAATTTGAGTAGTAAGAGGCTCATTCTGAAGATGCTTAATGGTTTTATTGATCAAAAGAGGTTGAGGGATGAGATTGCCTTGAGAATATTGAATAGGAGGAGGGGGAAAATTTTGGTTATGTGTACCCCAATCCATTGGTTGAGGATGATATTGAAGATGAAGAAGGTGGTCTTGCATTCTCATCATTTGATTTGTGTTATGAGCTTGAAAAGTATTCATTTGATTGAGTGTTTGTAACAATAATTGGTGTGTTTTATTAGCATATTTAGAATCAATAGAGTTGTTCTTTGTGTTGTTATTAGTGGATTGGGTACCACTATTGGTGTTGATATGGGTTTGCAAGGAACTATAAGAGTGTGAGGCACTAGTGGCAAAATTTGATTGTGTATCAAAAGATGGATTAGTGAATGGTTGAGAGGAAAATCACTAGAAGCATGATTACCTTGGGTAGAAAATGAAGCACTAGTGGAAGGATTAAGGATAGTGGATCTTATGAGAGGCCCACTAGATGTAAAACCTATAATGTTAGTGGATATACTAGGCATGGAGGTGGAAAAAGTTAGATAAGAAGAGGTCATGGTGTGAGAAGGGGTCTAATCGAAGGAAGATGATAAGAATCAAAGAAATTGGTACCCCTAAATCTAGTTGAGAATGTAGGAGTAGGTGAATGATGGTCTTTGGATTGACCTCTAATTAAAATATTGTAAATGGTAGAGGGATATTTTCCTCAATGTTGAGGAAATTCAATGATAAAAAAGCATATTTTGGGAGTATAATCTAATTCGGGTTGGTCTTATAATGAGAAGAGAGGATTACACTATGAAGAGGTATTAAGAAGAGTCTCATAGTTCATTGTGCGAGTGGAAATGTGAATATTACTTGCATCTAAGAGAGGATCCCTACTCTATCTATGGGAGACCCTAGGAGGTTTGGTAAAATTCATCATGTTTGTTGACTACAACTCAGTGTTGTCATAAAGTAGAAATTCTAAGATAAAGGGAAACAAAGAGAAGTGAGAAAAGAAGGAAACATGAAATGATAGAAATAGTATAGAGTCAACTTGGTCAACCTAGCACAAAAATAAGGTATGTAAATAGTACAAGGTCGATTGGGTTGATCCAGTAGAGTGAACAGAGGTTAGCAAAAGAGTGAACATGGTCTGAAAATAGTATAGGGTCAAATGGGTCAATCCAGTATAGTGAACAGACGTTGGAAAAATGTAGAGGGTTGACTAGGTCGACCTAGTACAATAGATAGGAAAAATTAGAAAGCCTATAACAAATTGTGAAATGAAACAAGATAATTTTTTTGAGTAATTTAAAAAAATAATAGAAAGGAAAAAAAAATCAATTGGATTAACACCAACTAATCTAATTGAGGCACACCACAAAACCTTACACCAATGCTGACTAATACAAGTTTTTGTAATTCAAAATACAATTAGCAAAGAACAAACAATCAACTTAGAAAGAAAATAACTAACTAAATGGTCAACCTAAATATTTATAAGATTATTAGGATATGTTTTTAAATGTGATGGAAAGTTGGCTATATGTAAGGAACTAAAAGACAATCTCAGGATTATTTTAGGTAGTTTAGAATGAAAGAGATATGTAGTGCTAATGATACATGCTTGGTATTGGGGCCTACCCCCTCACTTCACACACCACAATGATAAGGGTTTTAGGTGCTTAGCCAGAATATACCATTATCCATGATTTATAAATGACCAGAACATCAAGTTATCTTTCCCCTTAGTGATAAAATCTAATTAGGTTGGTCTTGGGTGGTCAAATATTAAAATTTTTGTTTAGATTTTATGATTTGGTCATGTGTACATAAAATAAAAAATAGTGAAACTAAATGGTTAATTAAAAATCTACTTAATTAAACTATGTGATCTATTTTAATCATGCAAGTAACAAGAAGTGAAAGTGTAAGCTAATTACTAGCATATAAAGGTTAATTCCAACTTTAAAATAAGTTACAATGTCAATGCAGTTGATAGTGTATGCATAGAATACATAACAAGGTCAATAGGGTCGATCCTGTACTATGAAAGCAAAGTGTAAAAATGAACAGGGTTGGTAGAGTCAACCTAGTTATCTAGACAACACACAGAATATAAAACTGGGTCAACAGAGTCGATCCAGTTGACTGTATAAGAGTAGTTTTGAAGACTGCAAACTATAGAAGGAAAGACTATAAAGAAAGAAATAAAAGGATAAAAATAACCTTGGTGGATCAGATATGTATATAAGGATGATTTCTATCAGAAAACCTCGTGGAATGCTTGCAAAACCTACTAAGTAGGTCATCTGGGTTAATCAAGATCTAGAAGAACCTATTGCTAAGTTTCTATACTATAAAGGGTCAACTAGGTTGACCTAGTATGCTAAAAAGGATATCTAAAAGCCTAAAAACTATACTGGGTTGACTAGATCGATCCAATAGTCTGGATTGGAAGTCTAGAAATCTAAAAATATATACTAGGTTGACTAGGTCAATCAAGTAGCATGTACCTGAAAACTTAAGTATAAAAATTAGAGCTGGGTCGATACAATTGACCCAATATTATAAATAATGATAAAATAATGATAAAAATAATGAAATAAGTGAACAAATCTTGCAAAGGTTAGTTCACATCATATTTTCCATAATGTATGTAATTAGAAATGCATCATGTCTCTAAATCAATCCTAGTTCAGAGAAGATAGAGCATACCTACACTTATGATTGGGAACACATTTGTTAAGTGGAAGCATGAACAATATGGGGTTCCACTATACTTGATTAGGGGATCACTTATAATAATACACTATGCTAAAAAGGGTTACAAAGCCTCCAATCTAACACAATCACATAATAACCCCAAGGGGGTCGTAGGTTTTTATATTTCACTTATTCTAATAACAAGAAAGTAAATCTAATCTAGTGTTCACCAAAGCTTGTGGCACAAAGTGAAGTTTATAAATTAAAAAAACTCAATTAAATATGAATAGAAGATATATACTCACATCAATGTATATGAAATCCTAATGCATGGAAGAGAATCATAACTATGTTATTTATCTACTCTTTCAAAGGAGAAATAAAGTTAAGAATACTTATCTTTGAAGACAAACCCATCAAGCCTCAATCTCTCCCTTGGCCAAGGTGCTTCACAAGAGATTGTTATGGTATGTAAGGATAACAAATACAAATCAGCTCTAGGCTACATAACCTATCTATGCATCCAAAAGACTTCATAAGACAAGATCCGTATCTCCAAAAAAAGTATAGAACCCTAAGCTTTATTTCTCAAGTATAATGGTCAATAAGTAGATGTTTATTTTCACTTATTCTTCTTTGATTTTCTATTCTCAAATGGTTATAAAAGAACTTGTATATATAGGCAAATCTTACCCTAAATATTTTTGAATATATCGGCTATACAGGGTTGACCTAGTCAACATTGTATGTTTTCAGAAGATAATTCACTAGGTCCTGAGCTATGTCAGCCAAAGGAATAATAAGATCTAAAGTGGAGTATACCCTAAAATAGTATAGGGTCCACCCAATCGACCCAGTATAGTAATTAGATGCTGAAAAACTGTATAAGGTCAACCTAGTTGACCTAATACAACCAACTATCAAAAGGGTGATAAGGCAAGGAACATGAGGATAAAGATGTGACAAATGTTTGGAATGGGTAAAAATGAGAAGAATAATCTTAGGGTAAATGGTTTTAGGAGAAAAGTGTGTAGATGGAAAATGGAAAAAGGGACAATAATCTTATGAAGCACTAATGGTTTGCTTACCCCTTTCTCAGTGTACCCCTTAAGGCATACACTTAGAGAGATTGAGTCTCTATGGATTCCTGCAAGATATAAAATGTTAGTAAGTGATAAAAGTTTAAAAATATTATGTGTATACAAATGTCTCTTTGACACCAAGTTCTAAGTGAAAGGTCAGCCTATTCATTTCATCATAGGTACTGATAGTTAGAAGAACATCATTATGTAATCCACATTTTAACACCTTGGTATTACCACTACTTGTTGGGGTTATAGATTTACACCCTAGCTGAAGAGGGGATTGTTTAGATCTTCTTACTCAAATCTAATCCAACATGGGACTGATCCTAGGCTTATTAGACCTCCATAGAAGGTCGACTTCCTTATGGATCTATCACCTACACTAAACCCAAACTAGCACCTGCTTGAAAAAGGGAGAGAGAATTGACAAAACTTCTAAAATCATGTAAAAAAGTAGTGATGCACCAATGATTTGATCACTCCAATTCACACAAAACACACTATGAGACACTTTTCAAACCAAAGAAGATCAATTTCACATAAATATTTCATAACAAGGTATTAATCAGTTACCAGATTAGCATGAGAGGGCAAATATTCACTTTCAAACTAGACAATAAACTATAGATTGTGCTTATAATGACTTGTGAGACTATTAAGCCTTTTTTTAAGGTAATAAAAACTTATAAATAAGCAAGGAACATATATTCACTTAATAATAGCACATGAATTCATAGAAAACATGCTTCAATCTAGCTTAAAAAATGATGAAATTCAATCTTTATTGCATCAAAAGGTGTTGCAGTATAAATTTTGGAAAAGTCTGGTCATACCAAAAAGAGAGATATAGGATCCATTTTAAGGCTTAGAACTCTAAATTTATAGAAAAAGAAGCAGAGAGAGAGAACTATGCATTGGAAAATTACTAAATGCTTATGATGGGTTAACACTAATTCAAGGATGCAGTTGAGTCAAGATCTTATCAAGAAGGCACAATTTCAAAGGCCTTTAAAAATAATTGAATGCTCACTATCCTTATTCATCCACCCAGCCATTTTTTTGAGACTCCATATTACTTCTACTTGATCTATTAATAAGGATCATGTCTTGGACCTAGCTGAAAAGTGCCACATCTGCATTAGGTGGCCAATTATACTTTCATTTTCAAAAATGATCAATGATGATAGGTGAGACATAGGTCTACTATATGTGAAAACCAATCTTAGACCATTGGTTTTCACATAGTCACAATATCTATGAAAGTCTATAAATTGCCTTACTTTGCTTCATGGTCACTGGTTTATCTTTGCCTTTTGCATTAGACCCAAAAGATATATTATATAGAGCATTAATGGCAATGATTGGTATTTAAACTATGGCCCTATTTCAAATCTGATTCAACTCTGAGCTCAGTTATTTAACATTTTCTTTGCCTATGTCCATTTAAACTTCTTTGACTTTTATCAAAAATGTCCCAAGATTGCCCTCACTTATTGGTTGTCGATTGCCAACTCAGACTATCTACATCATGATAAACTATCTTCATGTTCATTGGTTCCATAGATATGATAAATTATTGAATCTACCTTGCTCTATTGATATATCTATATATAGATGCCTATGAACCATTAATTTTTTACCAACTGAACGTGCTTGTGCCACTTATCCTTGACTCATTAGCTTTTAGATTCACTAACCAATTTGACTCTACCTTACTCTACTTGATGTTAATGAATGATTAAGTGCAAGCCCTTTATTTCCTACCATAATATCCACTTTTACATGTTGACATGATCGTGTACCATAAAATCAATATGTATGAGTTCACATGCACCATAGATCTCCCTGGTCTCACTTTCTTGTCAATTCTTGTGCTCTATCAAATCATTGGTACAATTGAATGTGAGCCCTTGATTTAGCTTGGACCCATCTTTTTTTTAGTGAATGCATACCATTGGATCTTGGATTGATCATCCCACATCATTGGATTATGTTTAACTTGTAGATCTTTAAAGGCTTTAACCTGGGGACCTTTTGACTTAGTTGACTCCAGCATAGATCGTTATATCTTATGTGTCAGTATGAGGGCTCCTATAGACCATTAGATCTCGACCAACTTCAAGCCTTTTAAGGATCTTTTGAACCAAAATGGTTACTTACCTTGATTAAAATTGACATTTAAGCTAATGTCATTTGATATCTGTGCAGATGTATTTAATGTCCTGTAGACCATCAATTTTAAGATCACATGATTTTTTTCTTGAGATTTATTTTAAAGTCTACACGACCATCATTTGATATTCATGTGAATGTCATTGACATCTTGTAGACCATCAAATTTAAGCATAGATATATTTTTGCCCAAGCTTCATTTGACATTAGCACAAACATATTATGTTGCAGGTCTAATTTAAAGGCCTATAGCTTAAAGTGCAAAAATCATGGAGGCACCAAATTTTCAAGAGATGTTATTGATACTAAAAGGGATGAAACCATTTAATCCATTGGTCCCAAGAGCCTTTTGAGTGAAGATATAAATTTTCAAGTTGACTGATCTATTCATTCTTGTATGACATCTTAATGATGATCTAGTTTATTTGGCTAAATATGGGAAACTTAGAAAAATCTAACTAAGGATCCAACTTTGAACATGCACAAGTTCTATCATGCTTCAGTGGATGATCTAAAACTTAGCACATAAAAAATAGGGACCAAGCTAGAAAAACCCATGTGATCACTTTTTCTTGAGACTACCACATGTGTGATATATGGCCTCTACAAACTTCATATTTAGACATTTGTTACTTCCACTGAATTCTTGGACTAGGCAAAATTTGGTATGCAAACCAAAATTGGTCAACATCTTTGGCAACTTGGCTGGGTAGCATGCTTGTTATGCTTGATAACTCAGACCATATACATAACTCATGTATCATCATAGATAATATATGGACCATTAGATGACTATAAGACAACCTCTTAAATTGTAAAGACAAAAAACTCCCAACAATAGGGAAAGAAAACAAACTGAAAGGGAAACTAACCTAAAAAATAAAGGTAACTAAACTATTGAATAATTGTATAAAAAAGCACTTATTTAGAATAAAATAGAAAGGAAACTAACTAATGTGTTAGAAAACACTTGGAGAAAAACAAGAAAAAACTATGTATATGGGACTTAACTTTCCTTAATAGTAGTGTTTGAGATGTATCCCATTACTGGGATAGGAAGTTATTCACCATTCATCCTTGTGAGTTAGAAATCATTGTATAATTTTCAACTAAAAATTGTATATGGTCCACTCTAGACATAATCAAATTTTGTGTGTTTTTATGGCTTGGATCTATCCTCATCCCATTTGAGGACCAAATCTCCTTTGAAACTTCTTGAATAAGTTCCTTTGTCAAAATATTTCTTTGTCATTTCTTGATGGGCCTCCATAACCAACATGGCCTGATGTCTTGTCTCCTCTAGCTCCATGAACTCAACATATTTTATTTCCATTGGTTTAGTCTCCAAAATTTCAAGTTGATGCATTAATTCCAAACTAGGGAATTCAAGAGAAATAGGCATTATTGCTTCCTTACCGTATACTAGTTTGTACAAAGAATTGGTAATTAATCTTTTATAGGTGATCCCATTAGTGCATAGAGCTAACTTCAATTTGAGATGCCATGATCTCTGATTGTATTCTATAGTCCTCCTAATGATATTTAACAAATTGTTGTTGGTAGACTCAACAAGGCCATTGCCTTGTGGATAATAGTTTGATGAGGTATTCAGAAAAATACAATGTTAAACTACCCACTAGTTGATCTTAGATCCTGGAATAGCCATAGCATTATCAAAAATTATAGTTGAAGGGACCCCAAATCTGGTAAGTAAACTTTCATATAAGTCTAAAACACTAATTTCATTGGCTTATTTTAATGTTATTGCCTCTATCCATCTAGTAAAATAATGTTTGGCAGTCGGGATCCACTTGTGTCTCAAGCTTGATGGGGGTTGATAACACCAATAAAGTCCAATCCTTATTAGACAAAGGGTTGATTAATTGAAATTGGTTAGAGCAGTAAGGTTACAAGTATCACTTTCCCAACAAACATGGCATACTGTCTAAATTTATTGATCCATACATGGTAATCATCAAATAAACTTGGTCAGTAATACCCACCTCTCATGATCTTATAAGATATAATCCTGGTTGAGTAATGTCTTCCACTATGTCCATCATGGAATTTCTAAAGTAACTTTTGTGTTTGACTTGGTTTTATGCATCTTAGTAGTATGCCATTAATATCCTTTTTACATAATACATTATCAACAAGGAGAAAAGGAATTGACTATAATCTAAAATATCTCCTTTTTGAAGGAGTGAGATGAGAAGGATAAATACCGTCTTGTATATATCTTACCATAAATTGGAACCAGCTAGACATTGAGGCTTGATTAATTGAAAGTTCTTAGTCATTTGACACCATAACTTATTCATTAGACTCTTTCAAGTCTTGGGCTAGATGTTCACAGAGTCCTTTGCCTCTAACTAGCTTTGTGACTTTGATCTCAATGTCATATTCTATGACCTTGGTTAACCAACCAGCGCTTTTGTCACTTATATCTTTGTTCAGAAGAAAGTCTTTAACACTTAGATGTGCAACTATCAAATGTATCTTATTATTGGATAGTAGGTACATAAAGTTTTTAAGAGACCTTATAATTGAAAGAATGTGATTCTCAACAAAAGAATAACTTGCTTCATATTCTTCTAAGCCTTGACTAAAAAAGGTTATTGGCTACTCTAAAGTCCCTTTATTCTACTACATGAGAATACCTGTATTGTGTCAAGGTTAGCATAGATATAGACAAATAAATATTTTTTAAAATTAGGGTTCAAGAGTGTAGGAGCATTGGCTATAGATTTCTTGATTTTTTCAAAACTTTTCACTCCTTTAGATCAACTAAAACTCTGACCTTTCTTTAACATGGTTGTAAGTGGCCTAGTTAGAGTAGAAAAATTTAAAATGTATCTCCTTATGAATTTAATCTTACCTAAAAATATTTAAAAGACTTTATTATGCTTATAAAATGATAGTGCAAGAATTGATTCAATCATATCAGGGTCTATGCTTGTACCTGACATGTCCAAGAAGCCTACCTTCATGAATAGAGAAAACACAATTTTTTGGGTTCAAAGACACTCCAAATTCTCTACACCTTTCAAACACTTGTCTAACATGAATCATATGCTCATTTGTGTTGTTAGAGAATACTGTTGTCATCTAGATAAACAAGAATAAACTTGTTGAAGAGACCCTAAAATGCCATATCCATAACCTTCTAAAAAGTGGCTCCAGTATTACATAAACCAAAAGGCATCTTTTTGCATGCAAATGTCCCCCACTTTGTTGTGAAGGATATTTTTTATTGGTCTTCTTTTTTGACCAAAATTTGGTTATATCCACTATAACCATCCAATAAAGAGAACCTTTCTGAACCTATAACTAGTTGTAAAATCTGTTCCATTGATGGCAATGGATAGTGGTCTTTGAGAGAGGCCTTGTTCAAGTCATGAAAATCAAAACACAACCTTATTTCACTATTATTTTTCTATACTAGAAAAAGGTTTGCTACCCAAGTTGAGTGATTAATTAGAAATATTATGGCTGACTTAATGAGCTTATGTAGTCCAGCTCTTATTAGAGGTTCAAGATTTGGATTGACTGGCCTTTGCCTTTGTCTGACTAGCCTAGTGTCATCTTCTAACTCAATTGTATGTTAAGATAGAATTGGATCAAAACCTTTAAGGTCACTATACTACCATGCACAGACAACTACAAAATTTGAACATAACTTAATAAAATCTTCTTTCTCTGAAGATGTGTAAACTTTACCTAGTTTTAAATTTTTGCCAGTTGCTATTTCTATATTTGTGTAGTGTTCTTCCTTAGTTGATAAAGAAAAATTTTATTTTCTTACCTCATTATATCTATTGAATATATTTTCCAGGGTGACCAGTCTTTTAGGCAACTTGTTTATCTTTAATTGCATAATATGTTCACCATACTGTTGAAAATGTTTGTCTTGGTTCCTTTAGGAGAATTTAGCTTCCTCTTGTAAGAATCTAATAATATGGATGTCATCTTTAAATACTAGCCAATTATCACTGTTATTTGTGATATAAGGTCTCATAACTACCTTGATGTGTGATTAGACTTTGCCCCTTTTTATATTATCTAAGATACTGAATTATGATCTAATAGCAGCAAACCTATTTGCATGCTTGTTCTGATTTCTTGATATGGCCTAAATATTGAAGGCTTGAAAGTCTTCAACTAAGTCCCATACTCTATGCTTATAAGACCTAAGTATTGGGTTAATGCATATATTAAGTCCCCTTACTTGGTGAATTACTAATTCACTATCTCTAAAGACTTATAAGGAATTAACCTTCATCTTTTTTGCCAATTTCAAACCATGCACTAGTGCTTCATATTCAATGACATATTAAAAAAAAACAAACTAAAACTCGAGAAAAGATAAATACCTTTGATTATCTAAATAAATTAACATCATTCTAGGTCAAGTGTCATGTTTGTTCTTGGATCCATCAAATTATAGCTCCCACAATCCATCACTAGGCTGCTCATCTTTCATCAATGTTGGAATTGGTGCATCATTTTCATAAAGATAATAGACACCAAGTCATTTTTCTTAAATTAAATTTTAGGGATCACTCTCATGTAAGTAAGATTCCCATTCATCAAGAAAAATATTTGGGACTTCGTCTAGAGGTGATTTAGATTCAACCTCACTATTTTCTAACTCCTTGTCTGAGATAACACAATTAGTGTTCACCATGATTGGCATATATGGCTCCAAATGAAATATTGAAATAGGTTAAAAAGGTATTTTCACTTTAGTTCCATACTTATTTCTAAACAATATATAGTTCTAATCAGCTAATAAATATCCTCCAATTTTTGAAGTAAAATCTCTTGATAGACATATGACAAAATAAGGAGGTGGTTTCACTACAACTACATCTTGCTAAATAATAACATTGGGGAAAGCATGTAATGCTAATATTAGGTTTTTTATCATGCCTAATATGATTTTTTGTGATCAATATAATTTCATTACTCCTTTGGTATTTTTCTCATAGACAAAACCCAGATTATCAATTTGTTTAGGCATGACATTACTACTAGCTCCAGTATCTACCATACAATTATGGAATAAATAGTCACCTACTATCAAAGAGAGATAAAAGGGATGGATATTTATTGAATTGACATTAGATTTATCCACCTTTGTCATGTTATGTATCTATTGATTAGGTTTCTTGATTTGTCGGTCTGAATTGGCCAAGACAACTTCTTATTTCTCAACTAGTTCTTTAGATACCTTGAGATCCAAAAGTTCTTGAATAAACATGTCCTTTTGCCTTGGGATGGCAAGGGAATCCCACATGATAATACTAAAATTTGATTTCTTCATTTTATCAATAATGTTAAAATATGTTCTGCTAACCTTTGGTTGTAACTTCTAATCCACTAGTTGTTCTCTAGTTAGGGCATTTGGGGAACTTTCACTATCTATATGTTCTAAATCTTTTGTGCTATAGGAAAAATAACTTGATCTTTGACATTATTTAACATAAAATTAAGAACACTATAAGTATTGCTCACATCCTGAGCTTATTCATGTGCTCTTCTTTTAGTTTTAGTCAGAGCTGCCACTTGACCATTTGTGTCGGTAGCTTCACCAACTTGGTTGAATGCAATGTGATCATCCAAATGCCAATTAGTATTGATAGCATTAGGTTTCCATGGAACTTGTTGATTTTTTCCTTGAATTTCCATATTCATGTCTTGATATTGAACACTTTGAAGAGGGAAATCTTCTTGTGTCATTTTTCGCATGGTAATCTCTTATGATACCAAAGCTTGATTCTGAATGTCATTTAGATTGGAAGGCTGCCAACCTAGATCTTGCATTAAGTTATTTTGGGGAATAATAAAATTTGAGCTGGAAGGCACCTTGGTATCAAAGGTTGCATATGAATTAGTTTGGGTTGTAGCTCCTTGATTTTGATAAGGTTTCTTATTATCCTTGAAACCTTGATAAGGTGGTCTTTGGTTATTGAAAGACTGATAAGTGCTCTAGTTTTGTTGTTGATAAGGTCTACCTTGCTACTATTGTCTCTTGAGTGAAATAATTTCATTTATAAAAGCTTGTAACATGCTTTTCAAATCACCAATATCATTAAATTGATTATGAGGGGCTATAACTTAGACTTTTGGAGATGGAATAGGGGCTATAGATGGAATTTGGGGAACTTGAGGCAGAGGAACAGGTTGAAATTTTGGAATAAGGGCATTAGAGGCCTTGGAGCAAGTTTACTAGCTTGAATCAAGTTGTTCTTTGCTCTGATAACAATCTCATAGGAATTTGTCAAGTTATTACCACCCATGGACTGTATCATGACACTTATATCAGAATAAAGGGCCTTAAGAAAGTATAAAAATGCATACTCTAGGGATGGTTAACCAATGCAAGGATCTTAAGTCATGTCTTTTAGAATCTGAGCTTAAATTCAAACATGAATTCATGGGGGTACCTTTTAATGGTAGTCAATTATTCAACCAAAGATAAATGATCAGACTTTTCTTTAAATTGCTTAACTAAAGCTGCACCTACTTCATCCCAAGTAGAAATGGAGGTCAAAGAAATATTCCTATACCATTGCAATACTTTTCCCTTGAAATAGGCATCAAGTAATCTGATAGCCACATTATCTTGAGTAATATTATGAATAGAACATAGATTGGTAATATCTTGGATATACTTAATAGCAATAGTTTTATCCCATCTTTAGAGAAGAAAGGGATACCTTTTAGAGAAGACACATGAATTCCATCATATTGGGCCAAATTCAGGGGACTACCCCTATTAAATGGGACAAACACTTGATTCCTGATAACCATTTGGGCAAAAGGGATTTGGATTATGGGGAAAATAGATTGGACTAAAATAATAGACTGACTAGAAGATAAATACTATTTTGGAGGATAAGGCCTTGTGCTATGAATCTTGATATTTTATAAGAAGTAGGAGGCAATTCAATATGTTCAAAACAAGTACCTTTACTTGATGCTATTATTGTAACCTTTGCCATGAAATCATTGTCTAAAAGATGCTATGAGCTTCGTAACTTGAAGGATCTTCAACTTTTGATGATGGTAGATCTCTCCTACTTACTATGAATCTTTCTTTTCAATCTTCAAACTTTAATTATACCAAATAAACTTGGATCCCACTAGGCCTACCAAAGCTATTAGGGTTTTATATTTGCACCCTAGCTGAGGAGGGGATTGTTCAAATCTTCTTACACAAATCTAGTCCAACATGGGATTGATCCTAGGCTGTGGGTATCCTAAAACTGGATTAGACCTTTAAAAAATGCCATATTTCTTATGGATTTATCACCTACACTAAACCTAAAATAGCACCTACTTGGAAAAGGGAGAGAGAATTAACAAAACTTATAAAAGCATGTAAAAAAATGGTGATGCACTAATGATTTGATCACTCCAACTCACATAAAACACACTATGAGACTCTTTTCAGACCAAAGAACATCAATCCAACATAAATATTTTAGAACAAGGCATTAATCAATTACCATATTAGTAAGAGAGGGAAATTATCCACTTTAAAACTAGACAATAAACTATAGATTATTTTTATAATGACTTGTGAGACTATTAAGCCTTCCTGAAGGTGAGAAAAACTCAGACATAAGAGAGGAACATATATTCACTTAAAAATATTACATGAATTCATAGAACACACTTCAATTTGACTTAAAAAATGAAAGAATTCAATCTTTATTGCATCAAAAGGTGTTGTAGTTGTTTCCACTCAAAATTCGCTTTTAGATCTAAGAGAAAGAAGAAACTAAAAAAGTAATGGACAAGGCATGGGAAGTACCTGGACTAAAGACTGCGCACCGTGAATCCAGACGTTTGTGAGCACCCCTCTTTGGCTGTGGAGGAATGACACCTGCAAGAAAAGAGGAAACTTGGACAAGAAGATGTTAGATAGATAGGCGGTGGGTTGCCAAGCAAAAGCTTGTTCCCAGAAGTATAAGAACTTCCTTAAGGGAGGTCAACCCACTATTTTCATAAAAGATAAATGACTGATAAATGACAGAATGCTAAAATAGACTGAAATGATAGCAAACTGAAAGAGACAAGGAAGCAAAGGCTTACCTGGAAGAAGCTGTCAAACTAGTTGCAGTCGCCGGCGTCGGTGGTCTTACCGGCGTCGGTTGTCAGGTCTGCCGATGTCGGTTAGTCTGCCGACGTCGGTCGAGGTAATGACCGGCGTCGGTCGGGGCAATGGGCTTGGATGGCATTTAGGCAGGTCTGGTCGAGTTTTGGAGAGAGTCCAGGCCGGGCTTGGTCTGTGGACGGGTATGTGGATGAAGGTCTGAGTCTGCTCTGGGCCTGGTTTGAGGATGGTTTTAGTCAGAAGGACAGAGAGGGACAGGAAGATAGAGGAAGCCAATCTGGGAGATAGGAATTTGGGTATGGGTGACAGTCAGGGCTGAAGGGGTGCTAAATCTAGTTAAAAAGCAGATGACTAGAAAGCACAAAGAAAACAAACAGAGAACATACCTGTGCCCTGCTGAAGAAGGTGGTGATCTTGTTGCTAATGATGCTGGATGTGAAACCTGTTGCTGAAGAGAATCCCTGTTGTTCACTTGCAGAAGCTTGCTGTGCACCTGTGGGAGAGAGCCAGATTGATTGGCAGGGAAGTCAAGTGGAAGGACGGATGCAAGGGTCTGATACGAAGATTCAAGAGTCGGGATGCCAGAGAGAGAGACACAGAGAGCCAAGAGGAGGAGCCAAGCGGAACCAGGGAGAGAGATAACGGTGAAGAAAACCGTTATGAAAGGTGCCGACACCGGCAATATCGCCGACGTCGGCTGAGGACTGACCGACGTCGGCAGCTAAAAGGCCAGAAAAAGGCTAAAAATAGCCTTCTATCCGTTTCCTAGCGGCCAGGGCAAATGAATGCGAGGATGAAACGGTCGACGGGGGTTAAATGGGCGAGAGGAGAGGTTGGAAAAGGAGTCTAAGGCATTAAATGGCCATGTGGGGAATAAAAGGGATCCAAGGAAGGTATCCTAGGATGGCTAGGTGGCAAAGAGAGGGAAAAATGGACTTATTAATTAAAAATAGATGATTATTTTCAATTAATAAGACCTAGGTAGGTTAGGGGTAGTTGAAGTGGCAAGGGACCAAGGGGAGAGAGGAAGACAAAGGGTTAGACACTTTTTAGGTGTCTACATTTGCCCCTTTTTGTCTTGTTGGTTGTTCTGAACGAACTGCAAGACAAAAACAGGGAGTGGTTGCCCCAGGTGAAGGATGATGTGGATTGCCCCGAAGTAAGGATGAGGTATTCCCCCTCAAAGCAAGAGTCGAGGGAAGGAACCTGATGTTGGGTGCTGATTTGACAGAAGGTGGATGAGAAAGATGAAAAGTGAGTGAAAACGCTGCAAAAGTCATGATTACGCGCATACCACTGCACAAGATGGTCGGGTCAAATTGTCGCATGTCGAGGGTCAAGGAGTGCCAAAATTGAAGTAATCGGGCCCCAGCATTTAGTCGTCTGCTGATCGGGTCACTCAATTTAAGCTGAAGCTCCAAATGGTCGTCGTGTTCTAGGTATCCAGGGCTCAGGAAGTGCTCCCAGAAACACGAAAAAGCCACAAGTAGTAGGGATCAACTGGCTCGCGATCCTATACTTGCGAAGGGTCAAAAATAGTCTGCGGACAATTCTGCTAACCAGCCGTGAGGTAGCACACACGCAAAAACAACCAAGGCAACATTGTCTTGGAAGTGGTCGAAGGTCGAAGGATGGTCATTAGTCAAGGGGATGGATGGACGAAAGGATGCGGCTGAGCTAACCTCAGAAGACCCCATGTCAACTGAGTGCTGCCTACATAGCCCCTGTCGTAGAGGCCTCAGGCCGATGTAGTTCTCCCTAAAAGGGAGGGAGGGTCAGATTGATTGATTGGTCTTGGTCAAAGAGAATGATTGGTCTTGGACAAAGAAAGTGATTGGTCTTGGTCAAGGTCAAGGTTAAGGTCGCAGGAGAGAAGGTTCGTTCATCAAAGAGACAAACCAACGGGGGTGGTCGAGCTAACCTCAGAGGATGTGTTATTTGAGTGCTGCCTACATAGCCCTGGTCATAGGGCCTCAGACCAATGTAGTTCGGACAAATTGAGAAGATTGGTCGATGATGAGATTGGTCATGTGTTGAAATGATGAGGGTAAGATGAGGATAAAATGATGCTACAGATGGTGTATTCTGTAGAATTGGTCGAGAGTCTTTCATCCCTAGCAAGTTTCCATAGTCGCGATGGATGTATGCTAAGAATGAATAGAAGTCTATTTATGCTTCAGCAAGTATTGGTTTATGCTTAACATAAATTGGGTCTAGTCGGTAGTTTCCATGTGTACTGGTGTCCATAGAAACTATGTGAAATGGTCTAGGATGATGTCAACTGAAAATGATGAAAATGGCTGGGTTTGAGATGAGTCGCCGATTGATGCGGTTAAATGTGACTAAAGTGAAGAGAAAAGATGAAAGGCAAATCGCTCTTTCATTGACAAGGACCAGAAAGGAAGTATAGATAGGGGTTTATTAGAACAAAAGCCCCGTTCATGCATTACGTCGTTGACCAGTGTTGAGTTAGAACGGTAATCGAATCACTTTGACATTAAAGTGAGCTCGAAGTCCCTTGAGCAGGTGATAGGAAGAGGATAGGGTAACCCAGTCTAAGAGCAGGAATAACCTTGCCCCTGTTATAGGAGACCCTGAGACAACTACAAGCCAAGTCCGTGACTCATTTTTTTTTTTTTTTTTTTTTTTGCGCAGGCTGATCGATGCGGAAAGCCTACATAGAGATGTCTTTTGCTGTAGTGGTCATGTTGCGAAGCTGATCAATGCGGGAAGCTTCTAAGAAAGGTTGTTGTTTGTAGCAAGATTTAGTCATAGCCATCCTTCGAGGGAGTGGTCTATATTTTCGCTTAATAATGTTTGATAAGTTGGCCTAGCTGTCCTTCGAGGGATCAGTCTAGTAATACAGCAATGATAGTATAGCTGTCCTTCGAGGGAGCAGTCTGTCTTTTTGATTTGTTTTGATTTTGTGACCATGGATATGTTTTGACATCTTGATATATTTTTTTTTTTGTTGTTAGTCATGGACAAGGCTGTAGAGGTTCAAGGACGCCCCTTTTATTAGGACAAAGCATCCATGCATCATAGAAGGGTCGTAGAGGACTTGTTAAAGGGGAATAGGGTTGAAAAGGATGAGGATCAAGAGGATGAGGATTGCTCAAGGGACGAGCTCAAGTTACGTGTCAAGTAGACGAGTACTCGACTAGCAGAAGAATGGTCGAAGATGCAACGCATAAAAAGGGGTTTAAGGTCTAATAAGACCCTGGGCCATGCTAGTGTGTTAAGGTCCGAGTCAATTGGGAGCAAACCTGCCCCATTTGCCTCTTTCCAGATTGGTCAGGTGTTGATTGATGGATGTGAAGTTGGTTGACATTGTCGTTGGTTGGTTGAGAAAGGTTGAATGCTTGGTCGAGAGGTCAGGGTGATTGATATTTGGTTGAAGTTTGATTGAGACTGGTCGAATAATTGGTCGGGGGTTGGGTCGGTGGATACTTGGTCGGGTTTTAAGATAAAATGAGTGATTGATATGTGGTAGAGACTGGGTTGAACAGTTGGTCGAGGTTTGAATAAAGGATGAATTCCCCCAGTGGGTAGGGAGAATGTTTGAAAGGTTGGTTAAGGTCGGTTGAGGTTTAGTGGTCAGATGGATGGTGTTAATGTCGAATAAGGGGGTCAAAGGCAGCAAAGGGACCACAGTCTGGCGTGGAGATCCCGATTTAGGTGATGAGGTTGGAGAGGCATGAGTCGAGGTTGATGTTTTGTCGAAAAGGTGGTCAAGAGGACCCTTGATGAGAAGGGAATCCTTTCTCCGTTGCTGACGAATGACAGCTTTAAGAGTGTAACAACGCTCAGTGTCATGTCCCGGAGTGTGATGATAATGGCGGAATGTGGAGTTGTCGAACCAAGATGGTCTTAATCCGAGAGTTGATGAGTGGAGTGGTGTTGAGGGTTTGTTGATAACGTGGTCGAGAAGAAGGGTGTCATTCCCAAGACATTGGCGAATGGCGACCTTGAGGGCATGACAATGCTCCGTGTCGTGCCCAGGGGTGCGATGATATGCACAAATACGAGTGTCATCGAACCATGGTGGTTTAAGTCTGAGAGATTGATATTGTCTAAGAGGCGGGAGGTCGATACGAGACGACTGCAGTAAGTGCCGTAAGAGCAAGACATATGAACCTGCTAACGGGTCTGGATGCTTTATTGCAGTGAGGGTTGGTGACGTTGGTTTGAGAGGTGAAAGAGGCATAGGTCGAGAGTTCGGATGAGATGTATGTCTGATGGGATGAGGAAATAATGGAGGCGATGTGCCTCTGTGAAGGATGGGAGTGGGCAGCATTCCTATTAAATTGGACGGATGCGGGCCCAAGATTGAAGGTAATGACGAAGGTGGGGGAGGAGTTCTCCAGTGTGGTCTAGTAGCTTTCGTGTGTTTGGGTCGAGGGCCACCGTTGTGCGAGGCGAGGTTAGATGTGGGTTTGGGTTTGGATGTGGACGAAGGTGAATGAGATGTAGAAATCTCACGCAAAGGGCAAGAGGAAACCGCGACTGGGTCTTCCTCGCTTGAAACGGGTGGAGGAACTGGTTCTTCTCTTGGTGGAGAAGAAATAAGAGAGTCTGGCTCTTCAAGTGGGCAGAGGGCATGGATGATTATGCCTTCTACTTGTAGTTGAGGAGTAGGTAAGGTAGGGTCTTCGGATGAAGGTGGGTTTAATGGCGTTGATGTGGTCAAAGCGTCCTCCGATACAAGAGAGATAGATGGAGGACTAGTAGGAGAAGGAGGTTCCTCATCCTTTAATGGAAGAGGTTGGTCAAGGACAAGAGGCAAGATAGTGCTAATCGTGTGAATGTCATGGTCTTGAGGGTCATTGGTCAAAGTCTGGACGTTGTTTTGAGTAGGCGGATGATTGGGGAAAGATTGTTTGAAGATGTCAATATGTTGGTTAGGTGGGGTGTTCGGGTTATCTAAAATAAGATCCCCCTTGTCGATCATGTCTTGGACGATGTTTTTGAAAGTTCGGCAGTTGTCGATGTCATGGCCTTGGACGCGATGAAAGGGACAGAAGTCGGCCTCTCTATACCATGTAGGGAGGGCTTTAGAGGGGTCAAATTGAGGTGGTCGAATTGGAGGGAGATTGAGGACCCCCTGCTTGAGAAGTTTTTCCAAAACGGAAGCGTATGGTTCTCCAAGTGGAGTGTAAGAACGCTGAATGTACCGTTGTTGGAATTGTTTGGTGATGCTGGAAGATGTCGAAGGTTGAGAGTAATTCATTGTTGTCGAGGATGGTGATCTAACGACCACAGTGTTGGCCACTCCTTTAGACTTGGAGTTGGCAGAAGAAGAAGGCTTGGAAGAAGAATGGTCAGTAGATTTTGCATTGGTATTACGCAATTTGACCTTATCTTCTTCAAGGGCACGGAGTTCAAGCTTTCAAGCCATGATGAAAGCTTCGTCAAAAGTGCGAAATGTCTGAATCCGCAAGGTAGAAGAGATGTGTCTGGCACATGCTCGAGAGAAGAGCTCGATGAGCTCAAGTTGAGGTAAAGAGAAGGAGAGCTGGTTAATCAAGCCTCTCCAACGAGCGACAAAGTCGACAATTGATTCCTCGTCAAATTGCCTGATGGAGTAAAGGTCTGTGATTGAGACTTGTTTGGTGATGTTGATTGAGAAATGGTCAAGAAATAGTTGGGCGAGTTGGATGAATGAAAAGATAGAGTGTCTGGCAAGAGAACTATACCAGTCAAGGGCAGGGCCAGAAAGGGACATAGGGAACGTGCGTAGAAGTAACGCATCGTCGTGGGAAATAAGATAACATGCATGTCTAAAAGCCCGTAGATGTTGTTGTGGGTCTTCCTTACTCTGAAAGCGAGTGAATTTAAGAAGCTCCCAATGGTTAGGGTATGGTCGAATAGAGACGAAAGGATGGATGGGCTCATTGCAAATTTGTTCATATGACAAAGTATTACTTGAACCGGAAATAGAGGCTTCGAGACTGGACATTTTATCCATTAGCATCTTGATAAGATCTGCTGACGGATTGGCGGGTTGAGCGCCTCCTAAGTTGTAAGGCGCTTGGAAGAGGTTAGAGGAGGCGTGCGACATTGTTGGTTGTACAATGTACGGATGACTAGTCGCAGGGGCGAAAGTGGAGGCTAGAGGTGGTTGCGTTACGAAGGTCGAAGGGATAAGTTGACTGGGCACCGCCAAAGGTGGTTGAATGGCGGCACTGGTAGAGAGACAGGTTGGCACTCCTACATTTGTGGGCGCAAGAGTGTAAGGGGTCGAGGCAATCAAGTTCTGATATGATATAGAACTTGGTTGAATTGTAGGTAGGTGAGGGGGTAACGAAACCCCGATGGAGGTCGATCTAAAAATAGATGGGGAGGCCAAACTTTACGTATTGGCCATGGTTGGGTTAATAGATGAGGCAAAAGGCTGAGTCATAAAGGGTTGGGTGGCGAATGGTGTGGATGTCATCGCCACGTCACCCGAAAGGTCTCGCATTGGGTTTCTCGCGAGATAGTTTTGAAGGGCTGCGGTATTGAGGTCCAAGAATCTCTCGAAATCTTGGTCCCCTTCAGGAATGATGGGAATTTGAGTCAGGGTCGGGGTCAGGGTCGGTCCTGTAGGAGTTCTTTCAGTCTCCGAGTGGAACTCCATGATAGGACTGGTTAGAGATAGGATAGACGGAAGCGGTTGTTGGCTAAAGTGGTTAAGAAGAGAGTCCTGGTTTCAGAAACTGTATTTTTGCAATCTCAAAAAACCAGAATGGAGTTTTTGACAGAGAAAGGACAGATTTTGGGTTGCTGGTTTTGAAGAAAAAGGACAGTGACAGAGACCGACGTCGGTTTAAAAACCGATGTCGGTAATAAATGTGGCTGACATCGGTCAGATAACCGATGCCGGTAACAGATGAAGCCGACGTCGGTAGCAGAACTGATGTCGGTGACAGGGGAAGGCCGACGTCGATGTCAGAACCGATGTCGGTAACTGTGTCTTCCAGAGAATCAAAAGGTTTGATGATTCTTGGAAAAACAAAGAAGAAAGCGTCCTCACACACTCAAACAAACAGATGAGAAGAAGAAAACAGAGAGAGACACACAAGCCTAAGCGATAAATCCTAGGAATTAACCTTAGAAATTGTGGCTTATGCCTTAGATGAATGTTTGGAGAGATTGGCTGAAAAATGGGTCCTAAAAGAAGGCAGTCTAAAGATGGTTTCAGGTGTTGTTTTAGGTGCTCAAAAATCTGTGTTAGGGTCTGGTACGTGGCCTGGTGCTAAGGAGCAAGCTCCCCTCACTTCACGATTCCAGTGGTTAGCTGGTCTCGCTTAGCCAAGATATACCTCGCCTAGAGTTTATCCTCTGCTAGAGAACGGAGTGGGCTTCCCTCTTGGTGATGAAATCCAAGTAGGGTCACCGGGACGGGTAAGGTATCCGCTGGGGGATGAAATCCCATTTGGGCCTTGTCTCAGGTATGTTTTATGTTCGTTTAGTGCATGTGGTCCGGTAGTGTAACATCAAGTGTCTACGATTCATTCAATATGCGTCTAAGTTACTAGATGTGGACTAATGCAAGCACAAGCAGAAATGAAAGTGCAATACGTTTTAATGCCCAAGTCGAAATGTGATGTTGTGATGCAGACAAGTTTTGAGAAAGGGTCGAGAGTATGATGCTTAGACTAGTCTAGAATGTGCAAGAAAGAAAAGAAGGATTCGTTTTAGTCCTGCTTATAGTGTCATTCGGAATAGAAGAAAGAGACAAGAGAGAAGGGGCCTAAATGCACCTAAATGAATGAAAAGGAAAAGGAACCCAGGAGGAACCTAGGGTCCCACCGGGCGTGCCAGAATGTTTCCACTCAAAATTCGCTTTTAGATCTAAGAGAAAGAAGAAACTAAAAAAGTAATGGACAAGGCATGGGAAGTACCTGGACTAAAGACTGCGCACCGTGAATCCAGACATTTGTGAGCACCCCTCTTTGGCTGTGGAGGAATGACACCTGCAAGAAAAGAGGAAACTTGGATAAGAGGATGTTAGATAGATAGGCGGTGGGTTGCCAAGCAAAAGCTTGTTCCCAGAAGTATAAGAACTTCCTTAAGGGAGGTCAACCCACTATTTTCATAAAAGATAAATGACTGATAAATGACAGAATGCTAAAATACACTGAAATGATAGCAAACTGAAAGAGATAAGGAAGCAAAGGCTTACCTGGAAGAAGCTGTCAAACTGGTTGCAGTCACCGGCGTCGGTGGTCTTACCGGCGTCGGTTGTCGGGTCTGCCGATGTCGGTTAGTCTGCCGACGTCGGTCGGGGTAATGACCGGCGTCGGTCGGGGCAATGGGCTTGGATGGCGTTTAGGCAGGTCTGGTCGAGTTTTGGACAGAGTCCGGGCCGGGCTTGGTCTGTGGACGGGTCTGTGGACGAAGGTCTGAGTCTGCTCTGGCCCTGGTTTGAGGATGGTTTTAGTCAGAAGGACAGAGAGGGACAGGGAGATAGAGGAAGCCAATCTGGGAGATAGGAATCCGGGTCTGGGTGACAGTCAGGGCTGAAGGGGTGCTAAATCTAGTTAAAAAGCAGATGACTAAAAAGCACAAAGAAAACAAATAGAGAACATACCTGTGCCCTGCTGAAGAAGGTGGTGATCTTGTTGCTGATGATGCTAGATGTGAAACTTGTTGCTGAAGAGAATCCCTGTTGTTCACTTGCAGAAGCTTGCTGTGCACCTGTGGGAGAGAGCCAGATTGATTGGCAGGGAAGTCAAGTGGAAGGACGGATGCAAGGGTCTGATACGAAGGTTCAAGAGTCAGGATGCTAGAGAGAGAGACACAGAGAGCCAAGAGGAGGAGCCAAGCGGAACCAGGGAGAGAGATAACGGTGAAGAAAACTGTTATGAAAGGTGCCGACGCCGGCAATATCGCCGATGTCGGCCGAGGACTGACCGACGTCGGCGGCTAAAAGGCTGGAAAAAGGCTAAAAATAGCCTTCTATCTGTTTCCCAGCGGCCAGGGCAAATGAATGCGAGGATGAAACGGTCGACGGGGGTTAAATGGGCGAGAGGAGAGGTTGGAAAAGGAGTCTAAGGCATTAAATGGCCATGTGGGGAATAAAAGGGATCCAAGGAAGGTATCCTAGGATGGCGAGGTGGCAAGGAGAGGGAAAAATGGACTTATTAATTAAAAATAGATGATTATTTTCAATTAATAAGACCTAGGTAGGTTAGGGGTAGTCGAAGTGGCAAGGGACCAAGGGGAGAGAGGAAGACAAAGGGTTAGACACTTTTTAGGTGTCTACAGTAGTATAAAATTTTGGCAGAGTTTGGTCATACCAAAAAGAGAGATAGAGGATCCCTTTTAAGGCTTAGAAGCCTACATATGTATAAAAGAGAGAGAGATATAACTATGTATTGGAAAAGGACTAACCACTTATGATGGATTGGCACCAATTCAAGGATGTGGCTAAATTAGGATCTTATGAAGAAGGCACAATTTCAAAGGCCTTACAAAATAATTGAATGCTCACTATCCTTATTCATCCACTCAGTCATTATCTTGGGACTCCATGCTACTTACACTTGATTTGTTGATGAGGATCATGTCTTGGACCTAGATAAAAAGTGCCACATCTATATTAAGTGGCCAAATATACTTGCATTGTCAAAAATGATCAATGATGATAAGCAAGACATAGGTTTACTATATGTGAAAACCAATCTTATACCATTCCTTTTCACATAGTCACATTATCTATGAAAGTCTACAAACTACTCGACGTTGCTTCATGGTCACTAGTTTATCTTTACCTTTTGTATTAGACCCATAATATATATTATATGGAACATTAATGGCAATGTTTGGTCTTAAACTGTGGCCCTAATTCAACTCTGATTTTGGTTTTTTGACATTTATTTTGCTTAGGTCCATTTAAACTTCTTTGAATTTCATCAAAAATTACCTGAGATCACCCTTGCTTATTGTTTGTTGGTTACCAACTTAGAATGTCTACATCATGCTCAACTATATTTATGTTCATTAGCTCCATAGATACGCTAACTTATTGACTCTACCTCACTCTGTTGATCTATCTGTGCATGGATAACTGCAAGCCATTAATTTTTTACCAACTAAACATGCTTGTGCCACTTACCCTTGACTCATTAGCTATATGGATGTGCTGACCAATTTTAATCTGCCTCACTCCATTTTATCTTGATGAGAGATTAAGCTCAAACCCTTGATTTCCTACTAGAATATCCCCTTTAACATTTTGACTTGATCACATACCATCAGATCAAGATGTATGAGTTCATGTGTATTATATATCTCCCTAGTCCCACTTTCTTTTTAGTTCTTGTACTATGTCACATCATTGGTATGATTGAATGTGAGCCCTTACTTTTTCTTGGACCCATCCTTTTATTAGTGAATGTATACCATTGGATCTTGGCTTGATCATCTCATACCATTAGATTATGTCTAACTTATAGATCTTTAAAGACTTTAACCTAAGGACCTTTCAACTTGGTTTAATCCAGCGTAGATAATTAGATCTTATGTATTAGTATAAGGGCTCCCACGAACTATTAGATCTTGACCAAATTCAAACCTTTAAAGGATCTTTTGAACCCAAAGTGTTACATGTCTTGATTAAAATTGATGTTATCACTAACATCATTTGATGTCCATGTGGACATATTTGACGTCTCGTAGACTATCAATTTTACAATCATATGATTTTTTCTTGAGTTTTATTTTTACATCCATGCGACCATCATTTGACATTCACACAAACATCATTGATGTCCTGTAGACCATCAAATTTAAACATAGATAGATTTTCACCCAAGCTTGATTTTGATGTTAGCACGAATGTCTTATGTTATACGTCCAACTTTGAAGGCCTATAACTTGAAGTGAAAAAGTCATGAAGGCACCAAATTTTTAAGAGATGTTCTTGAGACTAAAAAGGATGAACCTATTTGATCTGCTGGTCTAGGGAGCCTTCTAAGTGAAGATATAAAATTCTCAAGTTGACTGATCTATTCATTCCTACATGGCATCTTGATGATGGTCTAGTTTATTTGGCTAATTATGAGAAACTTAGCAAAATCTAACTAAGGAGCCAACTTTGAACATGCACAACTTCTACTGTGCTTCGGTAGATGATATGAAACTTAGCACATAACAACTAGGGACCAAGTTAGACAAATAAATGTGATCACTTTTTATTGAGACTACCACACATGTGAGATATGGCCTCTACAAATTGTGTATTTAGAAATTTTGCTACTTCCACTAAATTCTTGGACTAGGCAAAATTTGGTATGTAGACCAAAATTGGTCAACACTACTTCTCACCATAAGCCATATTATTTGGGGTGGATTTAATAAGGGAAAGATATACAAGTCTAGTGATAATACACTTTTTAAGATAAACTCAAGCCTATGGAGGGTAATGTCACTTATGACATCACACCTCTAAATGTCTATAACATCTTGATGGGCAAATCGTACTCGTATGAATGAGAAGATATTTATCAAGCCAAGCCACAACATTAGAATATTTGTGTAAAATATCATTAATAACCTATTCAAGTCAGTGCCCATGACTAAAGTCACATTTATTTTTACCAAACAATGTCATAAACTTGTCTCGCATGCATAAAAGTTCATATTACTCATGGTCTACCCTGACATACCTACATAGATGATAAAGTGCACTCTTGATATCCACACCACTCACATAATGTCATAGTAGTATCATAGTGACAAGTTATTGGAGTAGCATAAATAATTCTTCACAGAGCTTGAAGGCCTTCCAATACACTATGTAGTAAAACACCACATCGATTTGTTTCCTAGATCTCCTCTACTAAATAGCCCCTATATCATAGATTATTTTTGGAGAATAATGAAATTTATCACCAAATACAATAGCTCCTTGATTAGGGTAAGATTAGGCTTAGATATTTTCCTTGTGAGAGTATGATAGTCCTCACACCTAAGAAGGATAGGTCTTGGTGACTTTGCATAGACTATCACACACTTAACAAGATAACAGTGAAGAATCGACACCCACTACCATGCATTAACAACCTTCTAGACTAGCTCTATGACATATAATACTTCACCAAGCTCAACTTGAAATCACATTACCATCAAGTTCTAGTCCATCCTAAAGAGGTATAAAAGACAACATTCAATACATGAAAAGGATTGTACAAATGGTTATGTATGTAATCATAAATGCATCAAATCTATAAATCAATCCTAGCTCAGAGAAGATAGATCTTACTTACACTTCTAATTGGGGATACATTAGATAATTAAGAATATGACCAATATGGATCTGTTAGACCAAATTAGGAGATATCTTACCATAATAAGATCATTAGGGAGGATTCTAAAGCCTGCAATCAAGTAAAACTACACAATAATCCTAACTAAGTCCTATGTTTTCATATTCACTATACTAATAATAAGTAAATCAAATAAATATAATCTAGTTTTCACTAAACATTATGGCACAAAGTGGGGGTTAGTAAACAAATGAAAGTAAATATGCATAAGAGAATCCTAATTAAGCTATGTATAGGTAAGACCCTAATGTAATGGAGAAGAAGAGTAATATTATTCAAAAGCCTTTACTTATGCTACTTTTATCTACTAAAGAGATGAGTAAAGTTAGAGATATTTTCCTGAAAGATAAACCTATTGAGACTCAATCTCTCCCTTGACCAAAAGTTCTTCGTAAAAGGTTGTTGTGGTTTATAATGGTCATTAATAAAGGTTCTCTAAGTAGAAACCTTAAGCTAAGACTCCTCAACTAGAATGGTGTAAGAGAATATTATAAATAAGTGTAAATGAATAATAACTCTTGATATCTCTCTAATAATAGATAAATGGATGTGTCTATATAGGCATATTCAACCCTAAACCCTTCCAAAAGTTTTGGCCAATAGGGTTGACCTGATCTACCTAGTATCATTTAGACAAAAACTCACTAGGTCACAAACTAAGTCGGCCAAGAGCCAATCTAGACCCTAACTAAGTTTTGTTAATAAGAGTACAAGGTTGACACAACCAACTTAGTGATGTAAACTATCAAAAGGGGTTTTAGGTTAGGAAAAGGGGAAATGAAGGTGATAAAAGAATAGAGGAGTGTGCAAAAGAGGATATAAAGCTTAGGGGAATGGTTTTAGGAGTTGGTTAGATTGATAATGAGTGGAAAAAAGGGATACCAATCTGGTAATGGACCAATGGTCTGCCCACCCTTTTCTTGATACATCCTTTAGGGCATGCACTTAGAGAGATTCAAACTCAATGGGCTATTTCAAGATAAAAAGCATTAATATTTGATAAAGTTTGAAAATAGTATGTGTATACATATGCCTCACTTAAAGTTCATCACGTGTCACTCAGGTGCAATAGGGGATTGTGCTTTAATAAATAACATAGTAACGCACAACACTAAAGCTGAAAAAAGTTATAGTATTTAAGATAAAAAATAATTGAAATTTAAATGACTGAAAGGGAAATAACTGAAAAGTAAATGTAATGAATAGCTTGACTTACCTTTATTATTGGATGGTTGTCTATTGTGTCTATAGTTTTGATTATGGAGGGTGTAGAGACTGATTTCAACAAAGCCAAGAATGCAAAACTAAAGAGCAAAAACAAATAGACACAAGAAAGCCAAGATAATTGGTGCTATGTACATGGGATGTACTTGGAAATTTGACAAGATGGGGTGACAAGTGCTATGTTAGACAAAATGACCAAGTCAAAATTTAGAGTAAAGTAGGTAATTAAAAATCCAAGGATATTAAAGATAGAAAAACTTAAACAAGTAAACCTTAGGTAAGAAAGACAAACTCATTAAGTCAAATTAAGGATACATGTCAAAAGGATGGTAATCAAACATTAATGTGAAAGTAGTAACAATCCTTACTTAAACAAAAATGGGTAAGCAAAAATGGTAAAACAATGTTGACGAGTCAGAAGTAACAATCCTTACTCAATCATCAATGGAAAAATATGCATAAAAAGAAAAACAACATTGATGAGTGAGAAGTAATAAGCAAACCTCACTCAACAATGGAAAAATAGTACATGAAATTAGAAACAGACTTAGGTGTCCACAAAATGGGTGGTAAAACAATGACAATTGGTAAAAATAAATCAAGGCACATCTAGAAATGTAAAGTCATGGTGTAAAGAAAGTAATACATAGTTATTCAAGCATATTGTTTTATTCTAAGAGTAGATGAAATTGACACAAAGTAGTACCAGCATGTTTTTAAGTTATGAAGAAGAAGGAAGTATAGAAGAGGGAAAATAGATTTAGAATCACAATTTGCCTATCAAAGGGAGAAATAAAATGGATGGAGGGGAGAATGAAGGAAAAACTAAGGTAGAGGAACTCTTTATCGAAGTCAAGACACTCAAATTAGGTTTGTCAAAATAATAGGACTTTCGACCTTAAGGACTCTAAAGAACTTCACTTAGCCACACAAGTCTTAGGTCAAAAAAAAAGTATATAGATCATTCCATTAAGGCTATATGGATGAAAATTAAAATGGACATACCTTCCCACAACATGTTCTCCATTCTTCAGGACCCCTTATAGATCTATTGGTCTACTGCAAAGATTGGGTACTTATATGAGAAAGAAGGTAACACCATAGAGTTTTTTGAATTCTCCTATTCCAATATATTGGCCTACCACATCCTAATAGACCTCAGATCTATTGTGATGCCAAACATGGAGTTTGAACTTTGATTGGAGATAGGATATATGCTTGTAATCACATCTTTTGATGTGATTTTGAATTTTGAGATTTGTATTTTGCCTTTTGTATATCATTTTATTTTGTTTCAAATGATTTGGATTTTAACTTTCTTGATGGTTATTTCTATTCCTCTTCCATATAGATTTGGAAAACCAAACATGGGTGCTAAAGACAACTTTCATTTGAATACTTGGGACTTGGTTGCTAAGAGAGAGAAATCAAAAAGCATGGTGTCTAAGAGTGTCATAAAGTAAGATGAAATAAAAGTGTTATCTTGACTTTGACCTTATTTTATCTATTGTGGAGTGAAAGGAAAGGAAATCAAAAGGAATGAAACATGAAACAATTTGAATTACTTCAAATCATAAAAATGTGATAGAGGGTGAAAAAGGGATACAATGATATTAAAGTATGATTCCTTATCATAAAAATGAGGGAAATGTAGGAAAACATGCTAACATAGATTGTTGTGCAAATTTCATCTATCAAAATAGGCAAAAGCTAAAGTTGAGAATTAAAGATCAAGAACTTGTAACCATTGCTAAACACATTCTAGAAAAGGAATGACAAGATGGTGATAGCCTCAATGTGGTAGATTAGTTAATCTTGTGGTCTAATAGAGAATGGATATTTTCTTATTTGGATAAGAAAATTAGGATCAATGAGAACTTGGTGTAGATAAAAAATATATGCTAAAGAAGTAAGGGAATCGATAATAGAAATTTGATCTTGAGGGATATGATCTATAGTGAAATAAATAAAATCTTCAGTAAGAGTAGTTAAAATTTGATGATAATAAATGAGATTCTCACTTTTGTATTGGTAATCACCATTGACTTAGTGGAAAATGAGCTAGGAATCACCAAAATCATGCAGGTATTAGATATCTAAATCAAAGGAATCTCTCATGCTTAAGATTAAAGCTTCATATTCTACTATGTTGTTAGTGACATCGAATGTTAAACAAAAAGTTAAAGGGATAATTTATCCAAGAGGGATGGTAAGAATAAAACCTACCCTAGATCCTTGAATGCACTTAGAACTATCAAAGTGAAGGGTCTAATTATCTTCATGTAAACATACATTAATTTTAGGAAGTTCTTCGATAACTATTGTTAGTTTAGTAGTATCAAGGAAGAGAGCAGATTCATCAAGATTACTTGCTTTAAGATAAAAAATGAAGTTATGAAAGTAATATTTGAGGTATATGGCTTGGTTTAGACCTTCAATATAGAGAATATTGTCATTGGGAAGACTATCTTTAAGGTGATTGGTAGTGGGCATGGGAGTTCCAACAAGTTGATCAACTATGATTTGTCCTTTAACAACCTTTTAAGTAATAATTTAGAGATCAAATTTCATAAGAAAGACCATCCATTTGCTAATTCTATCTCTAGGAAGAAAGGCTTTGGAGAAGAAGTGATGAAGGTGATTGGAATTAATGATAACATAAGTGGTCTGATAAAGCATAAAATATCAAAGTTTTTCAACTATAAACTATGTGGCAAGGCAATCACATTCAAATTTTGTGTAAAGTTTTTCATAATCAATGAGGCTTCAGTTGATATCGTATATGGCATATTCTCTTCCTATATCATATTATTGGTAAAGCATTTCCCTAATTGATATGGGTGTGGAATAAGTGTATAATATCAAAGGCCGATCATTAGAAGGGGGATGAAGAGTAGGTGGGTGAAGCAATGATTCTTTCATATTATGAAATGTTTTTAGATAGGGATCGGTCCATTATAGAGCATTACCTTTCTTAAGAAGAGAATTGATGGAGTGGATATGATAATCTATTTCAGGGATGAATCATTTGATTGCCCTAAGTTTTTCAAGATAAGAGTGAATGTTTGGAATGGATCGAGTGATGGGCATGTTGATGATAGCATTAATCTTGGCAAGGTCAACATCGATGCCAAAGAGAGAGACTAATAATCCTAATAGTTTTCTAGATGTGACATTGAAGACACATTTATAAGTATTTAGTCTAAATTTTTATTTAAGAATATGGTCGAAGATGATGGCAAGCTAATAAAGATGAGTCTTGTGACATTGAGATTTAGCAATCAGATTATCCACATATGTTTATACAATTGTATGGATAAGATCATGAAAGATATGAGTCATTTCTGATTGATAAGTAGCTTTAGGATTTTTGAGTCTAAAGGTAATTTTAACATAACAATAGGTACCCCATTCCATGGTGAAAGTTGTCTTATGTTGATCCTTTGGGGAATTGTGAATTTTATTATAGCCTGAGAAGCCATTCATAAGAAACAACATTTCATATCTAGCTATGGAATTGAAAATGGCATATATTGAAGGTAGAGGGAAATTTTCCTTAGGATAAGCAAGATTAAGATTATGGAAATCAATGCAAATGCAAATGACCATGGTAACTTCTTTCCAAACAGGGACTATGTTAGAAAACCATTCAAAGTAGTCCATTAGTTTGATAAATTTAGCATCGAGAGGTTTGATAATTTATTTATAAATAAGGTAGAAACCTCATGTGGAAATTTCCATTACTTTTGATGCAAAAGTTTGGCATCAGGATAAGTGATGATATTGTGCACCCACAATGCTAGGGTCAATACTAGGTATGTGCTCATAGGACTAAGTGAAGATCTCATGAAATTTATCAATAAGTAAACTAAAGTTATCATGTTCAGTAGGTGAAAGTTTATGATATATGGTAATAGGTCAAGGGCATGATGGAGTACTATATTCAATGTGAGTAATTTAATTGATAAGCATAGCATTGCCATCTTAGAAGTGGTATGGTGCATTAGGTAAAAAATAAATTGGATTAGCTTTAGGATCGATGCTAGAGATAAAGTTTTTGAGATAAAGGGCTTTGTTTTTAAAACTCTTGAGTTCGTGATGTTGCCAAGGAATTTGAGGTTCTTAGGCATGAAGTAATTCAAGAATAGATTAATCACTAGCCAAAGTGGGAAGAGGACCATAATACTCAACATCTACTTTTAGATTGATAATTTGATTACCATGGCGATCATATTCATAATGTATCTAATAGACATCTATGGCCTTGGCATCTAATGTAATCTCAAGAGTAGGAAGAGTCAATTGATCAAATGAGATTCGTGTATCATTAGTTTATTTTATGGGGAAAGAATTGGATGTAATGATGGGATTTATAAGTGGTAGAGAAGATGCAAGAATCTATGAAGGTTCGAAAGGTAAGATTTTTTCTACCACCCAAGGAGTATCAAGAAGTTGAGATTTAATAGGAGGTACATGACCTTCAGGAGTTAATTTAAAATCCATGGAAATGGTGTGAACATCACTATTGAAAACATGTATTTGAGCTAAATCTTTCGGATAATGATGAACATCCAAGTCTCAATATTGAGCTTAGGACATGATGTAGTTATAGGTTGGAGAATGGTACATGCTTGAGATTTTGGGGGAGTTTCAAAAGGTGAAATTCCAATGTTACTAAACTTTCATGAAGACATGATGAGAAGATCTTGAAATAATTTGACCACTCCATAATCATTATATGTGAAAGCATCTTCTAGGTAAGAAGGTTCTTAAGCATTACATGGAGGAGGAAAATTAGTGATTTCATGAATGAGAGGAATAGTGCAATCATGAGGTAATAAAGGAGGAAGATACAATAATATATAAGGAGGTAGATTAGTAGTGTTGCATGTATGTTATAGGTCATTAGATTCATCATCATCTGAATCAGCAAGAGTGACTTGTAAGTCTAGATTGATCTTGATAAACTTAAGTAAGGGAGCATTATTGATGGTAGGAATGGTAGGGATATGATATTGAGATTTTGGATTAGGAAGTTGAATACTCTAAGGATTGGGATCAAGCTCATGCTTATACCATTTATCATTATGTAAAAATTTGATGCTTTGGCTACTGAAAGAAGTGATGGCCCTCATTCTATGACTCTAAGGGTGAATGAGGAGTATGTTATAAGATAGAGGCAAATCAAGGACCATAAGTTTAGTTTGAATGGTCTTAAGTCTAATTGTTAGGGGAAGTTAAATACAACCAAGGGGATTTTGATTAGTTTTATCAAATCCATGATAGGTGAGGTAGGTTTTTTTGAGATGATCCTTATTATATCCAAGTTGTTGGATAAGCCACAAAGATGTCACATTAATATTGGACCCTTCATCAACTAAAACTTTATGAATAAGGGTAATATCAATGGATATTTCAATGAATAGTGATGGATCATCGACATGAAAATGGATCTCAATATTAATCATATCCTATTCAATAAATTCAATATAAGGTTTAGAAGAAGGATAAATAGTTTTAATGGTATGCAAATTGGTAGGTTGAGTCTCCATAGAGGGTGGTTATTAATCTATAGAAGATGGATCTTAAATTTCTTGTAATTGGTGCATAAGTAAATTGTGATGATAAGAGGAAGTATAATCTTGAAAGTCATGGAGTTAAGTTATTTCAAAATTTTCCAATGGGATTGAGAAGAAGAACCAATGTGATTTTTGGAAGGTAAGGTAGATTTTGAAGGAATGGAAGTTATTGGGGGTTTAGAAGAAGGAGGTGGTTCCTCAAGGGCTTTTAAAGCTAAATGATTGGTTGTAGTATCTTTAAGAATGTGTTCTTATAAATATAGTTTCTTAAGTTTTGTGATAGGATCTTCATGAGCTGGTTTGTAATGACAATTAGTATTAGCGGTGTTAACATATTGAGAATTGTTGTAATATTGGTCATAATTAGCATCAATGGAAAAAACATCCTTGATAGTTTGGTGATTATTAGTTGTGGAAAAATATTTTTGGTTATCAAAAGAAGAAGCTTTGGAAGCTTGTCATTTTTGAGAAGTAGTTTTGTACTCTTGATGACAAAGTTGGATCATGGCTTCATGATTAAAGGAATCACCAAGCATATAGGAGATAAAAAAATTAGTAAGCCCTTGACAAGTTTCATGGGAATGACCAATGTTGGTATGGAACCAACAAAAATTATTAGGATCATACCACTTAAGAGGATTATTAAGATAAGTTAAGGGTTTAGAGGGTGGTAAAAATTGTTTCATCTATTGCACAATGAGTGGTATGTGATAAGATGGGGGAGTGTCAGCCTTGGCAACTTATAGTTTGGTATGAGGAGTATTTCCAATGATGGAATTGGTATAAGTTTGAAAATATCCTTTAAGTAATTTGTATTAGGTTCAAATTACTTCATGAAGAAGTCTTGACATTTGGTTTGGTCAAGATCTTCGTTAAGTGTTTGAGGAGCAAAAGTGTGAACCTTATATTGAAGTGAAGGAGTTAAAGTAGTTAAAAATAATTTAAACAAATTGTCATCAATCATGTTATGTTTAGATTTATAGGCTAGAGATTTCCATTGTTTGATAAAATCATGAGTTGATTCGATAGGAGATTGCTTAGCATTGATGAAATGGTTCAGATAATTTTTTGAAAGATCATTATGTTGAAACTCTTTGAATAAAGGATTGAATAAATCCTCAAGTTTTCAAATAGAATGTTGGGGAAGTTGTTTGTACCATTCCAATACATCGCTAGTGAATGTTTTAATTAGAAGTTTAGTTGGGGCAAAAATATTAGTTTGGATCCACTCTTTGTAAAGATTACCAAAGGCTTTGAGAAAGGATACAGGGTCTTTAATCCCATCATACTTGATAGTTGGAGATATATTACCAATATCAATGAAAATGATGAAAGGATCTAAAGGCTCATTTTAGATATTTTGAAGCATTTTTTAATTCATAATAGATTGATAAATAACATTTTTAGAGGCATCTCTAAGAGGTATAGGAATGAAATTTGGATTGGCTTGAGGATGGAGAGTCGGGGTTGATAAGCCATATTGATCAAATGACATTGTAATTGCATCATTTGAGAAGTATTATAAGTTTGCATTATATTCATTTATTGTATGACTTGTGTAAAAAGTTGAGTCATATCAATTGGCAAGTTGGTGTTTGTAGGAGGACTCCTTGAATTGGTATTAGGGGAGGGTTATTGGAAGGTGGACTACCCATGGGATTGTTGGATAGACTTGTGTCAATTACTCCTACATTATGTTGAAAGTCTTGAAGATGAGAATTGTCTTGATAGGTATAAAAAGGATCAGATCCACCTACTTCATCTTGAGGCATGATTTAAACCATGTTACAGTCCATAAATGAAGGGGAAGAAGTGCTCCGAGAATGAAGGTTCTCTTGGGAAGTAAAGAGATGGAGAAATGAATATCCCATATAGTTCCTAAATGGATTCAGGTTATCCAAGAAGATTATAATAGGAGAATTTAAGATGATTTGAGGAAATGAATAGAATGCTAGAGAACTAAGTTGGAATCAAGGTCAACAATTAGAGTACAGAGTCGACCAAGTCAACTTAGTACTGAAAACTAGAAAAAACATAGTCTGATACGGATACAAGGTTGACCAGGTCAAGTTAGTAGTATAACTTGATTGGTCAAAAAGGATACAAAGTTGACCAGGTTGATTGAGTATTGTTAGGTAGGAAAAAAGATAGTCTATTAAGAGACAATGTCAAATAGAACAACATTGTATTGAAAATAGTGAAATATTTTGCAATGTAATTGGAATAAGAAGTGAAATAAAATAATAAATAATTGTATCAATGAGAATTATCCATTTGGGGCACATAGCACAAAACCTTGCACCAACAGTGCCAATGCAAGTTTTTGTAATACAATATACAATGAGTAGAGAGAAAGTAGTCAAATGAAAAGTAAATACTAAGTGGTCATCCTGAATGTTGTGAGAGTATTATAAAGTGTCATTTTAAGTGTGATAGAGAAGTTGGTTAAAAGTATGGAACTATAAAATAATTTATGGATGGTCTTAGGACATTTAGGCTAAAAGGGATCTATCTTGGTAACGGTACTGGATTGGTATTAGGGCTTACCCCCTCACTTCACAATCCCACAATGATAAGGGTGTCAGGTGCTTTACGAATATATACCATTAACCACATTTTTATACTTGTCCAAAAAACCAAGTCGGCTTTCCCCTTGGTGATAAAATCTAAGTAGCTATGCCTAGGGTAGACAAATGTTTAAATGCATTTTGAAATTATGTGATTTGGTAGTGTGTGAAAGAAAGAGAAAAATAGTGCAACTAAATGGTATATTGAGAACCACCTAATTATACTATATGAGCTATTTTAAGTATGAAAATAGCTGAAAGTGAAAGTGTGAACTAATTACTAACATATAATTGTTAATTCCCAATTTAAGCATGGTATAGAATTAGTTGAGATGATAATATATGCAAACATTATAGAAAAAAGTCGATAGGGTCACTAATGTACCACAAAAGCAAGAGTCTTTAAAAACTAAGTCAATTAGGTTAACCTAGCATTTCATATAGAAGTTAGACTATAGAACTAGGTTGACTGGTTGACCTAGTTTGTTGTAGGGTTCTAGTTTTGAAGACTACAAAATTTTCAAAATAGAACTATAAGGAAAAATTGAATTGAAAGAGAAAGAAAGAAATGAACCTTGATGGGTTGGAAGATGCTAAGGACTGTGAAATTTTTGTTGAAGTGTCTTGAATGTTGATTTCAAGTTCTGCCAACTATGTCAATTGGGTCAACTTAGTTTTGTAATTCCCTATTTGTGTAAACCTATTAATATGATTGAGTCAACTTAGTTGACCTATTTTGTTGACTGGAATTTGACTGTGATAGTAAGTTGACCTACATGACTTAGTTTGTTCTTTTAGAGCTAAATAAGAGACTAAGTCTACCTATTCAACATAGTTTGTTATCTAGAAGTGAATGAGAGTACTATGTCAATTTGTTTGATCTAATAATCTATATCTAATGAAGACTTGCATAGAAAAATAGGGTCATTTTGATGTGACTATGTGTTAAGCCTATGCATAGAAGTTAGAAACTATACCATCTTGGTCAACCTAGTATCACAAATATAAAAAAATAATATAATGATATAAATGAGAAGCATGAAAGAAAACCTATAAGGGTTAGATTCACATTGGGTTCACTAGAATTTATGCAATAAAAAATGCATCATATTTAGAAATCAATCCTAACTCAGAGAAGATATATCCTATTTATACTTTCAATTAGGAATACATTAGATAATCAATAACATGACCAATATGGATCTACTAGACCAAATCAAGGGATCTCTTACCATAATAATATCACCAAGGAGGGTTACAAAGCCTCTAGTCAAGCAAAACTATGTAACAACCCTAAGTCCTATGTTTTGATATTAACTATACTAATAACAAATAAAGCAAATAAATATAATCTAGTGCTCACCAAAGCTTGTGGCACAAAGTGGGGTTAATAAATAACTGAAAGTAAATATGCATAAGAAAATCCTAATTAATATATGTATAGGTAAGACCCTAATGCAATGTATAAGAAGAGTAATATTATTGAAAAGTCATTACTTATGTTACTTTTATCTATTAAAAAGAGGAGCAAAGTTAGAGATACTTACCTAGAAGATGAACCCATCGAGACTCAATCTCTCCCTTAGCCA
Source organism: Torreya grandis (assembly GCA_037957365.1). Taxonomy (NCBI): domain Eukaryota; kingdom Viridiplantae; phylum Streptophyta; class Pinopsida; order Cupressales; family Taxaceae; genus Torreya; species Torreya grandis. Next base: position 2,226,970 of record JARHVA010000413.1, read on the forward strand.
AAGGTGATTTGTAAGAGGTTTTTATGGTTTGTAAGGATCATTAAGAAAGGCCAAAACATCCAATACTTCTTCACAAGACTAGATTCTTCTCCCAGTAGAAACCCTAATCTAAGACTCCTCAAGTAGAATGGTGTAAGAGTAGACTGTAAATAAGCATAAATGAATAATAACTCTTAATATCTCTCTAATAATTTATAAATGGATGTGTTTATATGGGTGGATTTAACCCTAAACCCTTCCTAAATTTTTGGCTAATAGGGTCGACCTGGTCGACCTAGTATCGTTATTGATAAAAACTCACTAGGTCATGGACTAGGTCAGGCAAGAGCTGACCTAGACCCTAAAAAAGTTTTATCAATAAGAGTACAAGGTCAACACAACTAACATAGTCATGTAAACTATTAAAAGGGGTTTTAGGTTAGGAAAAAGGAAATGAAGGTGATAAAATACTAGAGGAGTGTGAAAAAGAGGAAATACAGCTTAGGGGAATGGTTTTAGGATCTGGTTAGATTGATAATAAGTGGAAAAAAGGAAAATGATCCTATGAAACATCAATGGTCTCCCCAACCATTTATTTTAGTACCCCTTATGGTGTGCACTCAAATAGATTGAGACTTGATGAGTTTCTACAAGATAGAAAGCATCAGTATTTGATAAAGTTTGAAAATATTTTGTGTATATAGGTTAGTCATGCCTTTTGACCTAATGAATGCGATATCCACTTTCATTTATTTGATGGATGATCTACTCATGACTTTTCATCCTTCATTGTATACTTGGATGACATCTTCAGTTTAACAAGACTTGGGAGGAGCATCTAGAGCACATCTCACATGTCTTAGACACCTTGTGTCAACATAAGTTACAATCCAACCTAGCAAAGTGTACATTCAATGTTGTGTATATTTATTATTTAGGCTACACCATTGATAACAAAATAATTCATGTAGATTAAGATAATATCAAAGTGATCCAATATTGGCCTACCCTATGCAATATCATAAAATTAAGGAGTTTTCTTATTTTCTAACTTTTTCCATAGGTTCGTCCTTGGTTTCTCACACATCTCTTGTACTCTCATCCAAATAACATGTGAAAATTCTAAGTTTTATTGGAATCATGAAAAAAATGCACTTTTAAGGCACTCAATTAATGCCTATGTAAAGTGATTATTCTTGTAATGCTTGACGTTATGCATTCTTTAAAAATTCACACTAATAGATCTGATTACGCACTCAATGCAGTGCTCATACAACATGGACATTCGATCACATACCACTTAAAAATGTTCAATGATATAACACAAAGGTATTCCATGTATGAAAAATAAATGTATGCTATTATTTAATAAATTAAGTGATGGTACCACTACATTCTATTAAAGGACACAATTGTTCATTCGGATCACAAACCACTCTAGTTCTTATAGATGCAAAATAAGCTAGAGAATGCAAATCACATGAAAGGGATAAATTATCTAAAATAGTTCCTTCTCATCATCAAGCATAAGAAAGGGAAAGACAACAAGGTACTAGATTGCCTTAACCAACCATTAGTTCATGTGATCATCATGGTGCTAGACATGCACAATCAGAACTTCATAGACTAGGTATCCCTCTACTCAGTTGAGCAAGACTTGTAATGACTTAAACCAACCTAATGAAAGGTAAAAAATTCTAGTATTTTTAATTGTTTAACCAAATTCTCTATAATCTTAGACATCTCTATGTTCTTGGTGGTGCACCTTGCTAATAAATCATCAAAAGGAACATTATGCCAAGACCTCAAGACACTTCGATGTGACAAATACTCTAACTGCATTGCAATCAAACTTATACTAGCCACACATGCACATAGACATGGAACACCACATAAAGTCTTGCATCCCTTGTTGCATCATAAGCCCATGAATAGGAAATTAGGACTTTACTCACCTTTATTGGTTCCATCCAGACCATGGGGATATATTAGCATGGATTTCATGATTAGGTTGCCTGTGATGAGATGCCAATATAAAATTATGGTCATTTTACTTGATAGGTTCTCAAATTTGGATATCATAGTCACTTGAAAGAAAGACATTAATGAAATTGGCACTACACATGCCTTATTCAACCATGTTTGGGTTCATTTTGGGCATTCAACATCCATCATCTCTGATCAATATATATGCTTTGTAATTCAATTTTGGCAAGTATTGTGGGATTTTATGGGTATGCAGCTAGATTGGTTGACAAATTTTCATCCATAGATAGATTAAAAAATTAAAGTAGTGAATCATATACTTGTCCATATTCTCCAAATGTAAAACCATGTACATGCTTACACCTAGGATGAGAAACTCTTGTACATTTAACATGTCTACAATAAATCCCTTCACAAATCTATGGGTCACATTCCATTCTAGACATGTCTTAGGTTTCAACCTTTATCACACCTAGACATCTCTTATCATTCTAGTAGACAAAGTCAATGAGTTCCTACAACACATCTAATTTTTTCATCAATAGGTTCAACATATTCTCTTGCACTTAAGTAAATTACAAGGAGCACCATGACACACATCACACACCTCATGCATTTTGAGTTAGCAATAAATTTTGGTTAGACCTTTAGAAGGAAAGATTCAAATTTCCACACCATAAGATCAAGAATTTTTACTATGGTCTTTACACCATCCTACACACTCCTAGTGAGAATGCCTTTATTCTTGATCTACCTTCACACTTGGAAATGCACCAATCCTTTAATGTGGAACTTCTCAAGCCTTACACTTCACCACTTATTGAACCGGTAGTGACATAACATCCTTATAATTTTGATCTCTAACACTTACACCCTATAGAGAAGGACCATATCATTGAAGTGATAGACACATGCAACCACCATAGCACACAACAACTTTTCTAAATGGTCAAGGTTGGACAATATGTTGATCAAGCTAAGTGGTACACTTCTCAATAACTTGGAGTGTAACTTCCTTAGTTGCATACCAACATAAAAGAGACAATTACTCTTCAATAAAGGGAAAATAATGTTAGGATCTTGCTCCACCACAATTAGAGCACATATGATTACTTCTTGTATTAGCAACTAAACACGGAATTTAACCAGAAATATAAAGTAACTAGAAATATGAAACAACACAGGATATAAGAGACAATACACAATTGTATTATATACACAGAAAAAAATACAATAAGGAAGATGCCACTTCTTCCTCCACCTCAAAGGCTCGCCACACCTCAAGACCTTCTTCCCTCTCTCTCTCGGTCCCAACAATCAACTCCAATATAGAATTGATGTTCACCTCTCCAACCAGTCAGTAACAATGCTGCCAGTTCACCAAGTACACAACCGTACTCCAAGTAGATCTCCCATGAACCTTCAACCTACAATTCAATAGACCATACTCACAACTGTAGATCTCTCTACACCCCTAAAGAACCCTTCTTCAACCAGTACCCGGTGGATCAGCTCCTTGACCTTGCAGACCTTGCAACTCTCCCTGATCAAACACACTCAGCACCCCTTTGGAACTAGGAAGAGCTACACTAGCTCTCTCTAAAAGCTCTATGGCTTTCTAGCACACACTTACAATACAGCCCATGAGTCCATATATAGATCTCATGCTTACAATAATTAGACTAACCTAATTACAATAATTAGACTCGCAACTCAAGACTACGACTAGCCTTCAACATGCAAACTAGGACTCTCCCGGATTCGTCATGCAAACTGCCTGTTCTCACACAGGCTGCCGACATCGGCTCCTCCATGACCGATGTCGGTCGACTGGTAACCAATGTCGGTTGCTTCCTCTTGCTATCTGACCGACGTCGATTGATCAGACTGACGCCATTTTTCCTGCAACTAAATCAGCAACACCCCACAACTCTGGATCCTCCTTAACTTCTCCTGTTTGCATCTTGGTGAAGCTTTTAGCTCTACAACATAACAATCTCCCACTTGGAGATAAATAGCTGCACCTGTACACCGTCTAAATTATTTCCTGGCTTATATTCCTCTTCAAGATCAACCCTGAAGACCAACCACCACACAACCTGTGATGCTACCCCTGTCATTCAAGTAACCTGCCATATCCGAACCTACATATCCATGTAGTGAAGAACTTGACCCTGCATAACAAGAAATCCTACTGCTAGTCCCACTGAACTGCCCTCCAACACTCCTTCCCCGAATTGGCTCCATACTTTCTGACAACCCCCACTGCTTGGGAAAACTCAGGTCTACACTAGACCTCATGTGATTTCAAACCCTGTTTCAAGCTAAGCTTGAACTGTCCAGCCCTTGGTGTGCTTTTCGATTCTGCATCTTGCATCATGAACCCCACCAACACCGTCTTCACATCAGCTCCCACTGGAGATCAAATCTTCATGTCTCTTATGCCAAAGAATTTCACTGCTCCAAATTCTACATGACACGCCTCTGAACTAACCTTACCTTTAGCTCAGCAAATCCCTGTATGTACAAACCTACTAATAAATCACCCACATACAGCAACAAAATGATGTCATGACTCATCATCCACCTGGTAAGATAAAACCACAATAGTTACACTGACATTGACTAAAGCCATGCTTAGTCATCCACCTGTCAATACCTGTACCACTGTCCTGCAGCTTCCTCAAGACCATATGCCTTGGCCTTCTGTCTCATGTATCCATCCACTCTCTTCTTTAACTTGGGAATCCATTTTGTCTCTCAGTGCTTACTTCTAGCTGACAAATCTACCAATAAATACCTATTTGGTTCTTCTCCAAGGACTCACACTCCTCATCCATGCCAAGCTCCCACTGTATCTGGACTCTACCTGCATTGCTTCTTCCATCTTCCTAGTTCTTGACCATCAATAAGCAATATAAATAAGGTGAACAACAAATATGAGGTTCACTTACTCTTTTCGACCTCGACATGAGCGTTTGAGACTTGCTGTCCGCCCACTATCCGTACCAGTGACCGATCTCGGCCATCTCCCAGTCTGTTCTCGACCGATGTCGGCTCCCTATACTGAACCTGACTGTCGACGCCATTTCCCTGGCCAATGCCAGCGCCCCTCCTGCCGACGTCGGTTCCTTCATGACTGACGTCGGTCTTCCTGGTTCCGACGTTGGTTACTATATAATCGATGCCGATACCTATGTTTGTCTGTGAGTGATAACTTTTTACCCGTGAGCTCTCTATGGATCAAAATCCTAATCAAATCAACCCTGCTCTGCTCAGAATAAGTTAGTTTCCTCACCTGATCTCTATCCATCATCTCCTCCATGAACACCAAGGCTTTCCAGTTCTTTAGCTTGTCAAAGACATCTGACCTCCACTTCAAAACTTACATTCTCCTCCTACATATGTGGCCAAGCCTATAAAGCCACATCTCTGCAACAGAAGGTGAATCAACAATATAAGTAGATAGATAAAGGATACCTACTTTCTTACCACCATCTAATTCAAGTGCATCCGCTGTGAGAGTTACAGTGCATCTCTCATCACCCAAATTTCTTGAAGAAATTAGACTAATCTCCAAGACTGGTACCTGCATGACTTCCTCCAACCACTGTGAGTCATCCGCCTGCAATTTCAGCTTCACTTCCCCTTCGTCTATAATCTGACAAGGCTCTCCAACCCCTAAATAAATCTCTCCAAAGTCTCCAAAGACATACCCATGAAAAGATGCTCTATTTCGAGCTGCATGGAAAGAGGCAAAAGAATATGTAAACAAAGATTCCACTTTATCCAGAACACCCTGTACAATATTACCTGCAACATGTGCTTCCACACGCTGATCTGCTACCAACCAACGATCTCTTTTAACCTGCTCTTTCTTTCCATCAATCAGACCATTCGTGCTATTCAATTTCTCCATTCGTAGCTTACTTTCTTCTGCCATTGCTATACTCCCACTCAATCTGAAACCCCTGTGAGTGACCTGTAATCAAAAAACACTACCAGATCTGAAACCACCTGTTAGTTAACCCAACCAAAAGCTCTGATACCACTTGTTGGTATCAGCTCTTGAACTTACAACCAAGGCTCTGATACCACTTGTCAGGATCTTGCTCCACCACAATTAGAGCACATATGATTACTTCTTGTATTAGCAACTAAACACGGAATTTAACCAGAAATATAAAGTAACTAGAAATATGAAACAACACAGGATATAAGAGACAATACACAATTGTATTATATACACAGAAGAAAATACAATAAGGAAGATGCCACTTCTTCCTCCACCTCAAAGGCTCGCCACACCTCAAGACCTTCTTCCCTCTCTCTCTCGGTCCCAACAATCAACTCCAATATAGAATTGATGTTCACCTCTCCAACCAGTCAGTAACAATGCTGCCAGTTCACCAAGTACACAACCGTACTCCAAGTAGATCTCCCATGAACCTTCAACCTGCAATTCAATAGACCATACTCACAACTGTAGATCTCTCTACACCCCCGAAGAACCCTTCTTCAACCAGTACCTGGTGGATCAGCTCCTTGACCTTGCAGACCTTGCAACTCTCCCTGATCAAACACACTCAGCACCCCTTTAGAACTAGGAGGAGCTACACTAGCTCTCTCTAAAAGCTCTATGGCTTTCTAGCACACACTTACAATACAGCCCATGAGTCCATAAATAGATCTCATGCTTACAATAATTAGACTAACTTAATTACAATAATTAGACTCGTAACTCAAGACTACGACTAGCCTTCAACATGCAAACTAGCAGTCCAAAAATAGACTCTCCCAGATTCGTCATGCAAACTGCCTGTTCTCACACACGCTGCCGACGTCGGCTCCTCCATGACCGATGTCGGCCGACTGGTAACCGACGTCGGTTGCTTCCTCTTGCTATCTGACTGACATCGGTTGATCAGACCGATGCCATTTTTTTTGCAACTGAATCAGCAACACCCTGCAACTCTAGATCCTCCTTAACTTCTCCTGTTTGCATCCTGGTGAAGCTTTTAGCTCTACAACATAACAAATAATTCATGCACAACCTTTACATAACTAAACACACTCATTTATTCATTTACATATATATCTTACCTCTCATGTAATCTTGTGCACTCTTTTATAATAATCTTGCTCACACTCCTATGTGAAAGTATCTCACTTACTTGTAGACTTATATGTAGTGATCATTTAAAATTATAGCTTGCACATCTCACTACACACTCATAGCTCATAGTCCTATGTACCACACTGGCATTTAATCATGGACTAGCCTAATCCATCAGACCCCACTTTAGCATAACCATGTGATGGGATACCCCAATTGCATTCCTCAAGTATTGGCCCAAGATCAGCCTAGAATCCAATGTTTGATTATCATTAGCTATCATTTAGGATTTTCAAGATCTATTAGTGAATAATTGGGAATCATGCAATCAAATCATTGGTCACAACCAGATTGGGAACTCTATCATTAACATGCAAGAAGGGTGATATGTGTCATCTCTAGCTTCATTGTATTCTATATTGGTATTTTGTAACTACCCTTGTAAGCATACATGTTAAATGTGTAACATATGCATCTAACCTGGGATAGTCGGGTTGAATCAAGACACAAAGATAACATAGATAACATCCTCTTCATATGTATATTGTAACACATGGACTGTAACACTTTGTACCTATTTTTGCATATTATTTATTATTCAATAGAAGTTGCATTTATACAAGTAAGTCTTCCACTCCAATGAATGTGTGTTTCATTATTCTATCTGAATAGTCTTTGCACATTCACTTTGCATAAACAAACTTGATTATCCCTCATACATTTGGTCATGGGCCCCATGGTGCAGATCATATGAAGAGAGAATATAAAAATCACGTGGGAAATAATTTATGAAAATAAATGGGTGTATGGATAATTTTTTTGTATTAATGGAAAACTATAGACACTTGAAATGGTCATGGACATTTATTAGTCTTAATATTATATTTTTCTAGGGAATTTATATGTTTTTTTCTTATTGTTCCAAATTAGGTCTTTATTGGCATGTTTTATGTGTCTTAGGTCATTCCATGTTGTGTTCCCTCATTTATATCTCCTATTATATTTTTTTGTTTCTAGAGACTTTCCCTAAAACATAGAGCATACATTTCTAAGGAGGTCCCTTCTCACCCAATTTTGGGTCCCTCAAGGATTGTAGATTTTTTCTTGTCAAATTATCCATATTTGTGTGTTGGGTTATGCATATATAAGGCCATTTTTTGGATTTAAGATGTGTATAATTAAAAAATTGAATTAGTAAATTTAAGATAATATACAATGAATACATGCAAAAACACTCAATACAAGCATATAAATAAGGAATTCAAGAATTTAAAAAATATGAAAAACATTTGGTATTTAATAATGCATTCTAAAATAAATCAAGCATTCATTATAGTGTTTAAATTTATAATAGATAAACATTACATGACATTGGACTACCTTGTTTAATTTCATTTTAATTGTTATGTTGTCTTCAATATTGTATATTGATATAGGGTGTTATAAGTAGTATGTGATTAAAACCCATACTTACCCTGAGCACTCCCCATGAAAAAAAAATCCTTATATTTTTTAGATTTGATTACCCTACTAAGATTTGAATAAGAAGATTAATTTCTCATAGATCAATATAAAATTTTGAAAAAGTGAGAGGTGTTTTTAAAACCCCAAACTTGACAATTACATTCATAATATTAGAGCATTTTATCTGTGTTTTGCCAAAAATGTGAAATGTATGCTTTTGGTTACAAAAAATGTTGAGCGTACAATACTCATAATGTGCTCAAGTCACTATGAGTTCTTTTTATTCTTAGTTTCTTGTCCATGGTTTGTTAGTGTATTAGTCTCACTAAAGGCATATTTATGCATAGACTAGGATTGGGATAACACTTTTTGAGAGGTGGCATGGAATATCATTCTTACTAACACCTTCAAATCAACTTAATTTTCCTCCTTAGTGTTTTTACCCTTCCACTTATCTATTTTTCCACAATGGGATACACATAGCTAATATTATCGGCCTAGCTAATGACATCCTTATCATATCCTATTATGTTGACATAATTAGTTGAGCTAATACTTATTATTTTCTATGGGATTATTTGAATGTTATTAGTTGGGGTGATGATGTAGGCTAAAATTAATTTTGGATTTTTAAGGATTCTATTTTTATTTATAATTTATCTTTTGTCATTTGCTACGCCCTTAACCTATTGTGCATATAGGGATATGTGTGGCTAAATTTTGGCTCACATAACTTCATATTATCTTATTGTATTTCTCAATGTTCTTAGTGTGTTTTGCCTATGGAATAATCATGGTTAATTAGTGTATATTTAGGAGGTAATGGTTAATCTTTTATCATCATATTACGAACTCAATTCTTATTGCATTGTTGTGTAGGTTTCCCCCTTGAAGTTGCTTAGTCATAATATTTGATTATTCTATTTATTTTGTCAACTATTATTGTGGATTTGCTTATTCTATTTTTAATTATATGATATATAATTCTATTGCTTAAAATTATCTAAGTAATTTTATTATAAGTGGTATCAAATCTTTGATTTGGGAAAGTTTCTATGGCACATTTTTTCTAGATCTGGCATATTAAGCACTAAAAGGCCAAAAAAACATAGTTTGTGATCCAAAATGAATTGAATTTTTCATCACCCTAGTTTTTTTGTGAGTTTTTTTACAAAAAATAATAAATTTATGAGTTAAAAAAGTTTAAAAACTATTTTACCTTGTGTGAATTAGTAGTTGTTGGATTCATCTATGTGAGATAATCAAAATGGTATGTTCTATCGGTACATTTTTTTAGGTTGAAAGTTTTCACCCTTGTGTACATTAGCAATCATTGGATTCATCTCAGTGAGATAATCATAATAGTGTATTCCACTTGTACACTTTTTTTAGAGTTGAAACCCTTCTAGGGTTTGTGTATGGTTGGTCTAAACACTCACAAATGTGGGAAAGGGAAAGAAAATCCAAAAACTCTTCACAAGGATGGCATAGAGTCTAAAATTTCTGATCCATGTATTTCAAAGGTAGTTTAGCAACTTAAGTTAGAGTTGTAGGGAATGGTGAAAAAAAATGATTTTGATATAGTTAAAGGGGATGCCACATAGTTGAGAGGAGACCTAAGTGGTGTGATGGATTAATTATAATAAATAATTAGGTAATTAGACAACTTGTTATCACAACTATTAAAAGCATAAACCTCCACACTTCATTTTGGTTTTCCTCCTCAAAACAATCCCAACACCAATCCTAGCCTAATGTTGATGCTTCCAAAAGTGGACCTATGCAATTTTGATGGTAATGATCCACTCACTTGGTTCACTCAAATTAAAAATTTATTTGATATACATTAGACTTCATGTTCAAAAAAAGTGGTCATGGTCTCTCTATATTTGGAACCTAAGCCATTCATTTGGTATCATTGGTTGTGTGCTCAAAATAAAAATAAGGGTGTCTAAGTTTCATGGTCGATAGTTTTTGAAGATTTGTAACTCCAATATAACAATAATGTTTTTGAAAACTATTTCAGTTAGCTAGCTAAGTTGGGCTAGACTGAGACTGAAAAGGATTGCATTCATCAATTCAAAATATCTCTTTACACATGGTAGACATCATTAAGGAAAATCTGATTGACCTATTTTTGGGTGGCCTCAAAGACAACATATAATTAGAGGTTTGCATGATTCATCTAATTAATGTATCTAAAGCCATATTGAATGTATGCATGGATGAGTAAAAAGAGAGGATCAGATGAATACCTTTCACTAATGTGCTTGAATGCACCTTCCTAGCACCATCATTTCCATAGTGTACCAAATTGACACCTTAACAAGTTGAAGAAAAATGTGCAAAAGGTTTGTGTTTTGGATGCAATAGCAAATGAGCCAAGGACATTGATGTGATGAAATGAGGTTGTTTTACATGGAAGGTACCAATGAGGAGGAAGAAGATGATGAGAATTTAAAGGCAAGTTTATAATAACTTAAGAATAAATTTGAAAATTATCAACCTACTATTTCTTGTCATATACTTTCAGGCATTAGTACTCTTCAAACTCTTAGGGTGGTGGATTTGCTAAAGAAATAGAAGGTGACTATGATAATTGACTAAGGGAATACACATAACTTGATCAATAGTAAGATAGATACTCATTTGAACTATATCATTTGCTTAGTTCTATAAGTTTAGGTCATGATTGTATATGGTGGTATATTCAATTGTTATGGAATATGCCATATCATTAAGCTTGTTATGGGAGGCTACTTGTTAGATTCCCCTATGTCTGTTATTCCTATTGGAGGAGATGACATTATTTTGGGATTGTAGTGGCTCATCACTTTGGGAAATATTAAGATGAATTTATAAGAACTATTCATTAGGTTTCATTCAGAAAGAAAGAACTTAGAATTGCATGGGTTACAGGCTAAATCTCCAAAACTAGGTAGTTCCCTCTAGATGATGAAGATTCTAAAAAAAGATACAAAAAGATTTGTGACACACTTATTTTTTATAGAAATTCAACCAACCAAGGAGTTTACACATTTTGATTTGAAAAGGGTGGTGGATGACCATTATGTTGTTTTTGGTGACATGCCAAAGTGACTTCCTCCAAGACATGCGCATGCATATGATCATGCCATCAGGCTCATTCTAAGAAGTAAACCACCTAACACCAAACACTATAGGTATCCCTATACTTATAAGAGTGAAATTGAAAATATAGTACAAGAAATGTTGGAGGTAGGAATTATCTGACATAGTTAAATCAAATATTCTTCCCTAGTGGTCATGGTGGGGAAGAAGGATGATAGTTGGAAGATGTGCCCAAACTAAATAGAAATAAACAAGTACACCATCAAAGATAAGTTTATATTTTATTAATTGATGATTTTATAGATGAATTGCATGTTTTTATTTATTTTAGCAAGTTAGACCTTCACTCTAGGTATTAATAGATTTACATCTACGATGAGGACATACCTAAAACAACTTTTGGAACTCATGAAGGCCATTATGAATTTATGGTCATGACTTTTAGACTCATAAATGCACCATCTACATTTTAGAGTTTGATGAATACTATTTTTAGGCTATTTTTAATAAATTTTGTATTAGTTTTTTTTAATGATATCCTCATATACAATAAAAAATGACAAGATCATTGTAAGTATGTGAAACAAGTACAAATAGTTATAGAATAACATCAACTTTATGCCAAATAGTCCAAATGTGTTTTTGGTGTCCAATAGGTGGAGTACTTGGGTCATATTATTTCAGATGAAGGAGTGAAAGTTGATGCTAAAAAAATCCAAATGATGATGGAGTGATAGGTTCCTAAGACCCTCAATAACCTCTAGGGATTTGTGGGATTAAATGGTTACTATCATAGGTTTGTCAAAAGTTATGGTAGCATTGTAGCCCCACTAACCTATTTGTTGAATAAAGACTCCTTCTAGTGGACTGATTAGTTGCCAAGGTGTTTGAATAATTAAAAATGGCTATGTACACAACTCTAGTTTTGGGTACTCAAGATTTTTAAAAAAACTTTTGTTGCAGAGTGTGATGCATTGGGATATGGCATGGGGGATATACTCATGAAAAAAGGCAAACCACTAGTATTTAAAAGTCACAAACTTAAGGAAAAACATAGACTCAAATCAATTTATAAAAAATAGATAATGGTTATTCTACATGCAATGAAGCAATAGAGACCTTATCTGATATGAATGGGAGAATCAAAGAAAAAGAGAATGTAGTCGCAGATGACATTTCTTGATGGGATGAATTAGTTGGGGCATTGTTATGTGCCATGACTATATGGTAGGTAGATTGGCTAGAGGAAATAAGATATGAATGGGATAATGATAGTGCTACCAAGGATTTGGTTCAAAATCTTCAAGGATTTGGTTCAAAATTTTCAACAAGGTTTAAATGAATCTAAAAATAATTACATGGATGGGGAACACATTATGGTATAAAGATAGATTATACCTATGTAAACTTCTTCAATAGCTTCATGCCTCTCCACTTGGAGGTCATTCCAAATTTTTGAAAACATATTATAGAATCAATTAATGTTTCTTTTGGGAATGACTCAGAGGGGTTGCCCAAAAATATGTGAATAAATGCATGGTATGTCAAGAAAACAAAGGTGAAACCATTAACACCTTAGGTCTTTTTCAGCCTTTATCCATCCCTATCCATCATTGGGAGGATGTTTTCATGGATTTCATTAAGGGGTTACCATAGTCTAAAGGTAAAAATGTTATCATGGTAGTTGTAGATCAACTCACCAAGTATGCTCATTTTTATTCTTTATCACATTCATTTATTTCCAATACATTAGCTTTTGCTTTTATCAACATAGTTTAAAATTTTCATGGTACTCCAAAGATCATTGTATATGACAGAGATCCCATATTTACTAATAATTTTTGGAATGAATTATTTGCATGTTTGGGTACCCCATTGGCTCATATCTCATCCTATCATACTCAATATGATGGCCAAACAAAGGTAGTCAACAAATGTCTAGAAGGGTATCTTCATTGTTTTATTTCTTGCAAATAGGACAAATGGGTTCATTAGATGCCACTTGTTGAATGGTGGTATAACACTTATTTTTACACTTCTTATAAGATGTTTTCCTTTGTGGCATTATATGGGTATCACCCCCCATCCATCACTTCATCTTTGATGGTGCATCTTAATGTTTGAGTTATTAAGGAACGCATTCACCATCAACATGAGGTACTAGCCAGTTTACAAGAAAATTTAGCATTGGTACAAAATAGAATGAAGCAACAAGCAGATCAACACCGTAGTGAGCATAATATTGATATAGGTGATTGGGTCTTTGTGCAGTTGTAGCCATATAAGCATATGCCTTTGAAGTAATATAAAAAGGATAGAAAGCTATCAACTAAATATTATGGCCCTTATTAGATCTTATTGAAAAATTGGTAGTTGGTTTACAAGCTGGAATTACCCCTATCCACTCGCATACATATGATATTCCATGTATCTTGTCTAAAGAAGGTAATTGGACATAGAGTTTTCACTCAGACTGAGTTACCTAAATTGGATGAAGAAGGTCAAGTAATTTTGGAGCCTAAAGATATCCTTCACACATGTACTAAGCAATTATAAACCAAAGCCATTAAGGAGTATTTGATCAAATGGAAGAACCTGCATTCTAAAGATGCAATATGGGAAAAAGAAGCATTCTTACAACAACATTCTAGTTTGATTCAACGTTGATGACAACATTATTTTGAAGGGGAAGGGCATGTTACACCTTTAACCTAACATGCATCTAAGGATATGTGTGGCTGACTTATGGCTTACATAACTTCATATTATCTTGATACATTTCTCGATGTTCTTAGTATGGTCAACCTATGACATAACCATGGCTAATTAGAGTATATATAGGAGGTAGTGGTTAGTATTTTATCATCATATTAAATTTTTTGTTTTTATTACATTTTTATGGAGGTTTCCCCCTCAAAGTGGCTTAGTCATAATATTCAAGTATTCTTCTCTTTTGTCAATTGTTGTTGTGGATCTATTTATTTATTTTTTAATTCTATGATATATAATTCTACTATTGTGGATCATCTGATTAATTCCATTACATTATTTCTCATGAAAGACACAAACACTCTTGTATATGCAAATCCACCTTATATTGAAGAAGATACCTTTTGGATATAATAAAGTTACAACAAAGAAGAAAAGTTAGCATAAAGTCTTTTCAGATATCAAGAATAAGATTGTACATGTGAGGTTTACCAAGTATTTGGAGTCCCCACTACTTTGGTTTATTTTGGGTTTCACATATATCTATCTTGAATTCATATGCAAACATCTCTCACAAAGTTCTATGAAACAACAATGAGATTAAGGCATCGATAAGTCAATTAAAGGTAAGTATACCTAACCCCAATATATTTTTGTTTTCTACTTTGGTCAATAGTGTGGATATTGTATGTCTAATGTGTTTCAAAGTATAGTTTAGTGCATTATTTTTATTTTATAATGTTCTATTCATAGTTCATACTTATCACATAGGGACATTTCACTTTTTCATATTTCTTGATTACCGTTTGATGGCATTTTAGTCCATGATAACTCATGTTTTATTATGTTTAGCTTACTTATCCTTTGCTTAAATGTTTAGTGACACTTTGGATCTAATAAGGTCCTTCACCCTCTATGTCATTATAGATCATGTGTGTGGGTTCCACACATTAATCTGCATTCCAACCTCATTACTTTGTCCTTGTTTATGGTCTTATAATGCTTTGTGGTCCATATATATGTTGCATTTATAATTATTTTCTAGTTTTTTTATTATCTATTTAGAAAATTATTTTAATGTAGAAACCTTATTTTAGACCAATAATGCCTTTTGATTATTTATTTATATGTGTGATCCCTATAATAATTTCTAAGGGTGGTCCCTTTCTACCACTTTAATTGGTGTGATAACTATTGTTATCAAGAATATAATTATTCTCTTGACCCATTCAAACCTTACTAGCTTACCATCTAACATAATTTATGGTTAGACTTGTTAGTGATTTATGGAACTAAAATAGTTTATGGATCTTATCTTCATAATTATTTAGCATAAGTTAAATATGGGCATGTAGAGAGGGAGAGTTAATTTACTAACAATTTTATTGTTCAGGGATTGTTAGTGTATTAATCTTGCTAATGGTATGTTTATGTATACACTAGGATTAGGTTGGGCTGACTTGTATCACTTCATGAGAGATGTGTCATATACTATCATTCTTACTCACACCTTCACATCAACTTAATTTTCCTCCTTGGTGTTTGTACCCTTCCTTTTACCTCTTTTTTCCAATTAGATACACAACCAATGTTATTGGCTTGGTTGATGACATCTTTATCATCCCCTATTTTATCTGGCATCATCAATTGAAACATACTTATAGGACACCTGCATCCAACCCAGACATTGACATCAATGCAACCATCCCAAGCTGACACAAGTATCTGTATACACATATTTTTTAAACTTTTGTCAATTATTGATTCTTTTTATTTTTAAGGAACCCATTGAGTCTCAATCTCTCTGAGTGCATGCCTTAAGGGGTGCACCAAGAAAGGGGTGTATAGACCATTGGTGCTTCATAGAATTATTGTTTGTTTTTCCACTTGTTATCTACACATTTGTCTCTTGAAAACCATATCCCTAAGTTTGTTCTTCTCTATTACACACTCAATCATTTCCCACATTTTGTCACCCTTTTCCTAGCATTAGGCCCCTTTCAACTATTTACTGTACTAGGTTGAATGGGTCAACCTTGTACTATTTTGGGTAAAATTTGTTTAGAGTCTAGGTCGGCTCTTGGCCGACATAGCCCATGACCTAGTGAATTTTTGTCCATAACTGTACTAGGTTGACCCTGTCGGCTAAATTTTTTTGAAAGGGATTAGGGTTAAATCTGCCTATATATACAAGATCATTTCATAATTATTTGAATATATCTAAAAGCTATTATGAATTTTCTTATCCACCATTTCACTTGAGGAACAAGCTATGGTTTCATACTTTCTTTGCAGATATAGATCTTGTCTTATGGAGAATTCTTTTAGAAGCATTGATAGGTTGTATAGCCTAAAGTTGATTTATCCTTGTCATCCTTACATACCAAAACAACCTCTTATGAATCACCTTGTCCAAGGGAGAGATTAAGGTTCAATGAGTTCATCTTCAAAGGTAAGTATTCCTAACTTTGTTCTTCCTTTGTAAGAGTAGATAAATATGAATTTATACTTCTATTCCATGAATTAGGATTCCATATACATTGACATGAGTATATGTCTATTATACATATTTAATTTTGTTGTTTATTACCCCCACTTTGTGTCACAAGCTTTGGTGAGCACTAGATTAGACTTTACTTATTATTAGTTTAGTGAAATATAAAAACATAGGGCTTAGTTAGGGATGTTGCATGATTGTGCTTAACTAGAGGCTTTGGAACCCTCCCTAGTATGGTTTCTTATGATAAGAGATCCCCTGATAGGGTCTAGCAGATCCCCATATTAGTTATATTCTTAATTATATAATGTATTCCCAATTGGAAGTGTAAGTATGATCTATCTTCTCTGATTTATGATTGATTTATATACATGATGCATTTGTGATTTCATACATTCTGGTGAACCTGGAATGAATCTAACCCTTGCAGGTTTTATTTCACATTTTTAATTATTTTATCATTTTATTTATTATTTTTATATATTTGAAATACTAGGTCAATAGTGTTAGTATAGTTTATAACTTCTATGTGCAGATTTAACACATAGATGCATCAAAACAACTCTATTTTATTTATGTAGGTCTTCATTAGATATAGGCTATTAGGTCAAATAGGTCGACACAATACATGTTTTCACTTCCAGACAGGTTACTAGGTTGAATTTATCGACACAATACACTTTTAAGCTTCCAAAAAATATACTAAGTCAACAATATCAACATAGTATTCTTCATAAGTTTCAACAAGTAGGGAATTATAGAACTAGGTCAACCCCGTTGACATAGTTAGCATAATTTACAAGTAAAAATTAGGGCACTTCAATAGCAATCTCACTTTTCTCTACATCTTCCAACCCACCAAGGTTCCTTTATCTCATTTTATTTCATTTTTGTTACTCATTATAGTTTTATTTTTTATAGTTTGCAGTCTTTAAAACTACCCTTATATAGCAAACTAGGTCCATTCTATCGACGTAGTTCTATATTCTATCTTCTATCTAAAAGATAAGGTCGACACTGTCGATGTAGTTCTTAACAGACCCTTGTTTTAGAAGTATAGTAGCGACCCTTTCAACTCTGTCCTATAATTTCTACATACATTATCATTCGAACCGACACTGTACTATGTTTCAAAGTTGGAATTAACACTTATATGCTAATAATTAGCTCACACTTTCAATTTTAGTTGATTGGATGTTTAGAATAGATCACATAGTCTAGTTAGATAGGTTTTTAATATACCATTTAGTTGCACTATTTTTATCTTTTATGCACACACTACCAAATCACAAAATCTTAAAATGCATCTAAATAATTATCTACTTGAGGGCTACCTACTTAGATTTCATCACCAAGGGGGAAGTCGACTTGGTTTTCTAGATAAGTATAAACACATGGTTAGTGGTATATATTGGTAAAGCACCTGACACTCTTATTATTGTGGTGTGTGAAGTGAGGGGGCAGGCCCCAATACCAAAGTAGTACCATTACTACCACAAATCCCTTTTAGCCTAAACATCTTGAAAACATCCATAGATTGCTTTCTAGTTATTTAATTACAACCAACTTCCTATCACACTTAAAATGATACTCTAATAATATAACAACATTCAAGATGACCACTAAGTTAACATTTACTTTCCAAGTTGACTACTTGCTCTTTGTTCAATTGTATGTTGTATTGTAAAAAATTGTATTAGGCAACATTGATGCAAGGTTTTGTGTTGTGTGCCTCAATTGGATCATCCTTATTAACCCAATTGATTGTGTGTTTCTTTTTAATTCTTGTTTTCAAAAGTACTTGCAATTTTTTTATTTCAATACACTATCGTTCTATTTAATATAGTCTCTTACAAATTGTCTATTTCCCCTATTTGTAGAACTAAGTTGACCATGTCGACACATTATTATTTTCTACCCCTTAGGATATAGTACTAGGTCGACCCTTTTGACTCTATATCTTTTTTTGATTATTTTCTATCCCAGGTTACATAACTAGGTCGACCCTATCAACTTTGTATTCCTATTTTCTCAGTTTTTAGACCCTATTTTCAATACTAGGTTGACCTAGTCAACTCTGTACTCTTATCTGCCTCTTTGTGTTTCCTTATTTTTGCATCACATTTGCCATATCTAGTCCTTCTCCCTCATCATGAACTTCCTATTTGAAGATAACACTGAGTTAAATTCAACAGATATGATGAGTTTTACCAACCCTCATAGGGTCTCCCATAAGTAGATTATGGCTTCTATTTTGGATGAGAGTAATGTTCATATAGCTACTCACACAGCCAATTATGGAACCCCTCCTCATTCTTCTTCACTTTGTAACCCTCTCTTCTCACTAGAAGATCCACCTGAATTAAAGTATACATCTAAAATGCTCTTCTTTATCTCTGACTTTCCTCAACATCAAAGAAAGGACCCTTCTACCATTTACCATCTCATGATTAGTGGTCAAGTTGAATAGCCTTATTCACCTTCTCCCACATTCTCACATAGATTTGGGGATACTAATTTCTTTTCTTATTAGCCTCTCCCTTCTAGTTTGACCCCTTCTCATACCATGACTTCTTCCTCTTTGATTTCCTCTACCTCCATGCCTAGTATCTCTACTAATATGGCAGGTTTTACATCTAGTGGGCCTATTCCATGACCCACTCTCTTCAACTCTTCCACTAGCACTTCATTCGCTACCCATGGTAATTAGGCTTCTAGTGTTGCTTCTTCTCATCCCTTTACTAGTCCATTTTTTCCCACATAAGCAAATTTTTCCACTAGTGTCTCACATTCCAACAACTCTTCTCAAGCTCCTACTAACACTTATAGTGGTACCCAAGCCACTTCTTCCAATTATAATACTTCAAAAAATACCAATAATGCAACTCAAACCTACCAACTCTTATTACAAAATCTTAATCAAATGAATGCTTTTCAAGATAATAATGCAAATGCAAAACCACCTTATATATCTTTAAACCCACCCTCAACAAATGCCAAGGGGTATGTATAATCAAAATGTTCCCCCACCTCCTCTTTGGGAAGCCCATGGTAAACTCATTCTTCAACATCCTCTTGTCAACAAGACAATCAAGCATCTTCAAAATGAACCTCTTACATCTCAAATTGTTAATATCAATATAGGAGGATCACCTCTACCATTTCTTATAATGGATCAACTGATCCTACTCTTCATCTAAAAACATTTGAAAATCTATATAAATACTGGGTCAAATTAAATACCTTTACCACTACCAAGTATTAGCCAAAACTCTCATGGGTGATGCTTTAGATTGGTACAACCAACTTAAAACTCATTCTATTTCTAGTTTAGAATATTTAGTAAATGCTTTAGTCCAAGAGTTCCAAACTAGTGATCTTTCTGAAATAACTTGGCCCATTTTATCAATTGTAAGAAACTCAAAACCAAAACTACCCAAGCTTTTTTTAAAAGGTGGAAGACATTGTCTAACAAATGTGAACATATCATGGCCGATGATAACCTTTTCCATCTCTTTACCAATTCTTTTTTTCCCAAGTTCTAATATCAGGTCTAGACTCTCTCTCTCCATATATCTTAGAGGAGGCTATTGACCAAGATAAATGTCAAGATTTACTTATGCATCAATTCGATCCATCTCAAACTTCTGCGAGTAATTATATATTATTCAAAAATAAGAATAGTCATATTACCAATGATGGTGTCATGAACTCTTATGACACCATTCACACTATTCAAGTTGTTGTTTCTAACCAATCTTCAAAACCATCTCCCCCTTCTCAAAAATTTACCAATTCTCATTTATCTTCCCCTAATAACATCAATGTTCACAAACCTTTATCCTCAACATAATTACTTAAACATATACCTAAGCCTCTACCACAATAACTTGATCCCACTCATGTTATGAAATATTGGTATGATCCTAATATATTTTTTTGGTTTCATTCTAGTTGGAGTCATTCTCATGAGACCTATAGGTAGCTTCATAAATTGGCTATGGATTTTCTTCTTGGTCCCAATTTTGACCATGATTCTATCATTCAGAAATGCCAATAATCTTATGACATTACTTTCAAATTCAATGAAATAAATACTAAATTTAAAGCTTTGAATCAAGCTAATGCTCATTTGGCCATCTATAAAGATCCTCTTCCAAATCACCAAGATAAACAAGACAATCCCACTCCTTCCACCAATAATGTAGAAATTCTTATTGACCCAACTCTAGAAGAGAATGTGGTTAATATGACTAATATGTGAAGTGTGGTTGCTTTCATTGATACTCAACCTATCTACACACCTCCATTGTCCCACACATTTTGTGGTATCCAAGATTCTTCTCCAACTCACTTAAATGAATTGGGATAAGATGAACTTATAAATTTTGATGAACCAATTCCAACTCTTCTCTTGGATAAAACTTCCCATTATATTTCTACCTTCCCTCCATCTTCTTTACCTAATACCAATGATACTCAATCTTCTATCAACACTTCATTTAGCATTTCTCAAAACCAACCTGCATCAATTGCTTCATCCTCTCAACATAATCTATCAACTTGTACTCTCACAAAACTTTTTTCCTCTTATCAACATAAATTCCAATGTAGTTCAGCTCCTCCTTTTGAGGACCTCCTTCAACATTATTCACCTCTTTCTAACAATATTCTTATTGGTTATGATGAGTGGGATCCTATCACGAAACTCACTAATCTCCCATCCTAAATTCCATTTCTCAATATTATGAGGACTTTTTGACGTCATCAAAACTATCTTATCTAGATTTTGTTTGTAATGAACATCCCTCATCCTCCTCAAGTAGGATGTGATGCAACCTTATTTGGATTTGAAGATAGCATATTGTAATAGTGAAAAGAGATGTCCATAAATGTTTATGAAATAATGGACACTTCTCTTTCCCTCAAATTTCTTGTTGCATCCATGATTTTTGATGAGATTCTGCCTCATGTGGATGATCCTCCTCTATTCATTAGTGTTCAAATTAGTGATATCTAAGTCAAGCATGCCTTTCTTGATGAGGGTTGTAGCACTTGTGTTGCCTCTATCAATTTTATCAAAACCCTTGGATATTTTGAATGCAATCTCAAATCCACATGCAACACATGTCAAGGCCATGATCAAAGGCAAATGCCTCCTTTAAGTTGTGTGTGGCTCCCTATTACCCTCCTACCTATCAATGTTCGCATCAAGGTGATGATATCTAAATTTTCTCTATCACACAACATTTTACTTAGTAGGCTATGGACTCATTGTATGAGAGAAGTTGCTTATTCAACTTCCTAATGCATTAAGTTTCCTCACAATGGAGCCATCTATAGGATTTAGGATGACACCAATCCTTGGAATTTTGAACAATTCCAAGAGAGGGGTGTATTCAATATTCCTACCCTTGAACCATTTCAAAGTGTTTCATTTTGTGAGTCTCAATAATTTAACTTTCCAATCAATTCCACTTGAGGTTCCAATGGTCATCCTAAACTCATTAGGAATATTCTCCCTAACCTCTTAGATTCCAATGATGATGAGCTTGATGAGATCAATCTCAAGATTAAAATTTTTGATCTCTCACCTTACCTCATCTCTCAACTTCCCACTTCTTTTCATCCTCATTCTCATCAATCACCTTGTGAAGACATCATTTTTATCTTCACTAAGACTTAACGTTCCATTCAACACATGTCATCGGATGACAATGCCATCCCTACCTATGTCATTGATCTTCATACACCTGATTAAGATTATGGTTATATCTTAGATAATCCATTTTTAGGAGGTCTTGTTTAGGCCTGTGATGCTAAGTTATCAGGTATCATTCCTCTTTAATTCAATATTTTAGTGTATCTTCTTGGATTCCATTGTAGATCATTCCTAATTTTAGCATTTTTCCTCTTTATCATAGTGTAGAGATGGTGAGGACACATCCAATTTCTGAAGAACCTCATAGGAGTATGCTTATGGATTGATATGATTCAGCCCTATTGCTTTGCTAGGTTCCATGACCCCTATAGCCTAGTTATCCCTAAGATGCATGCAACTCTCATTTACCCTTTTATGAACCCCACCCCTTCCTCAGTAAAGCTTAGTTTGGATCCCCTTCTTACACCCTCTCTAGTTGAGTCTATTCTTACTTCCAATCCTATTGCTCCTACTATTGAGCCTTGCCCTATTTCTCCACCAACACCACCTTCTCTTGGTAATGGTTTCCTTCCTTTATCGTAGATGGCTTCATTTCCAACCAAATGGGTTTATGAGCCTTCCTAATTTAATTATGCGTATGTTACACCTCCTCCTATGATTACACCTACCAATACTACTATAAAACATATTTGTTGCTTCCATGACACAGATAATAATTCATCCATATAATATCACAAGCTATGATAATATATTGACACTTTATGTCCTACTACCCCTCAATCCTCATATAAGGTCATACCTCCCCCAAAGGTACTACCTGAGTATATTCCTAATTATGGAGAGGTGTATTGTCTTTGGCACCAATGTGGTACCCATCACATCGATTATTGTTTTATCCTTCAATAATATCTTAAAGATCATCTTTTAGCTATTCTCGCACCTTCTATCATTCTTCTCACAGGTCATTCCCATAATAAAGTTCCCCCTTCTTCCCCCATGGTTTCACCTCCTATAGTTCCTTCTCCTCCTATGGTCCCCTCTTCACCTTCTATTCCCTTACCCATGAATCCCTCACCCGTAGACCTCCCCTCATCAAAGATCCCAATTTGGTCTCCTCCTTTGTAGGATCTATAAAATTTAAATTGGATAGATATTAAATTACTGATATAACTCAAAATCTATCTATCTATCATCTATCTTAAAAAACTTAAGTAAATTTTAAACAATTTAGTACCTCTAGACACTATGAGTGTCACTTATTACCATCTCCCCATCTGTGTGATCACTAAGAACAATATCTTCATCAACACAACCTCAGAGCACCTCATATATAGGATGTCACCTAACCAATGTATATCTTGAGGTCACCACTTGTGCCCATCTCAATCCATTCCTGAGTGGTACCTCTATAAACTAGCTCTATCATGGGCCACCTAATGGGTCATCTAGGATGACCACCCATTATGCTCTATCTCACTATTAGTGTCTCCATCGATGGTATGATAGAGGTGGTCATCATTCCTCCTATTATGGTGCTCATTATGGTACCTTTGGCACTCCTACATCCACATCCATCTCCTCTCTATCTACTAGCCATCATGCTCGATCTATCCATGGTCTATCACACTGTGGTCTGATCTCTGACACTCTTGCATCTATATCCATATCCTCTTTATCTATTGGTCATCATGCTCGACCTTTCCATGGTCCCTCACACAATGGGCTAATATATGTCCTTATAAATAGTGGTCTCGCTTCTCTTCTCCCCCTCAGCTCTCTCGCATGTCTAGCCTAAAAAGT
Source organism: Torreya grandis (assembly GCA_037957365.1). NCBI lineage: Eukaryota > Viridiplantae > Streptophyta > Pinopsida > Cupressales > Taxaceae > Torreya > Torreya grandis. The sequence continues at coordinate 2,251,273 of JARHVA010000413.1, forward strand.
GGGCACCACTATCAATCATTAGATGAGGGAGTCCTAATTTTATTGGTATGTGTGCTGCTAGATGTGGATCTATCTACCAAGTGTATTGGCCTATAATATATTCTCATGATAATGCTGGTGCCACTATCCTTCAACTCGACAATATTATTGTGATGTGCCCATATGGCTACCATACCATATCTGCTCATGTGACTATCTATAGCACTAGATATGGGGCACAACCCATGCCACCTGATCTTATCACCACCTCTATATCTAAATCAATCAATCATCGACCAAATGGGGTAACCCACCTAGTTGGTACATAAAAAACCTCTCATATATCCAAGAACTCAACAAAATCATCGACCCCATGGTCTTCCACCCTCTGGACAACATATCATATATATCATGCATGAGATAGACCCAAGTGATAAAACCTAGATCATATAGTGCCCCCTATTCTAAAATGAACTAGCATAAGGCTATCATATATAACGGTACCTTGCCATTCAACTTGTGACACAACACATGTGTTATCACAAGTCCTATCACTACCTTCCAAATATCTAAAATTTGAACTATATACATGTTAAAGAGGCTAACTCTTAGCCTAGGATATATCCTATTTGAGCTCATCACCCACAAGGCTAAGGCTCATCTCTCCTCCTAACTGTTTGGTACCCCCATGATCATAGGCGTACCTCCTATTGAAAGTGTAAGAATAGCATGGACATCCTCTAGGCTGATACTTACTTTGATGGTATCCCCATCCACCACCCATCTAAAAGTGTTAGTCAATCATTCCTAGGCTCTTAGGAATGTGATTATAAGATCAACACTCAATAATATTTGACACATATCCATAATGCCTCCTAGACCTAGTGTGACCTACCTAGATCGGTCCTCCACTATCAATCTCTCTAAAAGGTTTGGAAACCATGCTGCATCCACCAATCATCAAAATCTCAGATGCCCTTGCAACCATCAACAATAAAATATGTATTAAACCTCCATATCACTTATAATTCAATATATTATTTTTAATTTTTGAACAAAAACAAACCTAATTTACCTTAATTTATCCATTTTGGATCAATTTAACCTACTTGGCCATTTCAATACTCAATCAAGCATTTTGGACCTTTATAGTACTATTTCAGGTTATTCATGCATTTCTATACTATTTTGGCCACTTAGTCAAACACTAAGTTGACCACATAATCCTTATTTTGACCATGTTGATTTAACAAAGTCAACCCTTTCATTTCCCCCTGGTATTAAGTTGACAAAGTTGATTAACCTACTAAGTTGGCAGTGAGGTACTAAGTCAGCAACTTCTAAAAATAATTAAGTCATCCTACACCTACTAAGTTGGTAGTATGGAATTCAAATTTTCAGCCTACTAGGTCAACTAGGTCAACCTAATTAGTTTAGACTGTTGACTCTTTTCTCAATTTATAATAAATGCCTTTGGTAGTTATTACTCTGATTCTTTTCAACCCATTTCCCCTTTTGGCCTCTCGTACCCTTAGCAACTATTTGGGGTTCATTCCCATTTCTAGAATTGGTTTAAATTACAAATTTCTATAAAACACTTAATTCGCATAAAATATTCAAAAACAAGTTTAAAATTCTTAGTTGCCTACCTATGCTAGACCTGTTACAACCATTGGACATCCCTCTCATCACAATTGTCATCTCCTCACCATCTTAGCTATATTACCTTTCATTTGATTTATTACAGCTCTTTTTATCTCTCAAAACAAATCAAACAATAAGCAAATGACTTTCTTTTCAACTTATTTAAATGTACTTCTCACAATTCTTTACCTTTCAAATATTTACCATTAGATTCATTTTTTAGATCATATCTTTATTTGTACTAACCCATTTTTCAGACCATAAAAAGTTATGGAATTCTAACATCGTATAGAATCTTTTCCACTACTAAATGACTATATTCCAATTTTTTTGATTTTTTGCTATTTTTGCACTAATCTAAACAAGTTTGCCTAATGTTCTTCATATTTAGATGTCTTCACTTCTTTTACATTCTCCTTCTTTATTTATAGCACTAAAGTAAGTAAAGGTATGTGTTTTTCAATTATATCCTTTCATTTATCTTATTCTCTCCTTACTGCATATTATTAGCATCAACGTTATGTGTTGTCATTTTCTATTTATGAAGTACTATCCTGTGTTTCATTCATGTGATATGTGATGATCTTCGAGTGGAGCATATGTATACACATAATATTTTTAAATTTTATCAATTATTGACACTCTTTATCTTTCAAGAACCTATCGAATCTCAATCTCTCTGAGTGCATACATTAAGGGGTACATCAAAAGGGGTGCGCAGACCATTGGTGTTTCACTGGTCTATTGTCCCTTTTGCTACTTGTTATCTACACACTTGTCTCCTAAAAACTATATCCCTAAATTTATTTTTCTCTATTGCACACTCCTCAGTCATTTCTCACATTTTGTCACCTTTTTCCTAGCCTTAAACCCCTTTTGACCATTTATTATACTAGGTCAATTGGGTTGACCCCGTACTATTTTGGGTAAAATTCATTTAGGGTCTAGGTTAACTCTTGGCTGACCTAGCCTGGGATCTAGTGAATTTTTGCCCATAACTGTACTAGGTCGACTAGGTCAACACTGTTGTTTGAAACTTTCAGAATGGCTTAGGGTTAAATTCGATAACAAGATATTTTTTCCATTATTTGAAGAATATTAGAGGAAGTAAGATGTAATGCGCATTTACTTTTCCACCACTCTACCTGAGGAGCAAGCTTATGATTTCATATTTTTTTTGGAGATACGAATCTTGTTTTGTGGATAAGTCTTTTGGATACACTAATAGGTCCTATACCTTAGAGCTGATTTATCCTTGTCATCCTTACATACAACAACAACCTCTTGTGAAGAACCTTGGCCAAGGGAGAGATTTAATCTTAGTGGGTTCATCTTCAAAGGTAAGTATTCTTAACTTTGTTCTTCCTTTTTAAGAGTAGATAGATATGCATTTGTACTTCTCTTTCTTGCATTATAATTTCATATACTTGATGTGATTATATGTCTCTTATGCATGTTTACTTTTTTAATTTATTACCCTTACTTTGTCCTACAAGGTTTGGTGAGCACTAGATTAGACTTTACTTTACTTGTTATTAGTTTAGTGAAATATGAAAACATAGGGCTTAGTTAGGGTTGTTAGTGTGATTGTGATTGACCAAAGGCTTTAGAACCCTCCCTAGTATGGTTTATTTTGATAAGAGATCCCCTAATTGGGTGTAGTGGATCCCCATATTGGTCATATTTTTTATTATCTAATGTATCTCTAGTAAGAAGTGTAAGTATGATCTATCTTCTCTGAGTTAGGATTGATTTATTGACATGATGCATTTATGATTGCATACAGTATCTGTGGCTAGAGACCCAATCTAAAATTTTGTGACTATTCTAAAATATTATTCCCATCTAATTCCTACTTGTTCCAGATCCAAATCTATATTAACATTAGAACTAGCTAAGTATCTCGTTTATTTATCATTACCATATCTAGAATAATTGCACTTTCTATTTTTGGTAAGTGCATGAAGTTGAAAGACAATTATATGTACATTTTAGATAATGTGATCATGTTATTTAATTAACACGATCATGTTATTTAAAGTATGACTCAGTAATTATCAAGCCATAACACAATCATGTTAATGTATAACACGATCATGTTAATAGATAATGTGATCGTGTTATTGTAAAAACAATAACGTAATCGCGTTAGTTTATTTTGCACATTAAGTAATGAAAATATAGATGGAGTGAATGTTTGTTAATAGGTAATGCAATTGCATTATTAATAACATGATTGTGTTCTTGATAACATGTTTACATTCCTGTTATTTTGCACATGTGGGAGTGTAACATGAAGGAAACTTTGGCTAGAAGCTTATATTTACTACTCTAAATGTTAAGTATAAGTTTACATTTTTATTGTTGCATTTATATTATTAATTAAATAATGTAATCATGTTACATAAAATGTTCACAAATTATATTTTTTAATACTTAACATTTATTTTAGTAAATATAAGAAATTAGGACCACTCAACTTCTGATAGATTTGATATCACATCTACATGCCTTACGATGTGAAAAATAGTTTTTTAACATCCAATCTGGTCAATACTTAAGCATTTTCAAGGTCTAAGTATTAAATGTAAAGATTTTAAGACAATTTTTGTAATTAATGTCCATTTTTAGTAAATATATAGTCATTTTAAAGGTTTTTGTGCCTTCTGAATTGATCCAAGCATTTCGAGGAGTCTTAAGTTTATCAAAATTGAAGTTTGAAAACCACTCACTTTAAAATTGATGCAAAGTGATGTGATTGGGGTAACATAGGTCACACTAATGACTTGCATACATCAAAATACCACTTTTTGTTAATTTCACATGTTCATCATCCCTCCCTCATTCCTGATGACTTTCTACTCATGCCTCATCACCCCTAATCACTCTTTCATCATTTTTTATTATCCCTAATCACTCCCTCATTGACCCTTACTATCCCTAATCATCTCTAATCAATCCCTCACCATCCCTGATTACTCCCTCATTGACCTTCACTATCCCTCATCATCCCTAATCATTCACTCCTCATCCCTCATCACTCCCTTATTGACCCTCACCATACCTCATCATCTTTAATCACTCCATCATCCCTAATCACTCCCTCATTTGCTCTCACCATCCTTAATAATTCCCTCATTGGCTCTCACCATCCCTAATCACTACTTTATCACACCTAATCACTCCCTCCTCATCCATCATCATCCCTAATCACTCCCTTATTGATCATCACTATTCCTCATAATTTATAATCTCTCCCTTATCATCCCTAATCACTCCCTCATTGACCTTCACCATCCCTAATCACTACTTCATCATATCTCATCCTCTCTAATCACTCATTCATCATCCCTCTTTGCCTTTAGTCACTCCCTCATCAATCCTCACCATCCTTCATCATCGCTAATCACTCTCCCATCCTCCCTAATCACTCCCTCATTGACCCTCATCATCCATCATCATTCCTATTGACTCCCTCATCATCTCTACTCAATTCCTCCTCATCCTGTCTCATCCTTAATCACTCCATCCAATACCTTGAAGGGGGTATTTTTTTGGGGTTTAATAATGTTAGGAGCTACAAGTAGATAGTTGAGTGCTAGCATAAAACATAAGACATAGTGATGAAAATGATGTGGAGGCAAATTTGAAACATAAATATTTAACACCTATGAAAAACTATGGGCCTATTAGAAATGATGTAATTTATGATTAAAAATCCACCAAAAAAAGAGAAACAAGTAAAACCACCACAACACCAAAAATGGGTAGTAAATACATGCAGATCACCAAGCTATGTGATTTCCTGAAACCAATCAATTGCTTTCCATATGAGGACATTTATGATCTGAATAATTATATTGAAGGCCTTTTATTTGTATGTCTATTGATTGAATCATCATATCAGATAGTGGAAAATAATTTTCAAATGATTAGAAAAAGTAGTCCAAGATTGGAAAGTGTTGCTTAATTCATAAATTCAATATTCAAACCAATGAAGAGTGTCACACTATGATCTCTCTAATTGCACATCTCAAAAAGTGGGTATAGGTTATCTAGAACTATAAAAATGTAAGTATATAATAGATTATGAACCCAATGATATGGTTGACAATAAAAATATCTCTACTTCCCCCAACAGGAAATATTATGAATTAAAAATATCATTCCATTAACAAATGTATATCAATGGTGAGCCAATACACTTCATCATTTCCAATGGAAGTCAGAAGAATTTAATTTTTCCTAAAGAATATTTTCAAAAATTGAACTTGAAATTTATACATCATCCATAACCATACGCTAGTGTATGGTCTCGTGTAGGCCTTGAGAATTGGATCACCTAGTAGTGTCACTTGGTGTACAAAATCAAACTTTTTAAAGATGCAATCCTTTTTGACACCTCAACATTAGAGGTGTGTGATGTTTTACATGTGTTCAACCATATATTTACCATTAACATGTTGTATATGAATTAAATATTTGAAATATTGTGATACATTGTCATGATATGAAATACTATATATCGTAGTTAGTTCATAAGTTTTCAGTCATTAGTGCTAGGAAGTGTAATAATCTTGTCAGTTCTAGTAAAAAGTATACTCTTGATGGTAAGAATTAAATGTAATAACATCCTTATGTCACCATATCATAGTGTGGTTTATCCAATAATAACAAATACAAAATAACTTGACCATAAACTAGATGAATACAAGGATATCTTTCAATCATCTAAATAAGTTCTTGCATAACTGTACACTAAACAATACTATTGACTTGATCCCTTAACTACCTCTACCTCAAACCTCTTTATACAATATATCATTTCTAGAGAATGAATAGATCAAGTGGTAGATCCATGAAATCATGGATAATGGACACATTATGCCCAAATCATTGCCTTGCAGAAGCCCAATTATGTTTGTGCCAAAGTTGTGAATCAATTAAAATAATATTAACAAGATTAAAGTGAAGAAATATTATCCTCATTAAAATATTAAGGCATTTTTTTTACATATCCATGGTGTATAAGTCTTTTCTAAAATTTATCTTAAGTTTGGGTATCATCATATTCATGTTAAACCTATAGACATTTAGAATATAGTCTTAAAAACAAAGGAAGGATTGATTGACTAGCTGGTTATGCCTTTTATGTTAACTCATGTAACAAATTCATTTATTTCAAGATGTTGAACGACATCCTCATGCCCTTTACCTATGTCATTTTTTAAATCTACCTTGATGACATCTTAATCTTTAAAAAACATGGGATGAACATCTAAACCATGTTGAAATAGTGTTTCACATTTTACAGAGACATATTTTTATGATAACATGAATAAATTTTCATTTTTCATGCAAGAGATAAAATATTTGGGACATAGTACACACACAAGGAATGCATGTGTGAACCTGACCAAGATTCAAGTCATATAGGAATGGGAAAAACTAAATAACTTTTCATCTAATTCAAATCTTCTCAGAATTAGAAAATTATACAAGATATTTGTGTTTAATTTTTATCTTTTGAAACAAACTACCAGAAGTGGAACCGAATAAAGTTTCATCTAGTCGGCTGCACAACAAAGATAATTCGATGAACTAAAATTCAAACTCTATTTTGTGTTAGTACTTATGTTACTTGACTATAAATTTGAAAGATCACCCAATTCATTCAGTAATAAAATTGACTATCACAAATAGGTATTGACAACACAAGTCCTAGAAAAGAGTTAATTTCTATTATAATAGATTAAACAACATATGATTGGAAACAAAGATATCTTTAGATTATATACTTATGTCAGATGATGAGGGAGAGATTAGGGGTGGTGAGGGATGGTGAGGGTTAGCGATGGAGTGATGAGGGATGGTGAGGGTCAATGGAGTGATTAGTGATGATGATAGATGAAGAAATATTGATTAAAGTTTATGAGAGATGAGGAGGGAGTGATTAGGGATGATGATGGATGGTGATAATCATTGAATGGGTGATTAGAGATGATAAGCCTGAGTGATTAGAGATGATGAGAGATAATGAAGGTCAATGAAGGAGTGAATAGGGATGAGGAAGAGACTAGGGATGATGAGTTATTAGAAAAGAGTGATTAGGGATGATGAAAGATGTGGAGGGAGTGATTAGGGATGATGAGGGATAGTGAGGGTCAATGGAGGAGTGATTATCAATGATAAGGGAGTGATTAGAGATGACTAAGGATAGTGAGGGTCAATGAAGGAGTGATTAGGGATAATAAGGAATGATGAGAGAGTGATTAGGGATAATGAGGGATGAGTAGGAAGTGATCAAGGATGAGGGAGGGATGACAAACATGTGAAATTAACACAAAGTGGTTGTTTGATGTGTGCAGGTCATCAATATGATGTACACTACCCCAATCACACCACTTTGGATCAAGTTCAAAGTGAGTAGTTTTCAAACTTTAAATTTGATGAACCCAAGACTCTTATAAATTCTAGGAATCAATTCAGAAGGCACAAAATCTTAAAAAATAACTATGTTTACCAAAAATGGATATCAATTGCAAAAGTTATGTACTAAAATCTATAGGTTTAATACATAAACCCTGGAAATACCTAAGTACTAACTAGATTGGATTTTAAAAAATTATTTTGCATGTCATAAGGCGTTCAACTATGAGACCAACTCTATCAGATGCTGAGTGACCCTAATTTCTTATATTTACTATTCTTATACTTAAACATTTAGAGTAGTAAATATAATTTTTTGGCCAAAGTTGCCTTCATGTATAACTCCCACATATTTTAGGGTGTTGAGAATATATAACATGATTGCATTACTAATGTAGTTAATACCATGATCGCATTAATAACGTGATCACATTATTAACATGATCACGTTACTAATGCAATTAATAATGTGATCATGTTAATAACATGATCACGTGATTAATGTGATCACATTATTTGAATTTGAATTGAATTTATTCATCTTTTGGCTTGAGAATGGCTTGGATTTTCGAGCCAAAAGCTTGTATTGTCAATATACAATTGAGTTTTGAGAGTTATGATAAAAAAAATAACCAAATTCAATTTTGATTTCCAAATACACTAAGAAATTCAACGTGAAAATTCAAAAACTTAATACCATCACGACAAACACGCTTTCCTCTTTAAAAAAATATTATTTTTATAATTTTTGGATTAATTTAAAGTTTCAAACTATGTTGTTTTTTAACTATAAATTTTTTAGGCCACTAGATGCCGCAAATATACATGCATATACATGTTCATGTAATTTATCTTTCGTTGATCTAAGTAAAAAAATAAGTTATATGGTCACAAAGTAGGCCTAATTCCACACACATTTCCAAAAAAAAAAAAAGTTTTTTTTTTAGGTAGTTAGGCACATTGCAGAAATGGCTATCCATTTTTTGTCAATTTTCAAGATCTATTTACTTGCAAAATTCATTAAAAAAAATTAATCATAAAAAAAAAAAAAAAATTATATAGGTCACAAACTAGAAGATCTTATCTAAATTTTCACCAAATAGTTTCAATTAATATTAAATGCTACTAAAAAAATGGTGCACCACACGGCCATCTATCTACTATGTTTTCTAAAAAAAAAAGAGTTCTTCAAATTTAGATGTTTGACTAAGTTATACTTAACCATTTAAAAAAAAATTAGTGTTTTGGAAACTAGATTCGAAATGTTACATTTTATATTTTTACACTATCTTCAAATTTGGAGTGTAGATATATCAGATTATCTACACAAGTTCAGATTTTTGAAAATTCAAGAAAATCATGTCCATGGATAGGCCATTTTTTGTCTCCTAACTTTGTGCACGTACTCTTTTAGCATATCTCATTATAATAAATTCAGTATATGTTCTATCCAAGTTTTGTAATTAATTAGCATGCTATAGATCTATTTATCACCCTTGTGCTTATTCATTTTTATATTTTAATCCTATCTATCCAAATATGATCCATATCCAATTTAGAGTTATACATTTATGTACAATAAAATTTGTGTTTGTGTACTTTTTTCGTATTTGTGAAGCATCTAAGTAAGAATGGTGTAGCTTATGCCTCAACATGGAATAAACAAATAGTCCTTACATCCATTGAAGTTAAACCTGGGTGAGAATTGTGATTTTTCATCTTATTTAAAAATCTCTCTGAGGTCAATTTCTACAAGTCAAGCCAAGTCTTTATATACATACAGATCAAAAGACTTGGTTTGTGTGAACCCGTTTGTATTAGTAAGAACTAGTCCCTTCTGCAACATTTGTCCATAAATACTTCCTCCAAAACCTCAATATATTATATTCAGTTCAATTCAATTCCGTTTTGAGTATTGCAAAGATGAAGATTATTGCAGTAATGGCGGCGGCGGCATTGGGATGCATTAGTCTGCTGGCATTGGAGACTGAAGCCCAGCAAGCCAGCAATGTGAGGGCAACTTATCATGACTATAATCCTCAGAGTATTGGGTGGGATCTGAATAGGGCCTCTGCATACTGTGCCACGTGGGATGCCAACCAGCAATTATCGTGGCGCAAGAAATATGGATGGACTGCTTTCTGTGGACCAGTTGGCCCAGGTGGACAGGCATCGTGTGGGAAATGTTTGAAGGTAAGTAATTACTTAATGGAGTAGTTATTTGACACAGTTTTTCCTGTTATGATTAGGGTTTGGTCCTCTGATTCATATTAATTATTCACACCTCTATTTAGGGTTTGGTTCTCTGAATTATATAAATTATTCAGATCTTTATTTTTTAAATGTTTATTATAAAAATTTGAGTAAGTAAAAGTTGTTATGATTAATGGTTAAAAGATTTGATGTTTTTACTGTTTATGATTATAATTTTTGGAAAAAATTGTGTGAATTTTTTTTTGGTTTCTACATTTTGATTTCCCTAATAAAAACCCAAAGGAGTTAATCTCAAATTGCAAGGTCAAATTTTTTTGTTACACAAAATTTTGTCGTTGTCAAAATCACTTAAAAACCAAATCCAATCCTTTTATTATTATATTTTAAATTTATATCTTTAACAATTTTATTTTTCATTTTTTTAATCAATAAAAAGAAAATGTATTAATTTTTTATTTATTTAGAATAAATAAATACAATTACATATAATTAAAAAAGAGAGAAAAAGGGAAGAAGAAAAAATGTAAAGAACGAAAAAAACAAAAAAAAAATATTTTATATTAAAAAAAAATAGAGATGAAAAGAAGAAAAAAGAATTGAGAAAATATTAAAAATCTTAAAAAGAATTTCCTCAAGGTTTTTCCTGGTCCAAGTAACATACATTTAGAAAAAGAAGAATTTCTCTCCTCCTTTTTCTTCTTGAACTTGGTCCAACCTTTGACAGTTATTTTATGTGTAATATATATAAATCTAATATGTATTAGATTATTTATTATTTGTTTTTTTATTTGTCTTCACTTAAAATTGTGTTACTGTGAGCATGAATGAAGGGTATTGTTGGAAGAGTTGATTGTCATAAAAGCAAGGGTGCGTAGCACGAAATCCTTGCGAGAAGGGTTGTATTAGTTTTGAATTTGCAAACTACGTTTTTATTTTCAGTACTGTGGAAATAGAAATGGAATAAAAGTTGAACAAATGAGCCAAAAGTTAATCAGATCCTCATTCAAATAGTTACATGACTGGATTGGAAGCAAATAGTAGTTCCAAAACATAACCCCAATGTTTTTACTCTTGTTTGCAATCATGTTAAGTCATAATTATATATTATTTAGACTGTGATTTGTAATAAAACAAATAAATATGCAAATATTGGACTTACCAAATGACAATAATTGTTGTTTTGAGTTACAATGATTATACAATAACATTAGACAGTTGTAACCTACACAACTTTAAGAGGCTAGACACAACTAAAGAGATCACTAAATTACAACAGTTGCTATAAACTTACACTTTTAGCAACTAGACAAAGTAAGAGCCATGGATATTGAATAATAATAGATACAAGTTACAACTATCTACGTCTACTATCACATTAGACAAAACAAATAAAACTAAATGGATGAATAGAGGAACAATGCCTATTTGTTACACTAGACACAACTATTAAAAGATACATACATAATATTTATAGTAATCTCTTCATCATTCAAGATCCATCAATCTATGACAACTGGGAACTAGTAAATCAAGGCACTGAAGTACAAAATCGCAAATGCTCAAAAAAATCATTGGTCAAGAGTGTATTCATAAGTATTTCAGAATTAACTCAAATTCAAATCCCCAGCTGGACATTTTGCCAAAAGTAAATGATTAGAATTACAGAACACTGTGGGGCTGACCCCAAAACCCTGAGGTGGCACCCGAGCCTAACATTATAGATTAATCAGTATCTACGGGAAAAGCACAAGATTCTGAGGACATCCTTAGACTAAATATGCAAAGATGTGACATCGTTGGCTCTAACAATACTATCTTTGAATGAAATTAGTTATTAAATTTGAATGAATGCATCACAGAATACAAGTGGACATCTTGTGATATGCATCTATATCTATGTACCCTAACATTAAGAAAATATGTGCATCTTCCTTAAGGGATGCATTTAGTAATAGTCAAATCTCAACAAAATATGTGCATTTCTATAATAATACATTTATTTCTAAGGACATACAAAAGTTGAAGACATGCCTAAGATACAGTTCAAGAAGACATCCATATAACCTGCTGAAGAATTATTGCTAAAAATGCCACATAACAGCGAAGATTAGATTTAAAGAAACTACCCCAGATTCTTGTATGAATTCATAAAATGGTCTTACAAGTGCCTTGGAAATGAGAATAATAGCTGAAATATACTTTCCTTGAATGGTAGTTGCTTAATAGTTGACATGGTGCATTAATGCTTAAGATTAAGTTGATAGGTAAGCCAAAGGTTGACTGACCATGTATAATAATGGTATAAATATACATAATTATGGTTCAGGTAGGAAAGGTATGAGCAACAAAAAATTATCTCCAAATTTATAAGAGGATGCAAAAGATGAGAAATAAATGAAAACAGAAGCTATGTTCAACTTAGTTCCTTTGATTTCAAATCATCTATATGTTCATCTCTTTTTGCACATAATTTCCACCATAATCTACAATTTTGTATTTTCTGTCTCTTATGTTTAAACAAACAAGCCATAACTTCCTTCAAGCAATTTCTCTATGCAACATTCTATCAACCTATATTTGGAAGATCAAAAACATGACAACTGGAACGTTTCTGTCAACCTTGATTCATGTAATAAAAGATAAAACTAACTGTGTCTGCAATAGCAAATCCCTTTATCCAATTGATGAGTATCCTTGAGGAAACAGAGAATTGCTTCATTGGAAAGGATAAAGTAAAACCAAGGTCTGTTTGGCTTCTCGAAAAAGGCTAGAAACCATCACCTTCACTCTTCACAAAGGCCTCTAGTTCATTCACAATGTAATTAAAAAGATCTTGCACAAATTTGATTATTCAATCATTTTAAATGGCTTTCTAAAACACAAAGTTATGCAAAATATAGAATTGTGAATTCAGTTGAATTGGGAAGATAAAATTTGCAGGACGGTCAGGGATTGAATTAAGACAAGATGGTTAATAAAGCAATCGATGACTACTCATCAATTTACCTGTTCTATTTGACTTTCAATTGAGTTTCATATACTGTATTATTCTGTAAAGCTTTTATTATTATAGAGTAATTTGAATTCTCTACACTTCATTATGTTAGGCTTCATTTTTTATCAAAAAATATTTTCATTTCCTTCAAACGTGCCTTCTTTCACATGTGATGTGTTAACACCATTAGTGCCAACATGTTTGGTCCCTATCTAGAGGCTCAACCCAACAACCAAAAAGTGGGAACAACAAAAAAAATGCTGCAATCTTAAATTTGTGTAATCCATCCTTTGATATTATGACATCAGAAACAAGTTTATTTTCTAGAAGTATCCCAAGATTTTAATCCCATAAAAAGATAACACGAAAATAAAACTAAAAATCTCCCTGAAAAGGAAGGCAAATTCTTACCTTAGTCGTTCCAACCATTAGATGATTGGGAACATGAATTTATGTAAATTCATGTTTCATAATTCTTCCTTCTTTTCCCCCAAGTTGAACTTGAGATACTTGAAATTTGTCCCATCCAAGTCCAGTGCTAATACACTCCTTCCTCATCCCTATAGAAAATCACAGAAAGAAATCAAGTTATATAAACAAAGAGCACCTAATTAATTCTGCCAATCACCACAAAAAGCTATGATAAAATCTCGTTCCATGTTGTGATTTTTTAACATCAAAGTTTGCCTATTGCATAGACCAAAGGACATCTATCATAATGTGAAAATGTACTTTGTTTTCATCACCATTCTACTGTAGCACCATTTCTAGATTGTTTAAGAGTTTGATATTTTTGTTGAATTCCTTGGATTTCCAAGGTTTGATATTCTTCCGACCAATTACAGTAAAATTTTACATTATTATTTTCATAGATGTGGGTAGCAATCAATTCTAGGTAATCAACACATAAAATGGCAACCAAAAATCTATTCCTAACCATGCATTACCTATTTGTGACAAGAAAAATAAGGGCTTGGAAAGCTCAAGTTCATGCAAGCTACATCTGAATTTCCCCAGAATTCATTGTGTATAAGAGCTACAAAGCATGAACTCATTACATGTATATGTTTCAGCGAGTTGTTGGGTATTGGCATGGAAAATCACAATTAACTTGGAAAACAAGGTGCTTTCGAAAATAGACTAAATACCTTGTGATAAAAGAGATTTTCAAGCATTGCCATCATTAGCTACCTTGCACATAGATGAATTCACAAAAACATAACAAACCCTAAAGAATTAAGCAGTCATATCCTGTGGGCCACACAAACAACATGAATATCCCTTGCAATTTTTGAACATATTGAGTTGTTTTAATGAAGCCCAAATCCATGCCATGAGCAAAATTTAGGGTTTGTTTTAGTCTTTAAAGTTACCATTTGACCTAGAAATCAGTCATCATTCAAGCAAGAAGGCAAATGCAGGGTTTAGGTCAACTCATCTTTGAGATTCTTAGCATTGGATGCAAGAGAAATATGCATTTCATTTTATGAGTTTATCATTTATGAGTTTTATTAAAACTAAGTGTGTTCTTCCACCAAAACCATGGCTCAATCATCAAGTGTTGTTTCTCAACAGAAGGAGAAAAAAGTTCATATTAGTGTTCTTCCTTCCTCTCCACATCCAATTGTTACTGCTGCTTCTATTAGTTTTCTGTCTGCTATAAGTGGACCTGCCATTGGTAGAAATAAAGTTCCAATAGGAAGACAAGTTAATCAAGACATAAAACACCCTTTGAAGATATAAAACCAAAACACCAATCCTTGGGAATAAGGGTGGTAAAAATTGCTATTGGACATGTTCATTTTACAAGGCTAAAATTAAGAGTACCTACTGCCACATCAAGGACCATTTTTTGGGCTTAAAGAGAGGGATTAGAGAATGCCCAGACATTAGTATGAGCCAAAGCAAAAGCATGGCTAAAGAGGAGGATGAGGAAGGAGAGCACAGAGGCAAATGAATCCCACTGTGCGATCTACACTTACATTTTGTTGTGGTTTGCAATAAAAAAATTCGCTCTGTTTTATGCCACGAACTGTGGGCCAAGGAGCCAGTTAATGATAGCTCAAAGGATTAAATTGAAGCATTCTCCATGTCTGTGTGCAGTTATGTAGGCATTAAAAACCATCCATTATTGTTGTTGCCTTAACTGCGCTCTGTCCTCGATAGAAGTGAAAGCCTTTCATAACATCTAATATTTTTTGACCAATCACAGTTTCTCAAATAATATATTGTATTTGTTTTGTTAAAGAACATACAATTTGTTTGCCAAAGCTTAGACATATTTTATGACACATAAATCGGTGCAATTATATTGGACATGGAAGCAAGTATTAATAGTAGGTTAATGTAAAATGAAGGCAATAGTCCCTCCCTTCGAGGATAATAATATGTGATGACTATAACTGATGTTAAATTTATGTATGTATATATATATATATGTATGTGTATATATATGTATGTATGTATGTGTATATTTATGTATATATATATGTATGTATGTATGTATGTGTATATGTATGTATATATATGTGTGTATATGTATATGTATATGTGTGTATGTTTATATTTATATATATATATATATATACACACACACACACACACACATACATATACACACATATATATATACATACATATACACATACATACATATATATATACATACATATACACATACATACATACATACATATATATACACATACATATATATATATATATATACATATATATATACATACACATATATACACACACATATATACACATACACACACACACACATACACACAACTTTTTCTCTTGGGTAAATTATAAAAATATTTAAAAAAAAAAAAATTGTACAAATTTATCAATGAAAAGGAATGAGAGATTGGCCAATTCCATTTGGATCCTTCCACTCTCTAGGTTTTTTTAACTCAATTTCAATAGGGTTTTTAGGAGAAATCTGGGAGCTTCTAGGGTAGGGTGTGTCATTAAAGATTGTGTAGGGTCCTTCATTCATGTTATCTCTTTAAAATTGATTGATGACACTAATAACTAAATAGAGGCTCAAGATCTTGCCTTGGGAGTGGAGATAGTCGCTCATTGTGGCATCAACAACATAATTCTTGAAGGGAACTCCATGGTTCTAATTCAAGACTTACACAATAGAAGGGCTTGTGCTTGGCATATTGAGATTATTCTTGGGCATATTTGGGACATTTTGAATTCTTTCTCCTCTTGGAAAGTGACACACTGTTTTAGAGAAACAAACCCTATGGTGGAATTTTTGACCAATCATAGTATATTGCAGAATGAGGAACTCATAATTGATAATTCATTGGATGCTCGACCATAGGGTCCCCCCCTTTCATAATTATCCTTGGTTCCACACAATATTAGAATGATTTCCGTATTGGTGGTGGAGGTGGGCTATTCATTGTCTATTATGCCTTAATGAAGAATTGTCCTGCCACATGAATCATTTGCTTGGGATTTATTGCCATCAGAATCTCTTTCTATATGCATCACGTCTCTCTGTTCTCTGCCAAGGCTAACAAATAGTTATTAGATGTACTTTTTTTGTGGGTGAGGGCCCCTTTTAACCCTCAAGTATCTATAAAATAAAATTGTACATATTTTATTTAAATTAATATTATAATATATTTACTATAAATAATGATATAAATTATTTATTTTGATTTAAGATAAAAGTGATTTATAAGATATATCATATATTCTAAAAGTTTTGTTAATTAAAAAATTAGAAACTAAAAAACCCAAAACAATAAATTAACATTCTATCTATCAAGATATAATTCTTTTAGATATATGAAGTGAAAAGTCAA
The DNA here is from genome assembly GCA_037957365.1 of Torreya grandis. Taxonomy (NCBI): domain Eukaryota; kingdom Viridiplantae; phylum Streptophyta; class Pinopsida; order Cupressales; family Taxaceae; genus Torreya; species Torreya grandis. The sequence goes on from JARHVA010000413.1 coordinate 2,268,367, forward strand.
ATGGTTAAAATTATGATTTGCTCTGAGTGATTTTGATAGTATGGATGTCCTATACTCATAAAATGCTTAACCAAAAGAACTCATTATAAATCTATTATATATTTATTTTCAATATATATATATATATATATAAAATAATTTCATTAATTCCATATAATATCTTTATATATAATATAATATAATAATTATTTTACAAAAATTTAAAAAATAATTATTATTACATCAATAAAATTTTAAAAATAATAAATAATTTTATTAAAATATTTTGAAATCTTTCATTTGTTTAAGACAAAATCTATCATATTTTTATAAATCTATTTCTATGCATATTGTATAATTATTTAAATTATTGAAATATTTTAATAATAAAGTAGAAAAAATTAAACATCTTTTTATTTTTTGGTTTAAAATTTTAGAAATATCCATTATACAAAATAATATTAAAATTACAATTGAAGTAGTATGAATGATAAGTATTATCATAGACTTAAAAGCACTATCCAACAAAATACAATCCTTAAATATATAAAAAAAGATGAAATTTCTCCCATAGAGTTCCTAGGAGTCTTACTTCAATAGTTGTTCTTCAATTTCCTTGGCCATATTTGGCTTCCTGTGATTCTGCATTAAATCTGATATAAAACTTAGGATTTATATCTATGATGCAGGTGACAAACAGAGACACAGAGCATCTGCTACTGTGAGAATAGTTGATCAATGTTCGAATGGAGGGCTGGATTTGGACGTCAATGTATTCAATCAGATTGACACCAATGGCAAAGGATACAATTCTGGTTATCTCCAGGTGGACTATCAATTTGTTAGCTGTGGGACCGTACAAGCCTCACAATTTGTACTACTATTAATTATAGAACAAAAAGACTGAGATGGGAATAACAATGATAATAATGGAAACATGGTTATTGTTACAAGTCTAACATTAAGTTATTAGTACTTTTTGTTTTAATTAAGAATAGCCAACAATTAATAAGAAATTGTTATGTTCATTGAATGGTATTAATAATTTATTTTTTCCAATTATTGTTAAATAGTGATTATTTTGTATAACTTCTGTCTAATGAAATGGCTTTGTTTGGGTAAAATAGTGCAAGAGCCTTTTACCAACAAGAAGAACATCATAAAATTTTACGAGGTTTATTTCTATTATTTTTCCAACAAGTCTTTTACCAACAGTGTCAACATTATTAATATTTACGATAGCATGATGAAGGACGTGTCTTAAGGGTGAGATAGGAGATAAGACAGTGGCAAATTGTAATGACAATTGCCACAGGTGAGTAGAATGCATGCGATTGCAGATAAAGTTCAATTTACCATCGAATTGGCCTTCAGGGTTTTTCTTCTTCCTACATTTGCCATCATTTGTTCTCTGCGTTTTACATTGCCTCCTCCAATCTTCACCCTCAATCATAGCCCAAGTGACTGAAACTTTGCTTTGAAAATTTCAATTGTTTACTAACTTTTGAACACAAATAGGAGGTGCGAAATTAAAAAAGGATACAAGTGGTATCAAATCTTTGATTTGGGCAAGTTTCTGCGATGTAGTTTTTTTTTTTTCAAATCTGAAATACTAAGCACTAGAAGGCCAAAAAATATAACTTGTGATCTAGGACGAACTGACTTTTTTTGTTACTACAGTTTTGTTCGTGAGATTTTTTATAAAAAATAATAAAAAATACAAGGGAAAAAAAAACAAAGTCTGGAATTTTTTTACCTTGTGTGATTAATAGTCTTTAGATTCATCTATGTGAGACAATCGCAATAGGTATATTCTACCTGTATATTTTTTTGAGCCAAAATTCTTCACCCTTGTGCACATTAGCAGTCATTAGATTCATCATGACAAGATGCTCATAACAGTGTATTTCACTGATACACTTTTTTCGGGGATAAAACCCTCTTAGGGTTTGTGCATGGCTGGTCCAAATGCTCATAGATGTGGGAAAGGGAAAGAAACTTCAAAAACTCTTCACAAGGATGACATGGAGTCTAAAAATTTTGATCCATGTATTTGATAGGCAGTTCAACAACTTAAGTCAGAGTTGCAGGGCATGGTGAAAAAAGATTATTTTGATTGGGTTAAAGGGGACATCATAGGGTTGAGAGGGGACTTGAATGATGTGATAGATCAATTATAATAAATAATTGAGCAATTGGTCAGCTTGTTAGCTCAAACACTACAAAATAACCCTCCACCACTTTAGTTTGGTTCTCTTCCTCCAAACAATCCCAATACCAATCTTGACCTTAATTTGATATTACTAAAAGCGGACTTACACAAGTTTGATGGTAATGATCCACTCACCTGGGTCACTCAAATTGAAAATTTATTTGATCTACATTAGATTCCATGTTCATAAAAAGTGGTCATGGTCTCTTTGTATCTGGACCCTGATCCATTCATTTGATATCATTGGTCATGTGCTTAAATGAAAAAGAAGGGTGTCCGAGTTTCATGGTCCATATTTTATGAGGAGTTGTAGCTCTCCACAATCACAACAATGTCTCTAAGAACTGCTTCAGTCAACCAGCCAAGCTACGCCAGACTGGGATTGTAAAGGATTATATTCATCAATTTTAGAATCTCTCCTGACTTGTGGCAGACATCACTAGGGAAAATATGACTAACCTATTTTTGGGTGGCATCAAAGATATTATCTAATTGAAGGTTCACATGTTTCATCCAAGTAATGTATTTAAAGCCATACCAAGGGCACATATGGCTACGAAAAAAGAGATGATCAGACAAAGACCTTGTTGGTTAATTTCTAGAACTAGAAATTGGCCAACCCTATAGCTTAAAGGGTCATGACCTATGTTTATACTTTGCTTGTTAGTCATGTTGAAGGTGTTCAAGACATGTATAGTCAGTTCTTATATAATCATATTTCAATCTTGTCTTAGTAGCCCTTGACTAAAGGATTACGTGAAAAGGATGTACTTCATGCTATGTCCTTCCTTTGCAAATTTTATGTTTTGGGACATTTTTTGTTTGCAAGCCTTTAAAAATGATCTAGCAGTTTGGGACATGCTCAGGGGCGTCAAGTTGAAGCTATAGGAACTAGTCGTTTGAGTTCAAAATCTTCAAAGGATCCTCAGGGTGAACGTAAGACTACCAGATGTCAAAACCTCGCATGATCATGATCTAGATCTATGGCACATGAGTGTTAATCAAAGTCAAAAAAGTCAAAAGGTGCTCGAATCAAGATTGATGGTATGCGTTCTTGTGTACAAGTCAAGATTAACAATCCACATTTAAATGCTGGGACCCAGGATCAATGACACGTATTGAGCCATGAAAATAAGATCTAATGGTGAGTGGATAATGATAGGGTTAGTGGGTCCCAAAGATCCAAGGGAGTGTGTTTAATTGTACACTCCAAGATCAAGGTGAGCTCATAGTCAAAAAGTCAGAGGATCTTAGGATTAAATGCATCAATGATAAGTGGCATGATCATGGCAAATAAGCAGATCAATGGTGTGCATTTGATCAAACAAAAGATAAATTGACTGCATGTGTTTAATCAGATCAATGATCCAATGGTGCACGAGAAAACAAATCCAACAGTGCATAAGTAAGTTGATCAATGACAAACAAGAAGTCAACAAGTCATTGGATATCAAAGACAAATGCGTAGTTGTCAAATGTCATGACTGTGGTAACTATTGAGTAGATCGATAATGCATGATCCATTATGCTAAAGGAGATCGATAGTTGTTAAAATTCGAAAGCCAGGGACTTCAAATGGAGGTTGAATATGGTTCAGGTCAAACCAAGAGCAATATTTCAAAGGGTTATGTCCCCATTAGATCTCAGTTGAACACCATAAAGAAGACGTAGCCATATAACCAAGATTGCTAATAATGAGGCTCTATTGCCATTAAAGTTGTAATACATGATAGGTTTGCTTAAACCTAATGTAGCCCAGAAATGAGGCCATGCAGTCGGTAAATCTTCATCGATATAATGACTATGCAAAATCTAATAAATTGGTTTGGTTTTTAATCTATAGTAAAGATCTATGTTCAGGTTGGAGTAGAGACAAACATAAATGAGATATGGTAGAGTGTCTTATCTTCCATAATAGCTATAGCCTTGACAAACAGGTATTTGTAGCCGCTTAAAATAGACTTAGTCATGGCTTTGTTAGGGCCAAGGATATGAGTATTTTGTCCTTACAGTGAAGGGCATTAATGCAAAGGATCTCGAGAAGGATTCATGTGGTGGGGGTGGTTACTTCCTATAGTGGTCTTGACCTTCATGATCCATCCTTCCATGCTAGGAAAAGACATAGTGGCATTAATGCTGGGAAGGGATTGATGAAGTTTTAAGTGGATATTATGACTACTTCCGATGGTAATTTTGGCCTTGATCATTATGACCCCTTATCCACTCTCCCATGCATTCCTTCACCTCTCTCTCATCCCATTTTTATATAAATTCAAGCTTTGAGCTATTGATTTTCATCCCTCATGCTAGTAGGAGGATACTCTGCCAGAATTTGTACTTATGCACCTCTTGGATTAATGAATAGAACATTTGTAGTTGTTTACCAATTTGTACTTAGTGTTTTGTATTGGTTTGATATGCAAAAGTGGTTTTCATCTTTCCTTTGCAGGTCCAAGTTCAACATAAGTGCTAAAAAACTTTCCTTGAAGGTCATCTATTATGTCTAAATGTTGATGTCTCGAGTATAGAGTGGATTGTTGACGATAAGTGCCTTCAACTAGGCCTTACCCTCATTTCCCTCCAACTTAAGCCAATCAAACTAACCTCTAGGTGAAGCAATGTTGCTTGGAAACTATTGGAGTCACTATGTCAGTTCTATTCATAGTCTATTACTGTGTTGAGAGTTCAAGCTTATGATTGGATATAATGAATATATGGTGCATCACTATATGTTAGTGTAGGTTTAATTCATGTAATCTCTTCACTCTTTTAATCCCAACCCATTTAGGTCTTAGGGGAGCATTCAATTGATACACCAGAGGAGCTAGCCTTGTTAAAAATCCTAGAGGTTTGACCCAAGATTAGGTGACCCACAACCTAGGGTCATTCCCATGTTGGACTAGATTTGAGTAGACGACTTGAACAATCCTTTGCTCAATCAAGGTGCAATCTGAGTCCCTAATAGTTCTAGCACACTTAGTGGGACACATTCTCTTTAGCATAGCCGAAGTTTGGAGTTGAAAAGAAGTATTTGCAGTAGAGGGAGACATCCACCATCATTAGAAGCTGAATATTTGCCAAGTTGCAAAGTTCATAACATCATTCAAATAGCACCTCTCATGCCAAAGGTTACTAGAAGGTCATCTAGTAAAGGTATTCCATTTTAATTCATTGAGCTACCCTCTATTTCATATCAAAGATCAAGATTCAATAGGATAGGTCCTTATCCCCAAAAGAAATATTCATCACCTGGTAATCCTATTATTTTAAGAAGTGCAACCCCCACTATGCAAATGGAAAGGTTTAGAATGCAAGCTTTTGTACCCTTCAATGGTGGTATCCTTTTTAACATTTATCAACATGATGATATCCTTGCTGCCTCTTTGAAGAGTCTACCATACTTTATGGGAGAAAACTCCACCACCCCTGTAGAGTACATAGCTGACATTGCAAACCTCTGTTTAGTACATAACATTACGCAAGATAATATAGACCATGAGACTACTAGCCACATCCTTGAAAGGAAAAGCCCTACAATGGTATAGGGGTCTAGCTCCTACCTCAATCAATACTTGGGATGAATTTGGTGAGTGCCTATGTAAACATTTTGAGGATATAAGTGACCATGTGTTACTTGTTGAACAACTCACCTCAATTAAGAGGGAATCCCAAGAATCTATGGTTGGTTTCAACTATAGATTCCAAAAGACTTAGGATACGATCCTTGTCATCATTAAACCCACACCTAATCATGCTTTTATTTACTATTTGAGAGCATCGAATTCAAACATTGTATTCATGATCTAATCTATGGGTGGGACAACTCTGCCTGGGGCTTATTAAATATCTATAAAGGCAAAAAATAAAATTGATACAAGTAGGGAAACTCATGCCAAGACCTCTCATGCCACTTTTTCTTGAGCTTCAGCCAACCCCACCTACCATTTCCCACTCCAAAAAATCAATCCCAACCTAATGATGGTCAAGTGGATAAATTTGCAAGGATTGAGAGCTTATTGAAGGCACAAAACAACAAGCTAGTGGCAATAGATACAATAATAGACTTCATATAGGCCATACCAAGGTCCCTTCCAAGCCCAATACCCTGCTCAATCCTACAATAGACCCCTTTACCCATTAAATCAACAATCTCAAGGCCAAATTACTCAAGGTAGACTTTATAATAGTTACAACCCCAAAACTGCAAGTAGCTCAAGAGCCTTAGTCCCCACAAAAAACAACCTTGTACAAGAGGCTCAATTTTAATCAAGAGGGTAGTCCAATGATATGGTAATGGTTAAAAGTGGAGAAATGTATTAGGATCCCAGTTGTTAGCATAATCCTTCATTTTGAGGCCATGACATAATGCCTCCTCCACCACAAGGCCCTCCAATTAATCAAGGTAATATGCTTGCCTTGACACCATTGGAAGCTCATATTCAACAACAAGGGAACATGGGTAAGACACTAGATGACACCACATGCATGAACTTTCAAGAAGGGGAGCTAATGTTTGAGCATGTAGCAACAAACATGGGGCAAACTACACAAAGGGAAATTGAACCAGTTGTAGCCCATATAAGGTTTAAGAGGAGGATGTTGGATGATAATTTGGGGTAGCATAAGACTTATTCAAAATCTCAACAAGCCAGTCAACAACCTACCCATTCAAATGTAACTACTAAAGCTCCTAAAACTCAACAAATACCTCAACATCATGGGCAATAATAGACGTCTCCTTTTGTTCATCATGTCACTCAAGTACTAGGTGATACTTCTACTTCCAAGGTGTAGTTCAAAGGCACTACTCTTCCTTTGAATATTTTAGATCGTATGAAAAAGGAGAACGTCACTATGTTTATGTATGATGCTCTGTCTATTCTAGGATAGAAAGAGATTCTTTAGCAAGAGCTCTCCAAGCCTTCTCATGTGAATGAGAAAGCTGATAAGTTGAAAATTATCTTTACCAATAGTAGTCAGCCTAGTCAAATTCAAGTTTCTAGTCAAGCTCCTAGTCAAGATCAAGTTCATAATGTTGTTCATCCCCCTAAGGTTGTCAAACCCCCTCCATTCTATTTTTCAGTCATCATAGGGGACTGCTTAGTACACAATTATATGATAGATTCAGGATCTTCAACCTCAGTTATGCCTAATGCCATAGTAGATAATCTTGAGCTTAAGTATGTGCCTAATGAAAAAGGTGTTCTCCAATTGGATGGTTCCCCCACTAAAATAGTAGGTATATTGAAAGATCTTAAGATCACATTGACAACTTGCCCTAATTATGTCATCACTCAGGATGTGATGGTTGTAGACCTACCCCCATATTTTTCCCTATGCCTATCTAGGGACTTTACTATAAACAGTGGGGGTTATTTTTCCTTTGACTTGTCATACAGGGTTTTCATGACTAGATATGGGACTAAGATGACTATTAGGTAAGAACTTATCTCTAGGTTCTATCTAGAGCCCTATAAGCCTAACCTTCCAAACGTCAACTATACCATATTAGATGAGAATGAAAATGCTAGTGAGCAAAAGCCTCATGACCATATTGAAAGCATTTTAGACCTATACTTAGATGAATAGACAACTGACAATCATGGATTTGATCCCTACACTAACATTGAAGAAACATGCTTAGGGGTGTATTGTATGCATGAGGAGGCTATTACTATACCTTGCCTAACTAACACCACTCAAGAGGAAGATGGTATATGAAATATATTATTTGATAGCTCAATATCAAAGAATGGTAGTTGAGATGGAGCATGGTTGGTTTCACCCTCATATCATAAGTACTATTCAGCTGCAAGATTTCAATTCAGTTACACTTCAAACATAGCTGAATATGAGGATCTTTACATGGTTTGCAAGAGGCAAGAAGAAGAGGTGTCAAACTTATTCAAGTCAAGGTTGATAGTGAGCTTGTTGTGCAACAAGTGAGAGGCATGAGTGCAGTCAAGAACCATCATTTGAAAGCTTACAAGCATCATGTATGGCATCCCATAGAGTACTTCTTGACATTCAATATACAATCCATACCAAGAGAGGCAAATCAACATGCAGATATGCTTGCATCCATTGGAGCTCACTATGAGGTTGTAGAAGGACTCAAAAGAAACTAGAGTCAAGACAAGATCAAGGTCATATGAAGGCCAACTATACCTAATAATGAGGTGAATTGGCAGGTGCTTGATAATGTTGACCAAATTATATGTTTTTTGATGTAGGAGGCAAAATTCTACCATAAGAATAAAATCAAATTCCAACATCAGTATGATGATCAAATAATGTAGATAAGATATAACAAGTTGCCTAAGGGGATTGTGACATTGTAAATCATCTTCAATGAAGATAACCAAGTGAGAAGAGGCAAGGCATGTATCTCAACCAAGGAGGAACATTATGAAAGGATAGAGATCTTCAAAGACAAATTGTTGAAGTTAGGAAATATTGACATAGTAGAAAAGAGGGCCACATTTGTTGCTTTATGACAAGAGTTCTCTGATGTATTTTCATGGGAATACAAAGATTTGAAGGGTTTTGATCCCAAACTTGCACAACATAACATTGAACTAGAGGGCAATGCAAAACCAGTTAGGCAGATACAAAGGCCTGTCAACCCAAAAGTGGAGGAGTTGATGAGAAGGGAGCTATTGAAGTTGATTGAATCAAATATAACATTCACCATTAAACATTCCTCATGGGTGGCAAACCTTGTGCCAATGAGGAAGAAGAATGGGGAAATACGATTATGTGTTGACTTTATGGACCTCAATAAAGTGTCCCTAAACTACCATTACCCATTTCCCTTAATGATCAAATTATTCAAAAGGTGGTAGGTTCTCAGAGATTCTCATTGTTTGATGGCTACTTTGGTTACAATCAAATTATGGTCAAGGAAGAAGATAGGCATAGGACTGCCTTCACCACAAGGTGGGGAACTTATGCATATATGAAAATGCCCTTTGGACTATCTAATGCTGGAGAAACTTTCCAGAGGGTAATGGATGTTGTCTTTGAAGGTTTGATCATTGACATGGTGTTCATCTACCTATATGACATCACTATTTTCTCAAAGGACCCAACTAATCGCATTGCTCAACTGAGGTTATTATTTGAAAGATGTAGAGAATTTGGTGTGTCATTGAATCCTTAAAACTGTATATTTGGTGTTCATGAGGGAAGGTTATTAGGCCATGTATTGTCCAAGGATGGTCTTCCATAGATCCTGAAATATTTGAGTCCATCTTATCCTTACCCTTGCCCAAGCACAAGAAGGGTCTGCAGAGTTTCTTAGGAAAGATTAATTTTATAAGAAAGTTTATCCCAAGCTTTGCAGAGCTGATCAAGACTCTTACTCACATGTTAAGAAAATGTAAGGAGATTACATGGACCAAAGAAGGTAAGAAGAGTTTTGGGGCCATCAAGGAGGCCATCTCTCATGCCCCTACACTTCTTAATCCTGATTTAACAAAGAATTCTACTTGTATACCTTCTATACATTGGATGCAATCTCTACCATGTTGATGTAGAAGAATGATCAAGGTTTGAAGTAGCCTATTGCTTTAATTAGTTAGGCCTTAGAGGGGTATGAGGAGAGGCATGGATTTATATGGAAACATGTGCTTGCAGTAGTGAGAGGTTTGAATCAATTTAGGCACATGGTCTCCACTAGTAATATCATAATCATGGTGGTACACCCAAGTATTAAAGAGTTTATACTCAAGAGGGACCTCAATGAGAAAAGATTTGGATGGGTGACAAAATGCATGGAGTATGACCTTGAAGTTAGAGTTACAAAACTTGTAAGGGGTAGAGGGTTATGTGAACACCTTGCAATAGGGGTAAAACAATATAAAGATCAAGTGTTGGCAGTCCATGATAGCCAACAAGCAGCTGTAAATAACACACCTTTCAGTTGGACACATGATATACTCAGATTTCTTGAGTCAGGCCAATGTCTTATGGGACTATATAGAGCCAAGAGAAGGTACTTTAGGTTGCAGAGTATACCTTATATCCTGATAGATGGATTACTTTTCAAGAGAGACATAGGAGACATGATTTTGAGGTGTGTGGAATCATGTCAAATAGACAAGCTACTTGAGTAGTTCCATGATGGTCCAATTGGAGGGCACTTTGTTTCCAAGACCACAACCTCTAAGATCATTAGAACTAGGTACTTTTAGCCCACAATGTTTATAGATGCACACTCTTGGGTAAGGAAATTCCCAAAATATGTAATGTCTGTTGGCAAACAAAAATTGGTTGGCCTTCTATTGCAACTCATACAAGTAGAACAACCTTTCATGCGATGGGGCGTAGATTTCATAGGGATGATACATCCCCTCCAATTAAAGGAGATAAATGGATCATTACATATACTGACTACTTTACAAGGTGGGTTGAAGCAACTACCCTCAAGGAAGCTAATAAAGATTCTATTTTGCACTTTTATGATAGCCATGTGACTAGATTCAGTGTGCCTTCTACAACCATTTCTAACAATTCATTGGCATTCAGCAACAACAAGGTATGTGAATGCGATATTTCACATGGAATTTATCTCAAGGCATCCTCTAACTATTACCCATAGGGCAATGGACTAGCAGAGTCCATAAATAAGAACTTGTTGAGAATTATCAAGAGAACTATAGAAGATGGTCAAAGGGAGTGGCATACTAGACTAAGGAATGCCCTATGGGTAGACAGAGTGACACCTAAGAAAACTAATGGAGACTCCCCATACCTTCTTATCTATGGGAAAGAAGCCAAACTTCCTATATCTCTTGAACTTCTTGCATTAGAGCTATAACATCTACTTGAGCTCCTAGAGGATGATGCTATGCATATAAGGTTAAATGAGCTAACACAGCTGGAGGAGACAATGGAAACTCTTATGCACATTATGTGTTCCAATCAAAACTAAGTGAAGAGCTCATTTGACAAGAGAGCTTACTCAAAGACATTCTAACAAGGTGATATAGTCCTCAAATGGGATGAGGACCATGCAAAACCAAGAAAGCATTCCAAGTTGGATGGTCTTTAGAGTGGGCCTTATGTTATCACAATTTTCAAGGAGAGCAATGCCTTTGAGCTTGATAGGTTGAATGGAGAGAGCCTTCCCATCTCTTTCAATGGGAGGTATTTTAAATTCTGCTACTAGTGTTGTCTCATGATCTTTGTACATAGGTAGATAGGTCTATCTTTACCTCCAAGTGCTCTTGCACATTGCTTTGTTTGTTTTTTTTTGTTTTTTAGGTAGTTTTTTGGTGTGTTTTATTTATTTCTTGTTGTTTGTGTGTTTCATTGCTTCAAGTGTTTCTAGGAGTCAAGCAAAATGCTTTTGTAAGCAATACTTCATTTGTCTAGTCATCATGAGCAAGCTTGATCAAATTCTAGGTTTCATGACTAGCTGGCTGGTCAAGCCAACCGAGTCATTAGAAATGTTGGTCAATTTTTAGAACTAGAAATTGGCCAACCCTATAGCTTAAAGGGTCATGACCTATGTTTATATTCTTCTTGTCAGTCATGTTGAAAGTGTTTAAGACATGTATAGTTAGTTCTTATATAATCATATTATAATCTTGTCTTAACAGCCCTTGAGTGAAAGATTACATGAAAATAATGTACTTCATTCTATGTTTTTCCTTTGAAAATTTTGTTTCTTGGTGCATTTTTTGTTTGCAAGTCTTTAAAAATGATCTAGCAGTTTGGGACATGTTCAGGGACATCATGTTGAAGCTGTGAGAGCTAGTCATTCAAGTTCAAAATCTTCAAAGGATCCTCAGGTAGAATGTAAGAATTTTAGATGTCAAAACCTTATGTGATCATGATCTAGATCTATGGCATTCGAGTGTTAATCAAAGTCATAAAATTTAAAAGCTGCCCAGATCAAGATCAACGGTGTATGTTCTTGCGTACAAGTCAAGATCAATGATCTACATTTAAATATTGGGACCCAAGATCAATGGCACACATTGAGCCATGCAGATAATATCTAATGGTGAGCAGACAAGGATAGGGTCAATAGATCCTAAAGATCTAACGAAGCACATTGAATCACACACTCAAAGATCAATGATGAGCTCGCAGTCAAAAAGTTAGAGGATCCTAAGATTAAATGCATTAATAAAAAGTGGCATGATCATGGCAAATAAACAAATCAATGGTGCACATTCAATCAAACATAAGATAAATTGATGGCACACATTCAATCAAACCAAGGATCTAATGGTGCATGATAAATTACATCCAACGATGCACAAGTAAGCCGATTGACAGTCAAAAAGAAGTCAACAATTCAGTGGATTTCAAAGACAAATGTGCAATTGCCAAGTGTCATGACTGTGATAATTGTCAAGTAGATCGATAGTGCATGATCCATCATGATAAAGGAGATTGATGGTCATTATTAAAAGTTGAAAGCCAAGGACTTCAAATGGAGGTCAAATATGGTTCAAGTCAAACCAAGAGCAATATTTCAAAGGGTTGTGTCACCATTAGATCTCGGTCTAACACCATTAAGTAAACGTAGCCATACAACCAAGATTGCTAATAATGAGGCTCTATTGCCATTAAAGCTATGATGTAAGATAGGTTTGTTTAAACGTAATACAACCCATAAATGAAGCCATATAATCTACGAATCTTCATCGATATAATGACTATGCGAGAGCCAATAATTTGGATTCGTTTTCAATATATAGTAAATATCTATGTTCATGTTAGAGTAGATACAAACATAAATGAGATATGAAAGATTGTCTTATCTTCCATAATAGCTATAGCATCAAAAAATAGGTACTTGTAGCCACTTAAATCAGACTTAGTCATGGCTTTGTCAGGCCCAAGGATATGAGGATTTTGTCCTTACAATGAAGGGAATTAATGTAGAGGAGCTCGAGAAGGATTTATGCAGTGGGGGAGGTTGCTTCCTGTAGTGGTCTTGACCTTCATGATCCATCCTTCCACGTTAGGAAAAGACACAATGGCATTAATGTAGGGAAGGGCTAAATGACATTTTAAGCTAATATTATGATTGCTTCTAGTGATAGTCTTGGCCTTGATCATTATGATGCCTTCTCCACTCTCCCACACATTCCTTCCCCTCTCTCTCATCCCATTCTGCTATAAATTCAAGCTTTGATCTCTTGATTTTCATTCCTTAGGTCGATAGGAGGATACTCTACCAGAATTTGTACTTATGTACCTCTTGGATTAATGAATAGAAAATTTGAAGTTGTTTACCAATATTTACTTAGTGTTTTGTATTTGTTTGATATCAAAAAGTGGTTTTCATCTTCCCTTTGTAGGTCTAAGTTCAACCTAAGTGCTAACAAACTTTCCTTGTAGGTCATCTAGTGTGTCTAAATGTTGATGTCTTAGGTATAGAGTGGATTGCTAACTATAAGTGCCTTCAACTAGGCCTTACCTTCATTTCCCTCCAGCCTAAGTCAATCAAACTGACCTCTAGGTGAAGCACTATTGCTTGGAAACTATTGGAGACATTGTGTTAATTCTATTTGTAGTCTATTAATGTGTTGAGAGTTCAAGATTATGAGTGGATATAATGAATTTATGATGCATCACCACATGTTAGTATAGGTTTAATTCATGCAATCCATTCACTCTTTTCATCCCAACCCATTTAGGTCTCAGGGGAACATTCAAGTGATATGCCAAAGGATCTAGCCTTGTTAAAAATCCTGTAGGTCTGACCCAAGATTAGGTGACCCATAACCTACAGTCATTCCCATGTTGGACTGGATTTGAGTAGAAGACCTGAACAATCCTTTGCTCAGCTAGGGTGCAATCTAAGTCCCCAATGGACCTTTCACTAGTGTGTGTGAACTCACCTTCCTAGCACCATCATTTCCATAGCTTACCATATTGACACCTCAGAACATTGAAGAAAAGCATGCAAAAGCTTTGTGTTTTAGATGCAATAGTAAATGGAGAAAAGGACATTGATGTGTTGAAAATAAGTTATTTTATATGGAAGGCACCAATAGGAGGAAGAAGATGATGAGGCCTTAGGGGTAGGTTTGGAAGAGTCTGAAGATAAATATAAAGATTCTTAATCTACTATTTCTTATCATGTACTTTCAGGTATTAGTACTCCTCAAACTCTTAAGCTGGTGGGTTTCCTAAAGAAATAGAAGGTTACTGTGTTAATTGACTCTGAGAGTACACATAATTTCATCAGCAGTAAGTTGGCTACTCATTTGAACTATTTCATTTACCTAGCTTCAAACTTTTAGGTCATGATTGTAGATGGTGTTACAATCAATTGTTCTAAAAAATGTCATAGCATTAAGTTTGTTATGGGAGAGTACTTGATAGATTACCCTATGTTTGTTATTCTCATGAGATGAGATGACATTATTTTGGGAGTGTAGTGGCTCATCACTTTGTGAACTATTGAGATGATTTTTCAAGAATTATTCATAAGGTTCCATTTAGAAGGCAAGACCTTCAAACTACGTGGGTTATAGGCTAAATCTACATAACTAATTAGTTTCGACCAGATGATGAATATTCTCAAAAAAGGTGCATAATGATTTGTGGTAGACTTATTTTCCATAGGAGTTCAATAAGTACACCACCCAACATCAAACCCCAAACCCTAAAAGTATCCCTATGCTTATAAGAGTGAAATTAAAATATGGTACAAAAAATGTTTGAAGTAGGAATCGTCTGACATAATCAAAGCGAATATTCCTCCTTGATGGTCTCCCTGTGAAAAAAGGATGACAATTGTTCCTAGACTATAGAGAACTCAAAAAGTACACCATCAAAGACAAATTTTCCTAATCCAATAATTGATTATTTGCTAGATGAATTGCATGGTTCTATTTATTTTATCAAGTTAGACATTTGCTCTTCGTATCATCAAATTCACATCTGCGATGAAGACATACCTAAAATAGATTTCAAAACTCATGAAGGCCATTATAAATTTATGGTCATGCCTTTAGCTTCACAAATTCACCATATACATTTTAGATTTTGATGAATATAATTTTAAGTCATTTTTTAGAAAGTTTTTATTAGTGTTTTTTATGATATCCTCATATACAATAAAAATTGAGAAGACCATTTGAAGCATGTGAAATAGGTACATTCAGTTTTGGGATAACATCAAATTTATGCCAAACCTTCTAAATGTGATTTTGGTGTCTAAGAGGTGGGGTACTTGGACCATATAGCTTCGCATGAAGGAGTAAAAAATTTGATCCTAAAAAAATCCAAGTGATGGTAGAGTGGCAAGTTCCCAAAACCCTTAAGAACCTCTGGGGTTAACTAGTTATTATTGTAGGTTCATCAAAAATTATGGTAGCATTGTAGCCCCACTCACTTTTTTGTTGAATAAAGAATCCAAGTGGACTGATTTAGCTACCAACCATTTGAATAGTTGAAAATGGCTATGTGCACAACTCTAGTTTTGGCTACTACTAATTTTTTGAAAGCTTTTGTTGTGGAGTGTGACCCATCAGGATATGGCATGAGTGCTATACTCATACACAAAGGAAAACCATTGGTATTTGAAATTCACCAACTGAAGGAAAAACTAGGCTCAAACCAATCTATGAGAAATAAATTATGGATATTTTTCATGCTGTAAATAATAGAGACCTTATCTGATGGGTCGTCACTTTCAGATAAACACTGATCATGATAGCCTCAAATATTTTTTGGAATAAGGATTTTCATCTGAAGAACAACAAAAATGGTTGACTAAAATTTTAGGCTATGATTTTGAAATAATGTATAAGAAAAAAATTAGAATGTGGTGGTAGATGCCCTATCCTGATGGGATGAATTAGTTGAGATATTGTTATGTGCCATGACCATGTGGCAGATGCATTGGCTAGAGGAAACAAGATTTGAATGGGAGAATGATAGTGCTACTAAGGTTTTAATTCAAAATCTTTAGTAGAGTTTTGATGAATCTAAAAGAAATTACATGTAAAGGGAACATATTATGGTATAATGATAGATTATAGCTATGTAAACATTCTCTATTCAAACATAAAATTCTTCAAGAAATTCATGCCTCTCTACTTGGAGGTCACTCAAAAATTTTAAAAACATATGATAGAATAAATCAATATTTCTTTTGGGAAGGACTCAAGGGGGATGTCCAAAAATATCTAGCTGAATGCATAGTATGTCAACAAAACAAAGGTGAAACCATTAAGACCCCAGGTCTTTTTCAACCTTTATCCATCCTTAGCCAACATTGGGAGGAGGTTTCTATGGATTTCATTGCAGGGTTACCATGTTCAGAGGGTAAAAATGTTATCATGGTAAAACATAGGTAAGAAAGACAAACTCACCAAGTCAAACTAAGGATACATGTCAAAAGGATGGTAATCAAACATTAATGTGAAATAAGTAACAATCCTTACTTAAACAAAATATGGTAAGCAAAAATGGTAAAAAAACATTGATGAGTGAGAATTAACAATCCTTACTTAATCATCAATGGAAAAAGGTGCATAAAAGGGAAAACAACATTGGTGAGTGAGAAGTAACAAGCCAACCTTACTCAACAATGGAAAAAGAGTACATGAAATTAGAAACAGACTTAGGTGGCCAGACAAGGGGTGGTACAATAATGACAAATGGTAAAAATAAATCAAGTAATATCTAGAAATATAAAGTCATGGTGTAAAGAAAGTAATCCATAGTTACTCAAGCATATTGTTTTATTATAAGAGTCGATGAAACTATCACAAAGTAGTACAAACATGTTTTTAAGTTGTGAAGAAGAAGGAAGTATAGAAGAGGAAAAATAGATTTAAAATCACAATTTAACTATCAAAGGGAGAAATAAAATGGGTGGAGGGGAGAATGAAGGAAAAACCAAGGTAGAGGAACTCTTTCTCGAAGTCAAAACATTCAAACTAGGTTTGCCAAAATAATATGACTTTCAACCTTAAGGAATTTAAAGAACTTCACTTATCCACACAAGTCTTAGGTCAAAAAAAGAAGTATATATATCATTGCATTAAGGCTATATGCATAAAAATTAAAATGGACATACCTCCCAACAACATGTTCCCCATTCTTTAGGACCCTTTACAGATCCATTGGTCTACTACGAAGATTGGATACTTGTATGAGAAAGTAGGTAGCACCATAGAGTTTTTTGAATTCTTATATTCTAATCTACTGGCCTACCACATCTTAATAGACCTCAGATCTATTGTGAGGCCAAATATGGAGTTTGAACTTCGATTGAAGATAAGATATATGCTTGTAATCACATCTTTTGATGTAATTTTGACTTTTGAGATTTATATTTTGCCTTTTTTATATCATTTCATTTTATTTCAAATGATTTGGATTTTAACTTTCTTTATGAATTTTTCTATTCCTTCTCCATACATATTTTGAAAACCAAACATGGGTGCTAAAGATGACTTTCATTTGAATACTTGGGACTTGGTTGCTAAGAGAGAGAAATCAGAGAGCATGGTGTCTAAGAGTATCATAAATTCAGATGAAATAAAAATGTTATATTGAATTTGACCTTATTTATCCAATGTGGAGTGAAAGAAAAGGAAATAAAAAGGAATGAAACATGAAACAATTTGAATTACTTCAAATCATAAAAATATGATAAAGGGTAAAAAAGGGAGACAATGATAGTAAAGTATGTTTCCTTATCATAAGAATGAGGGAAATGTAAGAAAACATGCTAACATAGATTGTTGTGAAAATTTCATCTATCAAAAGAGGCAAAAGCTAAAGTTGAGAATCAAAGATCAAAAACTTGTAACCATTGCTAGACACATTCTAGAAAAGGAATGACAAGATGGTGATAGCCTCAATGTGGTAGATTAGTGAATCTTGTGGTTGAATAGAGGATGGATATTTTATTATTTGGATAAGAAAGGTGGTATCGGTGAGAACTTGGTGTAGATGAAAAAGAGATGCTAAAGAAGTAAGGGAATCGATAATAGAATTTTGATCTCAAGGGATAGGATCTATAGTGAAATAAATAAAATCTTTGGTAAGAGTAGTTACAATTGATGATAAGAAATGAGATTCTCACTATTTCATTGGTAATCACCATTGACTTGGTGGAAAATGAGTTGGGAATCACCTAATGTATGCAGGTATTAGATATCTAAGTAAAGGGAATCTCTCATACCTAAGATTAAAGCTTCATATTCTACCATGTTGTTAGTGACATCAAATGTTAAGAAAAAAGTTAAAGGGATGATTTTTCCAAGAGAGATGGTAAGAATACAACCTACCCTAGATCCTTGAAGGCACTTATCACCATAAAAGTGAAGGGTCCAATTATCCTCATGTAAACAGACATTAATTTTAGGAAGTTCTTCGATAACTATTATTAGTTTAGTAGTATCAAGGAGGAGAGAAAATTCATCGATAGTACTTGTTTCAAGATTAACAATAAAGTTATGGAAGTAATATTTGAGGGATATGGCTTGGTTTATACCTTCAATATAGAGAATATTTTCATTGAGAAGACTAGCTTGAAGGTGATTGGTAGTGGGCATAGGATCTCCAACAAGTCAATCAACTATGATTTGTCCTTTGATATCCTTTTGAGTAATAATTTAGAGATCAAATTTCATAAGGAGGGCCATCCATTTGCTACTTCTATCTCCAGGAAGAAAGGATTTGGAGAAGAAGTGATGAAGGTGATTAGAATGAATGATAACATAAGTGGTCTAATAAAGTATATAATGCCAAAGTTTTTCAACTATAAACTATATGGCAAGGCAATCACATTCAAATTTTGTGTAAGGTTTTTCATAATCAATGAGGCTTCAATGGCTATATTAGATGGAATAATCTCTTCCTATATCATATTGTTGGGAAAGCATTTCCCAAATTGATAAAGGTGTGGAATAAGTGTATAATATCAAAGGTCGATCATTAGAAGGGGGATGAAGAGTAGGTGGGTGAAGTAATGATTCTTTCATATTATGAAATGCTTTTTGATAGGGATCGGTCCATTCTAGAGCATTACCTTTCTTAAGAAGAGAATTGATGCAGTAGATATGATAATCCATTTCAGGGATGAATCATTTTATTTCCCCAAGTTTGTCAAGATAAGAGTGAATGTTTGGAATGGATTGAGGGATGGGCATGTTGATGATAGCGTTAATCTTGGAAAGGTCAACATTGATGCCAAAGAGAGAGACTAATAATCTTAATAGTTTGCTAGATGTGACACTAAAGACACATTTGTAAGTATTTAGTCTAAATTTTTATTTAAGAAGATGGTCAAAGATGATGGCAAGATTATAAAGATGAGTCTTGTGACATTTAGATTTAGCAATCAGGTTGCCCACATAGGTTTATATAATTTTATGGATAAGATCATGAAAGATATGAGTCATTTCGCTTTGATAAGTAGCTCTAGCATTTTTAAGTCTAAAGGGCATTTTAACATAGAAATAGGCACCCCATTCCATGGTGAAAGTTGTCTTATGTTGGTTGTTTGGGGAAATGTGATTTTTTTTAATAGCCTGAGAAGCCATCTATAAGAAACAACATTTCATATCCAACTATGGAATCGACAATGGCTTCTATTGAAGGTAGAGGGAAATTTTCCTTGGGATAAGAAAGATTAAGATTATATAAATCAATGCAAATTACCATGGGAACTTCTTTCCAAATAGGGACTATGTTATAAACCCATTCAGAATAATCTATTGGTTTGATAAATTTAGCATCCAGAAGTTTGATAATTTATTTGTGACATAAGGTAGAAACCTCATGTAGAAATTGTTGTTACTTTTGATGCACAAGTTTGGCATTAGGACAAGTGATGATATTGTGCACCACAATGCTAGGGTCAATACCAGGCATGTCCTCATAGGACTAAGTGAAGATCTCATGACATTTATTAAAAAATAAACTAAAGTTATCATGTTTAGTAGGTGAAAGTTTTTGAGAGATGGTAATAGGTCGAGGACCTAATGGAGTACTATATTCAATGTGAGTAATTTATTCGATAAGAATATCATTTCCATCTTAGAAGTGGTATGGTGCATTAGGTAAAGAATAAATTGGATTAGCTTTAGGATCGATGTTAGTGATGAAGTTTTTGAAATAAGAGGCTTTGTTTTTAAAATTCTTGAGTTTGTGATATTGCCAAGGAAGTTGAGGTTCTCAGGCATGAAGTAATTCAAGAATAGCTCAATCACTAGGCAAAGTGGAAAGAGGACCATAGTACTCAACATCTACTTTGAGATTGATAATTTTATTACCATGGTGATCATATTCAGAATGTATCTAATGGACATCTGTGGCCTTGGCATCAAATGTAATCTCAGGAATAGGAAGAGTAGATTGATCAAATGAGATTGGTGTATTGTTAGTTTTTTTTATGGGGGAAGAATTGGATGTAATGATGGGGTCTATAAATGGTATAGAAGATGCAAGAATCTTTGAAGGTTTGAAAGGTAGGATTTTTTATACCACCCAAGGAGTATCAAGAAGTTGAGATTTAATAGGAGGTACATGACCTTCGGGAGCTAATTCAGAATCCATGGAAATGGTGTGAAAGTCCCTATTGAAAGTATGTATTTGAGATAAAACTTTCTAATAATGATGAGCATCCAAGTCTCGACATTGAGCTTGGGACATGATGTAGTTATAGGTTAGAGAAATGGTATATGATTGAGATTTAGGGGGAGTTTCAAAAGGTGAAATGCCAATGTTACTACACTTTCATGGAGACATGATGAGAGGATCTTGAAATAATTTGACCACTCCATAATCATTACATGTGAAAGCATCTTCTAGGTAAGAAGGTTCCTAAGCATTACATGGAGGAGGAAAATTAGTGATCTCATGAATGAGAGGAATAGTGTAATCACGAGGTAATAAATAAGGAGGAATATACTCTGATATATAGGGAGGTAGATTAGTAGTGTTACATATATTTTATAAGTCATTAGATTCATCATCATCTGAATCATCAAGAGTGACTTGTAAGTCTAGATTGATATTGATGAACTCAAGTAAGGGAACATTGTTGATAGTAGGAATGGTAAGGATACGATATTGAGATTTTGGATTAGGAAGTTAAATACTCCAAGGATTGGGATCAGCATCATGCTTATGCCATTTGTCATTATGTAAAAATTTGATGCATTGGCTACTGAAAGAAGTGATGGATCTTATTAAATGACTCTAAGGGTGAATGAGGAGTATGTTATAAGATAGATGCAAATCAAGGACCATAAATTTATTTCAAATGGTCTTTGGTCTGATTGTTAGGGGAAGCTAAATACAACCAAGTGGATTTTGATTAGTTTTATCAAATCCATGATAGGTGAGGTAGGTTTTCTTGAGATGATCCTTATTATATCCAAGTTATTGGATAAGCCACAAAGATGTCACATTAATATTGGACCCTTCATCAACTAAAACTTTACAAATAAAGGTAATATTAATGGATATTTTAATGAATAATGGTGGATCATAGACATGAAAAAGGATCTTAGCATTAATCATATCCTCTTCAAGAAATTCAATAGAAGGTTTAGAAGAAGGACAAATAGTTTTAATGGTATGCACATTGGTAGGTTGAGTCTCCATAGAGGGTGGTTATTCATCTATAGAAGATGGATCTTCAGTTTCTTGTAATTGGTGCATAAGTAACTTGTGATGATAAGAGGAAGTATGAATGAACTTCATAAGTGGAATCTTAACAGTCATGGAGTTAAGTTCTTTCAAAAAGTTACAATGGGATTTAAAAGAAGAACCAATGTGATTTTTGGAAGGTAAGGTAGATTTTAAAGGAATGGAAGTTGTTGGGGGTTCAGAAGGAGGTGGTTCCTTAGGGGCTTTCAAAGCTAAATGAGTGGTAGTAGTATATTTGAGAAGTTGTTCTTCTAAATATGGTTTCTTAGGTTTTATGATAGGATCTTCGTGAGTTGGTTTGCAATGATAATTAGTAATAGTTGTTTTAACATATTGAGAATTGTTGTAATATTGGTCATAATTAACATCAATGGTAAAAACATCCTTGGTAGTTTGGTGATTATTATTTGTGGAAAAATATTTTTAGTTATTAGAAGAAGAAGCTTTGGAATCTTGTCATTTTTGAGAATCAGTTTTCTACTCTTGATGGCAAAGTTGGATCATGGCTTCATGATTGAAGAAATCACCAAGCATGTAGGAGACAAAAAATTTAGTATGCCCTCGACAAGTTTCATGGGAATGACCAATGTCAGTATGGAACCGAAAAAAATTATTAGGATCATACCACTTAGGAGGATTATTAGGATAATTAAAGGGTTTAGAGGGTGGTAAAACTTATTTCATTTACTGCATAGTGAGTGGTATGTGACAAGATGGGGGAGTGTCAGCCTTGGCAACTTCTAGTTTAGTATGAGGAGTATTTCCAATGATGGAATTGGTATAAGTTTGAAAATATCTTTTAAATAATTTGGTATTAGGTTCAAATTAATTCATGAGGAAATCTTGACATTTGGCTTGGTCAAGATCATCGTTAAGTGTTTGAGGAGCAAAAGTGTGAACCTTATATTGAAGTGAAGGAGTTAAAGTAATTATAAAGAATTTAAACAAATTGTCATCAGTCATGTTATGTTCAAATTTATAGGCTAGATATTTCCATCATTTGATAAAATCATGAGTTGATTCGATAGGAGATTGTTTAGCATTGATGAAATGGTTGAGGCAATTTTTGGAAAGATCATTATGTTGAAACTCTTTGACTAAAGGATTGACTAAGTGCTCAGGTTTTCAAATGGAATGTTGGGGAAATTGTTTTTACCATTCCAATACATCGCTAGTGAATTTTTTAATTAGAATTTTAGTTGTGGCAAAAGTATTAGTTTGGATCCACTCTTTGTAAATATTACCAAAGGCTTTGAGAAAGGATGCAGGGTCTTTAGTCCCATCATACTTGATAGTTGGAGATATATTACCAATATCAATGGACATGATGAAAGGATCTAAAGGCTCATTTTAGATATTTTGAAGCATTTTTTAATTCATAATAGATTGATAAATAACATTTTCGGAGGCATATCTAAGAGGTGGAGGAATGAAATTTGGATTGGCTTGAGGATGGAGAGTCAGGGTTATTAAGCCATATTGATAACATGAAATTGTAATTGCATCATTTGAGAGTTATTAGAAGTTTTCATTATGTTCATTTATTGTATGAATTGTACAAAAATTTGAGTCATATCAATTGGTGGGTTGGTGTTTGTAGGAGGACTCCCTGAATTGGTATTAGGGGAGAGTTATTGGAAGGTGGATTACCCATGGGATTGTTAGATAGACTTGTGTCAATTTCTCCTACATTATGTTGAAAGGCTTGAAAATGAGAATTGTCTTGATAGGTATAAAAAGTATTGGATCCACCTACTTCATCTTAATGTGTGATTTAAACCATGTTACAATCCATAGATGAAGGAGGCGAAGAAGTGCTTCAAGAGTGAAGGTTCTCTTGGGAGGTAAAGAGAGGGAGAAATGAATATCCCATATAGTGCCTACATGGATTCAAGTTATCCAAGAAGATTATAATAGGGGAATTTATGATGATTTGAGGAAATGAATAGAATGTTAGAGAACTAAGTTGGAATCAAGATCAACAATAAGAGTACAGAGTCGACCAGGTCAACTTAGTACTGAAAACTAGAAAAAACATAGTCCTATATAGATACAAGGTTGATTAGGTCAACTTAGTACTGTACTCTGATTGGTCAAAAAGGATACAAAGTTGACTAGGTTGATTGAGTATTGTTAGGTAGGAAAAAAGATAGTCTATTAAGAGACAATGTCAAATAGAACAACATTGTATTGAAAATAGCAAAATATTTTGAAATGTAATTGAAATAAGAAGTGAAAGCAAAACAACAAATAATTGGATCAATGAGAATTATCCATTTGGGGCACATAACACAAAACCTTGCACCAACAGTGGCCAATGCAAGTTTTTGTAATACAACATACAATGACAAGAGAACAAGCAGTCAACTAAAAAGTAAATACTAAGTGGTCATCCTAAATGTTGTGAGATTATTATAAAGTGGCATTTTAAGTGTGATAGAGAAGTTGGTTAAAAGTAGGGAACTATAAAGCAATTTATAGATGGTCTTAGGACATTTAGGCTGAAAGGGATCTGTGTTGGTAATGGTACTAGCTTGGTATTAGGGCCTACCCCCTCACTTCACAATCTCACAATGATAAGGGAGTTAGGTGCTTTGCCAATATATACCATTAACCACATTTTTATACTCATCCAAAAAACCAAGTCAGCTTTCCCCTTAGTGATAAAATCTAAGTAGCTATGCATAGGGTAGACAAATGTTTAAATGTATTTTGAAATTATGTGATTTGTTAGTCTGTGAAAGAAAGAGAAAAATAGTGAAACTAAATAGTATATTGAGAACCACCTAATTAGACTAAATGAGCTATTTTAAGCATGCAAATAACTAAAAGTGAAAGTGCGAACTAATTAATATAATATAATTGTTAATTCTCAATTTAAACATGGTATATAATTAGTTTAGATGATAATATATGTAAATATTATAAAACAAAGTCAACAGGGTCATTAATGTACTACAAAATCAAGACTCCTTAAGAACTAAGTCGACCAGGTTGACCTAGTCTTTCATATAAAAGTCAGAATATAGAACAAGGTTGACTAGGTCGACCAAGTTTGTTGTGGGGTTCTAGTTTTGAAGACTACAAAATTTGTAAAATAGAACTATAAAGAAGAATTGAATTGAAAGAGAGAGAAAGAAATGAACCTTGGTGGGTTGGAAGATGTTGAGGACTGTGAAATTTTTGTTGAAGTGTCTTGAATGTTGATTTCAAGTTTTGCTAAACATGTCAATTGAGTCGACCTAGTTCTATAATTCCCTATTTGTGTAAGCCTATTAATATGATTGAATCAACTTAATTAACCTGGTTTGTTGACTAAAATTTGACTGTGATAGTAAGTTGACCTACATGACTTAATTTATTGTTTTGGAGCTGAATAAGAGACTAAGTCTACCTATTCAACATAGTTTGTTGTCTAGAAGTGAATGAGAGTACTATGTCAACCTGTTTGATCTAATAATCTATATCTAATGAAGACCTACATAGAAACTATATAGGTTCATTTTGATGTGACTATGTGTTAAATCTATGCACAAAAGTTAGAAACTATACCATCTTAGTCGACCTAGTATCACAAATATAGAAAAATAATATAATGATATAAATGAAAAGCATGAAAGAAAACCTATAAGGGTTAGATTCACATTGGGTTCACTAGAATTTTATACAATAAAAAATGCATCAGATTTACAAATCAATCCTAACTCATTAAAGATAGATCCTGCTTATACTTTTGATTAGGAATATATTAGATAATTGGGAACATGACCAATATGGATCTACTAAACCAAATCAAGGGATCTCTTACCACAATAAGATCACAAGGGACGATTCCAAAGCCTCTAGTCAAGCAAAACTATGCAATAACCCTAACTAAGTCCTATGTTTTGATATTAACTATACTAATAACAAATAAAGCGAAGAAATCTAATCTAGTGCTCACCAAAGCTTGTGGCATAAAGTGGGGTTGGTAAATAAATGAAATTAAACATGCATAAGAAAATCCTAATTAATATATGTATAGGTAAGACCCTAATGCAATGTATAAGAAGAGTAATATTATTCAAAAGTAATTGCTTATACTACTTCTATCTACTAAAGGGATGAGCAAAGTTAGAGATACTTACCTAGAAGATGAACCCATCGAGACTCAATCTCTCTCTTAGCCAAAGGTGATTTTCAAGAGGTTTTTATGGTTTGTAAAGATCATTAAGAAAGGCCAAAGCATCCAAGACTTCTCCACAAGACTAGATTCTTCTCCAAGTAGAAACCCTAATCTAAGACTCCTCAAGTAGAATGGTGTAAGAGTAGACTGCAAAGAAGCACAAATGAATAATAAATATTAATATCTATGTAATAATGGAGAAATTGATGTGTTTATATAAGTGGATTTAACCCTAAACCCTTCTTAAAGTTTTGGCTGATAGGGTCAACCTGGTCGACCTAGTATCATTATTGACAAAAAATCACTAGGTCATGCACTAGGTCAGGCAAGAGCTGACTTAGACCCTAAAAAAGTTTCATCAATAAGAGTACAAGGTCAACATAACTGACATAGTCATGTAAACTATTAAAAGGGGTTTTAGGTTAGGAAAAAGGAAATGAAGGTGATAAAATACTAGAGGAGTGTGAAAAAGAGGAGATAAATCATAGGGGAATGGTTTTATGAGTTGATTAGATTAATAATAAGTGGAAAAATGGACAATGATCCTATAAAGTACTAATGGTCTACCCACCCCTTTCCTGGTGTACCCCTTAGGGTGTACACTCAAATAGATTGAGACTCGATGAGTTTCTATAAGATAGAAAGCATCAGTATTTGATAAAGTTTGAAAATATTATGTGTATATAGATTAGTCATGCCTTTCAGCCTAATGAATGTGCTAGCCACTTTCATGAATTTGATGGATGATCTACTCATGAATTTTCATCCTTCATCATTGTATACTTGTATGACATCCTCATCTTTAACAAGACTTGGGAGGAGCATCTAGATCACATCTCACATGTCTTAGACACCTTGTGTCAACATAAGTTGCAATCCAACTTAGCAAAGTGTACATTCAATGTTGTGTATATTTATTATTTGGGATACATCATTGATAACAAAAGAATTCATGTAGATTAAGATAATATCAATGTGATCCAAGATTTTCTTACCCTATGTAATATCATAAAATTAAGGAGTTTTTTGATTTTCTAACTTTTGCCATAGGTTCATCCTTGGTTTCTCACACATCTATTGTACTCTCATCCAAATAACATGTGAAAATGCCAAGTTTGATTGGAATCATGCAAAAAAAAGCAATTTTAAGGCACTCAAGCAATGCCTATGTAAAGTTATTATTTCTTGTAATGCTTGACGTTATGTATTCTTTAAAAATTCACACTAATACATTTGATTATGCACTCAATGCAATGCTCATGCAACATGGACATTCGGTAACATACCACTTAGAAATGTTCAGTGATATAACACAAAGGTACTCCACGTATGAGAAATAAATGTATGTTATTATTTAATAAACTAAGTGATGGCACCACTACATTCTATTAAAGGATACAATTGTTCATTCGGATCACAAGCCACTCTAGTTCTTATAGATGCAAAGCAAGCTAGAGAATGCAAATCACATGAAATGGATGACTTATCTAAAATAGTTCCATCTCATCATCAATCAAAAGAAAGGGAAAGATAAAAATATAGTAGATTGCCTTAACCAACCATTAGTTCATGTGACCATCATGGTGTTGGGCATGCACAATCAGAACTTCATAGACTAGGTATACCTCTACTTAGTTGAGCAGGGCTTGTAATGACTTAAACCAACCTAATACAAGGTAAACAAGTCTAGGATTTTTAATTGTTTAACCAAATTCTCTATAAGCTCAGACATATCTATGTTCTTGGTGGTGCACCTTGCTAATAAATCATCAAAAGGAGCATTATGCCAAGACCTCAAGACACTTCAGTGTGATAAATACTCTAATTGCGTTACAATCAAACTTCTACTAGCCACACATACACATAGACATGGAACACCACATAAATTCTTTCATTCCTTGTTGCATCACAAGTTTATGAATAGGAAAGTTTACTCAGCTCTATTGGTTCCATCCAGACCATGGGGATATGCTAGCATGGATTTCATGATTGGGTTGCCTATAATGAGATACCAATATGACATTATGGTCATTTTAGTGGATACATTCTCAAATATGGATATCACAGTCACCTACAAGAAGGAGATTAATGAAATTGGCACTACACATGCCTTATTCAACCATGTTTTTGTTCATTTTGGGCATTCAACATCCATCATCTCTAATCGATATTTGTGCTTTGTAAGTTAATTTTGGCAAGTATTGTGGGATTTTATGGGTATGCAGCTAGATTGTTTGACAACTTTTCATCCATAAACATATTATAAAATTAAAGTAGTGAATCATACACTTGTCCATATTCCACAAATTTATAACCATGCACAAGCTTGCACCAAGGATGAGAAACTCTTTTACATTTAACATGTCTACAATAGAGCCCTTCACAGATCTATTGGTCACATTCCATTTTAGACATGTCTTAGGTTTCAACCTTCAACACACCTAATCATCTCCTATTATTCTAGTAGACAAAGTCAATAAGTTCCTACAACACATCCAATTTGTTCATCAATAGTTTCAACATATTCACTTACACTTAAGTAAATTACGAGCGCCATGACACACATCACACACCTCATGCATTTTGAGTTGGAAATAAATTTTGGCTGCATCTTTAGAAGGAATGCTTCAAATTTCCACACCATAAGATCAAGAATTTGTACTATGGTTCTTACACCATCCTACACACTCCTAGTGAGAATGCCTTTATTTTTTATCTACCTTCGCACTTGGAAATGCACCCATCCTTTAATGTGGAACTTCTCAAACCTTATACTCCACCACTTATTGAACCAATAGTGACATAACATGCTTATAATTTTTATCTCAAACACTTAAACCCTATAGAGAAGGACCATATCATTGAAGTGATAGACACATTCACCCACCATGGCACACATCAACTTTTCTAAATGGTCAAGGTTGGACAATATGCTGATCAAGCTAAGTGGTACACTTCTCAATAACTTGGAGTGAAATTTCCTGAGCTACACACCAACATAAAAGAGAAAAATTCTCTTCAATAAAGCGAAAATAATTCATGCACAACCTTTACACAACTAAACACACTCATTTATTCATTTTCATATATATATATATATATATATATATATATATATATATATATATATATCACCTCTCATGTAATCTTGTGCACTCCTTTATAATAATCTTACTCATACTCTTGTGCACAATTATCTCACTTACTTGTAGACTTATATGTAATGATAATTTCAAATCATAGCCTGCACATCTCACTACACACTCATAGCTCATAGTCCTATGTACCACACTGGCATTTAATCATAGACTAGCCTAATCCATTAGGCCTCGCTTTAGTATAACCATGTGACAGGATACCCCAATTGCATTCCTCAAGTAGTGGCCCAAGATCAGCGTAGAACCTAAGGTTTGATTATCATTAGCTATCATTTGGGATTCTTAAGATCTATTAGTGAATAATTGGGAAACATGCAATCAAATCATTGGTCACCACCAAGTTGGGAACTCTATCATTAACATGTAAGAAGGGTGAGATGTGTCAACTCTACCTTCATTGTATTCTATAATGGTATTTTATAACTACCCTTGTAAGCATACATGTTAAATATGTAACATATGCATCTAACATGGGATAGTCGAGTTGAATCAAGTCATAAAGATAACATAGATAATATCCTCTTCATAGATTGAACAAGACTTGCAACTTTTCAAGAGGAGATCCACCACATAAAATACATATTGAATCATGAAATGATCTTCATTGGACAAGATTTGCTACAAAATAGACTTCGGAGTTCATCAAACATGTTGTAAAAATGAAAACATGAGTTTTGAAGGTATATCTATGATTTTGGTGGGAGATTTAGGACAACTGCCTCTTGCTAGTGATAGACCACTATACAATAGTAACAGACGTGCAAAACTATTATGAGAAGAATATAAAACAATTCTTACTAAGGAAAATGAAGACCAAAAAAGGTTTTGTTAACTTCTCGTAAATCTGAGAGATGCAAATCTGATAATTGATTATTGAAAATTATTGATGACAAGAATTAATGTTGGATTAGATAGAGCCAACAATTAACACATGGACTCTAACACCTTGTACCTATTTGCCTATTCTTTACTATTCAATAGAAGTTTCATTTATACAAGTAAGTCTTACACTCTAATGAATGTGTGTTTGATTATTGTATCTGAATAGTCTTTGCACATTCACTCTGCATAACCAAACTCGATTATCCCTCACACATTTGGTCTTGGGCCCCATGGTGCAGATCATATGAAGAGAGAATATCAAAATCACATGGGAAATAATTTAATGAAAATCAATGGGTTTATGGATTATTTTTTTGTATTAATGAAAAACTATAGACACTTGAAATGGCCATGGACATTTATTAGTCTTAATATTATATTTTTCTGGGCATTTATATGTTTTCTCTTATTGTTCCATATTAGGTCTTTATTGGCATGTTTTATGTGTCTTTGGTCATTCCATGTTGTGTTCCCTCATTTATATCTCCTATTATATTATATTTTTGGTATTTAATAATACATTCTCAAATAAATCAAGCATTCATTATAGTGTTTAAAGTTATAATAGATAAACATTACATGACATTGGACTACCTTGCTGAATTTCATTCTACTTGTTATGTTGTCTTTGATATTGTATATTGATATGGGGTGTTAGTAGGTGATTAAAACCCATACTTACCTTGACCGCTCGCCATACAAAAAAAAAAATTTCCTTATATTTTTTAGATTTAACTACCTACTAGGATTTGAAAAAGAAGATTAATTTCTCAGAGATCAATATAAAATTTTGAAAAGGTGACAGATGTTTTTAAAACCCCAAACTTGACAATTGCATTCATAATATTAGAGAATTTTATTTGTGTTTTGCCAAAAATGTGCAATGTACACTTTTGGTTATAAAAAATGATGAGCATACAATACTCATAATGTGCTCAATTCACTACGAGTTTTTTGGATTCTTAGTTTCTTGTCCATGGTTTGTTAGTGTATTAGTTTCACTAAGGGAATTTTTATGCATAGACTAGGATTGGGATAACACTTTTTGAGAGGTGGCATGGAATATAATTCTTACTAACACCTTCAAATCAACTTAATTTTCCTCCTTAGTGTTTGTACCCTTTCACTTATCTATTTTTCTGCAATGGGATACACATAGCTAATATTATTGGCCTAGCTGATGACATCCTTATCATATCCTATTATGTTTGACATCATCAGTTGAGCTAATACTTATTATTTATTATGGGATTATTTGAATGTCATTAGTTGGGGTGATGATGTAGGCTAAAATTAAGTTTGGATTTTTAAGGATTCTATTTGTATTTATAATTTCTCTTTTATCATTTCCTACACCCTTAACCTATATTGCATTTCTTAATGTTCTTAGTATGTTTGGCCTATGTAATAATCATGGTTAATTAGAGTATATATAGGAGGTAATGGTTAGTCTTTTATAATCATATAATGAACTCTATTCTTATTGCATTGTTGTGTTGGTTTCCCCCTTGAAGTTGTGTAGTCATAATATTTGAGTATTCTATTTATTTTGTGAATTTTTGTTGTGGATATACTTATTATATTTTTAATTATGTGAGATATAATTCTATTGTTTAAAATCATCTAAGTAATTTCATTATAAGTGATATCAGAGATTTGATTTGGGCAAATTTCTATGGCACATTTTTTTCCAGATCTAGCATATTGAGCACTAAAAGGCCAAAAAAACATATATTGTGATCCATGACGAATTGAATTTTTCATCACCATAGTTTTTCTGTGAGGTTTTTTACAAAAAATAATAAATTTATGAGTTAAAAAAGTTTAAAAATTATTTTACCTTGTGTGAATTGGTAGTTGTTGGATTTGTCTATGCGAGATAATCTCAATGGTATGTTTTATCGGTACACTTTTTTAGGTTGAAAGTTTTCACCCTTATGTACATTAGCAATCATTGGATTCATCTCAATGAGACACTTGTAATAGTGTATTCCACTTGTACACTTTTTTTAGAGTTGAAACCCTCCTAAGGTTTGTGCATGGTTGGTCCAAACACTCACGAATGTGGGAAAGGGGAAGAAAATCCAAAAACTCTTCACAAAGATGACATAGAGTCTGAAACTTCTGATCCATGTATTTTGAAGGCATTTCAACAACTTAAGTTAGAGTTGTAGGGCATGGTGAAAAGAAATGATTTTGATATAGTTAAAGGGGACATCATATAGTTAAGAGGAGACCTGAGTGGTGTGATGGATTAATTATGATAAATAATTAGATAATTAGCCAACTTGTTAGCACAAATATTGTAAAATAACCCTCCACACTTTAGTTTGGTTTTCTTCCTTAAAACAATCCCAACACCAATCCTAACCCCGTGTTGATGTTGCCAAAAGTGGACCTATGAAATTTTGATGGTAACGATCCACTAACCTGGCTCACTTAAATTGAAAATTTATTTGATATAAATCAGACTTCATGTTCAAAAAAAGTGGTCATGGTCTCTCTATATTTGGAACATAAGCCATTCATTTGGTATCATTGGTTATGTGCTCAAAATAAAAATAAGGGTGTCCAAGTTTCATGGTCGATATTTTTTGAAGAGTTACAACTCCACTATAACAACAATGTTTTTGAAAACTATTTGATTTTGCTAGTCAAGTTGGGCTAGACTGAGATTGAAAAATATTACATTTATCAATTCAAAATATCTCTTTACACATGGTAGACATCATTGAGAAAAATCTGACTGACCTATTTTTGGGTGGCCTCAAAGATAACATCTAGTTAGAGGTTCACATGATTCATCTAATTAATGTATTTAAATCCATATCAAATGTATACATGGCTAAGGAAAAAGAGAGGATCAGACGAATACCTTTCACTAATGTGCTTGAATGCACCTTCCTAGCACCATCATTTCAATAGCCTACCAGATTGACACCTTAACAAGTTGAAGAAAAATGTGCAAAAGGTTTGTGTTTTGGATGTGGTAGCAAATAAGCCAAGGACATTGATGTGATGAAAAGAATTTATTTTGCATACAAGGTACCAATGAGGAGGAAGAGGATGATGAGAATTCAAAGGCAAGTTTAGAATAACTTAAGGATAAATTTGAAAATTATCAACCTACTATTTCTTGTCATGTACTTTCAGACATTAGTACTCTTCAAATTCTTAAGGTGGTAGATTTACTAAATAAATAGAAGGTGACTATGTTAGTTTACTATGAGAGTACACATAACTTGATCAATAGTAAGCTATATACTCATTTGAACTATTTCATTTACTTAGTTCTATAATTTTAGGTCATGATTGTATATGGTGGTACAATCAATTATTATGAAAAATGCCATATCATTAAGCTTGCTATGGGAGGCTACTTGTTAGATTCCCCTATGTTTGTTATTCCTATTGGAGGAGCTGACATTATTTTGGGAGTGTAGTGGCTCATCACGTTGGGAAATATTAAGATGAATTTATAGGAACTATTCATTAGGTTTCATTCAGAAAGAAAGAACTTAGAATTGCATGGGTTATGGGCTAACTCTCCAAAACTAGGTAGTTCCCTCCAAATAATGAATATTCTCATAAAAAGGTGCAGGAGGATTTGTGGCACACTTATTTTCTATAGAAGTTCAACCAACCAAGGAGTCTACACATTTTCATTTGAAAAGGGTGATGGATGACCATTATGTTGTTTTTGGTGACATGCCAAAGTGACTTCCTCCAAGACATGCACATGCACATGATCATGCCATCAAGCTCATTCTCAGAAGTACACCATCTATTTATTTTATTTTTAATTCTATGATACATAATTCTACTTTTGTGAATCATCTGAGTAATTTCATTACATTATTTCTCATGAAAAACACAAACACTCTTGTATATGCAAATCCACCTTATATTGAAGAAGAGACCTTTGGGATATAAGAAAGTTACAACAAAGAAGAAAAGTTAGCATAAAGTCTTTTTAGATATCAAGAATAAGATTGTACATGTGAGGTTTACCAAGTATTTGGAGTCCCCACTTCTTTGGTTTATTTTGGGTTTCACATATATCTATCTTGAATTCAAATGCAAACATCTCTCACAAAGTGCTATGAAACAAGGATGAGATTAAGGCATCGATAAGTCAATTAAAGGTAATTATACCTAACCCCAATATATTTTTATTTTCTACTTTGGTCAATAGTGTGGATATTGTATGTCTCATGTGTTTCAAAGTATAGTTTAGTGCATTATTTTTATTTTATAATGTTCTATTCATAGTTCATACTTATCACATAGGGGCATTTCACTTTTTCATATTTCTTGCTTACCACTTGATGGCATTTTAGTCCATGATAACTCATGTTTTATTATGTTTATCTTACTTATCCCTTGCTTAAATGTTTAGTGACACCTTGGATCTAACAAGGTCCTTCACCCTTTATGTCATTATAGATCATGTGTGTGGGTTCCACACATTAATTTGCATTCTAACCTTGTTACTTTGACCTTGTTTATGATCTTATAATGCTTTGTGGTCCATATATATGTTGCATTCATAATTATTTTCTAGTTTTTTTAATCTATTTAGAAAATTATTTTAATGTATAAACCTTATTTTAGACCCAATAATGCCTTTTGACCATTGATTTATATGTGTGATCCCTATAATAATTTCTAAGGGTGGTCCCTTTCTACCACTTTAATTGGTGTGATAATTATTGTTAGCAAGCATATAATTATTCTCTCAACCCATTTAAACCTTACTAGCTTACCATCTAACATAATTTATTATTAGACTTGTTAGTGATTTATTGAACTAAAATAATTTGTGGATCTTATCTTCATAATTATTCAGCATAAGTTAAATATGGACGTGTGGAGGGGGAGAGTTAATTTACTAACAATTTTATTGTCCAGGGTTTGTTAGTGTATTAATATCGATAGTGGTATGTTTATGCATACACTAGAATTAGGTTGGGTTGACTTGTAGCACTTCATGAGAGATGTGTAATAGATGATCATTATTACTCACACCTTCACATCAACTTAATTTTCCTCCTTGGTGTTTGTACCCTTCCTTTTACCTCTTTTTTTTTAATTGGATACACAACCAATGTTATTGGCTTAGTTGATGACATCCTTATCATCCCCTATTTTGTCTAACATCATCAATTGAAACATCCTTATATGACACCTGCATCCAACCTAGACATTAACATCAATGCAACCATCCCAAGTTGACACAAGTATCTGTATACACATAACATTTTAAGCTTTTATCAATTATTGATGTTTTTTATCTTGAAGGAACCCATTGAGTCTCAATCTCTCTGATTTCATGCCTTAAGGGGTGCACCAAGAAAGGGGTGGGCAGACCATTGGTGCTTCATAAGATTATTGTCCCTTTTGCCACTTGTTATCTACACATTTGTCTCTTGAAAACCATATCCCTAAGTTTGTTCTTATCTATTACACACTTAGTTAATTCCCACCTTTTGTCACCCTTTTCCTAGCATTAGGCCCCTTTCAACTATTTATTGTAGTAGGTTGAAGGGGTCAACCTTGTACTATTTTGGGTAAAATTTGTTTAGGGTCTAGGTCGGCTCTTAGCTGACCTACCCCATGACCTAGTGAATTTTTATCCGTAACTATACTAGGTCGACCCTGTTGGCTAAAACTTTTTGGAAGGGATTAAGGTTAAATTTTGCCTATATATACAAGGTCATTTCATCATTATGTGAATAGAAATAAGAGCTATTGCACATTTTCTTATCCACCATTTTACTTGAAGAACAAGCTTAGGGTTTCATACTTTCTTTGTAGATACAGATCTTGTCTTATGGAGAAGTCCTTTAGAAGCATTGATAGGTTGTGTAGCCTAAATTTGATTTATACTTATCATCCTTACATACCATAACAACCTCTCGTGACGCACCTTGGCTAAGGGAGAGATTAAGGCTCGATGAGTTCATCGTCAAAGGTAAGTATTTCTAACTTTGTTCTTCCTTTGTAAGAGAAGATAAATATGAACTTATACTTTTATTCCATGTATTAGAATTACATATAAATTGACATGAGTATATGTCTCTTATGCATGTTTACTTTTTTTATTTATTACCCACACTTTGTGCCACAAGCTTTGGTGAGCACTAGATTAGAATTTACTTTACTTGTTATTAGTTTAGTGAAATATGAAAACATAGGGCTTCGTTAGGGTTGTTTCATGATTGTGATTAATTAGAGGCTTTGGAACCCTCCCTAGTATGGTTTATTATGATAAGAAATCCACTAATTGGGTCTAGTGGATCCCCATACTAGTTATATTCTTGATTATCTAATGTATCCCTAATTGGAAGTATAAGTATGATCTATCTTCTCTGATTTAGGATTGATTTATATACATGATGCATTTGTGATTGCATGCATTCTGGTGAGCTTGGAATGAATCTAACCTTTCTAGGTTTTATTTCACATTTTTAATTATTTTATCATTTTATTTATTATCTTTCTATATTTGAAATACTAGGTCGATAGTGTTGGTATAGTTTATAAATTTTGTGCATATATTTAACACATATACACATCAAAACAACTCTATTTTATTTGTGTAGGCATTCATTTGATACAAGCTACTAGGTCAAATAGGTTAACACAATACATGTTATCACTTCTAGACAGGCTACTAGGTTGATTCTATCGACACAATACACTTCTAGACTTCCAAAAAATATACTAGGTCGACACTATCAACATAGTATTCTTCATAAGTTTCAAAAATTAGGGAATGTTAGAACTAAGTTGACCCAGTTGACATAGTTTCCATAATTTGCAAGTAAAAATCAAGGCACTTCAATAGCAATCTCACTTTCCTCTGCATCTTCCAACCCACCAAGGTTCCTTTCTCTTTTTTTTTTTTCATTTATATTATTCATTATAGTTCTATTTTTTATAGTTTGCAGTCTTTAAAACTACCCTTATATAGCAAACTAGGTCCACTCTGTTGATGTAGTTCTATAGTCTGTCTTCTATCTAAAAGACAAGGTTGACACTGTTGACATAGTTCTTAATAGACCCTTGATTTAGTAGTATAATAGTGACCCTATCGACTCTGTTATATAATATCTACATACATTATCATTTGAACCAACACTGTACTATGTTTCAAAGTTGAAATTAACACTTATATGCTAATAATTAGCTCACACTTTCAATTTCACTTGATTGCATGCTTAGAATAGATCACATAGTCTAGTTAGATAGTGTTTCAATATACCATTTAGTTGCACTATTTTTATTTTTTATGCACACATTACCAAATCACAAAATCTTAAAATGCATTTAAATAATTGTCTACTTGACAACTACTTGCTTAGATTTCATCACCAAGGGGGAAGTTGACTTAGTTTTCTAGCCAAGTATAAACACGTGGTTAATGGTATATATTGGCAAAGCACTTGACACCCTTATTGTTGTGGTGTGTGAAGTGAGGGGGTAGGCCCTAATACCAAAGTGGTACCATTACCAACACAAATCTTTTTTAGCCTAAATGTCTTGAAACTATCCAAAGATTGCTTTCTAGTTCTTTACTTACAACCAACTTCCTATCACACTTAAAATCATACTCTAATAATCAAACAACATTCAAGATGACCACTTAGTTAACAATTACTTTCCAAGTTGACTAATTGCTCTTTGTTCAATCATATGTTGTATTTTAAAAATTTGTATTGGGCAACATTGATGCAAGGTTTTGTGTTGTGTGCCTCAATTGGATCATCCTTATTAACCCAATTTATTATGTGTTTCTTTTCAATTCTTATTTTCAAAAGTACTTTCAAATTTTTTCTTATTTCAATACACTATTGTTCTATTCAACACAGTCTCTTACAAACTATCTATTTTCCCTATTTGTAGAACCAATTCGACCATGTTGACACAATATTATTTTTTACCCCTTAGGATATAGTACTAGGTTGACCCTATCAACTCTGTATCTTTTTTTGCTTATTTTCTATCCTAATTTACATAACTAGGTCAACCCTATCGACTCTGTATTCCTATTTTCTCAAATTTTAGACCCTATTTTCATTACTAGGTCAACCTAGTCAACTCTTTACTCTTATCTTCCTCTTTGTGTTTCCTTATTTTTGCATCACATTTTCCTTATCTAGTCCTTCTCCCTCATCATAAAATTCCTATTTGAAGACAACACTGAATTGAATTCAACAGATATAATGAGTTTTACCAACCCTCATAGGGTCTCTCATAAGTATATTATGGCTCCTCTTCTAGATGAGAGTGATGTTTATATACCCACTCACACAACCAATTATGGGACCCCTCCTCATTCTTCTTCACCTTTTAATCCTCTCTTCTCACTTGAAGATCCAATTGAATTAAAGTATACATCTAAAATTCTCTTTTTTATCTCTGACTTTCCTCAACATCAAGGAAAGGACCCTTCTACCATTTACCATCTCATGATTAGTGGTCAAGTTGAATAGCCTCATTCACCTTCTCCCACATTCTCACATAGATTTGGGGATACTAATTTCTTTTCTTCTCAGCCTCTCCCTTCTAGTTTGACCCCTTCTCATACCATGACTTCTTCCTCTTTGATTTCCTCGACATCCATGCCTAGTATCTCCACTAATATGGTAGGTTCTACATCTAGTGGGCTTCTTCCACGATCGACTCTCTTCAACTCTCCCACTATCACTTCATTTTCTACCCATGGTAATTAGGCTTCTAGTGTTTCTTCTTCTCATCCCTTTACTATTCCATTTTTTCTACACAAACAAATTTTTCCTCTACTATCTCACATTCCAACAACTCTTCTCAAGCTCCTACTAACACTCATAGTGGTACCCAAGCCACTACTTCGAATTCTAATACTTTAAACAATACCAACAATGCAACTCAAACCTACCAAATCTTATTACAAAATTTTAATCAAATGAATGCTTTTCAAGATAATAATGCAAATACAAAACCACCTTATCTATCTTTAAACCCACCCTCAACAGATGCCATGGGATATATATAATCAAAATGTTCCCACACCTCTTCTTTGAGAAGCCCATGGTAATCTGATTCTTCAACATCCTCTTGTCAACAAGACAATCAAGCATCTTCAAAATGAACCTCTTATATCTCAAATTGTTAATATCAATATAGGAGGTATCACCTCTACCATTTCTTACAATGGATCAACTGATCCTACTCTTCATCTAAAAACATTTGGAAACCTATATAAAGATTGGGTCAAATTAAATACCTTTACCACTACCAAGCTATTAGCCAAAACTCTCATGGGTGATGCTTTAGATTAGTACAACCAACTTAAAACTCATTCTATTACTAGTTTATAAGATTTAGTAAATGCTCTAGTCCAAGAGTTCCAAACTAGTGATCTTTCTGAAATAACTTGGCCCATTTTATCAATTGTAAGCAACTCAAAACCAAAATTGCCCAATATTTTGTTAAAAGATGGAAGACATTATCCAACAAATGTGAACATAACATGACTGATGATAACCTTTTCCATCTCTTTACTAATGCTCTTTTTCCCAAGTTATAATATCAAGTCTGGACTCTCTCTCCATGTATCTTAGAGGAGGCTATTGACCAAGCTAAACGTCAAGATTTCATTATGCATCAATTTGATCCAACTCAAACTTCTGTGAGTACTTGTATATTACTCAAAAATAAGAATAGTCATGCTACCAATGATGGTGTCATGAACTCTTATGACGCCATTAACACTATTCAAGCTGTTTTTCCTAACCAATCTTCATAACCATCT
This sequence comes from Torreya grandis, assembly GCA_037957365.1. NCBI lineage: Eukaryota > Viridiplantae > Streptophyta > Pinopsida > Cupressales > Taxaceae > Torreya > Torreya grandis. The sequence continues at coordinate 2,308,209 of JARHVA010000413.1, forward strand.
CCCCCTTCTCAACAATTTACCAATCCTCTTTTATCTTCACCTAATAACATCAATGTTCACAAACCTTTATCCTCAACATAATTAATTAAACATCTACCTAAGCCTCTACTATGATAACTTGATCCCACTCATCTTATGAAATATTGGTATGATCCTAATAAATTTTATTGGTTTTATGCTAGTTGGGTTCATTCTCATGAGACCTATAGGCATCTTCATAAATTGGCTATGGATTTTCTTCTTGGTCCCAATTATGACCATGATACTATCATTCAAATATGCCAACAATTCTATTACATTGATTTCAAATCCAATGAAACAAATACTAAATCTCAAGCTTTGAATCAAGCTAATACTCATTTGGCCATCTATAAAGATCATCTTCCAAATCACCAAGATAAACAAGATAATCCCACTCCTTCCACCAATAATGTAGAAAGTCTTATTGACCCAACTCCAAAAGATAATGTGGTTAATATGACTAATATGTGAAGTGTGGTTTCTTTCATTGATAATCAACCTATTTACACACCTCCATTGTCATGCACATTTCGTGTTATCCAAGATTCTTCTCCAACTCACTTAAATGAGTTGGGATAAGATGACCTTATAACTTTTGATAAATAAATTCCAACTTTTCTCTTGGATAACACTTCCCATTATATTTCTACCATCCCTCCATCTTCTTTACCTAATACCAATGATACTCAAGCTTCTATCAACACTTCATTTAGCATTTCTCAAAATGAACCTACATCAACTGCTTCATATTCTCAACATAATCTATCAACTTGTCCTCTCAGTAAATTGTTTGCCTCTATCAACTTCAGCTCCTCCTTCTGAAGACCTCCTTCAACACTATTCACCTCTTTCAAAAAATATTATTATTGGTTATGATGAGTGGGATCCTATCATGAAAATCACTAATCTCCAATCCTAAATTCTATTTCTCAAGATTAAAAGGACCTCTCCACATCATAAAAATCATCTTATCTAGATTTTATTTGATATGAACATCCCTCATCCCCCCCTAGTAGGATGTGATGCAACGTTATTTGGATTTGAAGATAGCATATTGCAATATTGCAAAGAGATGTCCATACATGTTTATGAAATAATGGACGCTTCTCTTTCCCTCAAATTTCCCATCGCATCCATGATTTTCAATGAGATTCTACTTCATGTGGATGATCCTCTATTCATTAGTGTTCAAATTAGTGATATCTAAGTAAAGCATGCCTTGATTGATGAGGGTTTCAACACTTATGTTGCATCTCTCGATTTTATCAAAACCCTTGGATATTTTGAATGCAATCTCATATCCATATGAAACACATGTCAAGGCTATGATCAAAGGCAAATGCCTCCTTTAGGTTGTGTGTGGATCCCCATTACCCTCTCATCTATCACTATTCATGTCAAGGTGATGATATTTAACTTTTTTCTATCTTACAACATTTTGCTTAGTAGTCTATGGACTCATTGTATGAGAGTAGTTGCTTATTTAGCTTGCCAATGTGTTAAGTTTCCTCACAATGGAGCCATCTATAGGATTCAGGGTGACACCAATCCTTGGAATTTTGAACAATTCCAAGAGAGGGGTGTATTCACTATTCCTACCCTTGAACCATTTCCAAGTGTTTTATTTTGTGAGTCTCAACAATTTAACTTTCCCATCAATTCCACTCAAGGTTACAATGGTCATCCTGAACTCATTGGGAATATTCTCTCTAACCTCTTAGATTCCAATGACAATGAGCCAGATGAGATCAATATTAAGATTAAAATTTTTGATCTCTCACCTCACCTCATCTCTCAACTTCCCACTTCTTTTCATCCTCATTATTATCAATAACCTTGTGATGACATCCCCATTATCTTAACTAAGACTCAACGTTTCAATTATCACACATCATCAGATGACAATGTCAACCCTACTTATGTCATTGATATTCATACATTTGATTAAGATGATGGTTATATCGTAGAAAATCCATTCTTAGGAGGTCTTGTTTAGGCCTATGATTCTAAGATTATAAGCTAGGACACATCCAATTTTTGAAGAACCTAATAGAAGTATGCTTATGGATTGATATAACTGATCCCTATTGCTTTGCTAGGTTCCATGACCCCTATAGGCTACTTATCCCTAAGATGCATGTAACTCTCTTTTACCCTTCTATAAACCCCACCCCTTCCTTAGTAAATCCTAGTTTAAATCCCATTCCTAGACCCTCTCTAGATGAGTCTATTCCTGATTCCAATCCTATCACTCTTGTTGTCGAGCCTTGCCCTATCTCTCCACCAACACCACCTTCTCTTGGTGATGGTTTCCTTCCTTTACCATAGCTAGCTTCATTGCCCACCAAATGGGTTGATGAGCCTTCCTAAGTTCTTTATGCTTATGTTACACCTCCTCCTATGATTACACCTACCAATACTATTAGAAAGCATACTTGTTGCTTCCATGACATAAATAATCATTCATCCATGCATTATCACAAGCAATGATAATATATTGACACTTTGTGTCCTACTACCCCTCAATCTTTAGACAATGCCATACCTCCTCTGATGGTACCACCTAAGTATGGAGAGATGTATTGTCTTTGGCACCAATGTGGTACCCATCACACTGATTATTGTTGTATCCTTCAACAATATCTTAAAGATCATCTTTTGCTATTATCGCACCTTCTATCATTCCTCCCATAGGTCATTCCCATAAGAAGGTTCCCCCTTCTTCCCCCATGGTTTCACCTCATATAGTTCTATCTCCTCCTATGGTCCCTTCTTCACCTCTCTATTCCTCTACCCATGAATCCCTCACCCGTAGACCTCCCCTCATTAGGGATCCCCATCTGGTCTCCTCCTTTGTAGGATCTGTAAAATTTAAATTGGATAAATATTAGATTAGTGATATATCTCAAAATCTATCTATCTATCTATCATCTATCTTAAAAAATTTAAGCAAATTTTAAATAATTTATTACCTCTATACACTATGAGTGTCACCTATTACCATCTGTTGTGGTGTGGAGATAAAAGCTTCAACTGTTTGTAGACACTAGAAGGAAGGATGCTGAAGAACCAGAGCCACCGGCGTCAGCAGTATGACCGATGTCGGTCAAGTGCAGTAGAGACGGAGACCGGCGACGGCAGGAAGTCGGCTGACGTCGGCAGCACCAGACCAGCAGGGACCGACGTCAGTTGCCTGTGTATTTTTGAAACTGCTGTTGACGAACAGTTAGTTAGTTGAACTGAGTGTTTGCATGCTAAGGGGTTAATTTAAGTCGCAGGCTATGTGTCTAATTTTAGTAGTTAGACTTCTATTTTTGTAAGCATGGGATCCTATTTAAAGACCCATAAGGCATGTATTGTAAAATAATTCTAAGGCAAGTAAAGGCATTGAAGCTAGCAAGGTCAAGGAGATCTACAGGTGTAAGGTCAAGGAGATCAGCTGAAGCATTCAAGGAGGGATAGCAACTCAGGCTTTAGAGTTGTTGTGTTGAGCAAGAGAGAGAGGGAAGAAGGTCTTGAGGTGTGGCAAGCCTTTGAGGTGGAGGAAGAAGTGGCATTTTCCTTATTGTATTTTTTTCTAATAGTATTTAATACAAGAGTGTGTATTGTCTCTCAAATTTTTTGCTGTCTCAAGTTTCTAGCTACTTTATCATTCTGGTATAATTCTGTGTTTAATTGCATATAAGAAAGTAATCAATTGTGCTCTAATTGGTAGAGCTACAAATCGCCTGACAAGTGGTATCAGAGCTACGGTTTGCAGGAAGCAGGGTATTGTTTTTGATTACAAGTCATTCACAGGGTTTTCTAATTGAGTGGGAGTTTAGCAATGGTAAAAGAAAGCAGGCTACGAATGGAGAAGTTTAACGGTAAGAATTATCAACACTGGAGGATACAGATTGAGGACTATCTGTATCAGAAGGATCTGTACTTACCGTTGGGTGGGGTTGCATGCAAGCCCACAGATATGAAGGATGAAGAATGGAACGTTCTTGATCGGAAGGCTCTCGGTTCCATAAGGTTGAGCCTTGCATCGTCTGTGATTTCTAGCTTATCACAGTGTAAGACAACGGAAGAGTTGATAAAGTCCTTGGCAAATTTATACGAAAAGCCCTCGACTTTTAACAAGGTATATCTTATGAAGCAGCTATTTACTTTGCAAATGCAGGAAGGTGGATCGGTACATACTCATCTCAGTGATTTCCATGGTTTGGTAAACCAACTAGCTTCAGTCAATATTGTTTTTGATGATGAGGTAAAGGCTCTCTTGATTTTATGTTATTTGCCTGAAAGTTGGGACGGTATGGTTATGGCAGTAAGTAATTCTGCATCTGCTTCTAAAATCTTAAAAGTTGATGATGTTGTGAGTGTGATCTTGAATGAAGAAATACGCAGGAGAAGCACAGGTGAATCATCAGGGAATGCTCTAAGTGCAAAAAGCAGGGAAAGGCAAAGGGAGAAGGTTGAGCAAGGGAAATCAAGGTCGGGAAGGAGATCTGAGTCCAAAGGTATTACCTGTTGGTTTTGTGGAAAGAAAGGACATACAAAGGAGTGTTGGTTGAGAGATAAAGAGAATCAACATGCAGGTATGGGAGAAGCAAAGGATGCAAATATTGTGATGCAGGATGCTCTCATACTTTCTTCAGATAGTCAGGTAAGATCGTGGATTCTAGATTATGGTTCATCTTTTCATGCATCCCCAAACAGAGATTTGTTCTACGAGTATGAACAAGGAGACTTTGGAGTTCTTTATTTAGGGGATGGTACACCTTGTCAGATAGTTGGCAAAGGAAAAGTGCAGCTGAGATTGCAGATTGACAACACGTGGGTGTTGAAAGAGGTCATGCATGTTCCGATTCTGAAGCAGAGTCTGATTTCTGTAGGAAGGTTGGGAGATGAGGGATGCACAATAACCCTCACAGCAGATTCTTGGAAGGTTACCAAGGGAGCACTTGTTCTAGCAAGAGGTAAGAAAGTAGATACTCTTTATCTGTCTACTTGTATTACTGATTCCACTTCTGGTGTAGATTCGAAGATGTGGCCTAATAGGCTTGGTCACAAGAACAGGAAGGGAATGGAAGTTCTTGATTCAAAAGGTATGCGTTCAAATTTGGAAAGCATAGATACAGTTCATTGCAGAAAGAGGAAATTTGATGCTTTTGACAGGAACAAAGAAGCCTTGGTGTTTTTGGAGGAGATGAAGGACAGAGATCAATTACAGGGGCTGAATAATTTTGAGCAGGGCAACATGGACAGAGGTTTGATCCAAGAAGAGCTCACAGATGAAAATTTCATCACTTACAGGAACACACAGACACCAATGTCGGTAGCTTGGCACCGACGTCAGTCATCTAGATACCGACATCGGTCATGTGTAGACCAACAGGGTCGGTAGGTCAGACAAGAGAAGTCTGACGTCGGTCATAAGGATCGACGTCGGTAGGAGGGACATTGGCGTCGGCCAGGGAAACGACGTCGGTAGTCAGGATCAGTGTAGGGAACCGACATCGGTCGGAAGCAGACTAAGAGATGGCCTAGATCGGTCACTGGAACAGATGTTTGGTGAATTACTAAGTCTCAAACACACATGTAGAGGTCAGAAAAGGTATGTGAACCTCATATTCATTGTTCACCTTCTTTATATTGCTTACTGATAGTCACGAACTAGGAAGATGGAAGAAGCAATGCAGGTAGAATCCAGAAACAGTGGGAGCTTGGCATGGATGAGGAGTGTGAGTCCTTGGAGAACCAAATAGGTATTTGTTGGTAGTGTTGTCAGCTGGAAGAAAGCACTGGATAGAGGGATGGATTCCCATTTTAGAGAAGAGAGTGGATGGATACATGAGATAGAAGGCTATGGTATATGGTCTTGATTATGCTGCAGAATAATGGAGGTTTGACCATTGTATTTCATCTTTACCAGGTTGGATAATATTAGCTACATTATTCTGTTACTGTATTGTGTTACTTGTTGCAGGGTTTCATATACAGGGAGTTTTCTGAGCTAAGGGTAGAGTTGGTTCAGAAGTATGTCATGGAGAATTTGGGAGCAGAAAAATTCTTGTGGCATAAGATATAGGGATTGCATCACAAGTTTGCATGGTGGTTGGTCTTCAAAAGTGACATTGAAGAGGGATACAGAGCCTAAGGAACAAAATAGATGGTGTACAGGTACAGGTACAAGTTGCAGCTATTTATCTCCAAGAGGGAGATTGTTGTGGTGTGGAGCTAAAAGCTTCAACTGTTTGCAGACACTAGAAGGAAGGATGCTGAAGAACCAGAGCCACCGGCATCGGCAGTATGACCGATGTCGGTCAAGTGCAGTAGAGAAGGAGACCGACGACAGTAGGAAGTCGGCCGACGTCGGCAGCACCAGACTAGCAGGGACCGGCGTCGATCCCCTGTGTATTTTCGGAACTGCTGTTGACGAACAGTCAGTTAGTTGAACCGAGTGTTTGCATGCTAAGGGGCTAATTTAAGTCGCGGGCTGTGTGTCTAATTTTAGTAGTTAGACTTTTATTTTTGTAAGCATGGGATCCTATTTAAAGACCCATAAGGCATGTATTGTAAAATAATTCTAAGGCAAGTAAAGGCATTGAAGCTAGCAAGGTCAAGGAGATCTACAGGTGTAAGGTCAAGGAGATCAGCTGAAGCATTCAAGGAGGGATAGCAACTCAGGCTTTAGAGTTGTTGTGTTGAGCAAGAGAGAGAGGGAAGAAGGTCTTGAGGTGTGGCAAGCCTTTGAGGTGGAGGAAGAAGTGGCATCTTCCTTATTGTATTTTCTTCTAGTAGTATTTAATACAAGAGTGTGTATTGTCTCTCAAATTCTTTGCTGTCTCAAGTTTCTAGCTACTTTATCATTCTGGTATAATTTTGTGTTTAATTGCATATAATAAAGTAATCAATTGTGCCCTAATTGGTAGAGCTACAGATCCCTTGACACCATCTCCCCATCTATGTGATCATCTAGCACGATCTCTTCATCATCACATCTTCTATGTACCTCATATATAGGAAGCCACCTAACTAGTGCATATCTTGAGGTCACCACTTGTGCCCATCTCAATCCATGCCTGAGTGCTACCTCTATAAACTAGCTCTATCTTGGGCCACCTGATGGGTCATCTAGGATGACTACCCATTATGCTCTATCTCACTATCAATTTATCCATCGATGGTATGACTGAGTTGGTCATCATTCCTCTTGTTGTGGTACTCACTATGGTACCTTTAGCACTCCTACATCCACATCCATCTCCTCTCTATCTACTAGCCATCATGCTTGACCTATCCATGGTCTATCACACTATGGTCTAATCTTTAACACTCATGCATCCACATCCATCTCCTCTTTATCTATTGGTCATCATGCTCAACCTGTCTATGATCTCTCACACCATGGTTTAATATTTGGCTTTGCAAATAGTGGTCCTAGTCCTCCTCTCCCCCTTGGCTCTCTTGCATGTCTAGCCCAAAAAGTGGGCACCATTATCAGTCACTGGATGAGGGAGTCCCAACTCTCCTAGTATGTGTGACACTAGATGTGGCTCTATCTACCAAGTGTAGTGGCCTATAATCTATTCTCATGATAATGTTGGTGTCATTATCCTTTAACTCGATAATATTATTGTGATGTGCCCATATGGCTACGATACCATATCTACTCATGTGACTATCTATAGTATTGGCACATGGGGCATAACCCATGCCACCTGATCCTATCACCTAAGGCAATCAATCATTGACCACATGGGCAACTTAACTAGTCGGTAAATCAAAAACCTCTCATATATCTAAGAACTCAACAAAATCATCATCCCTATAGTCTTTCACCCTCTAGACAACATCTCATACATATCATGCATGAGATGGACCCAAATTATAGAACCTAGGTCATATAGTGCCCCTACTCTAAAATGGACCAGCATAAGGCTATCACATATAATGGTACCTTGTCATTTGACTTGTGACACAACACACTTATCACAAGTCATATCACTGCCTTCTAGATATCTAAAATTTGAGTTGTATACATGTCAAAGAGGCTAACCCTCAACTTTGGATATATCTTGTTTGAGATCATCACCCATAAGGCTAAGGCTTGTCTCTCCTAATAACCGTTTGGTACCCCCATCATCATGGGCCTACCTCCTATTGAAAGTCTAAGAATAACTTGGACATCCTCTAGGGTGATACTTATTTTGATGGTATCCCCATCCAACACCCATCTAAAAGTGTTAGTCAATCATTCCTAGGATCCTAGGAATGTGATTATAAGATCAACACTCAATGGTATTTGACACATATCCATAATGCCTCCTAGACCTAGTGTGACCAACCTAGATCGGTCCTCCATTATCAATCTCTCTAACAAGTTTGTAAGCCATGCTGCATCCACCAATCGCCAAAATCTCAGATGCCCTTGCAACCTTCAAACAACAAAATATGTATTAAACCTCCATATCACTTATAATTCAATATATTATTTTTAATTGTTTAACAAAGACAAACCTAATTTACCTTAATTAATCCATTTTTTTACCAATTTAACCTATTTTAAACCTACTTGGCCATTTCAATACTCAGTCAAGCATTTTGGACCTTTCTATTACTATTTCAACTTATTCATGTAATTCTATACTATTTTAGCCACTTATTCAAACACTACGTTGACCACATGATCCTCATTTTGACCATGTTGATTTAACAAATTAAGTCGACCCTTTCATTTCCCCCTAGTACTAAGTTAGCAAAGTTGATTAACCTACTAAGTCAACAATGAGGTATTAAGTCGATAGCTTCCAAAAATAATTAAGTCACCATAAACCTACTAAGTTGGTAGTGTGGAATTCAAATTTTTAGCCTACTAGGTCGATGTAATTGGTTTAGACTATTGACTTCTTTCCCTATTTCTAATAAATGTCGTTGGTAATTATTACTCTAATTATTTTCAACCCATTTCCCCTTTTGGCCTCTAGTACCATTAACAACTATCTGGGGTTCATTCCCATTTCTAGAATTGGTTTAAATTACAAATTTCTATAAAACACTTAATTCCAATAAAATATTCAAAAAAAGTTAAAAATTCTCAGTTGCCTACCTGTGTTAGACCTACGGCAACCATTGGGCATCCCTCTCATCTTAACCATCATCTCCTCACCATCTTATCTCTATTACCTTTCATTTGATTTCTTAGATCTCTATTTATCTCTCAAAACAAGTCAAACAATAAGCAAATGACTTTCTTTTTAGCCTATTTAAATGTACTTCTCACAATTCTTTACCTTTCAAATATTTACCGTCAGATTCATTGTTTATATCATATCTTCATTTTTATGACCCATTTTTCAAACCATAAAAAATTATGGAATTTTGACATCGTATAGAATATTTTCCACTACTATATGACTATATTCCAGTTTTTTTGCTATTTTTGCACTAATCTATACAAGTTCACCTAATGTTCTTCATATTTGGATGTCTTCACTTCTCTTATAGTCTCCTTATTTATTTACAACACTAAGGTAAGTAAAGGTATGTGTTTTTCAATTATATCCTTTCATTTATCTTATTTTCTCCTTATTGCATCTTACTTAGCATCAATGTTATGTGTCATCATGTTTTATTTCTGAAGCACCATCCCATGTTTCACTCATGTGATAAGTGATGATATTCGAGTGGAGCATATGTATACACAATATTTTCAACTTGTATCAATTATTGACACTCTTTATCTTTCAATAACTCATCGAGTCTCAATCTCTCTAAGTGCACACCTTAAGGGGTGTATCGGGAAAGGGGTGGGTAGACCATTGGTGCTTCACAGGATTATTGTCCCTTTTGCTACTTGTTATTTACACACTTGTCTCCTAAAAACCATATTTCTAAGTTTGTTTTTCTCTATTGCAAACTCCTCAATCATTTCTCACCTTTTTTCATCCTTTTCCTAGCCTTAAACCCCTTTTTATTATTTACTACACTAGGTCAATTGGGTTGACCCTGTACTATTTTGAGTAAAATTCATTTAGGGTCTAGGTTAGTTCTTGGCCGACCTAGCCTGTGACCTAGTGAATTTTTGTCCATAACTGTACTAGGTTGACTAGGTCAACCCTGTCGATTGAAAATTTTAGAATGGCTTAGGGTTAAATTTGATAACAAGATAATTTTGCCATTATTTGAAGAAGATTAGAGGAAGTAAGAGCTAATGCTCATCTACTTTTCCACCACTCTACTTGATGAGCAAGCTTAGGATTTCATAATTTCTTTAGAGATATGAATTTTGTTTGGTGGATAAGTCTTTTGGATACATTAATAGGTCGTGTAGCCGAGAGCTGATTTATCCTTGTCATCCTTACATACCACAACAACCTCTTGCAAAGAACCTTGGCCAAGGGATAGATTGAAGCTTAACAGGTTCATCTTCAGAGGTAAGTATTCCTAACTTTGTTCTTCTTTTTTAAGAGTAGATATATATGCAATTGTAATTCTCTTCCATGCATTAGGATTTCATAAACTTGATGTAATTATATGTCTCTTATGCATTTTTACTTTTGTTATTTATTACCTCCACTTTGTGCTACAAGCTTTGGTGAGCACTAGATTAGATTTTACTTTTTATTAGTTTAGTGAAATATGAAAACATAGGGATTATTTAGGGTTATTGCATGATTATGATTAACTAGAATCTTTAGAAACCTCCCTAGTATAGTTTATTTTGATAAGAGATCCCTTAATTGGGTCTAGTGGATCCCCATATTGGTCATATTTTTGATTATCTAATGTATCTCCAATCAGAAGTGTAAGTGTGATTTATCTTCTCTGAGTTAGGATTAATTTATAGACATGATGCATTTATGATTGCATATAGTATTTGCGGCTACATAGACACCCAATCTAAAATTTTGTGACTATTCTAAAATATTATTCCCATCTACTGCCTACTTGTTCTAGATCTAGATCTATATTAACATGAGAACTAGTTAAGTATCTTGTTTATTTATCATCACCATATCTAGAATAATTGTACTTTCTATTTTTGGGTAAGTGCACAGAGTTGGAAGACAATTCTATGGACATTTTAGATAATATGATCATGTTATTTAATTAACACAATTACATTATTTAAATTATGGCTCAATAATTATCAATCCATAATGTAATCATGTTAATGTATAACATGATCATGTTAATAGATAACCTAATCGTGTTATTTTTAAAACAATAACATGATCGCGTTAATTTGTTTTGCATATTAATACAATGAAAATGTAGATGGAGTGAATGTTTTTTAATAGGTAATTCAATTGCATTATTAATAACACAATTGTGTTATTGATAATGCGTTTACATTCCTATTATTTTGTGCATGTGAGAGTTGAACATGAAGGCAACTTTAGCCAGAAGCTTATATTTACTACTCTAAATGTTAAGTATAAGTTTACATCTATATTGTTACATTTATTTTCTTAATTAAATAATGCAATCACGTTACCTAAAATGTTCACAAATTATATTTTTTAATACTTTAAATATTTTTTAGTAAATATAAGAAATTAGGACCACTCAACTTCTGATAGATTTGGTCTCACATCTACATGCCTTACGATGTGGAAAATAGTTTTTTAAAATCCAATCTGGTCAGTACTTAGGCATTTTCAAGGTCTAAGTATTAAATGTAAGAATTTTAAGACAATTTTTGTAATTGATATCCATTTTTGGTAAACATATAATCATTTTTTAGTTGTTTGTACCTTCTAAATTGATCTTGGCATTTCTAGGAGTCTTAGGTTTGTCAAAATTGAAGTTCTCAAACCACTCACTTTAAAATTGATGCAAAGTGGTGTGATTGGGGTAGCATAGGTCACACTAATGACTTGCATACATCAAAATACCACTTTGTCTTAATTTCACTTGTTCATCATCCCTCCCTCATTCATGATCACTTCCTACTCATGTCTCATCACCCCTAATCACTCTTTCATTATTTTTCATTATCCTTAATCACTCCCTCATTGACCCTCACTATCCCTAGTCATCTCTAATCAATCCTTCATCATCCTTGATTACTCCCTCATTGACCCTCACTATCCCTCATCATCCCTAATCATTCCCTCATTTTCTCTTACCATCCCTAATAATTCCCTCATTAGCTCTCACCATCCCTAATCACTGCTTTATCATCCCTAATCTCTCCCTCCTCATCCCTCATCATCCCTAATCACTCCCTTATTGACCATCACTATTCCTCCTCATTTATAATATCTCCCTTATCGTCCCTAATCAATCCCTCATTGACCCTCACCATCCCTAATCACTGTTTCATCATATCCCATCATCTATAATCACTCATTCATCATCCCTCTTTACCTCTATTCACTCCCTCATTAACCCTCACCATCCCTCATCATCCCTAATCACTCTCTCATCCTCCCTAATCACTCCCCCATTGACCCTCACCATCCATCATCATTCCTAGTAATTCCATCATCATCTCTACTCAATTCCTCCTCATCCTTTCTCATCCTTATACACTCCATCCAATACCTTGATGGTGGTATTTTGTTTGGGTTTAATAATGTTAGGAGATACAAGTGGAGAGTTGAGTACTAGCATAAAATATAAGACATAGTGATGAGAATGATGTGGAGGCAAATTTGAAACATAAATATTTTACACTATGAAAAAATATGGGCCTATTAGAAATGATGTAATTCATAATTAAAAATCCATCAAAAAAAGAGAAGCAAGTAAAACCACCACAACACCAAAAATGGGTAGTAAATACATGTAGATCACCAAGCTATGTGATTTCTTGAAACTAATCAATTGCTTTCTATATAAGGACATTTATGATCTGAATAATTATATTGAAGGCCTTTTATTTTTATGTCTATTGATTGAGTCATCATACCAGATAGTGGAAAATAATTTTCAAATGATTAGAACAAGTAGTCCAAGATTGAAAAGTGGTGCTTAATTCATAAATTCAATAGTCAAACCAATAAAGAGTGTCACACTATGAGATCTCCAATTTCACATCTCAAGAAGTGGGTATAGGTTATCTAGCACCATAAAAAGGTAAGTACTGAAAATATCTCTACTTCCCCCAAAAATAAATTATATGAATTAAAAATATTGTTTCATTAACAAATGTATATCAATGGTGAGCCAATAAACTTCATCATTTCCAATGGAAGTCATAAGAATTTAATTTCTCCTAAAGAATATTTTCAAAAATTGAACTTGAAATTTATACTTCATCCATAACCATACGCTAGTGTATGGTCTATTGTAGGCCTAGAGAATTGGATCACCTACTAGTGCCACTTGGTGTACAAAATCAAACTTTTTAAAGATGCAATCCTTTGTGACATCTCAACATTAGAGGTTTGTGATTTTTCACATGTGTTCAACCATATATTTACCATTGACATATAGTCTATGAAGTAAATCCTTGAAATATTATGATAAATTGTCATGATTTGAAATACTATATATCGTAGTTAGTTCATAAGCTTTCAGTCATTAGTGCCAAGAAGTGCAAGAATCTTGTCAGTTCTAGTAAAAAGTATACTCTTGATGGTAATAGTTAAATGTAATAACATCCTTATGTCACCATATCATAGTGTGGTTTATCTAATAATAACAAATACAAAATAATTGGACCATAAACTAGATGAATACAAAGATATCTTTCAGTCACCTAAATAAGTTCCTGCATAATTGTACACTAAACAATACTATTGACTTGATCCCTTAACTACCTCTACCTTAAACCTCTTTATACAACATATCATTTCTAGAGAATGAATAGATCAAGTGGTAGATCCATGCAATCATAGATAATTAACACATTATGTCCAAATCATTGCCTTGCAGAAGCCCAATTGTGTTTGTGCCAAAATTGTGAATCAATCAAAATAATTTTAAGAAGATTAAAGTGAATAACTATTATCCTCATTTAAATATTTAGGCATTTTTCTGACATATCCATGGTGTAGAAGTCTTTTCTAAAATTTACCTTAAGTTTGGGTATCATCATATTCATGTTAAACCTCTAGACATTTAGAATATAGTCTTAAAAACAAAGGAATGATTGATTGACTAGTTGGTTATGCCTTTTATGTTAACTCATGCAACAAATTCATTTATTTCAAGATGTTGAACGGCATCCTCAGGGCCTTTACCTATGTCATTTTCTTAATCTACCTTGATGACATCTTAATCTTTAAAAAACATGGGATGAACATCCAAACCATGTTGAAATATTGTTTCACATTTTTCAAAAACATATTTTTATGATAACATGAATAAATTTTCATTTTTCATGCAAGAGATAAAATATTTGGGACACAATACACACACAAGGAATGCATGTGTGAACCTGACCAAGATTCAAGTCATATAGAAATGGGAAAAACAAAATAACTTTGCATCTGATTCAAATATTCTCAGAATTAGAAAATTATACAAGATATTTATGTTTAATTTTTCTCTTTTGAACCAAACTACCAAAAGTGGAACCAAATAAAGTTTCATCAAGTCAGCTGCACAATGAAGATAATTTAATGAACTAAAATTCAAACTCTATTTTGTGTTAGTACTTATGTTACTTGAATATAAATTTGAAATATCATCTAATTCATTTAGTAATAAAATTGACTATCACAAATAGGTATTGACAACATAAGTCCTAAAAAAGAGTTAATTTCTATTATAATAAATTAAACAACATATGATTGGAAACAAAGATATCTTTAGATTATATACTTATGTCATATGATGAGGGAGAGATTAGGGATGGTGAGGGTCAATGAGGGAGTGATTAGTGATGATGATGGATGAAGAAATATTGATTAGGGATTATGAAGGATGAGGAGGGAGTGATTAGGGATGATGACGGATGGTGATAATCATTGAATGAGTGATTAGATATGATGAGAGATAATGAAGGTCAATGAGGGAGTGATTAGAGATGAGGAGGGAGTGAATAGGGATGAGGAAGAGACTAGGGATGATGAGTCATTAGAAAAGAGTGATTAGGGATGATGAGGGATATTGAGGGTCAATGGAAGAGTGATTATCAATGATAAGGGAGTGATTAGAGATAATAAGGAATGATGAGAGAGTGATTAGGGGTAATGGGGGATGAGCAAGAAGTGATCAAGGATGAGGGAGGGATGACAAACACATGAAATTAACACAAAGTGGTCGTTTGATGTGTGTAGGTCATCAATATGATGTAAACTAACCCAATCACACCACTTTGGATCAAGTTCAAAGTGAGTAGTTTTCAAACTTCAATTTTGACAAACGTAGGACTCTTATAAATTCTAGGAATCAATCCAAAAGACACAAAATCTTTAAAAATAACTTTGTTTACCAAAAATGGATATCAATTGCAAAAGTTATATACTGAAATCCCTAAGTTTAATATCCAGACCCTAAAAATACATAAGCACTAACCATATTGGATTTTAAAAAATTATTTTCTATGTCGTAAGGCATTCAACTATGAGACCAACTCTATCAGATGTTAAGTGACTCTAATTTCTTATATTTACTATTCTTATACTTAACATTTAGAGTAGTAAATATAAGATTCTGGCCAAAGTTGCCTTCATGTGTAACTCCCACATGTTTTAGGGTGTTGATAATATATAACACAATTGCATTACTAATGTAGTTAATAACTTGATCATATTAATAATGTGATCATGTTAATAACGTGATCGCATTACTAATGTAGTTAATAATGCGATCGCATGATTAATGTGATCGCATTATTTGAATTTGAATTCAATTCCCACACCTTTTAGCATGAGAATGGCTTGGATTCTCGAGCCAAAGGCTTGTACTGTCAATATACAGTTGAGTTTTGAGAGTTATGATTAAAAACAACAAAATTCAATTTTGATTACCAAATACACTAAGAATTTCAATGTGAAAATTCAAAAACTTAATACCATCGTGACAGACACGCTTTACTCTTTCAAAAAATATGATTTTTATAATTTTTGTACTAATTTCAAGTTTCAAACTATGTTGCTTTTTAACTATACCTTTTTTAGCCCACTAGATGTTGCAAACATACATGCATATAGATGTTCATGTAATTTGTCTTTCGTTGATCCGAGTAAAAAATCAAGTTATATGGTCACAAACTAGGCCTAATTCTACACACACACACACACACACACACACACACACACACACATTAGTTTTTTTTTTGAGGTAGTTAGGTGCGTCACACAAATGGCTATCCATTTTTTAATCACTTTTCATGATCTATTTACTTACAAAATTCATAAAAAAAATTAATCATAAAATATATATATATATATATATATATATATATATATATATATATATATATATATATATATATATGTCACAAACTAGAAGATCTTATCTAAATTTTCACCAAATGGTTTCAAATAATATTAAAAGATACTAAAAAAATGGTGCACCGCAAGGCGATTTATCTACTATGTTTTCTAAAAAAAATAAGAGTTCCTCTTCAAATTTTAGATGTTTGACCAAGTTATACTTAACCATTTTAAAAAAAAGGTATTTTGGAAACTAGACTCGGAATGCTACATTTCATATTTTTACACCATCTTCAAATTTGGAGTGTAGATATATCAGATTATCTACACAAGCTCACATTTTTGAAAATTCAAGAAAATCATGTCCACGGATATGCCATTTTTTATCCCTTAACTTTGTACACTTACTCTTTTAGCATATCTCATATAATAAATTCAGTATATGTTCTATCCAAGTTTTCTCATTAATTAGCATGTTATAGATCTATTTATCGCCCTTATGCTTATTCATTTCTATATTTTAACCCTATTTATCCAAATATGATCCATATCCAAGTTAGGGTTATACATCTATGTACAATAAAATTTGTATTTGTGTAATTTTTTTCGTATTTGTGAAGCAAGTAAGAATGGTGTAGCTTATGCCTCAACATGGAATAAACAAAATAGTCCTTACATGTGTGAACCCGTTTGTATTAGTAAGAACTAGTCCCTTCTGCAACATTTATCCATAAATACTCCCTCCAAAACCTCAAAATATTATACTCAGTTCAATTCAATTCCGTTTTGAGTATTGCAAAGATGAAGATTATTGCAGTAATGGCGGCGGCGGCATTGGGATGCATTAGTCTGCTGGCATTGGAGACTGAAGCACAGCAAGCCAGCAATGTGGGGGCAACTTATAATCTCTATAATCCTCAGAGTATTGGGTGGGATCTAAAGAGGGCCTCTGCATACTGTGCCACGTGGGATGCCAACCAGCAATTATCGTGGCGCAAGAAATATGGATGGACAGGCATCATGTGGGAAATGTTTGAAGGTAAGTAATTACTTAATGGAGTAGTTATTTGACATAGTTTTTCCTGTTATGATTAGGGTTTGGTCCTCTGAATCATATACATTATTCACATCTCTATTAAGGGTTTGGTTCTCTGAATTATATAAATTATTCAGATCTTTATTTTTTAAATGTTTATTATAAAAATTTGAGAAAGTATCAGTGGTTATGATTAATGGTTAAAAGATTTGATGTTTTTATCGTTCAAGATTATAATTTTTGCAAAAAATTGTGTGAAATTTTTTTTTGGCTTTTACATTTTGATTCCCCTAATAAAAAACCGGAGGAGTTAATCCCAAATTTCAAGGTCAAATTTTTTTCTTACACAAAATTTTGTTGTTGTCAAAATCACTTTAAAACCAAATCCAATCCTTTTATTATTATATTTTAAGTTTGTATCTTTAACAATTTTATTTTTCATTTTTTTAATCAATAAAAAGAAAGTGTATTAATTTTTTTTAATTTAGAATAAATAAATACAATTACATAAAATTAAAAAAGAGAGAGAAAGGAAAGAAGAAAAAATATAAAGAACGAAAAAAACAAACAAAAAATATTTTATATTAAAAAAAATAGAGATGAAAAGAAGAGAAAAGAATTAAGAAAATATAAAAAATCTTAAAAGAATTTGCTCTAAGTTTTTCCTGGTCCAAGTAACATAAATTTAGAAAAAGAAGAATTTCTTTCCTCCTTTTTCTTCTTGAACTTGGTCCAACCTTCGACAGTTATTTTATGTGTAATATATATAAATCTAGTATGTATTAGATTACTTATTATTTGCTTTTTTATTTGTCTTCACTTAAAATTGTGTTACTATGCATATGAATGAAGGGCATTGTTGGAAGAGTTGATTGTCATAAAAGCAAGGGTGTGTAGCATTAAGTCTTTGCGAGAAGGATTGCATTAGTTTTGAATTTGCAAACTACGTTTTTATTTTTAGTACTGTGGAAATAGCAATGGAATAAAAGCCGAACAAATGAGCCAGAAGCTAATCAAATCCTCATTCAAATACTTACATGATTGGATTGCAAGTAAATAGTAGTTCCAAAACTTAACCCTAGTGTTTTAACTCTTGCTTGCAATCATGTTAAGTCATAATTATATATTATTTAGACTGTGATTTGTAATAACACAAATAAATATGTAAATATTGGACTTACCAAATGACAATAATTGTTGTTTTGAGTTACAATGATTATACAATAACATTAGACTGTTGTAACCTACAAAACTTTAAGAGGCTAGACACAACTAAAGAGATCACTGAATTACAACAGTTGCTATAAACTTACACTTTTAGCAACAAGACAAAGTAAGAGCCATGGCTATTGAATAATAATAGATGCAAGTTACAAGTATCTACGTCTACTATTACATTATACACAACAAACAAAACTAAATGGATGAATAGAGGAACAATGCCTATTTATTACACTAGACACAACTATTAAAAGATACATGCATAATAGTTATAGTAATCTCTTCATCATTCAAGATTCATCAATCTATGACAACTGGGAAGTAATAAATCAAGGAACTAAAGTAAAAAATCCCAAATGCTCAACAAAATCATTGGTCAAGAGCGTATTCATAAGTATTTCAAAATTAACTCAAAGTCAAATCCCCAACTGGACATTTTGCCAAAAGTAAATGATTAGAATTGTAGAACACTGCAGAGCTAACCCCAAAAACCTGAGGTGGCACCCCATCATAACATTATAGATTAATTAGTATCTATGGGAAAAGCACAAGATTCTGAGGACATCCCTCGACTAAATATGTAGAGATGTGACATCATTGGCTCTAACAATACTATCTTTGAATGAAATTAGTTATTAAATTTGAATGAATGCATCACAGAATACAAGTGGACATCTTGTGATAAGAATCTATATCCATGTACCCCAACATTAAGAAAATATGTGCATGTTCCTTAAGGGATGCATATAGTAATAGTCAAATCTCAACAAAATATGTGCATTTCTAGAATAATAAATTTATTTCTAAGGACATACAAAAGTTGAAGACATGCGTACGATACAATTCAAGAAGACATCCATATAATGTCATGTCCCCTTTTTAGTTGACATGTGCAGAGTAGATGATTAGCCTATTATGCGACCCTCGTAGGCTGATGAGATGGATAGAGGGTCTTGATGGAGATGGGCTGGATTTCGTTTGGGCTCTTTTGGACATGAATTAAGGGAGATATTAATATTTGATTGACTTAATCAAATATTAATTATTTGGTCTAATTATTAATTAATTAATTAATTATTAATTATTAATTAGTGGGTCTAATTTTAGGATCCTAATTCTAATTTAAGAATTGGTCTAATTTTAAGACCCTAGTTCTAATTTAAGAAGCCCCAGTTCTAATTTAAGAAGCCCTAAGTCTAATTTAAGGGAATCTAATTTTAGCAAGCACCCCTTTGGAGGAGTATAAGAAATTCTCATGGGAGAGAGTTTGTACGCATGATTATTATTGATATTGATTCTTGTTAAGAAATTCTTTTGTGAAGACTGAGCCAAGGGTTCCAGGATTCCATTTGCATTGAAAAACGTCAACTCTTCATTGTGTGCGATTCAGAGGTTGTGAAAGATCAGCCGATCTATTGCCAAATTGAGAGATAACTTCATACAGAAGTTATCACAGGTGTTTACAAGTTTGAGAGATAACTTCACAAATAAGCTATCACAAGGGTTTACAGGTATTTCATTATTTTGGGTTTTGATTCAAGAATTATCTAGATATAGATCTTTTGTATTAGCCCATAATTCTACAGATCATGATCAAGCATACAGGTTGTGCGAAATCAGCGGCCGTATGACTTCCATACAGATCCGTGAAAATCTGTACGCATCAACAGAAAGTTCAGGTACTGACATCGACGAACTGAGACCTACAGAGACCGACATCGGTCGACATATCACCGACGTCAGCAAGTTAACGACGACAGGTCGACCGACGACGGCAGTATAACCGACGTCGGTGACTGTGTTTTTTTAACACAACAGGCCGAGACATACCAGATTCAGATTTCTTTCCCAGTTTGCAGAATATTCAGGCTATTAAGGCCGTACTTTCAATATTTTTTGTATACTTGACAGAGGACCTCTATTGTAAGCTTATGAGCAAATAAATAAGAGTTTATACTGTGATTTATTTATCTATTTGAAGATATTTTGCAGAAATTCAGATAAGCAATTCAGAGCTTTGTTTTGATATTCGAAGAGATATTACAGTGGTATCAGAGCTAAATCCTGCCATCCTGAGGGTTTGAAAATCTTATGCAGCCACAAGAGTTGGGACCACACGGGTATTACACATGCAGTAGAGCTTTGCTTGAAGGTACCCAGCTGTTAGAACAACATCAGATCATCATGAGTGACAGACGTGAGGGTAGCCCACCCAGGGGCCACAGGTATGATGCTGATCAGGACACCAGAGAATTCCACCGTGCTATGATGTCAGGCCAACAACAGATGAATCAGACACTACAGGCACTTACTACTATGATAAGGGGGATGAACGCACCCGATAGACAGAATGGGGAACAAGGAGATAACATGAGTGCTACTGTTAATCAGAGACCACAGCTGACCCATTCCAGGATAGCGGGTAGACCTACACGTCCTACATTTGTTCAAGAGGAACCAGACATTCTAGCAGAGGAGGAGGCAGGAGATTCCTCATTTGCAGATGTTTACCTGGCTGCAGATGATGAGTGGAACTTATTACCTCCTCATGTTCGTGAGAGGATGACCTTTGATCATTTTGTTAATCTGAGGAGAGAGCACTACAGATTGGCTAGACAGGATAGGAGACCTAGACATCAGAACAATGATCTTAAGCATGCTACAAGCAGGCTCACACTCGCGATGTTTGACGGAAGTGGTAAGGTCACAACGCAAGCCTGGATTAGTAAGTTGGACACCTTTCTCACATTGCGTCCGATGGCCGAGGAAGATGCTATCAGATATGCGACACTACATCTTGAGGGAGTAGCTCACGATTGGTGGCACCACGGGATGGTGACACTCCATCATGATCAGATCACATCTTATCAGGAGTTTGTGGATAGGTTGGTGGAGCGTTTTGATAAGAAGGACCCAGAATCCTATTTTAGAGAGTTAGCTCAGTTGCGCCAGAGTGGGAGTCTAGAGGCATACATTGGTGACTTTCATAAGTTATCAGTAATGGTTCCTGACATTTCAGAGAGGCGACTTATAGTACTCTTCATGGAGGGATTGACAGAACCATTGAGAGGTTGGATCAAAGGCTTTGATCCTCCTTCATTACAGGTAGCTATGACGAAGGCGCATAATATGGAGATGGCAGCCCCATCCAATAAATTTAACTCCAGAGGTACGTCTTCATCTAGAGACCATAAGCACTCCAACGGGGATATAGAGAGACCAGATTTTAACATAGATAAATCCAGGGTTAAAAATGATTCAAAGGCCAATCCAGCAGCACCACCTTTGGATCGTGAGGTGCTTAATGATCTACGCAGGAAGAAGCTTTGCTTCTACTGCAAAGGTCCATATGATATCCATCATGATTGCCCTTTGAGGCCTAAGGGCAAAGCAAATCGTGTGATGTGGGCGTATTATGAAGATGCAAAATCAGAAGATTCCGAACAGCAGGATAGTTCTAAGGAGGCAGAGGCTTCAGAGCCTAAGGTAGAGGCAGATTTAGAGCTTCATATACAGGAGGCACGCCTATCCAGCATTCAGTCGGATGAGTCATTCAAACTCCGTGGAGTTTTGGCAGGGCAGAAGGTCACCACCCTTCTTGATACAGGAGCCACCCATAATTTCATAGATGCTAGATTTGTGGAGAAGCGTCGACTCACTACCAAAGATTTTGAGGACATTAGAGTTAAGGTCGCCGATGGTCACACTCTTAGGTGTGAGCGTATGATTAGAGACCTCCCATTGCGCTTGAACAACTATGAGTTCAAGGCTAATTATTATGTAGTGAACATGGGGGACATAGAATTAGTCTTGGGTATGAAGTGGCTTCATTCATTTGAGGAAGTTACTCTTCATCTCAAAGACATGGAGGTTCGTTTTGAGGTTGATGGGAAAACACATATTCTTAAGGCAATATGGGGCAGCAGCTTCAAACATATGTTTTTTCATCTGATGGAGATGCCTATACTACATGACATGATAGAGTGCGATGATGAGTGCACATTGGCACCAACACAGGAGAGATATGAGGACGAGCTTTGTCTTGAGGTGAGTTCAGTTCAAGAGTTAGCACATGTGGTAGAGTATCAGCTTTCTTTTACAGGTGGGTCACATGTTGATGACGATATGCGTACAAGAGACAGAGGTGATGTGACGCCCTTGGATGAGAGTGGTGATGGACAGGGCCTAGAGTTTGTGTTGGTTGACAGCACTGTAGATCGAGACTTCATTTGGGATCCAGGTGGATTGATTGGTCTATCATTCAGCGATTGCTTGAGGGCAAGCAATTTCAGGAGGGGTGGATTGTCATGTCCCCTTTTTAGTTGACATGTGCAGAGTAGATGATTAGCCTATTATGCGACCCTCGTAGGCTGATGAGATGGATAGAGGGTCTTGATGGAGATGGAATGGATTTCGTTCGGGCTCTTTCGGACATGAATTAAGGGAGATATTAATATTTGATTGACTTAATCAAATATTAATTATTTGGTCTAATTATTAATTAATTAATTAATTATTAATTATTAATTAGTGGGTCTAATTTTAGGATCCTAATTCTAATTTAAGTATTGGTCTAATTTTAAGACCCTAGTTCTAATTTAAGAAGCCCCAGTTCTAATTTAAGAAGCCCTAAGTCTAATTTAAGGGAATCTAATTTTAGCAAGCACCCCTTTGGAGGAGTATAAGAAATTTTCATGGGAGAGAGTTTGTAAGCATGATTATTATTGATATTGATTCTTGTTAAGAAATTCTTTTGTGAAGACTGAGCCAAGGGTTCCAGGATTCCATTTGCATTGAAGAACGTCAACTCTTCATTGTGTGCGATTCAGAGGTTGTGAAAGATCAGCCGATCTATTGCCAAATTGAGAGATAACTTCATACAGAAGTTATCACAGGTGTTTACAAGTTTGAGAGATAACTTCACATAGAAGCTATCACAAGGGTTTACAGGTATTTCATTATTTTGGGTTTTGATTCAAGAATTATCCAGATATAGATCTTTTGTATTAGCCCATAATTCTATAGATCAAGATCAAGCATACAGGTTATGCGAAATCAACGGCCGTATGACTTTCGTACAGATCTGTGAAAATCCGTACGCATCAACAGAAAGTTCAGGTACCGACATCGGCAAACTGAGACCTACAGAGACCGACATCGGTTGACATATCACCGATGTCGGCAAGTTAACGACGACAGGTCGACCGACGACGACAGTATAACCGACGTCGGCGACTGTGTTTTTTTTACATAGCAGGTCAAGACGTACCAGATTCAGATTTCTTTCCCAGTTTGCAGAATATTCAAGCTATTAAGGCCGTACTTTCAATATTTTTTGTATACTTGACAGAGGACCTCTATTGTAAGCTTATGAGCAAATAAATAAGAGTTTATACTGTGATTTATTTATCTATTTGAAGATATTTTGCAGAAATTCAGATAAGCAATTCAGAGCTTTGTTTTGATATTCGAAGGGATATTACATATAACCTACTGAAGAATTATCACCAAAAATGCCACATAACAACCAAGATTAGATTTAAAGGAACTACTGCAGATTCTTGTATGAATTCAGAAAATGGTCTTACAAGTGCCTTGGAAATGAGAATAATAACTGAAATATACTTTCCTTGAATGGTAGTTGCTTAATAGTTGACATGGTGCATTGATGCTTAAGATTAAGTTGATAGGTAAGCCAAAGGTTGACTGACCATGTATAATAATGGTATAAATATACATAATTATGGTTCAGGTAGGAAAGGTATGAGCAACAAAAAATTATCTCCAAATTTCTAAGAGGATGCAAAAGATGAGAAATAAATGAAAACAGAAGCTATGTTCAACTTAGTTCCTTTGATTTCAGATCATCTATATGTTCATCTCTTTTTGCACATGATTTCCACCATAATCTACAATTTTTATTTTTTGTCTCTTATGTTTAAACAAACAAGTTAGAACTTCCTTCAAGAAATTTCTCTATGCAACATTCTATCAACCTATATTTGGAAGATCAAAAACATGATAACTAGAACGTTTTGTTGGGGGATCAAACCAACAATAGATTACAATTGTGACAGCAATAAACGCAGAAATAAATCAGATAGATAAGTAACTGAAATGATAAATAGCACAGAACAAGATATACAAGAAAACACCCTGAAAACTTGTATTGAAACTCTTTACAATAGGAATACAATGAAGAAACTTCGTTCTTCCACACCTCTCTCAGATGCACACAAGATCTCTCACTAGATCTCTATTCCTCAAGAGCTCTCTCTCAAGTACAATCAAATCCAACAACCTAGATTGATGCAACTCAGTACTGTCCTTCAAACATTCACAATGTTCTACTATTACTGATACATTCTACCTTTCAACATTCTAAGCTAAGAAGATCTTTCCTACATATAGAAATAGGAAACTTGAGCATGCTTTTACAACAAACAGTTAAGCCTCTTCAACAAGGGCTCTAAAAATAGTAATGCTAATAATAGAGACGCAAGCTTGAGTCCACAACTCAAACTTATCATGCAAACACTCGCTTCTGTCCACGAAAATAGCTTTCTGGACACACAGGTAACCAACGTCGGTTCCTGCCTGTTCGCCTGTGACCGTCGCCGACCGACCCTATTGCCGACATCGGCGCCTCTGTAACTGCAACTGACCGACGTCGGTCGCTCCTGATCGATGCCGGCGTCTGTGTAGACCCGAACCTGTTTTGTATGCTCCTTGGTGAAGCTTTTAGCTCCACACCCTAACAATCTCCCACTTGGAGATAAACCAGCTGCACTAACCTGTACAACAACATCTTCTAGCTCCTCCATCTTCAACTCAATCATGAAGACCAATAGAAGTTGAATGAAGATTCAACTTCTCCTTAGTAACCGGCTTTGTTAGCATATCAGCAGGATTCTTGTCTGTATGGATCTTCTCCAGCTTCAACTCACCATCTTCCAATACCTGCCGTATGAAGTGGTACCTTAGCTGTATGTGCTTGGTTCTTGAGTGAAAAGCTGAGTTCTTGGCTAAATGGATTGCACTCTGACTGTCACTATACAATCTGCAACTCCCATGCTCCCTTCCAAGCTCTTCCATGAACCGTGTCATCCATATCATCTCTTTGCTAGCTTCTGTGGCTGCAATATACTCTGCTTCTGTAGTTGACAAGGCAACAACCTTCTGCAACTTAGATATCCAGCTAACCACCGTTCCACCTACAGTAAAAACATAACCTGTAGTGCTCCTCCTGCCATCCAAATCACCTGCCATATCTGAATCTACATAACCATGTAGAGAAGTATCTGAACCTCCATAGCATAAGTGTCTACTGCTGGTTCCTCTCAGATATCTAAGGATCCATTGAACTGCCTTCCAATGTTCCTTACCTGGATTGGCCATATACTTACTTACTGCTCCCACTGCTTGGGCAATATCTGGTCTAGTATACACCATTGCATACATCAAACTTCCTACTGCGGAAGAATATGGAACCTTACTCATGTACTCTACCTCTTCATGTGAATTAGGACATTGTTCTTTACTCAACTTAAAATGTCCAGCCATAGGTGTACTTACCGGTTTTGCATCCTGCATATTAAACCTCTCCAACACCTTGTTCACATAATCTTCTTGAGACAATATCAACCTGTGATTTTTCCTGTCTCTCCTAATGCTCATGCCAAGGATTTTCTTAGCTGCTCCCAAATCCTTCATAGCAAACGTTTGAGCTAATTTTACCTTAAGCTCAGAGATATCCTGCATGTGAGACCCTGCAACCAGCATGTCATTTACATACAACAATAGAATAATATATCTACCGTTATCAAATCTCTTGAAATATACACAATGGTCCAATTGACACCTACTGTAGCCATGCTCAGTCATAAACCTGTCAAATTTCAAATACCATTGCCTTGGAGCTTGCTTGAGGCCATACAAGCTTTTCTTCAACCTGCACACAAACTTCTCCTTACCCTTGACCTCAAATCCTTCTGGCTGTTCCATATAAATTTCCTCATCCAAATCTCCATGAAGAAACGCTGTTTTAACATCTAGCTGCTCAAGATGCAAATCCTTAAAAGCAACCAAAGACAATACAACCCTTATAGAAGTCATCTTAACAACAAGAGAAAAAATCTCACCAAAGTCAATACCTGGCTTTTGTGCAAATCCTTTTACCACTAATCTGGCCTTATATCTCATCTGTCCATCCTCACCTTCTTTCAACCTGTAGGTCCATCTGTTCTTCAGTGTTCTCTTACCAGCTGGCAATTCAACCAAATCCCATGTTTGGTTCTCTCTTAAGGACTCCATCTCCTCAACCATGCCACGCTCCCACTTACTCCTGGACTCCACCTGTAATGCTTCTTCAAAACTCTCTGGTTCTCCACCATCGATTAGCAATAAATAATATAAGGAAGGAGAATATCTAATTGGAGGCTTACTTACCCTTTCAGACCTCCTGGTGGGTGTCTTGGACTCGTTCTCAACAATCTGTCCACCCAAATTTTTTGACAGTGACCGACCTCGGCCACCTGTAGACCTGTCACTGGCCGACGTTGGTTCTTCCTGGCCGACGTCGGTGCCTGGTCTGCCGACATCGGTCTCTGTATGACCGACATCGATTTCTATACTGCCGACGCCGCTTTCTGTGTTTTCCTGTAAGTGATTATTTCTTTTTTCCGCGAGCTCATTTTGGACCATAACTTCGTCCAATTCACTATTGCTCTACCCAGATTGATCTAGCTTCCTTATTTGATCACTGTACATCACTCTTTCGTTGAAAACAACATCACGACTCCTGATTACTTTGTTAGTTCCTAGATTCTAAAATCTGAAACCAAAATCATCTGAGCCATAGCCAATAAACGTGCACCTCATAGACTTAGCATCAAGCTTCTTTCTATTTTCTTTATCTATGTGCACAAAGGCTTCACAACCAAAAACTTTGAGATATGAGAGATCGGCCTTTTTACCTGTCCATGCCTCTTCTGAAATTCCACCATCTAGAGCTGTAGAGGGTCCTCTGTTAATCAGGTACATTGCGGTGTCAACTGCTTCTGCCCAAAACTCTAAGGGCAACCCTGCATGCAATCTCATACATCTTGAACGCTCCATGATAGTTCTGTTCATCCTTTCAGCAATACCATTCTGCTGAGGTGTCCTTGGAACCGTCATTTGCCTTCAGATTTCGTGAGTGTAACAATACCAGTTAAACTTAAGACTGCAGAACTCACCGCCATTATCAGATCTCAAGCACTTTAATCTTCTGCCTGTTTTATTCTCAACCATGGCTTTCCAAATCTTAAAAGTCTCAAAAACATCAGATTTCTTTTTAATACAGTAGATCCATACCTTTCTTGTGGCGTCATCTATGAACGTAACATAGTACCGTGATCCGTCAATAGAGGCTACCTGAGCTGGTCCCCACACGTCTGTGTGAACAAGCTGCAACTTCTGCCTTTTCTTAGTAGACCCAGTCTTGAGAAAACTAACCCTTTTCTGTTTTCCAAATACACAATGCTCACAAAATTCTAGATCCATACTTTTTAAATCTGAAAGCATACCTTTAGACTTAAAAATTGACATCCCCTTCTCACTCATGTGGCTAAGCCTTGAGTGCCACAATTTAGCATCCACATCTGAAGTAGATAAAATTGAAGGAGATTTATTAATAACACAATTACACAAATAGAGAGTACCTTCTCTCTTACCTCTGGCCATAACAAGTGCACCCTTGGTCACCTTCCAAGAATCTGCTGTGAGAGTTATTGTACAACCTTCATCACCTAGCTTACTTGCAAAAATCAAATTTCTCTTCAAACTAGGAACATGCATCACATCTCTCAACACCCATGTGTTGCCATTCTGCATTTTCAGCTACACTTTACCTTTGCCAGTAATCTTACGAGGCTCATCATCCCCTAAGTACACTATTCCAAAATCTCCATAGATATAGTCACTGAAATATTCTCTGTTAGGGGTAGCATGGAAAGATGCACCAGAATCTAATACCCAAGATTCTATGTTATTATGCAAAGAGAAAATTAAAGCATCCTGTGCAATACCTGCAATCTTGGCTTTTTCCTTTCCTTTGTGTTGATTGTCCTCCTTGGGCTTTGACCAACAATCTCTGCTTATGTGCCCCATCTTTCCACAATTCCAACACTGTGGCTTCCTGCCATTTCTGGATTTAGATCTGCCTTTCCCCTTAGACTTGGATCTTGCTCTGCCTTTCTTGCTCTTCTCTTTTTGCCTTCCCCTGCTCTCAAAACTTAAAGCGTTCCCGGATGCCTCTTCTGTGTTTTTCCTGCGTATTTCCTCATTCAAGATAACACTAACAACATCCTCTACTTTCAAAATATTTGATGCAGATGCATTATTAGAAACTGCCATTACTAAGCCATGCCAGCTTTCAGGCAAAGAACATAATATTAAAAGAGCTTTTATCTCATCATCAAACACTATATTTACTGAGCTTAATTGATTTACAATACCATTGAAATCATTCAGATGAGTAGAAACAGATCCACCTTCATTCATATGCAAATTAAATAACTGCTTCATAAGATATACTTTATTTGAAGCTGAGGGTTTTTCATACATATTTGCTAACGTAGTCATCAACTCTACCGTTGTTTTTGCCTGTGACAAATTAGATATCACAGTGGAGGCCAGACTCAGTCTTATAGACCCAAGAGCCTTTCTGTCAAGAACTTTCCATTCTTCATCCTCCATATCCTTGGGCTTCTTTGCAATCCCACCTAACGGTAAGTAAAGATCCTTCTGATACAGATAGTCCTCTATCTACATTCTCTAGTGTTGATAGTTCTTGCCATTAAACTTTTCCATTCTCAACTTACTTTCTTCTGCCATTGCTTCTCCCACTCAAACAGAAATCCCTGCAGAAACTCCTGTGAGCAATCTGTAATCCAAACACACTACACAGATCTGAATCACCTGTTAGTGAACCTGTAACCAAGGCTCTGATACCACTTGTTGGGATCAGCTATTGAACCTACAACCAGGCTCTGATACCACTTGTTGGGGGATCAAACCAACAATAGATTACAATTGTGACAGCAATAAACGCAAAAATAAATCAGATAGATAAGTAACTGAAATGATAAATAACACAGAACAAGATATACAAGAAAACACCCTGAAAACTTGTATTGAAACTCTTTACAATAGGAATACAATGAAGAAACTTCGTTCTTCCACACCTCTCTCAGATGCACACAAGATCTCTCACTAGATCTCTATTCCTCAAGAGCTCTCTCTCAAGTACAATCAAATCCAACAACCTGAATTGATACAACTCAGTACTGTCCTTCAAACATTCACAATGTTTTACTATTACTGATACATTCTATCTTTCAACATTCTAAGCTAAGAAGATCTTTTCTACATATAGAAATAGGAAACTTGAGAAGATCTTACAACAAACAGTTAAGCCTCTTCAACAAGGGCTCTAAAAATAGTAATGCTAATAATAGAGACGCAAGCTTGAGTCCACAACTCAAACTTATCATGCAAACACTCGCTTCTGTCCACGGAAATAGCTTTTTGGACACGCAGGTAACCGACGTCGGTTCTTGCCTGTTCGCCTGTGACCGTCGCCGGCCGACCCTATTGCCGACGTCGGTGCCTCTGTAACTGCAACTGACTGACGTCGGTCGCTCCTGACCGACGCCGGCGTCTGTGTAGACCCGAACCTGTTTTGTATGCTCCTTGGTGAAGCTTTTAGCTCCACACCCTAACACGTTTTTGTCAACCTTGATTCATGTAGTAAAAGATAAAACTATGTTTGCAATAGCAAATCCCTTTATCCAATTGATGAGTATCCTTGAGGAAACAGATAACTGCTTCATTGGAAAGGAAAAAGTAAAACCAAGGTTTGTTTGGCTTCCCGAAAAAGGCTAAAAAACAATCACCTTCAATCTTCACAAAGGCCTCTAGTTCCTTCACAATGTAATCGAAAAGATCCTGCACAAATTTGATTATTCAATAATTTTAAATGGCTTACTAAAATACAAAGTTATGAAAAATATAGAATTGTGAATTCAATTGAATTGGGAAGATAAAATTTGCAGGATGGTCAAGGATTGAATCAAGACAAGATGGTTAATAAATCAATCGATGACTACTCATCAATTTACCTATTCTATTTGGCTTTCAGTTGAGTTTCATATATTGTATTGTTCTACAAAGCTTTTATTATTATAGAGTAATTTAAATTCTCTACACTTCATTATGTTAGGCTTCATTTCTGATCAGAAAATATTTTCATTTCCTTCAAACGTGCCTTCTTTCACATGTGATGTGTTGACACCATTAGTGCCAACATGTTTGGTCCCTATCTAGAGGCTCAACCCAACAACCAAAAAGTGGGAACAACAAAAAAAATGCTACAATCTTAAATTTGTGTAATCCATCCTTTGATATTATGACATTAGAAACAAGTTATTTTCTAGAAGTATCCCAAGATTTTAATCCCAGAAAAAGATAACACAAAAAATAAAACTAAAAATCTCCCTGAAAAGGAAGGCAAATTATTACCTTAGTCATTCCAACCATTAGGTGATTGGGAACATGAATTTCTATAAATTCATGTTTCATAATTCTTCCTTCTTTTCCCCCAAGTTGAACTCAAGATACTTGAAATTTGTCCCACACAAGTCCAGTGCTAAACACTCCTTCCTCGTCCTTGTAGAAAATCACGAAAAGAAATCAAGTTATATAAACAAAGAGCACCTAATTGATTCTGCCAATCACCACAAAAAGCTATAATAAAATCTCGTTTGATGTTGTGATGTTTTAACATTAGAGTTTTCCTATTGCATAGACCAAAGGACGTCTATCATAATGTGAAAATGTACTTTGTTTTCATCACCATTCTATTGTAGCACCATTTCTAGATTAAGAGTTTGATATTTTTGTTGAATTCCTTGGATTTTTAGGGTTTGATATTCTTCGACCAATTATAGTAAAATTTTACATTATTATTTTCATAGATGTGGGTAGCATCAATCCCAGGTAATCAACACATAAAATGGCAACCAAAAATCTATTCCTAACTGTGCATTACCTATTTGTGACAAGAAAAATAAGGGCTTGGAAAGCTGAAGTTCCTACAAGCTACATCTGAATTTCCCCAAAACTCATTGTGTATAAGAGCTACAAAGCATGAACTCATTACATGTATATGTTTCAGCTAGTTGTTGGGTATTGGCATGGAAAATCACACTTAGCTTGAAAAATAAGGTGCTTTCGAAAATAGACTAAATACCTTGTGATAAAAGAGATTTTTAGGCATTGCCATCATTAGTTGCCTTGCACATAGATGAATTCACAAAAACATAGCAAACCCTAAAGAATTATGCAGTCATACCCTATGGGCCACACAAACAACATGAATATCCCTTGCAATTTTTGAACATATTGAGTTGTTTGAATGAAGCCCAAATCCATGCTATGAGCAAAATTTAGGGTTTGTTTTAGTCTTTAAAGTTACCATTTGACCTAGAAATCAGTCACCATTCAAGCAAGAAGGCAAATGCAAGGTGTAGGTCAACTCATCTTTGAGATTCTTAGCATTTGATGCAAGAGAAATCTGCATTTCATTTTTTGAGTTTGTCATTTCTGAGTTTTATTAAAGCTAAGTGTGTTCTTCCACCAAAACCATGGCTCAGTCATCAAGTGTTGCTGCTCAACAGAAGGGGAAAAAAGTTCATGTTAGTGTTCTTCCTTCCTCTCCACATCCAATTGTTACTGCTGCTTCTGTTAGTTTTCTGTTTGCTATAAGTGGACCTACCATTGGTAGAAATAAAGTTCCAATAGGAAGACAAGTTAATCATGACATAAAACAACCTTTGAAAATATAAAACCAAAACACCAATCCCTGGGAATAAGGGTGGCATAAATTGCTATTGGACATGTTCATTTTACAAGGCTAAAATTAAGAGTACCTACTGCTATGTCAAGGACCATTTTTTGGGCTTAAAGAGAGGGATTAGAGAATGCCCAGACGTTAGTATGAGCCAAAGCAAAAGCATGGCTAAAGAGGAGGATGAGGAAGGAGAGCACAGAGGCAAATGAATCCCACTATGCGATCTACACTTACATTTTGTTGTGGCTTGCAATAAAAAAAATTGCTCTGTTTTATGCCATGAAATGTGGGCTAAGGAGCCAGTTAATGATAGCTCAAAGGATTAAATCGAAGCAGTCTCCATGTCTGTGTGCAGTTATGCAGGCCTTAAAAACCATCCATTATTGTTGTTGCCTTAACTGCGCTCTGGCCTCGATAGAAGTGAAAGTCTTTCATAACATCTAATATTTTTTAACCAATCACAGTTTCTCGAATAATATATTGTATTTGTTTTGCTAAAGAACATACGATTTTTTTGCTAAAGCTTAGACATCTTTTTTGACACATAAATCGATGCAATTATATTGGACATGGAAGCAAGTATTAACAGTAGGTTAGTGTAAAATGAAGGCAATAGTCCCTCCCTTCGGGGCTAATAATAAGTGATGACTATAAGTGGTGTTAAATTTAGACTCTAGTTATATATATATTACTTTTTTTTGGGTAAATTATAAAAATATTTTAAAAAAAATTGTACAGATTTATCAATGAAAAGGAATGAGAGATTGGCCAATTCCATTTGGATCCTTCCACTCTCTATAAGTGGTGTTAAATTTAAACTCCAGTTTTATATATATATATATATATATATATATATATATATATATATAAACTTTTTTTTGGGGTAAATTATAAAATTATTTAAAAAAAAATTGTACAGATTTATCAATGAAAAGGAATGAGAGATTGGCCAATTCCATTTGGATCCTTCCCCTCTCTAGGTTTTTTAAACTCAATTTTGATAGGGTTTTTAGGGGAAATCTGAGAGCTTCTAGGGTAGGGTGTGTCATTAAAGATTGTGCAGGGTCCTTCATTTGTGTTATCTCTTTAAAATTGATTGATGACACTAATAACAAAATAGAGGCTCAAGACTTGTCTTGGGAGTGGAGATAGTCGCTCATTGTGGCATCAACAACATAATTCTTGAAGGGAACTCCATGGTTCTAATTCAAGCCTTACACAATAGAAGGGCTTGTGCTTGGCATATTGAGATTATTCTTGGGCATATTTGGGACATTTTGAATTCTTTCTCCTCTTGGAAAGTGACACACTGTTTTAGAGAAACAAATCCTATGGCGGATTTTTTGACCAATCATAGTATATTACAGAATTGAGGAACTCATAATTCATAATTTATTGGATGCTCGACCATAGGCTCCCCCCCTTTCATAATTATCCTTGGTTCCACACAATATTATAATGATTTCCGTATTGGTAGCAGAGGTGGGCTATTCATTGCCTATTATGCCTTAATGAAGAATTGCCTACCACATAAATCATTTGCTTGGGATTTATTGCCATCAGAATCTCTTTCTATATGCGTCATGTCTCTCTGTTCTCTGCCAAGGCTAACAAATAGTTATTGGATGTACTTTTTTTGTGGGTGAAGGCCCCTTTTAACCCTCAAGTATCTATAAAATAAAATTGTACATATTTTATTTAAATTAATATTATAATATATTTACTATAAATAATGATATAAATTATTTATTTTGATTTAAGATAAAAGTGATTTATAAGATATATCATATATTCTAAAAGTTTTGTTAATTAAAAAATTAGAAACTAAGAACCCAAAACAATAAATTAACATTCTATCTATCAAAGATATAATTCTTTTAGATATTTGAAGTAAAAAGTCAAATGGTTAAAATTATGATCTGCTATGAGTGATTTTGATAGTATGGATGTCCCATACTCAAAACTGCTTAATCAAAAGAACTCATTATAATCTATTATATATTTATTTTCAAAATATAAATAGAAATACTATTTTTTTAATTTTTATTTCATTAATTCCATATAATATCTTTATATATAATATAATATAATAATTACTTTACAAAAATTTAAAAAATAATTATTATTACATAAATAAAATTTTAAAAATAATAAATAATTTTATTAAAATATTTTGAAATCTTTCATTTTTTTATTATAAAATCTATCATATTTTTATAAATCTATTTCATGCCTATTGTATAATTATTTAAATTATTGAAATATTTTAATTATAAAGTAGAAAAAATTAAACATCTTTTTATTTTTTGGTTTAAAGTTTTAGAAATATCCATTATACAAAATAATATTAAAATTACAATTGAAGTAGTATGAATGATAAGTATTATCATAGACTTAAAAGCAATATCCAACAAAATACAATCCTTAAATATATAAAAAAAGATGAAATTTCTTACTTCATGGTCGTTCTTCAATTTCCTTGGCCATACTTAATAAGAATAGTCAACAATTAATAAGAAATTATTATGGGGTAAATATCGAAAGCGTTTTGTAATGTTCATTGAAAGGTATTCATAATTTATTTTTTTCAATTATTGTTAAGTAGCAATAATTTTGTATAACCTCTGTCTAATGAAATGGTTTTGTTTGAGTAAAATAGTGCAAGAGCCTTTTACCAACAAGAAGAACATGATAAAATTTTACGAGGTTTATTTCTGTTATTTTTCCAACAAGTCTATTACCAACAGTGTCAACATTATTAATATATACGATAGCATGATGAAGGATGTGTCTTCAGGTTGAGATAGGAGATAAGACACAATGGTAAATTGTAATGACAACTGCCACACGTGAGTAGAATGCATGTGATTGCAGATGAAGTTCAATTTACCATCCAATTGGCCTTCAGGGTTTTTCTTCTTCCTTCATTAGCCTTCATTTGTTGTCTACGTTTTTACATTGCCTCCTCCAATCTTCACCCTCAATCATAGCCCAAGTCACCGAAACTTTGCTTTGAAAATTTCAATTTTTATTAACTTTTGAACACAAATAGGAGGTGTGAAATTAAAAAAGGATACAAGTGGTATCAAAGCTTTGATTTGGGCAAGTTTCTGTGATGTAGATTTTTTTTTTTGGATTTGAAATACTAAGCTCTAGAAGGCCAAAAAACATAACTTGTGATCTAGGACAAATTGAATTTTTTTGTCACCACAGTTTTGTTTGTGAGATTTTTTTATAAAAAATAAAAAAATTACAAGTGAAAAAGAAACAAAGTCTAGATTTTTTTTTACCTTGTATGATTAATAGTCATTGGATTCATCTATGTGAGACAATCACAATGGTATATTCTACCTATATACTTTTTTTAGCCAAAATTCTTCACCCTTGTGCACATTAGCAGTTGTTAGATTCATCTTGATGAGATGCTCGCAATGGTGTGTTTCATTCATACACTTTTTTTGGCCCTGAAACCCTCCTTGGGTTTGTGCATGGTTAGTTCGAACACTTGCAGATGTGGGAAAGGGAAAGAAACTTCAAAAACTCTTCACAAGGATGACATGGAGTCTAAATTTTTTTATCCATGTATTTCATAGGCAGTTCAACAACTTAAGTCAGAGTTGCAGGGCATGGTGAAAAAAAAATTATTTTTATTGGGCTAAAGGGGACATCACAAGGTTGAGAGGGGACATGAATGATTTGATGGATCAATTATAATAAATAATTGAGCAATTGGTCAACTTGTTAGCTCAAGCACTACAAAATAACCCTCCACCACATTATTTTGGTTCTCTTCCTCCAAACAATCCCAACACCAATCTTGACCTTAATTCGCTATTACTAAAAGTGGACTTACGCAAGTTTGATGGTAATGATCTACTCACTTGGGTTACTCAAATTGAAAATTTATTTGATCTACATCAGATTCCATGTTCGTAAAAAGTGGTCATGGTCTCTTTGTATTTGGACCCTGATCAATTCATTTGATATCATTGGTCATGTGCTTAAATGAAAAAGAAGGGTTTATGAGTTTCATGGTTGATATTTTATGAGGAGTTGTAGCTCTTCACAATCACAACAATGTCTCTGAGAACTACTTTAGTCAACTAGCCAAGCTACGCCAGACTGGGATTGTAAAGGATTATATTCATGAATTTTAGAATCTCTCCTAATGTGTGGCAAACATCACTAGAGAAAATATGACTAACCTATTTTTGGGTGGCATCAAAGATAGTATCTAATTGAAGGTTCACATGTTTCATCCAAGTAATGTATCTAAAGCCATACCAAGGGCACATATGGCTATGGAAAAAGAGATGATCAGACAAAGACCTTATTGGTTAATTTATAGAACTTAAAGGGTCATGACCTATGTTTATATTCTACTTGTTAGTCATGTTGAAGGTGTTCAAGACATGTATAGTCAGTTCTTATATAGTCATATTTCAATCTTGTCTTAGTAGCCCTTGAGTGAAGGATTACGTGAAAAGGATGTACTTCATGCTATGTCTTTCCTTTGGAAATTTTATGTTTTGGGACATTTTTTGTTTGCAGGCCTTTAAAAATGATCTAGCAGTTTGGGACATGCTCAGGGGTGTCAAGTTGAAGCTATAAGAACTAGTCATTCGAGTTCAAAATCTTCAAAGGATCCTAAGGTTGAATGTAAGACTACCAGATGTCAAAACCTCGCATGATCATGATCTAGATCTATGGCACGTGAGTGTTAATCAAAGTCAAAAAAGTTAAAAGGTGTTCAAATCAAGATTGATGGTATGCATTCTTATGTACAAGTCAAGATCAACAATCCACATTAAATATTGGGACCCAGGATCAATGACACGTATTGAGCCATGAAAATAATATCTAATGGTGAGTGGATAATGACAGGGTTAGTGGGTCCCGAAGATCCAATGGAGTGTGTTTAATTGTACACTCCAAGATCAAGGTGAGCTCATAGTCAAAAAGTCTAAGGATCCTAGGATTAAATGCATCAATGACAAGTGGCATGATCATGGCAAACAAGCAGATCAATGGTGTGCATTTGATCAAACAAAATATAAATTAACTACATGTGTTTAATCAGACCAATGATCCAACGGTGCACGAGAAAGCAAATCCAACAGTGCATAAGCATGATGATCGATGACAAACAAGAAGTCAAAAAGTTAGTGGATATCAAAGATAAATGCGTAGTTGTCAAGTGTCATGACTGTGGTAACTAATGAGTAGATCGATAATGCACTATCCATTGTGCTAAAGGAGATCGATAGTTGTTAAAATTTGAAAGCTAGGGACTTCAAATGGAGGTTGAATATGGTTCAAGTCAAACCAAGAGCAATATTTCAAAGGGTTATGTCACCATTAGATCTCAATTGAACACCATTAAGAAGATGTAGCCATATAACCAAGATTGCTAATAATGAGGTTGTATTACCATTAAAGCTGTAATACAGGATAGGTTTGTTTAAACCTAATGTAGTCCATAAATGAGGCCATGCAATTTGCAAATCTTCATCAATATAATGACTATGCAAAATCCAATAAATTGGATTGGTTTTGAATCTATAGTAAAGATCTATGTTCAGGTTGGAGTAGATACAAACATAAATGAGATATGGTAGAATGTCTTATCTTCCATAATAACTATAGCCTTGACAAACAGGTACTTATAACCGCTTAAAATAGACTTAGTCATGGCTTTGTTAGGGCCAAGGATATGAGTATTTTGTCCTTACAGTGAAGGGCATTAATGCAAAGGAGCTCGAGAAGGATTCATGTGGTGGGGGTGGTTACTTCCTATAGTCGTCTTGACCTTCATGATATATCCTTCCATGCTAGGAAAAGACATAGTGGCATTAATGTAGGAAAGGAATCGATGAAATTTTAAGTGGCTATTATGACTACTTTCGATGGTAATCTAGGCATTGATCATTATGACCCCTTATCCACTCTCCCATGTGTCCCTTACCCTCTCTCTCATCCCATTCTGATATAAGTTCAAGCTTTGAGCTCTTGATTTTCATCTCTCATGCTGGTAAGATGATACTTTGCCAGAATTTGTACTAATGGACCTCTTGGATTAATGAATAGAACATTTGTAGTTGTTTACCAATTTGTACTTAGTGTTTTGTATTGGTTTGATATGCAAAAGTGGTTTTCATCTTTCCTTTGTAGGTCCAAGTTCAACCTAAGTGCTAACAAACTTTCCTTGAAGGTCATCTATTGTGTCTAAATGTTGATGTCTCGAGTATAGAGTGGATTGTTGACTATAAGTGCCTTCAACTAGGCCTTACCCTCATTTCCTTCTAACCTAAGCCAATCAAACCAACCTCTAGGTGAAGCAATGTTGCTTGGAAACTATTGGAGTCACTGTGTTAGTTTTATTCATAGTCTATTACTGTGTTGAGAGTTCAAGCTTATGAGTGGATATAATGAATATATGGTGCATCACCACATGTTAGTGCAGGTTTAATTCATGCAATCTCTTCACTCTTTTAATCCCAACCCATTTAGGTTTTAGGGGAGCATTCAAGTGATACACCACAAGAGCTAGCCTTGTTAAAAATCCTAGAGGTCTGACCCAAGATTAGGTAACCCACAACCTAGGGTCATTCCCATGTTGGACTAGATTTGAGTAGAGGACCTGAACAATCCTTTGCTCAATCAAGGTGCAATTTCTGTCCCCAATAGTTCTAGCACACTCAGTGGGACACATTCTCTTTGGCGTAGCCGAAGTCTAGAGTTGAAAAGAAGTATTTACAGTAGAGGGAGACATCCACCATCATTAGAAGCTGAATCTTCTCCAAGTTGCAGAGTTCATAGCATCATCCAAATATCACCTCTCATGCCAAAGGTTACTAAAAGGTCAGCTAGTAAAGGTATTTCATTTGAATTCATTGAGCTACCTACTATTTCATATCAAAGATCAAGATTCAATAGGATAGGTCCTTATCTCCAAAATAAATATTCATCTCTTGGTCATCCTATTGTTTTAAGAAGCGCAACCCCCACTATGCAAATGGAAAGGTTTAGAATGCAAGCTTTTGTACCTTTCAATGGTGGTATCCTTCTTAACCTTTAGCAACATGATGATATCTTTACTACCTCTTTGAAGAGTCTACCATATTTTATGGGAGAAAACTCCACCACCCCTATAGAGTACATAGCTGACATTGCAAAGCTTTGTTTAGTACATAACATTACACAAGATAATATAGACCATGAGACTACTAGCCACATCCTTGAAAGGCAAAGCCCTAAAATGGTATAGGGGTCTAGCTCTTACCTCAATCAATACTTGGGATGAATTTGGTGAGTGCCTATGTAAACATTTTGAGGATAGAAGTGACCATGTGTTACTTGTTGAACAACTCAC
Source organism: Torreya grandis (assembly GCA_037957365.1). Classification (NCBI taxonomy): domain Eukaryota; kingdom Viridiplantae; phylum Streptophyta; class Pinopsida; order Cupressales; family Taxaceae; genus Torreya; species Torreya grandis. The sequence continues at coordinate 2,348,075 of JARHVA010000413.1, forward strand.
CTCAATCAAGAGGGCATCCCAAGAATCTATGGTTGGTTTCAACTATAGATTCCAAAAGACTTAGGATAGGATCCCTATCATCATTAAACCCACACCTAATTATGTTTTTCTTTACTATTTGAGAGCATTGAATTCAAACATTGTATTCATGATCTGATCTATGGGTGGGACAACTCTGCCTGGGGCTTATTAGATATCTATAAAGGCATAAAATTGTTTGATACAAGCAGGGAAACTCATGCCAAGACCTCTCATGCCACTTTTTCCTGAGCTTTAACCAACCCCACCTACCATTTCCTGCTCCAAAAAATCAATCCCAACCTGATGATGGTCAAGTGGATAAATTTTCAAGGATTGAGAGCTTGTTGAAGGCATAAAACAAGAAGCTAGTGGCAATACATACAATAATAGACTTCATATAGGCCATACCAAGGTCCCTTCCAAGCCCAATACCCTGCTCAATCCTACAATAGACCCCTTTACCCATTAAATCAACAATCTCAAGGCCAAATTACTCAAGGTAGATCTTATAATAGTTACAACCCCAAAACTGCAAGTAGCTCAAGAACCTTGGTCCCCACAAAAAACAACCTTGCACAAGAGGGTTAATTGTAATCAAGAGGGTAGTCCAATGATATGGTAATGGTTAAAAGTGGAGAAATGTATTAGGATCCTAGTTGATAGCATAATCCTTCCTTCTGAGGCCATGACATAATGACTCCTCCACCACTAGGCCCTCCAATGAATCAAGGTAATATGCTTGCCTTGACACCATTGGAAGCTCAGATTCAATAACAAGGGAACATGGGTAAGACACTAGATGACACCACATGCATGAACTTTCAAGAAGGGGAACTAATGTTTGAGCATGTAGCAATAAACATGGGGCAGACTACACAAAGGGCAGTTGAACCAGTTGTAGCCCATACAAGGTTTAAAAGGAGGATGTTGGATGACAATTTGGGGTAGCCTAAGACTTATTCAACATCTCAACAAGTCAGTCAACAACCTAGCCCTTCAAATGTAACTACTAAAGTTCCTAAAACTCAACAAATACCTCAACATCATGGGCAACAATAGAAGTCTCCTTTTGTTCCTCATGTCACTCAAGTGCTAGGTGATAGTTCTACTTCCAAGGTGTAGTTCAAAGGCACTAATCTTCCTTTGAATATTTTAGATCATATGAAAAAGGATAACGCCACTATGTTTATGTATGATGCTTTGTCTATTCCAGGATAGAAAGAGATTCTTTAGCAAGAGCTCTCCAAGCCTTCTCATGTGAATGAAAAAGCTGATAAGGTGAAAGTTATCTTTACTAATAGTAGTCAGCCTAGTCAAATTCAAGTTTCTAGTCAAGCTCCTAGTCAAGATCAAGTTCATAATGTTTTTCATCCCCCTAAGGTTGTCAAAGCCCCTCCATTCTATTTTTCATTAATCATAGGGGACTTCTTAATACACAATTGTATGATAGATTTAGGATCTTCAACCTCAGTTATGCCTAAATCCATAGTAGATAATCTTGATCTTAAGTATGTGCCTAATGAAAAAGGTGTTCTCCAATTGGATGGTTCCCCCACTAAAATAGTATGCATATTGAAAGATCGCATTGACAACTTGCCCTAATTATGTCATCACTCAGGATGTAATGGTTGTAGACCTACCCCCATATTTTTCCTTATGCCTATCTAGGGACTTTACTATAAACATTGGGGGCCCTTTTTCCTTTGACTTGTCATACAGGGTTTTCATGACTAGATATGGGACTAAGATCACTATTAGGTAAGAACTTATCTCTAGGTTCTATCTAGAGCCCTATAAGCCTAACCTTCCAAATGTCAACTATACCATATTAAATGAGGATGAAAATGCTAGTGAGCAAAAGCCTCATGACCATCTTGAAAGCATTTCCAACCTGTACTTAGATGAATAGACAACTGAAAATCATGGATTTGATCCCTACACTAACATTGAAGAAACAAGCTTAGGGGTGTATTGTATGCATGAGGAGGTTATTACTATACCTTGCCTAACTAACACCACTCAAGAGGAAGATGGTATATGAAATTTATTCTTTGATGGCTCAAGATCAAAGAATGGTAGTGGAGATGGAGCCATGTTGGTTTCACCCTCATACCATAAGTACTATTCAGCTGCAAGATTTTAATTTAGTTGCACTTCAAACACAGCTGAATATGAGGCTCTTTACATGGTTTGCAAGAGGCAAGAAGAAGAGGTGTCAAACTTGTTCAAGTCAAGTTTGATAGTGAGCTTGTTTTGCAACAAGTGAGAGGCATAAGTGGATTCAAGAACCATCATTTGAAAGCTTACAAACATCATGTATGGCATCCCATAGAGGACTTCTTGGCATTCAATATACAATCCATACCAAGAGAGGCAAATCAACATGCAGATATGCTTGCATCCATTGGAGCTCAGTATGAGGTTGTAGAAGGAATCAAAGGCAACTAGAGTCAAGATAAGATCAAGGTCATATGAAGGCCAACTGTACCTAACAATGAGGTGAATTGGCAGGTGTTTGATAATGATGACCAAATTATATGTTTTTTGATGTAGGAGGTAGAATTCTACCATAAGAATCAAATCAAATTCCAACATCAGTACGATGATCAAATAGTGTAGATGAGATCTAACAAGTTGCCTAAGGGGGTTGTGACATTGTAAATCATCTTCAATGAAGATAACCAAGTGAGAAGAGGCAAGGCATGTATCTCAACCAAGGAGGAACATTATGAAAGGATAGAGATCTTCAAAGATAAATTGTTGAAGTTAGGAAATATTAACATAGCATAAAAGAGAGCTAAATTTGTTGCTTTATGACAAGAGTTCTTTGATGTATTTGCATGGGAATACAAAGATTTGAAGGGTTTTGATCCCAAACTTGCACAACATACCATTGAACTAGAGGGCAATGCAAAACCAGTCAGGCAGAAACAAAGGCCTATCAACCCAAAAGTGGAGGAGTTTATGAGAAGGGAGCTATTTAAGTTGATTGAATCAAATATAATATTTCCCATTAAACATTCCTCATGGGTGGCAAACCTTGTGCCAATGAGGAAGAAGAATGGGGAAATACGATTATGTGTTGACTTTATGGACCTCAATAAAGTGTCCCTAAAATACCATTACCCATTGCACTTAATGGATCAAATTCTTCAAAAGGTGGTAGGTTCTCAGAGATTCTCATTGTTTTATGGCTACTTTGGTTATAATCAGATTATGGTCAAGGAAGAAGATAAGCATAAGACTGCCTTCACCACAAAGTGGGGAACTTATACATATATGAAAATGCCCTTTGGACTATCCAATGCTGGAGCAACTTTCCAAAGGGTAATGGATGTTTCCTTTGAAGGTTTGATCAATGACATGGTGTTCATCTACCTATATGACATCACTATTTTCTTAAAGGACCCAACTAATCACATCGCTCACTTGAGGTTATTATTTGAAAGATGTAGAGAATTTGGTGTGTCATTGAATCCTTAAAAATGTATATTTGGTGTTCATGAGGGAAGGTTATTATGCTATGTATTGTCCAAGGATGGTCTTCCATAGATCTTGAAAGATTTGAGTCCATCTTATCCTTACCTTTGCCCAAGCACAAGAAGGGTCTGTAGAGTTTCCTAGGCAAGATTAATTTTATAAGAAGGTTTATCCCAAGATTTGCAGAGTTGATCAAGCCTCTTACTCACATGTTAAGAAAATGTAAAGAGTTTACATGGACCAAAGAAGATAAGAAGAGTTTTGGGGCCATCAAGGAGGCCATCTCTCATGCCCCTACAGTTCTTAATCCTGATTTTAAGAAAGAATTCTACTTGTATACCTTCTATACATTGGATGCAATCTCTACCATGTTGATGCAAAAAAATGATCAAGGTTTGGAATAGCCTATTGCTTTCTTTAGTTAGACCTTAGAGGAGTATGAGGAGAGGTATGTATTTATAGAGAAACATGTGCTTGTGGTAGTGAGAGGTTTGAATAAATTTAGGCACATGGTCTCCAATAGTAAGATCATAATCATGGTGGTACACCCAAGTATTAAAGAGTTTATACTCAAGAGGGACCTCAATGAGAAAAGATTTGGATGGGTGACAAAATGCATGGAGTATGACCTTGAAGTTAGAGTTACAAAACTTGTAAAGGGTAGAGGGTTATGTGAACACCTTGCAATAGGGGTAAAACAAGATAAAGATCAAGTGTTGGTAGTCCATGATAGCCAACAAAGAGCTATAAATAACACACTTTTCAGTTGGACACATGATATACTCAAAATTCTTGAGTTAGGCCAATGTCCTATAGGACTAGATAGAGCCAAGAGAAGGCACTTCAGGTTGCAGAGTATACCTTATATCCTGATAGATGGATTACATTTCACGAGAGACATAGGAGACATGATTTTGAGGTGTGTGGAATCATGTCAAATAGACAAGCTGTTTGAGTAGTTCCATGATGGTCCAACTGGAGGGCACTTTGTTTCCAAGATCACAACCTCTAAGATTATTAGAGCTGGGTACTTTTGGCCCACAATGTTTATAAATGCACACTCTTGGGTAAGGAAATTCCCAAAATATGTAATGTTTGTTGGCAAACGGAAACTGGTTGCCCTCTTATTGCAACTCCTATAAGTAGAACAACATTTCATGCAATGGGGCGTAGATTTCATAGGGATGATACACCCCCTCCAATTATAGGAGATAAATGGATCATTACATATACTTACTACTTTACAAGGTGGGTTGAAGCAACTACCCTAAAGGAAGCTAATAAAGAATCTGTTTTTGACTTTTATGATAGCTTTGTGACCAGATTCAGTGTGCCTTCTACAATCATTTCTAACAATTCATTGACATTCAGCAAAAACAAGGTATGTGAATGGGATATTTCACATGGAATTTATCTCAAGTCATCCTCTAACTATTACCCATAGGGAAATAAACTAGCAGAGGCCATAAATAAGAACTTGTTGGGAATTATCAAGAGAACTATAGAAGATGGTCAAAGGGAGTGGCATACTAGACTAAGGACTGCCCTATGGGTAGACAGAGTGACACCTAAGAAAACTAATGGAGACTCCCCATACCTTATTATCTATGACAAAGAAGCCAAACTTCATATATCTCTTGAACTTCTTGCATTAGAGCTTAAACATCTACTTGAGCTCCTAGAGGATGATGCTATGCATATAAGGTTGAATGAGCTAACACAACTAGAGGAGACAATGGAAACTGTTATGCACATTATGTGTTCCAATCAACACTAAGTGAAGAGGTAATTTGACAAGAGAGCTTACTCAAAGACATTCTAACAAGGTGATATAGTCCTCAAATGGGATGAGGACCATGCAAAACCTGGAAAACACTCCAAGTTTGATAGTCTTTGGAGTGGGCCTTATGTTATCACAAGTTGCAAGGAGATCAATGCCTTTGAGCTTGATAGGTTGAATGGAGAGAGCCTTCCAATCTCTTTCAATGGGAGGTATTTTAAATTCTTCTACTAGTGTTGTCTCATGATCTTTGTACATAGGTAGATAGGTCTATCTTTACCTCCACGTGCTCTTGCACATTGCTCTGTTTGTTGTTTTTTTGTTTTTTAGGTAGTTTTTTGGTGTTTTTTATTTATTTATTTTTGTTTATGTGTGTCTCATTGCTTCAAGTTTTTCTAGGAGTCAGGAAAAATGATTTTGTAAGCAATACTTCATTTGTCTAGTCATCATGAGCAAGCTTGATCAAATTCTAGGTTTCATGACCAGCTAGCTGGTCAAGCCAACTGAGTCATCAGAAATGTTGGTCAATTTTTAGAACTAGAAATTGGCCAACCCTATAGCTTAAAGGGTCATGACCTATGTTTATATTTTGCTTGTCAGTCATGTTGAAGGTGTTTAAGACATGTATAGTCAGTTCTTATATAATCATATTATAATCTTGTCTTAGTAGCACTTGAGTGAAAGATTACATGAAAATAATGTACTTCATGCTATGTTTTTCGTTTGAAATTTTGTTTCTTGGTGCATTTTTTGTTTGCAAGCCTTTAAAAATGATCTAGTAGTTTGGGACATGTTCAGGGCCATCATGTTGAAGCTGTGAGAACTAGTCATTCAAGTTCAAAATCTTCAAAGGATCCTCAGGTTGAATGTAAGAATTTTAGATGTCAAAACCTTATGTGATCATGATCTAGATCTATGGCATATGAGTGTTAATCAAAGTCATAAAAGTCAAAAGGTGCCTAGATCAAGATCAACGGTGTATGTTCTTGCGTACAAGTCAAGATCAATGATCTACGTTTAAATACTGGGACCCAAGATCAATGGCACACAGTGAGCCATGTAGATAATATCTAATGGTGAGCAGACAAGGATAGGGTCAGTGGATCCTAAAGATCCAACGAAGCACATTTAATCATGCACTCAAAGATCAATGACGAGCTCATAGTCAAAAAGTTAGAGGATCCTAAGATTAAATGCATTAATAAAAAATGGCATGATCATGGCAAATAAGCAAATCAATGGTGCACATTAGATCAAACATAAGATAAATTGATGGCACACATTCAATCAAACTAAGGATCTAATGGTGCATGAGAAATTACATCCAATGATACGCAAGTAAGTTGATTGATAGTAAAAAAGAAGTCGACAAGTCAGTGGATTTCAAAGACAAATGTGTAGTTGCCAAGTGTCATGACTGTGATAACTGTCAAGTAGATTGATGGTGCATGACCCATCATGCTAAAGGAGATTGATGGTCATTATTAAAATTTGAAAGCTAGGGACTTCAAATGGAGGTCAAATATGGTTCAAGTCAAACCAAGAGCAATATTTCAAAGGGTTGTGTCACCATTAGATCTCGGTCTAACACTATTAAGTAGATGTAGCCATACAACCAAGATTGCTAATAATGAGGTTCTATTTCCATTAAAGCTTTGATGCAAGATGGGTTTGTTTAAACCTAATACAACCCAAAAATGATGCCATGCAATCTATGAATCTTCATTGATATAAAGACTATGCAAAATCCAATAAATTGGATTAGTTTTCAATATATAGTAAATATCTATGTTCATGTTGGAGTAGATATAGACATAAATGAGATATGGAAGAGTGTCTTATCTTCCATAATAGCTATAGCATCAAAAAATAGGTACTTGCAGCAACTTAAAACAGACTTAGTCATGGTTTTGTCAGGCCCAAGGATATGAGGTTTTTGTCCTTACAATGAAGGGAATTAATGCAGAGGAGCTTGAGAAGGATTTATGCAGTGGTGGTGGTTGCTTCCTGTAGTGGTCTTGACCTTCATGATCCATCCTTCCACATCAGGAAAAGACACAATGGCATTAATGTAGGGAAGGGATAAATTAAGTTTTAAGCAAATATTATGATTGCTTCTAGCGATAATCTTGGCCTTGATCATTATGACCCCTTCTCCACTCTCCCACACATTCCTTCCCCTCTCTCTCATTCCATTTTACTATAAATTCAAGCTTTGATCTCTTGATTTTCATCCCTTAGGCTGGTAGGAGGATACTCTACCAGAATTTGTGCTTATGCACCTCTTGGATTAATGAATAGAACATTTGAAGTTGTTTACCAATATTTAATTAGTGTTTTGTATTTGTTTGATATGAAAAAGTGGTTTTCATCTTCCCTTTGCAAGTCTAAGTTCAACCTAAGTGCTAACAAACTTTCCTTGTAGGTCATCTAGTGTGTCTAAATATTGATGTCAGGTATAGAGTGGATTGCTAACTATAAGTGCCTTCAACTAGGCCTTACCTCCATTTCCCTCCAGCCTAAGTCAATCAAACTGACCTCTAGGTGAAGCACTGTTACTTGGAAACTATTGGAGACATTGTGTTAATTCTATTTGTGGTTTATTAATGTGTTGAGAGTTCAAGATTATGAGTGGATATAATGAATTTATGGTGCATCACCACATGTTCGTATAGGTTTAATTCATGAAATCCATTCACTCTTTTCATCCCAACCCATTTAGGTCTTAGGGGAACATTCAAGTGATACACCATAGGAGCTAGCCTTGTTAAAAATCCTGTAGGTCTGGCCCAAGATTAGGTGACCCATAGCCTACGGTCATTCCCATGTTAGAATAGATTTGAGTAGAAGACCTGAACAATCCTTTGCTCAGCTAGGGTGCAATCTAAGTCCCCAATAGACCTTTCACTAGTGTGTGTGAACTCACCTTCCTAGCACCATCATTTCCATAGCTTACTATATTAACACCTCAGAACGTTAAAAAAAAGTATGCAAAAGGTTTGTGTTTTAGATGTGATAGTAAATGGAGAAAAGGACATTGATGTGTTGAAAATAAGTTATTTTATATGGAAGGCACCAATAGGAGGAAGAAGATGATGAGGCTTTAGGGGTAGGTTTGGAAGAGCCTGACGATAAATATAAAGATTCTTAATCTACTATTTCTTATCATGTAATTTCAGGTATTAGTGCTCCTCAAACTCTTAAGCTGGTGGGTTTCCTAAAGAAATAGAATGTTACTGTGTTAATTGGCTCTAAGAGTACACATAATTTCATCATCAGTAAGTTGGCTACTCATTTGAACTATTTCATTAACCTAGCTTCAAACTTTTAGGTCATGATTGTAGATGGTGTTACAATCAATTGTTCTAAAAAATGTCATATCATTAAGTTTGCTATGGGAGACTACTTGCTAGATTACCCTATGTTTGTTATTCTCATGAGATGAGATGACATTATTTTGGGAGTCTAGTGGCTCATCACTTTGTGAACTATTGAGATGAATTTTCAGGAATTATTCATGAGGTTCCATTCAAAAGGCAAGACCTTCAAACTACATGGGTTATAGGCTAAATCTACATAACTAATTAGTTCCCACCAGAGGATGAATATTTTTAGAAAAGGTGCATAATGATTTGTGGTAGACTTATTTTCCATAGGAGTTCAACCAACCAAGGAGTTTATACATCTTGATTTTTAAAGGGTGGTAGATGACCATTCCATTTTTTTTGTTGACATGTCAAAAGGACTTCCTCTAAGTCGTACACATAATCATGTCATCAGGCTCATTTCAATAAGTACACCACCCAACATCAGACCCTACAAGTATCCCTATACTTATAAGAGTGAAATTAAAATATGGTATAGAAAATGTTTGAAGTAGGAATCATCTGACACAATCAAAGTGAATATTATCCTCGATGGTCTCCCTGTAGAAAAAGGATGACAATTGTTCCTATACTATAGATAACTCAACAAGTACACCATCAAAGACAAGTTTCTTAATCCAATAATTGATTATTAGCTAGATGAATTGCATGGTGCTATTTATTATATCAAGTTAGACATTTGCTCTTGGTATCATCAAATTCACATATGCGATGAAGACATACCTAAAATAGATTTTAGAATTCATGAAGGCCATTATAAATTTATGGTCATGCCTTTAGCTTCACAAATTCACCATATACATTTTAGATTTTGATGACTATAATTTTAAGTCATTTTTTAGAAAGTTTTTATTAGTGTTTTTTGATGATATCCTCATATACAGTAAAAATTGAGAAGACCATTTGAAGCATGTGAAATAGGTACATTCAGTTCTGGGATAACATCAAATTTATGCCAAACATTCTAAATGTGATTTTGGTGTCTAAGAGGTGGAGTACTTGGATCATATTGCTTCGCATGAAGGAGTAAAAAAGTTGATCCTAAAAAAATCCAAGTGATGGTAGAGTGGCAGGTTCCCAAAACCCTTAAGAACCTCTAGGGTTAACTAGTTATTATTGCAAGTTCATCAAAAATTATGGTAGCATTGTAGCCCCACTCACTTTTTTATTGAGTAAAGAATCCAAGTGGACTGATTTAGCTACCAACCATTTAAACAGTTGAAAATGGCTATGTGCACAACTCCAGTTTTGGCTACTCCTAATTTTTGCAATTTTTTTGTTGTGGAGTGTGACCCATCAGGATATGGCATGAGTGCTATACTCATACATGAAGGCAAACCACTGGTATTTGAAATTCACCATTTGAAGGGAAAACTAGGCTCAAACCAATCTATGAGAAATAAATTATGGATATTTTTCATGCTATGAACAACAAAGACATTATATGATGGGTCATCACTTTCAGATAAAGACTGATCATGATAGCCTCAAATATTTTTTGGAATAATGATTTTCATTTGAAGAACAACAAAAATGGTTGACTAAAATTTTAGGCTATGATTTTGAAATAATGTATAAGAAAAAAATTAGAATGTGGTGGTAGATGCCCTATCTTGATGGGATGAATTAGTTAAGATATTATTATGTGCCATGACCATGTGGTAGACGCATTGGCTAGAGGAAACAAGATTTGAATGGGAGAATGATAGTGCTACTAAGGATTTAATTCAAAATCTTTAGCAGAGTTTTGATGAATCTAAAAACAATTACATGGAAAGGGAACATATTATGGTATAACGATAGATTATACCTATGTAAACATTCTCTATTCAAACATAAAATTCTTCAAGAACTTCATGCCTCTCTACTTGGAGGTCACTCAGAAATTTTGAAAACATATCATAAAATCAATCAATATTTATTTTGGGAAGGACTCAAGGGGGATGTCCAAAAATATCTAGCTAAATGCATAGTATGTCAACAAAACAAAGGTGAAACCATTAAGACCCCAGGGCTTTTTCAACCTTTATCCATTCTTAGCCAACATTGGGAGGAGGTTTCTATGGATTTCATTATGGGGTTACCATGGTCAGAGGGTAAAAATGTTATCATGGTAGTTGTGGATCGACTCAACAAGTATGATCATTTTTTCCCTTATCATAGTGGTTTATTGTTAGTATAATAACTTCTGCCTTTCTCAATATAGTTTAAAAATTGCATGGCACTCCAAAGATCATTGTAAGTGACCAAGATTCCATATTTGCTAGTCATTTTTTGGACTAAATTATTTGCATGTTTGGGTACTCAGTTGGCTCATAGCTCATCCTATCATCCTCAATCTGATGGATAAACATACATAGTCAACAAATGTCTAAAAGGTTGTATTCATTATTTTGTTTTTGACAAATAGGATAAATGGGTTAATTGGCTACCACTTGATGAACGGTGGTATAATACTTCTTTTCACATTTCTTCCAAGATGTCTCCCTTTGTTGCATTGTATGGGTATCAACCCCCTATCCATCACTTCAGCTTTGACAGTGCATCATAAGGTTCAAGTTGTTGAGGTACACATTCAACATCAATAAGATGTACTAGCTAGTTTATGAGAGAATTTAGTAATGGCATAAAATAGAATGAAGCAACAAGTATATCAATACTACAATGAGAAGAATTTTGACGTAGGTGATTGGGTCCTTATGAGTTTGTATCCATACAAGTAGATGTCTCTAAAGTAATAAAAAATGATAACAAGTTTTAATCTAAGTATTATAGCCCTTATAACATCTTGCAAAAAATTGGTAGTGTGGATTACAAGATGAAATTACTTGTGTCCACTCGCATACATTGGTATTTTATGTATCTTTCCTGAAAAAGGTAATTGGACACAAAGTTTCCACTCAAATTCAGTTACCTAAATTGGATGAATAAGGTCAAGTCATTATGAAACTTGAAGAGATCCTTCACATGTGCACTAAGCAACTATAGACCAGATCCATTAAGGACTATTTGATTAAATAGAAGAACCTACATTCTGAAGATGCAACATGGGAAGCATTTTTGAAGTAACATCCTAAGTTTGATTCAACATTGAGGACAATGTTGTTTTGAAGGGGAAAGGCATGCCATGCCCTTAACCTATAATGTGTCTAGGGATATGTGTGGCCGTCTTGTGGCTTACATAAATTCATATTATCTTGTTATATTTCTTGATGTTCTTAGTATGGTCAAGCTATAGAATAACCATGGCTATGAAGATTCTATATAGGAGGTAGTAGTTAGTCTCTTTTCATCATATTACGAATTATGTTCTTATTGCATTGTTGTAGAGGTTGCCCCTCGAAGTGGCTCAATCATAATATTTAAGTATTCTTCTCTTTTACCAATTGTTGTTGTGGATCTGCTTATTTTGTTCTTAATTCTATGATTTATAATTTTATTATTGCAAATCATCTAAGTAATTTCATTACATCATTTCTCATCAAAGACACAAACACTCTTGTATATGCAAATCCACCTTATTTTGAAGAAGAGACCTTTGGGCTATGAAAAAGTTACAACAAAGAAGAAAATTTAGCATAAAGGTTTTTCAGATATCGAGAATAGGATTTATACATATGAGGTTTACCAAGTATTTGAAGTTCCCGCTACTTTGGTTTATTTTGGGTTTCACATATATCTATCTTGAATTCATAGACATCCATCTCTCACAAAGTGCTAAAAAAGAAGGATGAGATTAAGGCACCGATAAGTCAATTAAAGGTAAGTATACCTAACCCTAATATATTTTTCTTTTCTACTTTGGTTAACAATGTGAATGTTGTATGCCTCATGTGTTTCAAAGTATAGTTTATTGCATTATTTTTATTTTATAATGTTTATATTTTATAATGTTGTATTCATAATTCATACTTATCACATAGGGGCATTTCACATTTCTCGCTTACCACTTGATGGCATTTTAGTCCATGATAACTCTTGTTTTATTATGTTTAACTTACTTATCCCTTGCTTCAACATTTAATGACACTCTAGATCTAACAAGATCCTTCACCCTCTATGTCATTAGAGATCATGTCTGTGGGTTCCACTCATTAATCTGCATTCCAACCTCATTACTTTGTCCTTCTTTACAGTCCCCACATATATGTTGCATTTATAATCATTTTCTATTTTTAAAATTATTTTAATGTAGAAACCCTATTTTAGACCCAATAACTCCTTTTGACCATTGATTTATATGTGTGATCCCAATGATAATTTATAACAGTGGTCCCTTTCTACCCACTTTAATCAGTGTGAAAGGGACACCAAGGGCAATAGTTACCCACTTTAATATGTGTGATCCCAATGATAATGTATAACGGTGGTCCCTTTCTACCCACTTTAATCAATGTGAAAGGGACACCTAGGGCAATAGTTACCCACTTTAATACATCTCTCCTACTCTACTATCTGTATCCCATATATATGTTGCATTTATAATAATTTTCTATTTTTTTAATCTATTTTTAAAATTATTTTAATGTAGAAACCCTATTTTAGACCCAATAACTCCTTTTGACCACTGATTTATATGTGCGATCCCAATGATAATTTATAATGGTGGCCCCTTTCTACCCACTTTAATCACTATGATAACTATTGTTAGCAAGCATATAATTATTTTCTCAACCCATTTAAACCTTACTAGCTTACCATCTAATAATAATTTATTGTTAAACTTATTAGTGCTTTAAATATAGGGAAGGAGGAAGGGGAAGAGGGGCAGCTTAATTTATCGACAATTTTATTGTCCAAGGTTTGTTAGTGTACTAATCTTGATAATGGCATGCTTATGCATACACTAGGATCAAGGTGGGTAGACTTCTAGCACTTTGCAAGAGATGTGTCATAGACTATCATTCTTACTCACACCTTCACATCAACTTAATTTTCCTCTTTGGTGTTTGTACCCTTCCTTTTATCTCTTTTTTTCCAATTGTCCACACATAGCCAATGCTATTGGCTTGGTTGATGACATACTTGTCATCCCCTGTTTTGTCTGACACCATCAGTTGAGCCAATACACAAATTTTCTATGGGATTATTTAAATGTCATTAGTTGGGGGTGATGATGTAGGCTAAAATTGAGTTTGAACTTTTAAGGATTTTATTTGTATTTATATATGTTCTCTTTTATCATTTCTCATAAAAAAGTACAAACAAATTACTTATTCTTGTGTCCACAAATCCACTTTAGGATGAAGAAGAGGACTAAGGGTTATGAAGAAGTTAAACCAATGAAAACAAATTAACATAAAGGCTTTGAAGATATCAAGAATAGGAGTTGCACCTACAATGTTTACCAAGTCTTTGAAATCCCCACTAATTTGGTTAATTTATGGTTTCACATATATAAATTTGGAATTCATTTGTATTTTCTACTTTGGTCAATGGTGTGGATGTTCATGTTGTATGTCTCATGTATTTCATAGTATAGTTTAGTGTATGTTTGTTATTTTATTGTGTTATTTTTCATATAATTGTACCCTTAGCTTGTGCTTGTCACTTTATAGTATTTCACTTTTTCTTAATTCTTGCTTATCACTTGATGACATTTTAGTCTTTTATAACTCTTACTTTATCATGTTTAACTTACATGGCTCTTGCTTCAACTTTAAATGACACCCTGAACCTAGATCTAATGAGGTTGTTCATCCTCTATCTCATTAGAGATTCTTGTGTAAAGGTTCCACTCATAAATCCACATTCTAACCTCCTTACTTTATGTATGTATATGTGTATGTGTTACACATCCTACTTATTTAAAAGATCATTTTTTTGTAGAACCCTAGCATTTTGACCTTTGATTTGGATGTGTGATCCCTACAATAATTTCAAGGGATGATCTCTTTCCACTCAATATAATAAGTACAATACCTATTGTTAGGGAATACATAATTATTTTTCCATCCATTAAAATTTTACTAATTTACCATATAAATAATTTATTATTACTATTATAACATTTAAGTAGCATTATTATAAATAAAGATAATAATAATATCCCCCCAAAAAATAAAATTACACAGCAAAACAGCAGGTATACTTATACAATGTGTGGATCTTATTATCTTATTTCCTTAGCATGCTAAGATAAATTCACTAGCAGGTGAGTTTCCACCTTTATTTTTGCAGGGCAGCCCAGAAAAAAAAAGAAAAGAAAAGAAAAAGAAAAAAACAGCCAGACGGCCATGGAATAAGCAGATCTGAAAAGTCAAAAACATACCCAGCTGTAAAACCTTAAACCACACTGCATTCATTATTGTGAGGCTTGTAGCCATAACCATGTTTACATTATTATTATAATTATTCCCATCCCAGTCGTTTTATTCTTTAATTAGTAGTGACTGATTCGGTCGTTGTTTAGCAGCCAACAAACTGATAGTCCACCTGGAGATGACCAGCATTGTATCCTTTGCCATTGGTGTCAATCTGATTGAATACATTGACGTCCAAATCCAGCCCTCCATTCGAACATTGATCAACTATTCTCACAGTAGCCGATGCTCTGGTGTCTCTGTTTGTCACCTGCATCATAAATACAACACACCAATATTCATTTTATGTTAGATTTAATGCAGAATCATTACAACTGCCTGGCCAAGAGTCTGATAATCAATGGTAGAACTCTTCAAGTGGGTAGGCTTACCTTCAAACATTTCCCACACGATGCCTGTCCACGTGGACCAACTGGGCCACAGAAGGCAGTCCATCCATATTTCTTGCGCCACGATAAGGGCTGGTTGGCATCCCATGTGGCACAGTATACAGAGGCCCTATTCAGATCCCACCCAATATTCTGAGGATTGTAGAGATGATAAGTTGCCCTCACATTGCTGGCTTGCTGGGCTTCAGCCTCCAATGCCACCAGAAACAACGCCACCACCACCACGATTACTGCAATAATCTTCATCTTTGCAATACCCAAACTGAATTGCATTGAACTGAACTGATGACTCTAGGTTTTGAAGGGAGTATTTATAGATAAATACTGCAGAAGGGACTGCTAGGGTTGGAGAAGCGGAAGCCACTTACAGAAACGTGTTCAAACAAGTCAAGTCTTTTGTTAAAGATAAGATGGACTACCTTTTCATTATCATGACATCCTTGCTTCTTATCTCAACTTGGACCGAGTACATTCATGGCTGGTTGTGGGCATCTTTGTCAATGTATACATTGTCCATGCATGCACCATACTAACCAAATGGGCATTGATTTTCTTTTGGATAAACTATCTTTGTCATATGGAGAGAGATTTCAAAACTCGTGTTCTCCTTTCAAAGATAATAAACTGGTGCATTGTCAAAAATGGGATTAAACGGATAAGTTTACACAATGGAAATTAGTCTTAAAATTATATTAGTGGTATTTAGGGGAAAGGTACCAATTGTTGTGCATGTTCTAATTGTTGAATAGGGTTTTTGTTAACATGTGTTTCATTGATGAAACATATTGGTGTGTATAAATATTAAGTGCATTAGACGCTGAACATGTAGTATCTAATACTTGTTCAACATTTATTCTATAAAATTAAAAGTAATCAATCACATCTTTACAAGTAAGACTCAAGCATTGATACTCTAATGCACAGCGATTGGTACTGTAAAGATTAAGTTTTGGTCATAAGTTTAAAAAATGCATTTTATGACCTCTCGTGATAAAATTTATTATATTGTAAAATGTATAATGTGTTAGACCTTGAAACCTTATTTATAAGTAGTTAAGACAACATATTAAAATGGGTAAAATTTTCAAAATCTAATGTGATGTTATGGCACCTTAATTCGCTATTCAAAGTTAGGGTGTGCAACTACTGGGGCCTTTCCCCAATATGTTTGTCGTTTATTGTTTGAAATTAGGTAATTCTTTATCACGTTCTTTTCTTTCTCTCTCCTCTTACCCTATTTCTATGTGTTTCTAGAGACTTTCTTCAAAACACAAACCATACATTTATGGGGAGGTTCCTTCTTACCCAATTTTGGGTCTCTTGAGGATCATAAGTTTTGTCTTATTGATTTTTCCATAAATTGCATGTCGGCTTGTGTACCAATAAAGTCCTTATTTGAATGCAAAAGGTCAATACGTACACAAGTGCATTAGTGCACCTAAGATATTATATAGTGAATCTGTAGAAGCACTCAATACAAGCATATAACAAAGGTATTCAAGAATCTTGAAAAAAACATGAAAGGCATTGATATTTGCTATTTCATTCTAGAAGAAATCAAGCATTCATTATAGTGTTTAAACTCATAGTAGATAGACATTGCATCACACAAGACTAACTAGTTGAATTGCATTTTACTTGGTATGTTGTCTTCTATATTGTATATCATTTAGGAGCTTAATAGGTAGTAGTTACTTAAAATCCATACTTATCCTAAACATATACCCCAAAAGAAGATACTTTCCTTATCTTTTGTAAATTCAGAGATCTTGTTAGGGTTTGAAGAAGAAGATAAATTTATGAGAGATCGACATAAATTTTTGAAAAGGTGAGATATATTTTTGAAGCTCCAAAATTGACAATCACATTTACCAAATTATAGTATGGTGTTTGTTCTTTACAAGAAACATGTAGTTTACACTTTTGGTTACCAAAAATTGTTGAGTGTACAATAATCATGATATGCTTCAGTCAAAGCGATATTTTTTTGTTTTCACTATTTTCCTCTAAAAATAATGATTCCATTGTGAGATTATGTTGAATATTTATAGATTGTGAAAACATCAAAATACATCCTTAAACCCTCTACTTTTCGATAATTATACTCAAAATATATTAATAATTAAGCTTGAATTTACTATCACATCTATTAGTCTTAATTACATGTGTATGACTAGGTTACGTTTCATTTTGATATAAAATTTGAAAGTCAACCATCAAATCTAGGGGGAATAGTACATAAATCATGTCCTTTTGATCAGTTCAAAGCCTTCTTCCAACCATGAGAAGAATCTAGTAAATATATATTTTAATTTTCAAACATAAATTCATTTAATTTATTTATTTTCTATTTTATATTATTAATATATTCTTTTAATAAATTTTTAAGTCTAAAGTTACATTACCATGCTACTTTTAAAAAAAAGCCTCAAACCATCTCTAAATTGGAGAGATTTTTTTCGAATTGAAAGATAATGATAAAAGATAGATCAAGTTTTTTTTGACCATGTTATCCAGAAAGCATGATGGAAATGAACATAGAAAGTGCAAAAATTAATTATGAAATACCTAAACACCCCTATTGCTCCCCTACTCACCTTTGACTAACCTATTTCCCTGCCCCTAAGCACCATATACTTTCTTATGGTACTATTGATACACTAATTTAGTTCAAAGAAGTTGGAGAAGTTTGAAGAGATACAAATAGTAAATTTATTATGTGCCATCTTTGCTAGGTAATCAAACACCTTACTACTACAAAAGTCTCTTAATCTTAACCTACCTTGATTGGATCACATTGATTTTCCTAAGGAGAACACACACAACGTGCATTTTGGTGGTTCTTAAATAAATATAGGCTAAATTTCATTACAAAGAAGACCTATTATACATGAGTTCAAATGATTAAAAACATGAAAAAAAGGTGGCTTACAAAAAATAAATATAAAAAAATTTCAGTCATTGATATTGGTAAGCATCTTAAAGTAATATGATCATACCTAAATCTAAATGGAAATATATATGCACCATCCATTATATCAAAGAGGGATAGAAGATTATGATTGCAAAATGGAAAGGTAATCAAAAAATGATTGTAAAGAAATAAATAAATGTGAGTATTTTAAGGTTATTAGAAAGAAGGGTCAAATGAACTTCGCTACTCATCAAATAAATTAAAAAGACGTTAAAAGAATTATTCTTAAATTATTATATTTTATATCATTTTCATTTATTTTTAATTAAAAAATATTAAATTATTGTGTATTTATTGTTGTATATATATATAGGGTGTAGAGTATTTGAACATAGACTAATTAAAGAAGACATTCAATAGCTTAAAAATATAAACTTGTGGAAATATTAATTTGTTATTTATATATATATATATATATATATATATATATATATATATATATATATATATATAAATAACAAATTAATATTTCCACAAGTTTATATTTTTAAGCTATTGAATGTCTTCTTTAATTAGTCTATGTTCAAATACTCTACACCCTATATATATATATATATATATATATATATAGGGTGTAGAGTATTTGAACATAGATTAATTAAAGAAGACATTCAATAGCTTAAAATCATTTAAACCCTTGTATAAATCATCTTCATACCTTGATTTTATATTTTATTGTATTCATAGTCATTAGTGTTTCTTACATTATATTGTAACATTGCTTGATTCATATTGTATTATATTTATAATAGGTTTAATGAATGAAAATATATCTCATATGTTACATAAGATTATATAGTTTCTTATAAAATATACTCTTATTTTCCAAGATGTTATTCATTTGTTTTGTACATACGTAAAATTTGTTAATGTTCCAAAACTTACTTTAGAGAAATCTCTAGTTTATTATACTTGATATTTTTATAACATTATGAAATCATGTATGAATTATTTTAAAAGGATTTAAAAAGTTAATTACATATCCACATAGGGTTATTATGTGATTGTGATTAATTGGAGGCTTTGAAACCCTCCCCAACACTATGTAATGTGATAAGAGATCCCCTAATAGGGTTTAGAAGATCCCCATATTGGTCATGTTCCCACTTAACAAATGTGTCTTCGATCGAAAGTGTATGATATGATCTATCTTCTCTGAGTTAGGATTGATTTATAGACATGATACATTTATGATTGAATATAGAATCCATTAGATTCTTGTTAGTAGATTTAACTAATCCATTCCTTTGGAGATAATCATTTGATAAAAGCTTGATTATAATCTAGTTATCATGGTACTATTTTATAAATTAATTTTATTGGGATGATGGACCATTGTCATAGACCAAGGAGATTCAAGTCCCAAAATTGGTGAGTATGTTTTCTTATAAAAATTTGATCACATCTTGGGCTTTTGAATTCTTTGTGGCTACAGCCTTTACCTATTTGGTATAATAATCAATGGATGTTAGGACAAATTTGTGTCATGTTAAAGAGTTTGGATTGATCACTCTAAAAAATACTATACCCCATTGGGAAAAATGATGCCCCTCAATGACTAATTGTAAAGGCATAGTGGAATGCACTTCCCATTTTCCAAATACTTGAAATTAAAGGCATGTCCTTAAATGATTATGTGCATCTTTGAAAAATGTAGGCTAGCAACACCCCATTCTCAATATTTTTTGAGTTGTTGCATTGCTTGAGGTATTTTTAGTACCTATTTTCTGATGTAAGTTGTTCAAGATGTCTACAGCTCATTCTTTTGATACACACCTATTTTAATGACCACATAACTTTTTAAAAATATTAATTTTTTATATATCTATTGTTGAATATATATATATATAGAGAGAGAGAGAGAGAGAAAGAGAGAGAGAGAGGGTGTAGAGTATTTTAACATAGAATAATTAAAGAAGACATTCAATAGCTTAAAAATATAAACTTGTGGAAATATGTCATCATGAGATGTATAAATTAATTAATATTATATAT
The DNA here is from genome assembly GCA_037957365.1 of Torreya grandis. Taxonomy (NCBI): domain Eukaryota; kingdom Viridiplantae; phylum Streptophyta; class Pinopsida; order Cupressales; family Taxaceae; genus Torreya; species Torreya grandis. Next base: position 2,368,423 of record JARHVA010000413.1, read on the forward strand.
ATTTTTAAACATTGCTCCCTTTTATTCTTTGTTATTTAGTTCTACTTGTATTATTAATTGCTTCATTTTTTTTCATGAATAAAAATTTATTTTTATTATTAATTTTGAGAATGATGAGATGCCTTTGATTGTGTTGGCCCTAGGATTGCACATAAATATATAAGATGGATATTTTGACTACAGATAGGGATTATGTGGGTTTTGACAAAGTATGCATATGTATTTTAGGTTTTGTATGAAATTTAGAATTGTTTGTACAAGGTTGTACAAAATGTACATGAGCATAAAGGTTTTAATTAACTTAAAACTAGAAGGGTTGCACATAAATAGATGATGCACATATGTATATGTGTCAAAGAAAAAAAAGACACGTATGGTAATGAGATGAAAAGGAATAAAATGGGCATATATTATAAGATTCATGGTATCTTTTAGAGGTTTAAATAAAAGTATTCCACCTGTATCCAATTACCACAAGTAGGTTGATCGATGTAGATATTATAATATGGTCTTTATTACTTGACAATGGAAAGATTGACACACATTAACTGTGCATGAATTGAGCATCCAAATAATGTCATAATTCATCATCCTCTCACACTTTCATGTTATCTTATGATTGGACACTTTTGTTCTACTTTTGCACACCTACATGAACCTCACTTTTTATTCTAAACCTGTTGAATATCCTGCATAGACATTTCCATACTCCCAAATAAGTCTACCAGTACATGAATCAATTTTTATGGTTATGGTCACTATCACCACATTCTTGTGCTGGTTAAAACCATCCCACTCTTAGCAATGACTATTTTTCTTAAATAAAACCCATCTTTAGGGTTGGATTAAAATCCTACCTTGTTGGGGGTGTGAGGAATTATTTAAAAGGATCCATATCTAAAAAAATCAACTCTTTATTTGTAATCCATCTGGTATCTATTTGACACTCATTTATTCACTATTATCCATTAAGAAAATCTTCCCTATTCTTCCCAATTTGCATACTATTCACTAGGATTAGTCACAAGACAAGTTTGAAGCACTCAATCGCTAGATAAATACAAACATTTTCAAGTACCAATTCAAATCATTAGTTGTATTCACATAGCGAAGGAAAACATTACACAATCAACCAAGTGTAGAAACTATGTGTGGTTCGATTTTCTTCCTTAGAATATTTGATACATAGGGAGTGACCAATCATCAGATGGGGGTGATTGAGGTTAGCTCAACCCATCACAATTTCCCCAATTTTTCAACTATATAGCCCTCAAAAACACATCTTGGGTTTTAAGACAAAGAAGACATCTTTCTTGATTTGTGTGAGTCAACAATGTTCAGGATCACAAACATAGAGCTAACAAGTATAAATGTAGGGGATCGTATAATTGCTATGCCACATTTTTACATAGGTCAGTCTTGACAAGCATGTAAGTAGCAACATGTGATACTTACATGATTCTGCAAAACCTACCCAACATAGGCAATAAATTAGTTCATGAACCTAATGAACCAAACATGCTTTAATGCATGTTTTTCATTTCTAAAACATTATCAAATTCAGATAGTTAACCAGAAAAGTAAGTAACATGATCTCTTTAGTAATTTCCATATTTAACACATACCCTAATCAAATTAGAAGAATCAATTTTCAATCATTTACCTTCAGATTATATGCTTAAATGTCATGCATATTAATTTGTATTCTATTCTAAAATTGATAAAATTTATCTTACACATGGATTAATCCAAATTATGGTAAAACATATAGGTGATCTTATACACATATCAAATAATGTGAACCTTAGGTTCTCCCTTAGGGTTTTATCTTTCCAGGGTTTTAAATTTTAACTTTAGGGTTTCTAAATTTTCTCTAATACACACTAATAATGACCACATTGAATGTATTTTTATTTTTTTCTACATGATAGTACATATTTTCTTTGGACATACTATTTAGACAAATGGATAACTAAGATCAAGGCCAAATTTACTAATAAGGATAAGCTTACCAATGAAAAATCCCAAGCCTTTCTCCATTCCTATTATTGTAATATCCAATCCAAATTGCCTATTATTACCATTATACACCAAAAGGATTGCATGACCCCCTTTGTTCTTCATAATATGTATTGTACACCATATTCTACCCACACCATCAATTGAATCATCATGAATGTTGAGATTGATTATAAAATTAATATAGAATAATAAAATGCCTTTGAGGATGAATAATTCATTGAATATATTAATATGAATATATATCAGCTTGATGATATGTTATATATAGAAATATATTAGTAAAAAAAGTTATCCCAAACCTCCATATCAGGTATTCAGACCACTATCATTTGTACTATTCCCATTGCTACAGATTTTGTGATCTATGTGACATCTACCCACAATTTAGAGGCATCACAAGGATTTTAACCAATTTTGATGCCTATTCTTACATTGATATCCTTTATCCCATCCAAGATGGCTACACACATCCCATTACAAACCTCTACTAATGAATGTTACCTTGAGTAAACTATTACAAATATGCATACCAAAGTGTTGCAATTAGAGAAAAGTGCATCAAGAGTTAGTCATACCATGGATTCACATGCCTTGCTCCTCAACCCAATATCTCTAGATATACAAGACTATCCTTTAGCTACATGATTTATAGCTCCAAAGTTTCCATTGTGTTGTGCCCTAACATATACACTCCATTTAAATTTTAAATTTCAATTGGGGACCTAATATTGCTTGAATATCTTTATTTAAGGCACTCATAGCCTTAAAAATTTAAAACACTGGTCTTAATTTATATAAGTCTAAAATTTCCTTTGAAATTTTAAATTGTAAAAATTCTAAATTTTAAAATCAAAGCTTAAAAAAGTCATTTTGACTTATCTTATTCTTATTTTTTCATAGTGTTCCATGATTTATTGACTAACATAACTAATGTCTTTTGTCCTAATGTTTCCTATGTTTTATATGTTCACATGACTATTAGTGAAAACTTACCAAATAATCATGGGTCAGGACTTGCTTTATTTTATTCAAGATTAGGATAGGTGGTATTATTATGTTACTTAAATCCTTTATGTCTTTGATAAATTTTCTGAGTCCTCCAAAGTCCCCAAGCTTTGATAGTTCGACAGGTGACATTCATACATTATACAGTGACATTCATACATTATACAAAGCCTTTCAACTTTAAATAAATTTCTATCAAAGTATCTAAGATTTGAGACTAGGCCACATGGCATGCTTATGTGAACCTAGAACAATGAAATCTTTAAAATGAAAGTTAATATTATAATGGTTTCAAGCTTCTGCAGTCTCGAGCAATTGACAAGGGGCACGTTTTCACTAACCTAAAACCACAGAGTGATTAAAACAAGTCTAATGGTCCTAATACCTCTAAGCTTCCAATTTCTGAGCAGTGGATGGTTGGCACTATTTCATTGGCCCGAAGCTTCAAAGAATAAAAACCAAGTTAACGACTTAGTGGTATTGTGGCTCCAAGTCTCCAAGTCCTTAAGGCCTCAAAATTAAGCCACGTATCAATATATAATCAATCCAAAGCACTCATAAGGATTAACACATTTTAAACGGTTCATATGCCTATACCTTTGATCTTTTGAGCTCCTACAATCCCAAGATTGCTTCGCATGGCATAACCACGTTAACTCATGGACCCAGAGCATACCAATCAGAAATGTAAATCTAAAGGCCTGAGCAAGAAAAAAATAGACAAGCATCTTAATCCAGGAGATGCAAATCCAAATTACACATAAAGCAAGTCGAACAACAAAACAAAGAAGTTGATAAATGAGAAAATGACAATTGTCTCAAACAGGATGACTAGGCATGCAAAGTTAACAAAAAGTTTCCATATGGCAAATACGAACCCACCAAAGCTGATTGGGACATTCAAATTGAATCAAGAATCAAATCAAAAGTTGTTAGCTACATTGAAGTTAAATGAATTATATATTCAAGGTTCAGATTTTGAGATATATATGCAAAATATAGCGAAAATCAAGTCACTTTTCCATTAATCTATGAGTGAATATTTCATTTTTGAGCTTCTCTACAACCAAAGTCCCTAGTTTTATAGTTAACATGTGAAGAAAATTCATACAATTTGCAAAAGAATTATACCGTTTGAGATTGGTGAAATGGCTTACTCTTCCAACCAAACATGAATTCAGGTTCCTTCTTCCTACTCTTGTGTGGGAACTATTAAATACATGGATTAAATATTAGAAAAAACACTCAATTTCAAGTTCCTACATTGCTTATAACTATGGAACACAACCAACTCTATGGCCCCATACTATACACATGACCAGTTGTCCTTGGATGACAAGCAATACATCAATGACCTATTGTCCATTAAAATCATGGGACTTCATCAGGGATTGACAAAACTAGAGGTAATGCCTTGCATTGATAGGCTTATGGATTTAATTTTCAATGGTACTTGTTTTGGGGATTGCCTCCATCTTAGGCAAGGAAGCACTACAATTTATTATATTTTTAGGAGGGAATTCGAGAGGTGCCTAAGATTCCTAGAACCTGAGGTATCCTATAGCCAGGCCTCAACTAATGGGTGGCTTGAGCACAATACTATAGAAATCAAATTGAAACAATAGCTACTAAAAGGCCAAAAGATAAATCCCAAGGGAGCCATTTATTCCAAATGCATTATCAAGGTTAGGACTGGGATTAGGAGAGCCATGGCCTTGTTAAACAAAATTTATGGTTTTCCTAGTATCAAATATGTACAAGTGGAATGGGTCCATTTGTTGGACATTCTATTGACCTCAGATAAGATTGTTTCCCTAGGTGAGGTTATTAGTGTTAGGATAAAGGCAAAAATGTATAAAATATGAACAAATTCCTATGGATGGAAACTTTTACATGATGTCTTATTTACTAGAAGCAGTCTCGAGCATAATTCATGGGATAAATGGATAATTATGGCAACCATTAAGTGAATATGTTGATAATAGAATCTATGAGGATTATTTCTACATATTCATCTATAGATTCAGAAATGAAATAAAAAGTATTTGTGTAGAAGAATATCCTCAAGTGTACTAGGAAATTCATGCACTCAGATGCCTCGACTATTTGAAAACATAAGGATAACCATTGAGAAGTAGGGAGATTACTCGTATTGCCCCATCATGATAATTATCAAGATTGAAGGGACAAGGGAAACTCCTTTATTCTTGCCTCACCAAGCCCCCAACAAAATTTTAGAGCAAGAAACAACTTACCAGATATATAACAACCTAGATGAGGAGCTAGGCCAAAAGCATTTGGCTTATTACTTTAAAACTCCTCTGAGTATTGGCCAACTACAATACATGGTAAGAGATCATTTCAATCAAGTGGGGAAGGTGAGAACCTTTTATAATTTTGATGAGGCCTAGTTTAGAGAGTGAGATCCTAATAATAAAATTAGGAATTATTTCCAAATATTGAGGGATAAGAATAAGGTGAACCATACATATGGTCATCAGGGTTATCAACATGATGCAATTTTTCTAAATGTATCTAATGATTTAGAAGTATGGATTATAATGAAGAACAACCAAATATACATAATGTTAGCTTTGGACATCCAATATAATCCAAATATTACAAAGTAGCATGCAAATCAAATGGTGGAATAAGCCTAGAAGGCATGGATCCATCAATGGCCACTAGCTCAACTTTAGGATTCATTAGGCCCTAACCAGCCCCCCTCTCCTTTAATATAAGATGTAGATCCACAAGAGGAGGAGTCTAGCAACCAAAGGGAGGAAGACCTATAGATAAGAAGGAGAATTATGAGAGGCATCCTCGGTCCCTAGACAACTTCCACTCATCTATTTACCACTGCCACACTTTTGGGCACAACCACTGTAGTGGAGGGAACCCCAACTCCATAGGATAAGCAGAAGAGTGATTTATTTTTGGCATCTCTACCACCTCTTATAACAGTTACACATGTTAGTTTTCTAGAGTTTCTACAATATTATTTCTCATCTCTTCCTTCCACACCTTTATACCCTTAACCAAGATCATCTCCATCCACTCTCCCTTCCACTATCATTGTTCCACCTTCCATTCCATAACCACCACCTACAATATAAGTTCTTACTATTATGGTTCCTTCAATTATTTTATCATTCTGATCACCTCTTATCTCTCCCATAGCCACTTACCAAATGAGATACAAACTCCTTCCAACTCACTATATAAATCATATGTTGAGTTGTGGAGCTAAAAGCTTCACTGGTGTGCAAATGTGGAGGTTGTTGAGTTACAGAGTAACTGACATCGATCAGGCCAACCGACATCGATTATGGTCGGCCGGCATTGGTTAGACAGGAACCGACATCGGTCACTTGTGTGTTTCTAGAACTGTTGTTCTAATTTTAGACGAACAGTTAGTTTGCATGTAAAGACTAATTTTAGTCTTGAGTCTGCGTTTCTAATTATTGTTTGGTTTGGGATCTATTTAAGAGACCCATGGGGCTGTATTGTAATCAAGTAAGTAGGCAACAACAATTGGGTTGATTGTCATTGAAAGAGTAAGCAAGGTCAGTTGATCTGCAGGGTGTGCAAGATCAAGTAGATCTGTGGGTGTGTGTGCAAGATCAATTAGATCTTTGGGGTAGCAAGATCAAGGAGATCTGCAACACACAATGTAAGCAAGATCAGTTGGATCTGCAACGTGCAAGATCAAGGAGATCTGCTGGTGGAGGGAAAAACTCAGTGTTGAGTTGATTGTAATTGATTGAGAGAGAGAGAACTCTCAAGCGAGAAAACTGTACACCCAAGAGGTGTGGAAAGAGTGAGATTTCTTCATTGTATTTCCTTCTGGAAGAGTTGAATACATATTGTATTGTTTCTCGTATCACCTATTCTTTGTTATTTCTGGTTTCTAGTTACTTATTACTTCTAGTTTAATTATGTGTTTAGTTGCTTATACAAAGGTAATCGATTGTACTCTAAGGAGGATCCTAACTGTTGGTATCAGAGCTAGGATCACTAACAAGTGGTAGAGCGGGTTAGTGTTTGTTGATTACAGGTCACTCACAGGGGTTTCTGTTTGAGTGGGAGTAAAGCAATGGCAGAAAAAAGTAGACTAAGAATGGAGAAATTCAATGGCAAGAATTATCAATTATGGAGGATGCAGATAGAAGATTTTCTATATCAGAAAGATCTGTACTTACCGTTGGGTGGGATTTCAAGTAAGCCCACATATATGCAAGATGAAGAATGGAATGTTCTTGATAGAAAGGCTCTAGGATCTATAAGGTTGAGCCTGGCATCATCTGTGATTTCCAACTTATCACAGGCAAAGACAATGGTAGAGTTAATGGAATCTTTGGCAAATTTATATGAAAAACCCTCAGCTTTGAATAAGGTATTTCTTATGAAGCAATTATTTAATTTGCATATGCAAGAAGGTGGATCGGTATATAGTCATCTTAGTGATTTCCATGGATTAGTAAATCAATTAAATTCAGTCAAAATAGTTTTTGATGATGAAATTAAGGCTCTCTTAATCTTATGCTCTTTACCTGAAAGTTGGAATAGCTTGGTAATGGCAGTTAGTAATACTGCATCTGCTTCAAATATCCTGAAATTTGATGATATTGTTAGTGTAATCTTGAATGAAGAAATTTACAAGAAAAGCACAGAGAAAACATCAGGTAATGCTTTAAGTTTTGAAAGCAGAGGAAAGCAAAGAGAGAAGATCGAGCAAGGGAAATCAAGGTCAAAGATAGGCAGTAGATCCAAATCCAGAAATGGAAGTATCACCTGCTGGAATTGTGGAAAGAAAGAGCATGTAAAGAAAGATTGTTGGTTGGTAGAAGATCAGCATGAAGGAAATAAAGAATCAAAAGATGTAGGTATTGTTGCACATGATGCTCTTATATGTTCCTTGGATAAAGTAGAATCTTGGGTTTTAGATTCTGGTGCCTCTTTTTATGCAACCCCAAATAGAGAATTTTTTCATGATTATGTCCATGGAGACTTTGGATAAAATTATTTAGGGGATGGTAAGCCTTATCAAATTGTTGGCAAAGGAGAAGTGCAACTGAAATTGCAGACTGGCAACATATGGGTGTTGAAGGATGTCATGCATGTTCCCATCCTAAAGAGGAGTCTAATTTCTGTAGGAAAGTTGGGTGATGAGGGTTGCACAGTAATTCTCACAGCGGAATCTTGGAAAGTTTCCAAGGGTGAACTTGTATTAGTAAGAGGTAAGAGAGTAGGTATACTTTATCTATCTACTCGTATTAATGATAATTCACCTTCTATTTTATCTACTTCAGATGTAGATGCAAAGCTATGGCTTAGTAGGCTTGGTCACATGATTGAGAAGGGAATGAATGTTCTTAAGTCAAAAGGTAAGTTTTCAGATTTGAAAAGCATAGATCGAGATTTATGTAAGCATTGTATTTTTGAGAAACAAAAGAAAGTGAAGTTTCTCAAGACTGGGTCAACAAAGAAGAAGCACAGGTTAGAGCTTGTTCACGCAGACGTGTGAGGACCAGCTTAGGGAGCTTCTATTAGAGGATCACAGTGTTATGCTAAAATAAAGATATGGGTTTATTGCATAAAAAGGAAATCTGATGTTTTTAACACATTTAAGAACTAGAAAGCCTTGGTTTTCAAGGAGAAGGTGATGGATAGTGATCAGCTCAAGAGGCTGAATAATTCTGAGCAGGGCAATGTTGATTTGGATAAGGTTATGATCCAAAATGAGCTCATGGGTAAAAATCATCACTCACAAGAAAACACAGACACCGACATCGGTCAGGCAAAGACCGATGTTGATCAAGCAGGAATCGACGTCGATCTGGTGGAGACCAAAGTCGGTGATGTCGGGCAGGTGGAAATCAATGTCGGTTAGGGACGTCAGGTGGAATCGACATCAGTCGGGTGCAGACCGAGGTCGGCTAGAGATGACTAGGATCGGTCACTGTTAAAACAAAATTTGGGCAAACAACAATCTGTTAATGAGTCTTAAACACCCATGAGGAGGTTCGAAAGGGTAAGTAAGCCTCAAATTCGTTATTCCCCTTCTTTATACTACTTGTTGCTCACTGATGGTGGAAAACCAGGAAGTTTTGAAGAGGCAATGCAGGTAGAATCTAGGAAACAGTGGGAGCATGGCATGAATGAGGAAATTGCTTCCTTTGAAGAGAACCAAACATGGGATTTGGTAGAGTTTCCAGTCGGAAAGAAAGCATTGAAAATGAATGGATTTACAGGTTAAAGAAAGGAGAGAATGGACATGTGAGACATAAGGCCAGGTTATATGGTCTTGAGAAAGCTCCAAGACAATGGTATTTAAGGTTTGACAGGTTTATGACAGAGCATGGCTTTAGTCAATGTCAATGTGACCATTGTGTTTATTTTACCAGGTTGGATAATAGTAGCTACATTATCCTATTATTATATGTAGTGTATATGCTTGTTGCAGGGTCACACATGCAGAGAATTACTGAGCTAAAGGTAAAATTAGTTCAGACATTTGTCATGAAGGATTTAGGAGCGAAAATCTTTGGCATGAGTATTTCTAGAGATAGAGAAAATCACAAGTTGATTTTGTCTCAAGAGGATTATGTAAATAAGGTAGTGGAGAGGTTTAATATGCAGGATGCAAAATCGGTAAACACACCTATGGTTGGACAATTCAAGCTGAGCAAAGAACAATGTCCTAAATCACATGATGAGGTTGAGTACTTGGTATGTACTAGACCTGATATTACCTAAGCAGTGGGAGTTGTCAGCAAGTTTATGGCCAATCCAAGAAAGAAGCACTGGAAAATAGTTCAGTGGATTCTCAGATATCTGAGAGGGACCAACAGTAGGTATTTATGCTATGCAGGGTCAAACACTTCTCTACATGGGTATGTAGATTCGGATATGGTAGGTGACTTGGATGGAAAGAGAAGCACCACAAGATATGTGTTCACTGTTGGTGGAACGACAGTTAGTTGGATTTCAGAGTTGTAGAAGGTTGTTGCAGTCACGGTGGCTAGCAAGGATAAGAACCCTGCTGATATGTTAACAAAGCCGAGAACAAAGGAGAAGTTGAATCTTCATTCAAATTTTTTTGGTCTTCAAGATTGAACTTGAAGATGGAGATACAAGCTAGAAATAGATTAGAGGATGTTGCTGTACAGGTACAGGTACAGGTGCAACTATTTATCTCCAAGTGGGAGATTATTGAGTTGTGGAGCTAAAAGCTTCACTGGTGTGCAAATGTGGAGGTTGTTGAGTTACAAAGTAACCAACATCGGTCAGGCCAACTGACATCGATTATCTTTAGCTACACAGTAACTGACATCGGTTATGGTCGAATGGCATCGGTCAGACAGGAACCAACATCGATCACCTGTGTGTTTCCAGAACTGTTGTTCTAATTTTAGATGAATAGTTAGTTTGCATGTAAAGACTAATTTTAGTCTTGAGTCTGTGTTTCTAATTATTGTTTGGTTTGGGATCTATTTAAGAGACCCATGGAGCTATATTGTAATCAAGTAAGTAGGCAACAACAATTGGGTTGATTGTCACTGAAAGAGTAAGCAAGGTCAATTGATTTGTAGGGTGTGCAAGATCAAGTAGATCTACGGGTGTGTGTGTAAGATCAGTTAGATGTGTGGGGTACCAAGATCAAGGAGATCTACAACACATGGTGTAAGCAAGATCAGTTAGATCTGCAAGGTGCAAGATCAAGGAGATCTGCTGGTGGAGGGAACAACTCAGTATTGAGTTGATTGTAATTGATTGAGAGAGAGAAATCTTGAGGGAGAATTAATGTACACCCAAGAGGTGTGGGAAGAGTGAGATTTCTTCATTGTATTTCCTTCTGAAAGAGTTGAATACAGATTGTATTGTTTCTCATATCACCTATTCTTTGTTGTTTTTGGTTTCTAGTTACTTATTACTTCTGGTTTAATTCCGTGTTTAGTTGCTTATACAAAGGTAATCAATTGTACTCTAAGGAGGATCCTGACATCATAAACTAGAGGAAAGACCATCTTTTGTTCTGACTACTATAGAATAATGCCCTAATTAGGAGGAAGCAAAGGAAGAAGAACTTAGACTAGTGATATCCTTGGTGGACTATGCCATTGATTAAAATGAATAAAATGCAAAAATTATGATGGAAGTAGAATAAAGGGTAAGTGAATAGGAGGCCCTAGGTGAGGAAGATGAAGAGGATGAGTTAGAAAAGGCCAAATCTCTGATCCTAGAAAGCCTACAAGAAGAAGAAACACCAGCTGGTACTCTAGACCAACAAGTCCTCACATTAGAGTAAAATCAAAAGATAAGTAAAGTAGTCTCTTATTTGGTTTTTTCTATCTTTATTGTATATACTTCAAATATGGATTTTCCCTTAACTATTCCTATTATTTCATTATCTAGTCAAGTTCATTCTTCTACTCTTTCAACTTCTACACAAATACGAACTCCTAAGAAGGCATCCCATTTTGAGGATTTGGTTACTATTTCAAAATTTTATCCTAGAATGCCACCAATCCTTAGGAAACCTCCAGCTCAAATAGAGCTACCAATACAACAATATTCATCAATATGGTTAGCCAAATTGTCAATTTAAAATAATCCTACCTTAACTAAATTTGTAGCTAAGGTTTATCCACAAAGGAAGCCCTCATAGTGGTAAAGGATTGTTTACCTCCCAACATTGACTCCTCTAGCCAAAACTCCTTCTATGACACCTCGACCCTCTACCTCTAAAGACCCAAGTCCATCAGGAGAAGAATGAGAATTTATTGTTCCTGAATGGGTTAGAAAAATGTAGGGAAAGAAGGGTGAGAGATAGAATTTGGTTGCCACCAAATTTACCAAAGTTTTCTCTAGATTTGATAGGTAGAGTGGTACAATAAAAAGGGTAAGGAAGAATAAGGAAATAAATATTGATACAAGGGAAGAAGTTGAGTTTGATATCCTTGGTCGACTATGTCATTGATTAAAAGGAATAAAATGCAGAAATTATGATGGAAGTAGAATAAAGGGTAAGTAAATAAGATGCCCTAGGTGAGGAAGATGAAGAGGATGAGTTAGAAAAGGCCAAATATCTGATCCTAGAAAGCCTACAAGAAGGAGAAATACTAGCTGGTGCTCTAGACCAGTAAGTCCTCACATTAGAGCAAAATCAAAAGTTAAGTGATGCAGTCTCTTATTTAGTTTTTTCTATCTTTATTTTATATGTTTCAGCTATGGATTTGTGCTTAACTATTTCTATTATTTCATTATCTAGTCAAGTTCATTCTTCTACTCTTTCAACTTCTACACAAATACAGACTCCTAAGAAGGCATCCCGTTTTGAGGATTTGGTTACTGTTTCAAAATTTTATCCTAGAATGCCACCAATCCTTGGGAAACCTCCAACTCAAATAGAGCTACCAATACAACAATATTCATCAATATGGTCAGCCAAATTGTCAATTTAAAATAATCCTACCTTAAATAAATTTGTAGCTAAGGTTGATCCACAAAGGAAGCCCTCATAGTGGCAAAGGATTGTTTACCTCCCATTGTAGTTCCCAATTCAAATAAGTGATTCACTAACACCTTCAGCATTGACTCCTCTAGCCAAAAATCCTTCTATGACACCTCCACCCTCTACCTCTAAAGACCCAAGTCCATCAGAATAACAATGGGAATTTATTGTTCCTAAATGGGTTAGAAAAATGTAGGGAAAAAAGGGTGAGAGACAGAATTTGGTTGTCACCAAATTTACCAAAGTCTTCACCAAATTTGATAGGTAGAGTGATACAATACAAAGGGTGAGAAAGAATAAGGAAATAAATATTGATACAAGGGAAGAAGTTGAGTTTGAATAGAGAGAAAATTTATCTCTCTTAGCTCAGAAAGCTAAAAAGAATCTTGGTGATCTGAATGAATATATAGAAGGATTTGTGGATTCTACTAGGGAGGAAGTGAAATAAATATACATAAATAAAGAGGAGGAAAAATAAAGGCTATTTCAAAGGAAAATTATACATGCTCCTCTTGAAATTATTGATAGTGTGCAGAGTGCAACCACCACGCTGTATGGCATTTTTAATACCATTTGGGTTTCTAGAGGTGAAAGCCAATCATAAAGAAATAAAGTGCTCAAGTATGGCACCAATTGAAGGAATATAAGAAGAGACTTCCCCTTTTGATTCAATATTCCAAGAGTAATTACTTTAATCAATTAAACTTAATGTTTAGTCAGGATGCAGCGTGGGCCTTAAATTATGTAATTATGAAAGGAATGTTGCTTTCACATGGCATAATCAGATGAAGGCTCTATATGCACATCTTGTGAACCATGAGAACCAAAATTTAGAAATTTTGAATTATATGAGTCATTAATGTGATCTACTCTATAGGTGAGTTGGTCAACATGCCAAATTTAGAGACTCTCCTTAAAGAAGAAACAAATAGTTTTAAGGAGGTTGAGGGAACGGTATATAAATATAACAATGAGATTTTGTAACTAATAAGTTTTGCTAAAGATTGAGTGATACTGGTTGAAGCCTTTTAGCAAATTTTAAAAGCTCGTGATGGTAGAGAGTATCAAAATATTCAATCTTACCTTACAAATTTTTGATATTATCAACAAATAGTTCAAATCTGACCATACATTATTTGAAGAACTCAAGGCTAAGGATGTAGCTTCAAGATCAATGCCTAACTTGCAACCAACTATAAGTGCTGCCACATCATCACAGGCTTCCCAATTTCATAGATATGTGGTCATCCATACTCCAGGTGAGCTAGTCTTGATCCCTCAAGGAGCTACAATGACCATTTTAGTTTGAACAACTGTCACTCCATCGAATCCTTCTTCTAATGGTGCGACATTAGCACCCATCTAATTATAAATATGTATTTGCATGTTTGGCTAGGTTGGAATGTTAGTTCCAAATTTACTTTGCATGTATTTATTGTATTTTAGTCGAAGGAATTTATTTTGGACAATTATTTTTGTACGTGCATGCTTTGCATGAGGCTTGACAGAGTTCTATTTATGAATATATATTTTTAGACTTCACTTGAGAGATGAGGCTATTAAGAAAAGTTAGTATTCACATGGTTATTTATGATTTACCATATGATAAATATTACTTACAATGTGATAAATTAGTTAGTAACATTATTATTATATAACAATAATGTATATTTGGTTAGTTTTATACGAGTAATATTATTGTTAATAACAATAATAATTATGTATATGGATATATATTGTTAGAGAAATTATTTGAGAGATATTACGGATGGTATAATAAGTTGACTTCCTATATATTTATATAGTGTCGAATGTCAATGTAATAAGGAAATTAAGAATGTATAATACAATATTATATCTTGTACTAAAATGTTATCTCTGAATAATTTTCATTATTCTATTGTGCATGAGTTAAATCTCTCTATAAACTCCTCCATTGCCTAACATTGGTATTAGAGCAACGTTAAGTTTGTCCTAGTTATGGAACTCTTGGGGTTTATATGAGTTAGATCCATCACTATTTTTGGTTGCCCATCTGATGGAAAATTAATGCCTTTAGAATGTGTCTTACACTGATAATCAAAGATGAACTATCTATTCATTATGCAGTTCATTATTCCTACGAGCTGTGCAAATTTGACTGCTCGGCTCAGGTCACCTGTGTGAGTTATCGACGTTCTGATTCATGCATCCATTCAAAGGTTCTATTTTCCTACACCTCCACATTAGATACACAAGCTCGGCATCCTTAAATCATTCTCAGACTTGGCATTCTTTACACAGTCCACGAATCCAAGTTGTCAGCTTTGATAGAACTGACCCACCTTGACACTTTTGTCCTAAGCATTTGGATTTAAATGCATTACCATGATTTTCCATCTGTCAGCATAAAGAGAAGTTAATGCATTTTTTTAAAAATCTCTTTTGCCTATTTTTAGGTGTGAATGCATAGTTATAATACGAGTCAGCTTGTCACTAATTGTGTCATTAGTTAAACTTTATATTTTGCGTTTTTAGTTTTAAATCGAGGTTCAAAGTTTATTTAGATTAGCATTTAAGTCTTTATGAATTTAGAATGCAAAGGATATTAAGTATTCATATTTATTAGCAAGTCGAAGTCTTTTTGTTAAGATTAATAGAGTCAATATAGATATAGTTTGTAGTTTAGCTTTCAAAAATTATTACACCTATTGTAATATGTCATTTTTATATGTGAAAAATGTCAATATTTAAAATTGAAAGATTATAGTTTCTTATTTTTAAAATATGTGTCTTTATATATTATTAAATCTAATAGTCAATTAGATTTTACATAATTTTCAATTGTCAAAACTAAAAATGAGTCGAGAGTTAGAGTCATTTTTTATTCTAAAAGAGTTAAAATTGTAAAAAATAAAAATAAATTCTCTTATAGACATATTTTTGGGTGACCTCGAAGTCCTATGTACTGTTTGACATTGAGGGGGAAGTACACCCAATGACATCTTCATCAATTGAGTAAGAAACAACATGAAGAAGGTTAGAGGCATTAGAGGATGGAGCCCATTCGAGCTTCTTGTTATCCACTAGAGATGGGCCCACTTCTGCTTTAGTAGCATCTATCTTTTTAGCATGTGTGAAAAGAAGAACATATGTGTATTCATGTTCACTTGTATATGTGTTAGTCCCCTAATACAAACATATAGTGAAAAAATAAAAGCATAAAAGAAAAATAACATCATGATACTTGTAAAGGTTGAACAATCAGATGTGTTCCTATTCATACCTAGCTTTGTGTTAAACCTATCAAAGGTTGTGTAGATGGTTCCTGCTTGTATTCCCAGATTGAGTAGGTTAGATGTGTTCCCTATAGTGATTGGTTCATAAGTAGATGGTTTTTGTACACATTCCCACACTAGTTTGGTCAGATGTGTTCTCAATAGTGCATGGTGATAAAAAGTGTTATGTTCCATCTTCTCCATTTAATTCAAGTTGTGTGCCAAAATCATGAGCGAGCAGAGGCAAGCAAACTACAAAAGATGTCTAAAAGATTTTTTGTTACCATGTAAAAATTAAGGGGGGGAATGTTAGGAAAAGTTAGTATTCACATAGTTATTTATAATTTACCATATGGTAAATATTACTTATGATGTGGAAAATTAGTTATTAACATTATTATTATATAAGTATAATGTCTATTTAGTTAGTTATTAGAATATATTATATATGAGTAATATTGTTGTGAATAACAATAATAGTTACATATATAGATTGATATTGTTAGATAGATTATTTAGGAGATATTAGGGGTAGTATAATCTCCTAGATAATAGGATGACTTCCTATATATTTGTATAGTGGTGTATGCCAATGTAATAAGGAAATTAAGAGTGCATAATTCAATATTATATTGTGTGCTAAAATATTGTCTCTGTATATTTTTCATTATTCGATTGTGCATGAGTTAAATCTCTTTATAATCTCATATATTACCTAACATAGGCCTTCTCCATCCAAAGCTTATTTATAATTTTATCCTCCTATTCAAAATGGAGGAGAATTTTGGCTATTGAAATAAATAGAAAATTCAAAGGAAAGTTATGTAATTGATCTCACTATGCCAATTTTGATTCGTCTCCAGACTTGTGGATTGTGTAATAAGTTCTATCATTTCAGTTTATTAGTCTTTTGGTTGTGCATGTGTTATATATTTTTAATACAATTATTTATATTGAGCTATTTTTGATTTGAATGCCTTTTCCATATTAGTCATAATCCCCACTTTTAGATGTCTTAATGTAGTCTTAAAAATGTGCCTTTGATCATGTATGCTTAAGTTTATTGTATTCTTGTTCCCATTGACTCCTAACTATGTTTGATTGTTGGTGTGCTATAGTATCTTACAATAAATATTGGTACATGTCTTATTTTCTACTCTATCTTTTCTCTTTTTTGAGTTTTTAAAGTCCTTCCCACATTAGGTTAGAACCATCAACCATCCACCCATCTCAAGTATATTTATATTCATTCATATCCAGTCCATCCATGGTAAACAAACTTTTTCACTCATCACTATTCCACCAACAGGTTATTTTTAAAAATTAATACCGCATAACTTGTGCCTTGGAGTGAATATTCATTCATATATCCTAAAATGCTAGAGGTTATATCATAAGGTTTATGGGGTGTGCATAAAACCTACATCAATAAGAACTCAATCTAGTATTATAATGAAGGTTTCACACCTTCACTTCTATTTATTTAAAAAAGAATCACTTGAGTTGCACTAGAAACACTCAAAAGGTTAACAAGATCTAACTCTGACACTAACTTATTATATCTACCTTTAGAAATCCATAGAAAATTTAGGTATGATAAGGGAGTTATAAGAGTACCCTAGGCTCAATCATTATTTCCAAGTAGACAACCCCATCTTCCACTATTCCCAATGGCCCAAACTCCAACCTAGCTAGTCAATTTTGCTATCAACATCAATAGGGTTGTGTATGATTTACCAAAAAAACCTAAAAAATATTTTCTATATTTTTATACCTCAAGAGGTAGGACTACCAAAAAATACATAAAGGCCTTCAAGGCTACCCTAGGAATATTGAATGTAACCCACGAATATGTGGCATGCAAACTTTTTCCCTTGACATTGTAATATGACACCTATGACTTGTTTCTTAATATCCTGAAAGGTTCATTTACATCTTGGGATCAATGTCAAAACACCTTCTTGCCATAGTTTGGATAAGTCATTAGTGCAAGTGTTGTTTACCATCACTTTACAAGCATGAGAAGAGAACCAAATGAGCTAATCTAAGCCTTCAATTCTAGCTTCCAAAAGATGTATACTTGGCTTGAAACTGCATACAAACTTGTTGAGACTTTGGAACTTAAAATGTATAAGAATGCCATGGACCCTATGAATATTGTTATTTATATTCAAAGTTGTTGGTGTTGATATGTTGTCTTTGGCCTATGATGAAGCTATCAATGTAGATAAAAAATTAAACACCCATAAGCAATTGTTGGCCTCACTTAGTATTGGTATTGTTTTTCTAACTTTTAGTCCAATTTCAAACATAAATTAGAATACTATGGCCCCAAACCAGAACTAGTCATACTCTCATGTGCCTTTAACCCATGCTCCACCTAATCAACACCTTAGCTTCCTGAACAATTATGTGCCTAACCATCAAAATCAGAACTAGTCCCTGTTACTGGTCAATACTACTACTACACAGGGTACTAATTTTGATTCCATAAAAATAGAATTGGAATCAATTTAGAAGATGGTGTAGAAATTAAGCAATGAAATTTTCAACATGCATAAATGCATGGGTAACACTATAGGATAGAATACCAATCAGAACATTGGATTTCAAAGGCACAATAGGACTTTCAATAGGCTCATAAGCAATCCAAAATAATAACCATGTGATAGGTGATAAAAATAAATATAATGGAATCATCCCATCCTAACTGGTGTTGAGTCCAAAAGATAGCGGGACATAATGGGTTAGATTATATAGAGTTCTACATTTCTTTCAAGATATTTTAGAAGGAGATGAATAGGTCTAAAGGTTATGTCAATAATACATAACCATATTCCTCTACTGATTTAGGACATTGAAGTACAACAATGGTATTTGAGACTTATGATATCCCATTCTCAATAAAGGATGAGAACGAACCAAAGGACAATACACATGAGATCCATGAATTTTAGCAATTCCAAAGAAATAATTATAATTTGAGGAGAAATAATCCCATTACTAATTCAACACCTCCAAACAATAATTCCACTACTCTTATAGATTCTCAGGCCAATAATAATCCACCTCTGCCTAGGAGGGATGACCCATTATAGAGCATAGAACCATAAAGCAGATTTAGGTACAACATTGTTGTGGACATGAATATATCAAGGAAAATATCACCCTACATAAAATAGCTTAGATCACTAAACAAAGGGAGTCATTTCTCAAAGCCTTGATCAAGAGATCATCTACATTAGACAAATCTAAAGTTGTATATGCAAATGTAATGGTATTTAAAGATAAACTTGAAGTACAACCATTTCTACTAATTAGTTGAATGTTTGGACAAAACGTGCATAACTAATTATTTGAATTAGGTGCCTTGGCCAATGTAATGCTAATAGTTGTGTGCACAAAGCTAGATTTGACCCCAAATAAGTAAAAAAGAGTGGTCCTATAGATGGAAAAGTCTTATGTACCATCCCTTAGAGAACTAACAAATGTACACATCCAACTTGCATCTAAGCCATGTGTATAAAAATATATTCTAGCCATGAACATTCTATAGGTTTATGTCTTGTTGCTAAGCTAAGATTGGTCCAAGACATTGAACAAATACCTGGCTACCAATTTTTCACAAATGTGGTTTCTTTGGAAAGGAGTAGCCAATTAGATTCAGGTGGATAAAGAACTAAAGATGAAGTAGTTGATTATTGAGTATAACACAAAGAACTAGAAGATCAAATATGCATATTTGTATGTGGGAGTATACACATTCACTACCAAATAAGAGCTTCACGAACAAAAAATTGAAGGTTTTTCTCAATTATAAACTCTCCATTTCAAAAAAGCTAGATCAAAACAAAGTTTTGGTGTTGGCATAGCCCTAATAGACCTAAATGGTTAGCAGTACTTGGTTAACTATAGGTTACAATTTTCTTACACAAATAGAGTTCAGTATGAAGCTCTAATCCTTGGTCTATAATTTATCTAAAACATAATTTTAGATAATTGAAAATCTTCAGTGATTTTGAGCTAGTTGTTAACCAAATAAGAAAGAAGTATCAATGTAAGATCACCTACTTAAAGAAGTATAAACATCAAGTGTGAAACTTGACTGAGACCTTTGAAGGATTCAACATCATATCCACCCTAAGAGAATAAAATTAGATGATATATTCACTAGCAGCTTTAGCTACCAATCTCACATTGCTACATGAATCCAAAATATAGAGATTTTATGTGGGCTAATTCCTTGTCCCTATGTTCCAGACAATGTGGAAAACTTCCAGGTGTTTGAAGATGATCAATAGATTATCTAATTCATGAGTAGTTTTGGGACCTTTGAATCTCAACTAATAGATGAGAAAAATGTGGATCCCATGCGTATTGAAGATTTAGGAGAGGATGGTATCCTACAACTAAATAAAAATCATATCCCTCTAGGGATGGTTTCCCTAGAGAAATATTTTGATGTAGACCCACAAGCTCAAAATTATTAGCCTAAAGCAACCGAGTCTAATTTTATCAAAGATAATTTGACCACTAATTGACATCTTCAATATGTGAATATTGGTTTGAGTTTTACTAAAAATAAGAAATAAAAAATGAAGAGTCTACTGATAGAATAAAAAGACATGATCACCTAGACATATGAGTACCTAAAGATCTTTGACCTAAGAGCCATCATTCATACCATTCCATTGAATCTAGAGCACAAGCCTTTTAGGTAGACATAGGCTAGTTAATCCAATTTTGAAATGTCTCATTCGTGTTATGTTGTGGAGCCTATTTATAAATTATGATGTATTTTAAATACTATACATTTAAAATGTAGTTTACACTCTTAATGGTCAATCATTTTAGGTTGACTTGGCCCATGGTTTCGGTACCCATTATTTTGTAAAACCATTATGTTGATGTATTATGTATAGATGGATATTCATTAGGTAATATATCACGAGAACAAGGGTTTGAGAAGGAAGAATAGAGTGTGCAAATTCAAGTATGAATTTAACAGGGTTTGTTGATCAAAGCTCCAAACAATATTTGTGTATTGTAATTATGAGAAGATAGATCTAAGAGTGGATTGTACTCTTATGGATTGTAATAAAATTTGAGAAAGTGTTTCTTGGTGGATGTAGCCCACATTGGGTGAACCACATTAAATATGGTATTCTTGTTGTGCATATTTATTTATGTTCCTTATGTATCTTTGTTCATATCTATTATTATTATGATTCTATGAAATTGTTCTACATCAATTTCTAAATTATTCCTCACAATTCAGACAGAGGTATAGAAATTACTAGATGCCAAGATTGTCTTTCCAATTAGACATTATATTCGAGTAACCAACTTGGTACTAAGAAAAAAGAACAGATAAATCAGACTCTGTATTGACTTCAAGAACCTAAACAAAGCATAAAAAAATATAATTTCCCCTTGATTCATTGGATGAAGTGATTCAAATGGCAATTGGATATGAGATTATGTCCTTCTTGGATGGATTCTTAGGCTACAATCAAGTGCTAGTGGAAGTAGAAGACATGATGAAGACTACCTTTACCACCAAGTAGTGAAATTTTACATATAAAAGGATGTCATTTGTCCTAATCAATGTAGGAGCTACCTTCTAGAGATCTGTGGAATTTGATTTTAAGGGAATTGTGGGAAAATACATTATCATCTATATGGATGACTTGACAGTGTATTCTAAAGATAGAGCTAATCACGAAAATCATTTCTAGAAAGTGTTCTCTATATGTAGAAGGTATGAAGTGTCACTTAATCCAAATAAGATTATCTTTGGAGTTATAGAAGGAAATTTTGTAGGTAATGTCATCACTAAATATGGTATCTCCATTCATCTAGTTCGATTTTAGGGTATTTCCAAGCTAACACCTCCCAACAAAAAGGAGTTGAAGTACTTTGGTAAAATAAACTTCATCCAAAAATTTATTTATAGATTTACAAATATTTTAAAACCATTGAATGTTTTTCTAAAGTAATATGCCAAGATAGAGTGTAAAAAAGAAGCCTAAAGAGCTTTCCAAGACATCAAGACTATTAATTCTCAATCCCTATTTCTAATTAGTCTAGACTTTAGTAAGGATTTCTATCTATACTCATTTGCTTTAGAGCATATTTTAGTTGTTGTGCTTTTCCATAATTAAAGCTATAAAAAAGTTTATGCACTATATTCTGAGGAATAAAATGTACACCATTTTTTTAGACCCAGTCATCAAATTCACACCTTGCCAAAAATAATTAGGGGAAAGAAGAGGTGAATGGATGGCCAAACTTCAGTAGTTTGTTATTGAAATTAGGCTAGCTAAGATATTGAGAGGCCTAGGAATCATCCAACTAATGACCAAGACTGATCCACACATTAGTATTAAATAAATTAATGAAACTTAGGTAGCTGGTGGTGAGTGGTATGCTCAAATCATCCATTATTTTCTCATAGGCGCATGCCCCCTAAGCTAAGCAGAGAGAAAAGGTGAGTCCATAGGCTCAAATCAGCTCATTACAAGATCAAGAAAGGAGTTCAATATAGGAATAACTATGAAATAATGTAACTTATATGTGTTTTAAGAGAAGAAATTGTGGACATCTTAGATAACCCACATTAGAAAATAGGTAGTGAGAATCCCTCAGGTAATACAATAAATCACAAAATTATGAGGTTGGGATACTATTGGCCTAAAATATTTAAGGATACACATAGCCACGTCAGGACATATCATGAGTGCCAAGTATTTGGGAAAAGAAAAGTGAATTTTGTCATGCCTTTATAGCTAGTCATTAAAGGACACCAATTTTCCCAATGGGGTCTTGACTTTGTTTGGGCAATAATATTGAAATCTTTAGCAGGGCAAAAGTTTATCTTGATAGCTACTAACTTATGTACTAGGTGGATAGAAACTATAGAAACAAATAATTCTAGAATGTTTGATTTCATCAAGTTTTTGAAAGAGAATATATTAACTAGATTTGTCACTCCCATTTCCTTAGTTTGTGATAATGGATCATCATTCTAGTCTACTGAATTTACAAAATGGGCTTATGACAGTAAAATCACAATCAAGTTGTATTTGAACTATTATCCATAGGAGAATGGAATAGTTGGGTCTACCAACAAAAACTTGATGGATGACATTAATAAATCAACATAAGTTAAATCAAGAAAATGGAATCCCTTATTGAAACATACACTCTAGAAAGATAAAACTAGACACAAACAAGCCTTTAAGGCTTCACCTTTTTTGTTAGTGTATGGGAAATAACCAATCTTCTCTATTACTCTCAAGATACCAACATACCAATTTATACAAAAATACATTTGGGAAGATGAAAGAATCAAATATCGACTCCTTAACATAGTCCAATTGAAAGATGTAAGAATTGTAGCACTGCATAGCTTTAGTAAACATCAGGATATTTTCAAGAATTGGTTTGAAAAGAGATCCAAAATCCAAAATTTTAATATTTTAAACCTAATATTTTTTGGGATAAAGTACATAAAATAAAATAAAACATGATAAATTCACTCCTTTATAGATTGGACCATATTAGATATAAAAAATTCTAGGTAAAAATGCCTTGTACTTGAAGGATCTGTAAGGTAATTTTTATCTATCTAATTTTCACCTCTAGGAAGGTTGTTTAAGCCTTCCTACTAGATTATAATGTGGGAATAATTCTAGGTTGTGGGTGACCTACTAAGTGGATTGAACCTCTAGGTTGGGCTAGCTCTCTTGATGCTTCACTGAAATCTTCTAATAAACTTATCACACTTACAAAGAGAAGGGATATAAATAAACTAAAACTAATAACCAAACATGGAGGTGATGCACCAAATATAGATTCCTCAACTTTCTATTGTTTTCACTATAAAATGATAAGTTACAATCTGATTTCACAACTTTAAAATAGTTCTTACCAAACTAGTGTTTATATATGAAGGTTATGGTTTTTGCAATAGCTAAGGAGATTAGTAAAAAGGCCTAAGAGTAGACACTATTGATGTTTCAATACTTAAGCTTAACAAACCATGTATTACACATCATATGACATGTGGAAAGAAAATTGACTTACATAAAGACATGAAAAATAAGGACAAATGAATGAAAATACTCTCACTATCACAAAACATTCATCAACAACTCACTCAATATCACTAAATGAAAGATGAAAATGGTATAAATCAACTTAAATTAATTTAAAATGCAAGTACAAGGCTTAAAATTGGTAGGGCTTTGCCATAACTAGTTTTAGGATACATTC